>BSBM01000315.1:5502500-6104982 GCA_027924585.1 Larix kaempferi | reverse complement strand
TAATACTATGCATTCAAACATATTATGCCCTAACCATGCCTATTTCATATGGCATACACTACAACAGGACCATAAGTCATCACTTGCTTTGGTTGTTAAACTCACAACCAACATACACAAATAGCATGATATACTTTCATACAAATGCATTGAGGTTTCTAAGCAATTATAGGGTGTAAGGATCCTTTCCCTCACTTACCCACACCTCATCATACTTAGTAGATTAACATTCACATTCAGGAACTCAATACCATATGCAAACCAAATCAACATAGTTGAACATAGTTTAAGGGATCTTACCAAATCCTCTTTCAACATTCATGCAATTAAGCACAAATAACCATTACCTACATGGTTGTCATTAACATCGTTTGATTTTACCTGATCAATTGGCCTCTTACTAAGGCTTCACAGTTCTTTTTCCAACCACATGCTCGTAGATTTGTTGCACCATCTTTTCCTCATAAGGTTGTTGGTCATATGAAACAATCATCATCCATGCCCTTAGTCATGCTTCGGTTGTCTTTGGTCATTTTCAATCATGCTTCTATGGTCTAATTCATACAACCATTATCAACAACATTACTGGTGATCAACCATAAGCAATACCATTAATGGGCTATTGACTATGTAACTTTCACTACCTTTACCCATATGCAACATCATGCTTTATGCATAAGCGATTCACATGCACTATGCAATGACTCCTTAATCATGCCCATTAATTCATATGCATTATTCTCTTGCATTTCCAACATCCCTATGCCATAATTTTCAACTTATGAAACTTAGGAAATATAAATACAATAGCAAGAGAGGAGTTAAGGAATTCCCCCTTTCCAATTCCTCATAATAGCATGGAATTTCCTCTTCCACATCATAGTTGATCCAGTTTCATGGGCTCTCTGCCATGCACACAAGGTATCATTAGCTGTCATTTCTCACCAAGTAGCAATTTAATACAAATGTAAAACATTCTTAGTTGCTACTTTGCAAGCATGCAATTCCTATGCTATAACAGAAATAGTTAAGGTGAGAAACTTCCCTCTTTATCAGCATTGTCTTACTTAGCACCCATTGCTCTTCCGCAATGCATATCACAGCCAATTACTTTTAATAGGGCTTCCACAAACCTTCCATGGAATTCCCGCTTCTCATCCCAAGCATAGAGAATGCACTTCACACTTTCAACGACTATCTCCGGGGGACAATGGGGGTCAAGGGGGCTTGCGCCCTCATTTTTTTTTCTTTTTGTAAATCCTTCGATTTCGCGCAATCTGGCACATAAGTTCCATGGCATTTTTCTCTTTCGGGCACCTGAAAATTTCACTAAAAAACTATTGTATTTTCTCTGTTTCGACAGACTTCTTCATTCTCTTCCAACCCTTTGCGGACAAACTTGTTGAGTTCTTCCAGTTGAAAACTCAGCTTTTCCTTCCGCCATTGCAGTGGAAACTCACCAACCTTTTCCGTCGTTGCGGCGCAAACTCGCCAGCTTCCTCCAACAATGGGGCGCAAACTTGCCAAATTTTTCCGCCGTTGTCGACGAACTCGCCCATCTCTTCTGCCATTGCAGAGCAACTCGCCCATCTCTTCCGCCGTTTCGGCAAAAACTCACGAGTTCTTTGCGCCGTAAACACTTAGAAAAATTTTGAAATTTTTTGGACCAACTCATCGAGTCCTTCCGTCGTTGCGAACCAACTCATTGAGTTCTTTCGTCGTTGCGGACAAACTTGTTGAGTTCTTCCCGTCGAAAAATTAGCTTTTCCTTCCATCACTGCAGCGGAAACTCGCCAATTCCTTTCGATGTTGCGATGGAAACTCACCAACTTTTTCCACCGTTGCGGACGAACTTGCTGAGTTTCGCCGCCATTGCGAACGAACTCGCCAAGTTCTTCTGGTTTGGCAAACTTAAAAATTTTTGGTAGACCATTTCGGCAAAAACTCGTCGGTTCCTTCCGCCGTTTCGTATGAACTCGCTGAGTTTCGCCGCCCTTGCAGACAAAAACTCATAAGTTCTTTCCGATATAGACTTAGAAAAAATTTCAAAAACACTTAGAAAATTTTTCAAAAATTTGAAAGTTTGAAATTTTTCTTAATGGTCTATAATGAGCAGGAAGCATACTTACCCCTGCAAGCTGTGATAGGTAGCCCATGAAGGCCCAAATGTTGCAACCTTCACTCTGATACCAAATGTAATGTCCCCACCTATCTATCCCATGCAAGGGAGGGAACATGGCACTAAAAATCTGGGCTTTTAAAACAACTGAGACAAATTCATCATGAATAAAAGGTATGCCATTTCAGTAAAATGCATATGTGTGCAGATGCAAATCAATTTAACATGCACAGCGGAATAAACATCAACCACACACATTTCATAGTCATCCATCATATCAAAATAGCCATCCATTAAAACATTTGCAGAAGTAAAAACAATAAAATACTCATCTGGATGTAATGTTGTCCCAAACAACTAGCTATGTCACTGCAATGTTCCTCCAAGCCATATGTCTCTGCCCAGCCTGTATTCTTTCAACACTCAGAGGCCACCCCTGAGCTGGGCATGATATCTACAAGGAAAATGGGACCCTCAAGCACAGCACAACCCAAAGCAATGGATACCCATCTCAACCCCCACATTCTCTTGCACACCCAACTCAGATATGGGCTCTGGAACACACTTTCAGCAGTGGGACTTAGGAACTAGATGGACAAGGGTTTTCCCCAAAACATAGGCACAACAAAAACGGATTGTGGGAAGAGGAAATCAACCCAGGGAAGAAAACCGATTTCTCCCACAGATATATGAGCATTTAGTGGGTCAAAATGACCTTAGTTAAACCCCCAAATCGTTTCCCCTTCTTCCCCACTGTTATACAACATAAAAACACCCTTCTCAGCTAGGATAATGAAGGTAAACACAACAAACCCTGGAGAAAAACAGCCAGGTAGCTCTAAACTCGTCAGGGAGCAAGACTGATGGTTGAATAATGGCTTGGGGAGAAATTTCGTGGCCCTTTTCTTGCCCAAGAAGCCAAACACGAAAATCTAGGAAGGGTGGCTTTCCCATACTCGAATTTGGACAGCCATACCTCCCGTTCCCCAAGGCATTAACTACCTCAACCAACTCTTGGGAGAAATCAATGATTGGGTACAAAATCCAACATGGGTAGTTGAGGGTTCATGGGTTCTCTCATTGACACTTGGCTTGACTTGATTGGCTCAAGGGTTTGAATATTTTCCTCCCAATTTCCTTGTAACATCATGCCCCCATCTCTTGTTGCATTGCATAGCTAGTTGTGGGATTTATATTAAAATGCATATTTACAATTCCCATGGTTCACTAGCACATGGGTAACATTATATCAAATATTTGCCTCTTCTAGATCGAGCATTCACTAGCGGGGCCTTGGCCTTGAGCTCCACGCTAGGAATCATACATAATATGCATACATTATTTACGTTATAGCCCAAAATATTACAAGGGTCAAAATGGGGGACATTACATCTCTCAAGCCCTGTAATAATCCACACCCTCTCTCTCTCTCTAAATCCGTAACACCCAATATCTCTCTCTCTAAACCTGTAACCCTTAATATATCTCTCTCTCTAAACCCATAACCCCCAATATATATCTCTCTCTCTAAACCCCTAAGCGCCAATATCTCTCTCTCTCTAAATCCCCAACCCCCAACCTTTCTCTTTCTTTCTCCCTCTAAACCCCTAACTGCAAATCCATAAGATGCCCACATTTGATACTCTCTCTCTCTCTCTCATCAGGGAATCCAAAACTTAATAGTATATAATGGTTATCTTTTGCATCTTTTCCTTCAAGACTTCACACTCTTTCGGATCTGATAGTCTCCCCCTCTCTCACTCTAAACCCGGAAAACCCCAATATCACTCTCCCTCAACCCCTAATGGGCATCTAAAACTTCACAGTACATATTGGTCAGATTCTGCATATTTTCCTTCAAGACTTTGCACTCTCATATCCGATGTACTCTCTCTATCTCCCTCAACCCCTAACCCCCAATCTCTCTCTCTCTCTCTCTCTCTCTCTCTCTCTCTCTCTCTCTCTCTGTGTGTGTGTGTGTGTGTGTGTGTAAACCCCTAAGCCACAATCTCTATGTCTCTCTACCTAAACCCTTAAACCCCAATCTCACTCTTTCTCTATTTGGAAACCCCTAACCCCTAATCCCTCTCTCTCTCTCTCTCCAAACCTATAACCCTCAATTTCTCTCTCTCTCCAAGCACCTAACCACCAATCAATCTTTCTATCTAAACCCCTAAGCCACAATCTCTCTCTCTCTCTCTCTCTCTCTCTCTCTCTCTCTCTCTCTCTCTCTTTCTCTCAACCCCTAAGCCACAATCTCTCTCTCTCTATCTGTATCTCTCTCTAAACTCATAACCCTCTCTCTCTTTCTCAATCTTTCTCTCTCTCTATCTCCCTAACCCATAATCTCCCTTTCTGTAGATATATCTAAACCCATAACCCCTAACCTCTCTCTCTCTCTCTCTCTCTAAATCCCTAACCCCAAATATATCTCACTATATAAATCTCTAACCTCCAATATCTCTCTCTCTAAACCTCTAACCCTCTTTCTCTTTCTCAATCTTTATCTCTCTCTATCTCCCTAACCCACATTCTCCCTCTCTCTAGATCTCTCTAAACCCCCAACCTCTCTCTCTCTCTCTCAACCCCTAAGCCATAATATATATATCTCTCTCTCTAAACCCTTAACCCTCTCTCTCTCTCTCAATATTTCTCTCTCTCTATCTCCATAACCCACAATCTCTCACTCTCTAGATATTGGTTAGCTTCTACATCTTTTCCTTCAAGACTTGACACTCTTTCACATCCAATGTAATATATCTATCTCCATCAATGCATAATCCCCAGTCTACCTCACTCTCTAAACCCCTAACCCACAATCTCTCTCTCTCTCTAAATTCCTAACCCTTGATATCTCTCTCCCTCCCTCTCTCTAAAACCCTAAATCCCAATATATCTCTGTCTTTTTCTCTCTCTAAACCGCTAACCCCAATCCATAAGACCCTTTGATGTTTGAAACTCTCTCTCTCTCTCTATTTCTTCGGGGCATGCCAAACTTAATAGTAGATATTGGTCAACTTTTGCATCTTTTCCTCCAATACCTCACACTCTTTTACATCCGATACTCCCCCTCTCTCTCACTCTAAACCCATAAACCCCAATATCACTCTCCCCCAACCCCTAACAAGAATCCAAAACTTCATAGTAGATATTGGTTAGCTTCTACATCTTTTCCTTCAAGACTTCACACTCTTTCACTTCTGATGTAATATCTCTATCTCCCTCAACGCCTAGCCCCAAGTCTCTCTCTCTCTAAGCCCCTAAGCCACAATATCTCTCTCTCTCTCTCTCTAAATTCTAAAACCTTGATATCTCTCTCCGTCCATCTTTCTAAATCCCTAACCCCCATTCTCTCTCTTTCATTTTCTCTTTGATATAAACCACTAGCCCCCAATCCCTAAGACCCTTTAACGTTTGATACTCTGTCTCTCTCTCTTCAAGGAATCCAAAACTTCATAGCAGATATTGGTTAGCTTCTGCATATTTTCCTCCAAGGCTTCACACTTTTTCACATCTGATGTAATATCTCTATCTCCCTCAACGCTTAACCCCCAGTCTCTCTCACTCTCTAAACCCCTAAGCCACAATCTCTCTCTCTCTCTCTCTCTCTCTCTAAATTCCTAACCCCCGGTATCTCTTTCCCTCCCTCTTTGTAAATCCATAACACCCAATCTCTATCTTTCTTTTTCTTTGTCTAAACCCCTAACCCCCAATCTGTAAGACCCTTTCACGTTTTATACTCTCTCTCTCTCACTGTCTCTCTTTTCAGGGCATCCAAAATATTATAGTAGATATCAGTTAGCTTCTATATCTTTTCCTCCAAGACTTCACAAATTTTCACATTCAATGTAATATATCTATCTCCCTCAACACCTAACTCTGAATCTCTCTCACTCCTTACATGCCTAAGCCATAATCTCTCTCTCTCTCTAAATTCCTAACCCTCAATATCTCTCTCCCTCCCTCTTTTTAAATCCCTAACCCCAATATCTCTCTTTATTTTTCTCTCTCTAAACCCCTAACCCCCAATCCCTAAGACCCTTTCATGTTAGTAGATATTGGTTAGCTTATGCATCCTTTCCTTCAAAACTTCACACCCTTTCACATCCAATGTAATATCTCTATCTCCCTCAACGCCTAACCCCAATTATCTCTTGCTCTCTAAACCCCTAAGCTACAATCTCTCTCTCTCTCTCTCTCTCTAAATTCCTAACCCCTGATATCTCTCTCCCTCCCTCTTTCCAAATACCTAACCCAAATATCTCTCTTTCTTTTTCTCTATCTAAATCACTAACCCCCAATCCGTGAGACCCTTTCATGCTTGATACTCTCTCTCTCTCTCTCTCTTTGAGGCATCCAAAAATTCAAAGTAGATATTGGTTATCCTCTCCATATTTTCCTCCAAGACTTTACACTCTTTCACATCCAATGCAATATCTCTATCTCCCCTAATGCCTAA
The DNA here is from genome assembly GCA_027924585.1 of Larix kaempferi. NCBI lineage: Eukaryota > Viridiplantae > Streptophyta > Pinopsida > Pinales > Pinaceae > Larix > Larix kaempferi. The sequence goes on along the minus strand of BSBM01000315.1, from coordinate 6,098,404 downwards.
CCCCGAGAATCTCTCGCTCTTTAAACCCCTAAGCCACAATCTCTCTCTCTCACTACATTCCTAACCCTCAATATCTCTCTCCCTCCCACTTTCTAAATCCCTAACCACCAATCTCTCTCTTTATTTTTCTCTCTCCAAACCCCTAACCCCCAATCCCTAATACCCTTTCACGTTTGATACTCTCTCTCTCTTTCTCTTTTAGGAATCCAAAACCTCATAGTATATATTGGTTAGCTTTTGCATATTTTCCTCCAAGACTTCACACTCTTTCACATATTATGTAATATATCTATCTCCCTCAATGCCTAACCCCTAGTCTCACTCACTCTCTAAACCCCTAATCCACAATCTCTCTCTCTCTCTCTAAATTCCTAACCCTTGATATCTCTCTCCCTCCCTCTTTCTAAATCCCTAACCCCAATCTCTCTTTTTCTTTTTCTCTCAATAAACCCCTAACCCCAAATTGCTAATACCCTTTCACGTTTCATACTCTCTCTCTCTCTGGGGCATCCAAAAATTCATAGTAGATAATTGTTTTCGTCTACATCTTTTCCTTCAATATTGCACACTCTTTCACATCCTATGTAATACCTTTATCTCCCTCAATGCCTAACCCTAGTCTCTCTCTCTCTCTAAACCCCAAGCCACAATCTCTCTCTCTCTCTCTCTCTTTAAATTCCTAACCCCCAATATCTCTCTCCCTCCCTCTTTCCAAATCCCTAACCCCCAATCTCTCTCTTTATTTTTCTCTCTCGAAACCCCTAACCTCCAATCCTTGAGACCCTTTCATGTTTGATACTCTCTCTCTCTCTCTCTCTCTCTCTCTCTCTCTCTCTCTTCCAGCATCCAAAATTTAATAGTAGATATTGGTCATCTTATGCATCTTTTCCTTCAAGACTTCACACTCTTTCACATCCTATACTCTCCCTCTCTCTCACTCTAAACCCATAAACTCCAATATTGGTATCTCTAAACCCCTAAAAGGAATCCAAAAATTCAGAGTAGATATTGGTCAGGTTCTACATTTTTTCCTTCAAGACTTCACACTCTTTCACATCTGATGTACTCTCTCTATCTCCCTTAACCCCTAACCCCCAGTCTCTCTCTTTCTCTCTCTTCCTCTCTAAACCCCTAAGACACAATCTATCTCTCTCTCTCACTCTAAACCATTAACCCCCAATATCTCTCTCTCTAAACCCATAACCCTCAATCTCTCTCTCGAATCCCCTAACACTCAATCTCTCTCTCGAACTATCTCTCTAAACCCTTGACTGCCAATGTCTCTCTCTAAATCCCTAACCCCAAATCTCTCTCTCTCTCTCTCTCTCTCTCTCTCTCTCTCTCTCTCTAAACCCCTAACCTCCAATTCTCTCTCTCTCTCTCCAAACCCCTAACCTCCAATATCTCTCTCTCTCTCTCTCTCTCTCTCTCTCTCTCTCTCTCTCTCTATAAATATCTAACCTCCAATATCTCTCTCTCTCTCTCTCTCTCTCTCTCTCTATGAACCAAAATCTCCCTCTCTCTAGATCTCTCTAAACCCATAACCCCCAACATCTTTCTCTCTCTCTATTTCTAAACCCCTAACCTCCAATGTCTCTCTCTCTCTCTCTCTCTCTCTCAATTCCTAACCCCCAATATCTCTCTCTCTCTCTTAACCCCTAAACCCCAATATCTATATTTATTTTTCTCTCTCTAACCCCTAATCCCTAAGACCCAGCAATGATATATGGGAACAATTCAAAAGTTCTATTCATAATGAATGGGTCTCAAGACCTTGAACATGGATGTGGGATAAAATAAGGGTCTTACGACATAAATTAATCATTTAAGGCTCATGATCCATGAATAGTTTCTTGAAGCACTATAGAGGCCCTTTAGAGGGGATGTTGTCCTTCAATTAGTATATGGATACCATTAGGAGGTTTTATGCACCAAGTATGGTAATTGAGGTCTTGAATATATGGTAAGAGGAGGAAATAAAGGGCCTATGGGATATCAGTGCCTATAACAGATTTTGTGTACTGGTGACAAATCTTGGGATCATTACTATGGTCGAGTGAGGAAAAAAAGGCTATATGACCTAAATTAAGCTTCTAGGGCTCATGGGACAAATGATTCCTTCAACCACTACACATGTAATGTAGAGGGGATCTTTAACCACCAATTGGAATACATATTCCATTAGGATATTTTATTCACCATATGTGTCAAAGCCTTGACCATCGTCATATGGGAACCATTAAAATGTTTTATACACTAGATGGTGTCCATATTATACATGTGGGATAAAGATTCCATTTATGGGCTTGTGTGGTGTTTTTGGACCATATGCATGGTCCGAATGACAGTCTGGATGGAAGAAATGTTTTAAACTAAAGAGAAGAGAAGATTGGATGATCTTAACTACCAGCTAGCTGATGCATATGATCCTACAGTGCAGGGGAAGCAATGGATAAGCTAGTTAAGGGCTAAAGTGAGAAGAAGCTATCTGTGGTTAAACATAATTTAGGAAACTAACTATTTCTATCTTATCCTAAAATGAGATTGAGATGTAACTTAAGTTAATCTTATGCTACTAGAGAGAAACTACAGAACTTTAGTCTATAAGCAGATCTAAGAGATGAAACTAACTAGACTCTAAGTTAACCAAGCAAACTAAATCTTTTAAATGAAACTATTTAAGCAACTAAATAAACCAGATGTGATCTAAACTACTTAAGCAAATGAAATAAACTAAATGTGACTTAAGCTATAAAGTAAACTAAATGAACCTAAATATGACCTAAACTGAAATGAAATGAACCTAAGTGTGGCCGGTCACCATTTAACTTCTGAAAACATTAATATAAATAGCAGCAAAATATACATAACGTAAATAGAAACATCATTTACATAAACAACACAGCATCATTTTATATCACAAAACAAAAACATCATATACAGAACATATACATAAATGAAATAATGACATGATTTATCTACAATAGACAAAGACAATTTATATACACTGATGAAAACCACTGGTCGTTGAGGGGCCCATCTCAGCAAACAGAGGCTGAGCCTTAATCAGTCAATCACCACGCATTCTGATAAATTTCCATAAAACTGGGACATAAATGTATTAATAAAAAGACAGAGTTATGGTGCTTTGGTATCCATTTGCAGCTGAAAAGATAGGCAAGCATAAAGATAAAAATATTGACTGACTAATGACTAACTCGTCTCTGCTATAGGAACGTCTATTTATACAGCGTTACAATGAAGAAAGCAAGTCGACCCTTTAGTGGTCGACTGCTCTAATAATAGACTATCTTGAATGCCCAAAAACGGCTTTGTTTAATAGCTCGTGACACGCATAAGCCAAGGGACGGCTCTGCTTAATCATTTCGTGATAGCTCATAGCCAAAGAACGACCTCATAAATCCCATGACAGTACACAGAGCTTTGTTCCGAATTCCATGGCGTTGATCCTTCACGCAGTTTTTGAAGTGTCAGTGCTCCTTTGACGTGGGACGAGATGGATGTGATGTCGAGCTAAGCGTGCAAGAGAAAGGATCTTCCAGAACATCAGCTCACATACCATCAGGGCCACATCCCAAACAGAATCCACGCGTCGGTTTACTCTCTAACGGCCCGAGCATACCTCAACCATCGATTTCGCTGGTCGAATGCGGGTCTGAACGGCGAGCTGAATGCAGCTGATCGTCCACAACTTCAATGCGCGTCCAATTGAAGATTCGTTTGAGAGCCAGAACCTGCAAAACGAAATGTAGTTACTAAACATGCCAAATAAACATCAATAAACCATAATATAACCATTTTTACCCAAAATTCATGTGATCTGTGAATAAATGCATACCTGCTCCATTTGACGGTCTGAATGGCAAAGAGAGTGACTTATTGCATCAAAAATGGTGAAAGTAATGCCAATCAGAGTGTATTTGATATTCAAAAATGATGACAAAATGGACACCAACACACACTTTATTCTGTGTCGAAAGACAAGTGACGCCACAAGCATTGATGTACTATTCTTCAAGGAGATAGTCAGGTTGCATGGGTTTTTGAAGAGTATAACGTCGGACATAGATACCAGTTTATGGGACATTTCTGGAGAACCCTATGGAATAAACTGGACATGAAGTTACAATTTATCTCGGCATATCATCCATAGACAGATGGACAGACCGAGGTGGTGAAAAGAAGTTTGGGAAACCTTATGAGGTGTTTGATGACCGAAAGACCCAAGCAATGGGAGAACGTGTTGGCGCAAGCAGAGTTTGCATACAACAATTCTATGAATCGGTCGACAGGTATGAGCCCATTCTAGATTGTTCAAGGATTAAGCCCACATGGAGTGGTGTATTTGGTCGAGATATCGACAAAAATCAGGAAAAGCGCGGATGCAAAAACATTCACGGAGCATATGAAATAAGTGCATGAAGATGTGCGAAAGCAAATTGAAAAGAGAAACGCGGCATACAGGTTAAGAGCCGACGGGAGGAAGAGGCTACAGTCGTTCAGGGAGGGAGACTTAGTCTATGCACATTTGCAGAAGGAGAGATTTCCGACGGGAACATATAACAAGCTGAAGCTGAAGAAGATTGGACCATGTAAGATTCTGAAGAATATTTCAGACAATGCCTATGTGTTGGAGCTGCCAAAGGACTTGATCATATCACCTACGTTCAATGTCTCAGGTCTATACAAGTACGAAGAAGTTTCAACCAGCAGTAGCGCGGAAGTGTCGAACATCGACTGGAGAGTGCAGATTCCAGGTCGACACGACAAGGAGGAGATCTCTGAAGTGTTAGATCTTTGAAGTGTTAGAGGAACGCGAATTCAGACGCACGCGAAGCTCACGGAAGAAAGAATACTTAGTCCGGTGGAAGGATTATGAGTTGCAGGAGGTGACATGGATTTTCGAAGATGAATATAGGAGACTGATGGAGTAGTCGAGTTCTTTTTCACCTGGGGAGTCTGATGCAGGAGCATCGGGGCCTAGGAAAAACAGTCGAAGTTGATCGACAGGAGAAGTCGACCAGGGGGATTGCCAACGAGCACTGGTGCGAAGGAATACTGGATGTCAAAGCCAAGTAGTTGAGTAGAAGCTGTTGAAGTGCGGTCAGCAAGAGAAAGGTCGAGAGTCGACAAGTCTGATGTCAATAGACAACAGGATTGTAGCGAAAGAGGTCGGGTGTCGACGGCTTGTCGAACAGCGACACTGATGGGTTGCGGTGAAAGCCAAGCGTGGAGGACAGGGAGTACTGGTAGCCGTGGAGACTAAGTGAAGTCGACAAGAAAGGTTGAAAGGTGATGAAGTGCAACATGGTTGAGACGTGGGGACGATAACTGTAGCATAGTAAGAGATGCAGAATTCAAGATAAAGTACTTAGCAGCCATTGGAGGTTGTTGAGGAAGTTATGAGCAGTTGTGAAGGTGGTTGGTATCATGACAGATGTCACCACAGGAAGAGGTTGTGCAGCACGACCATCGGGCGCTGACAACTGTAGGTCTACAGGGTCTAGAGGATTCACCGAATAGAGGAAGATTATCTAGGGGAACGGAGTGAGCCTCAGGAAGAGCTGTTAAGTTTAAATCAAATAGCCAAGCAAGATCACTGAAAGAAGCATAATCACAAGATAGACACACAATATATCCTGGGAAACCCTCATGGGGTAGAAAACCCAGTAAAGCTTTCCTCAATAAGATGATCAACCAAAATACAAGATGTGCTCCTCCTTCCTTTGACTCCTTAGCTGATCTCCCAGACAAGTGCGCACTCTTCCACAAGTGAGTGAATGATCTAATGAGGAGTTCACCTCCTCTATTTATACTTGACTCTCAACTGACTAAAAGACCTGTTGGGGCCGACCTCACCTGGAGAAGTCTAATAACCCCTAAAATATAACTACAGGGCCGACCCACACATGGTGGGTCTAATAACCCTAGTTAATACCAACCCCTGGAGGAATAAACATCTCCAGATACATAGTAGGGTTGCCTCGGAGGAATGAAACATCTCTGGAATAAATAATGTACAAATATAATATTCTTAGAAGTTACAATATTCAACACTCCCCCTTAACGAGAAGGATATTATAACAACATCTGTAGGAGCAAGGAGTCATTTACTACATCATCTATATAACATCGGAAGCTTTCTTCAATTCATCATCATCAGTAACTTGACTAGTTACTGGAACATCAACATCGTCATCAGCATCGTCATACGATCATCAGCATCGTCATCACGCGATCATCATCATCATCGTCACACGATCATCAACATCGTCATCACATGATCATCAGCATCGTCATCACACGATCATCAGCATCGTCATCATACGATCATCAGCATCGTCATCACACGATCATCAGCATCGTCATCACACGATCAGCAGCATCGTCATCACACGATCATCATCATCGTCGTCACACGATCATCAACATCGTCATCACACGATCATCAGCATCGTCATCACACGATCATCAGCATCGTCATCATACGATCAGCAGCATCGTCATCATACGATCATCAGCATCGTCATCATACGATCAGCAGCATCGTCATCATACGATCAGCAGCATCGTCATCACACGATCAGATTTACAGGATGATCAATCCTGCTCTCTTTAGGACATGAGTCCATGGATGATGCAATCCAGATCAAGTTCCAGGATGATCAATCCCTATCACAACTACAGAGCCAGCCCTGTTTCATGCTGGATGTATTACAACTACAGAGCCAGCCCTGTTTCATGCTGGATGTATCACAACTACAGAGCGAGCCCTGTTTCATGCTGGATGTATCACAACTACAGAGCCAACCCTGTTTCATGCTGGATGTATCACAACTACAGAGCCAGCCCTGTTTCATGCTGGATGTATCACAACTACAGAGCCAGCCCTGTTTCATGCTGGATGTATCACAACTACAGAGCCAGCCCTGTTTCATGCTGGATGTATCAAAACTACAGAGCCAGCCCTGTTTCATGCTGGATGTATCACAACTACAGAGCCAGCCCTGTTTCATGCTGGATGTATCACAACTACAGAGCCAGCCCTGTTTCATGCTGGATGTATCACAACTACAGAGCCAGCCCTATTTCATGCTGGATGTATCACAACTACAGAGCCAGCCCTGTTTCATGCTGGATGTAACCTAGAGTAATTCTAGGATTTGTCACGTACATTTTGAACCGAGGTCCAGGGACGATTCAGTCCTGTTGTTCAGTTATCGGAGACCTCATGTCTACGGCTCTTCTTTAGGACTGAAGTCCGGGAATGATCCAATCCCCTCACATGTTCATCAAGAACTTCATTATCGAAGACATACGTCTACGGCTCTTCTTTCGGACTGAAGTCCAGGAATGATCCAATCCCTTCACATGTTCATCAAGAACTTCATTATCGAAGACATACGTCTACGGCTCTTCTTTCGGACTGAAGTCCAGGAATGATCCAATCCCTTCACATGTTCACCAAGAACTTCATTATCGAAGACATACGTCTACGGCTCTTCTTTCGGACTGAAGTCCAGGAATGATCCAATCCCTTCACATGTTCACCAAGAACTTCATTATCGAAGACATACGTCTACGGCTCTTCTTTCGGACTGAAGTCCAGGAATGATCCAATCCCTTCACATGTTCACCAAGAACAGAACATGTATCCTCATCATCAAAACATGTATAACCACAACATGTATCATCATCATCAAAACATGTATAACCACAACATGTATCATCATCATGAAAACATGTATAACCACAACATGTATCATCATCATCATCAAAACATGTATAACCACAACATGTATCATCATCATCAAAACATGTATAACCACAACATGTATCATCATCATCAAAACATGTATAACCACAACATGTATCATCATCATCAAAACATGTATAACTATCATCAAAACCATGTATACATCTATCATCAAAAGTATGTATACATCTATCATCAAAAGCATGTATACATCTAACCATCAGAAGTATCTAGCATGTATACATCTATCATCAAAAGCATGTATACATCTAACCATCAAAAGTATCTAGCATGTATACATCTATCATCAAAAGCATGTATACATCTAACCATCAAAATAAAGAATATAAGAGTCCTAAATCTAAATAATTCTAGGTGAATAAGAGCAGAAAAATAGGTAACCTCATCATTGATGAGATAGGCTTGTTTGTCAGATACTGAGCTACTCCCCCTTTCGAGGAGGGTTCTTCTGAACTACACCAAGCTTGTCTCGGAAGTGTTCAAACTTTACTCGAGACAGAGGCTTAGTCAGGATATCAGCAATTTGATCCTCAGTGCTTATGTACTCCAGCTTGATAGCTCCTTTCTGCACCATATTTCGTATATAAAAGTATCGGATCTCTATGTGTTTTGACTTATCATGAAATACAGGATTTTCAGTCATCTTGATGCCAGCTTTGATTATCACACATAATCACAGTGGGGTCCATTTCTAAGTCAAACACTCCAGATAAAAGTTTCCGAAGCCATACTGCTTCACAGCTAGCAGAGCAGGCAGCTATATATTCTGCTTCAGCAGTACTGAGAGCCACACTGGATTGTTTCTTGCTGAACCAGGAAATCATGGCAGATCCAAGACCATAACATCCACCAGAGGTACTTTTTCTGTCTGAGACACTTCCTGCCCAATCAGAATCTGAGTAACCATGTAATCTGAGTTCATGATTTCCAACATAAAATAGGCCAAAATCTAATGTACCTTTTAGGTACCTCATTACATGCTTTGCAGCTATTAAGTGAACCTTTCTAGGTTCTACTAGATACTGACCTAGGGTATTTACAGCAAAGCATATATCAGGCCTAGTATTAGTTAAGTACATCAATGATCCAATGATTTGTCTATATAAAGTTATGTCCACTAGTTCTGATGAATCATTAACTAATAACTTTAAGTTGGAGTCCATGGGAGTGGCCATGGCTTTACACTCCAACATATCAAATCTTTTGAGAATCTCCACAGTGTACTTACCTTGATTTAGAAAGATTCCTTTTGGTTCTTGCCATACTTCTAAGCCTAAGAAGTAGTGCATCAGTCCGAGATCTTTCATCTCGAATTCTGAAGAAAGCTTCTTCTTGCTTTCAATAATCTGTTTCTCATCTCCAGTTAGAAAAATATCATCTACATATAACAGCAATATAACTGGTTCATCATCCATCACCTTGAGATAAAGATTTGGGTCAGCTTTACTTTTGGTAAAGCCCATGCTAGTTAAGAAATTGTCAATCCTTCCGTACCAAGCCCTTGGAGCTTGTTTCAACCCATATAATGCCTTCTTCAATTTGCATACATGAGTTCTTCCATCATTAACCTCAAACCCTTGAGGTTGCTCTATGTATACTTCTTCTTCAATTACACCATTCAGAAAAGCTGTCTTAACATCCATTTGGTGTAATTTCCACTTCATCATGGATGCAAGTGCCATGATAGTTCTAATTGAAGTATACCTGGCAACAGGTGCAAATGTTTCTTCATAGTCAATTCCCTCCTTCTGAGAGAATCCTCTGGCTACAAATCTTGCTTTGTATTTTTCAATGCTTCCATCCGCGGCATGTTTTATTTTGAAAATCCATTTGGAAGAAACCACACTTTTATCTTTCGGTTTGGGAACAATATCCCAAACATCATTTTTCATTATTGACTGGTATTCTTCAGTCATTGCTTCTACCCATTCTTTCTTTTGAGCTGCTTCTTCATAGCTAGTAGGTAGTTGATCCACAAGGTCACACATTAAGGCCATGTAGTTGGATACCAATTTTGGCTTCTTCCTTTCTCTAGTGGATCCTTCAGGAGCACCATATCTTTCAGCTCCTTGAATAATATCTCTAGCCCATGCTGGTCTTCTTTTCCTGGATAATTCTGCAACAGGGGGTTCTTGTGGTTCCAGCATGTCATGATCCTCTGGTGTAACTTCTTCAGGGATGTGAACAGTCTCTGAGATCCTGGGTGATGAATCTTCTTCATAAACTTATTCAAGTTGACACTTTCTGGATTTCTTGAGAGCTGCTTCCTCATCAAAGGTTACATCTCTACTTATTTCTATATGATGGAAACCTGGTATGTAGATTCTAAAGGCTTTGGAAGTTTCACAATAACCAACAAACATTCCCTTCTTACCTGAGGGATCCAACTTGGTTCTCTTTTCTTTTGGAATGTGGATGTACACAGGACACCCAAATATTTTAAGATGACTTACCTCAGGCTTCTTACCTGTAAACACTTCTTCTGGAGTTTTGAATTCAAGAGCACTGTGAGATAATCTATTTTGCACATAAACTGCTGTTTTGGCTGCTTCAGCCCATAAGTACATGGGAAGATCTTGGTCATGTATCATGGTCTTCACAGCTTCCATGATTGTTCTATTTTTCCTTTCAGCCACCCCATTTTGTTGGGGATTGTATGGAGTAGTTAGTTCCCTTCTAATTCCAGCTTCTTTGCAAAAGTCCTCAAATTCCTTTGAGGTGAATTCTCCACCATTATCTGTTCTGAGAGTTTTGATTTTCTTGTCTGATAGATTTTCTATTAGAGCCTTGAACTCTTTGAATTTTCCAAAGACTTCATTCTTACCTTTCAGTAAGTATATCCAAGTTTTCCTTGAATAGTCATCAATGAATGAAAGATAGTATTCAAACCCACTTAAGGAAGTGGTGGGCATAGGTCCACATACATCTGAGTGTATAAGCTCTAAAATGTTCTTAGTTTTTGTTTCACTCTTTGGAAAGGGGTTCTTGATATTTTTCCCTTTCTTACATCCTTTACATGAGCCATCATGATCAGCTTTCAATTCTGGTAATCCTATGACTACCTAGCTTACATAGGGTAAGGCTTTATAATTGATGTGAGCTAATCTTCTATGCCATAGCTCACTGGGGCTAGAGATCTCATGTGCAAGGGAAGCTTCTGGATGGCCCTTGAGTTTATAAAGACCTCCTTCTTCTTCACCAATAACAACTGCATCTTTAATTGTCTTTCCTTTGGACCACATGAGTACTTGTCCATCTATGAAGGCTACTCTAAAACCTTTCTTATCTAGTGCTGAAATAGAGAGAAGGTTCTTCTTTAAACCTGGTACATATAAGATGTCTTTCATCTTCAAGGGTGTTCCAGAATCTAGCTTGTAGCTAGCTTCACCAATTCCTTTGATGGGATATTGGTAGTCATCTCCTAGAGATACCTTTTGTGAGGAAGACTTTTCTTCAAGATTTGAGAAGGTCTTCCTTTGACCTGTCATGTGCTTGGAAGCACCACTGTCAATGAGCCATGTATCTTCTCCAGGAGATACAGATCCAGAGAGTGTAGAGAATAGAACATATTCTTCTGGATCTTCTTTCTTCACCTTATTTCTTTTCCTTTTAGGCTTTACCTCTACCTCTTCTTCTTCTTCATCTTCTTCCCCTTCTTCTTCTTCACTATCATTTTCTGCCATATGAGCATGGTGTCTTTTGTGGACAAACTTCTTCTTTTGTGAGGGACAAAATCTGGAGATGTGTCCTAGCTTATCACAGTTATAGCATTTGACTGTGGAAAAATCTCTTACTGGAAATGGTCCTTTTCTCTTTCTAGAGAAGTGTTGAGATCCTTTGTGGTCAACCTTCTTGAGATGACCTGTTCTTCTTCTTCTGGTATGGGTGGCCAAAGCTTGGTCATCTTCTTTGAGAAGAGCTTCTCTGTTGGCAACCCTAGCTTCTTCTTGAACACAATCCTCCCATACTATATCAAACTTCATGCTTTCTTTCCTAGCACACATGGTTTGTATGAAGGATTCCCAAGATCTAGTGAGGCCATTAAGAGCAGTCATCACTAGTTCATCCTCATCAAGAGTATCACCAATTGCATCTAGTTGTTCCTTGATTTGTGAAACCCTTGAGAAGTAGTCTTGAATGGATTCTCCTTTGTGCATCTTGGTACTCTTCAATTGAGTCCCTAGATTCATCTTCCTATTGATGTTCTTTCCTTCATACATTCTTCCTAGGGCATCATACATTTCCTTTGGAGTCTTCTTGGAGGCCACTTGGGGAATCAAGTGGTCTTTAATGGAATCAGCTATGATTCTCTTTTCCCTAATCAAATCCTTCCTATGCTTTTCTTTAGCTTCATCTCCTTCTGGTTCTGCAACTTCTTCCTTGATATACTGAGCAAGATCATTCTCCTCAAGAATGAGACCAATTCTGTATTTCCATGCCCGAAAATTTTCTATACCTTCTAGCTTGTCTTCAAGCTTAGTGTTTGGAGCCATCTTCTCTTGGGGGAGTCCAAGAGACAGAGCAGACTTACCTGAAAAGTTGCTTTTCACTTTTCCGGAATCTGGAACAGAATTTTATCGCACTTTTGGTAGAATTAGGGTTTGACTTTCCCGGAGTTCTACTCAACCAAAAAGTTCGATCTATAGCTCAAAAGAATGCTCTTGAGAAGGGCTACTCAGCCATGTAATCAGAATTCAAAAATTCCAACTTTTTTCTGAAACCAAAATCTGACGTATCGCACTTTTGGTAGAATTAGGGTTTGGAATTCCCGGAGTTCTACCCAACCAAAAAGTTCGATCTAGGGCTTAAAAGAAAGGTAATGAGAAGGGCTATTCAGCCATGCAACCAAAAATCAATAATACCAACTTTGGGCTGAAACCCTAACTTCACCAAAAGAGAGAGAGAGAGGTACTCTTACCTTGTGAAAGATGTCCTATTCAGTCTAGCTCTGATACCATGTTAAGTTTAAATCAAATAGCCAAGCAAGATCACTGAAAGAAGCATAATCACAAGATAGACACACAATATATCCTGGGAAACCCTCATGGGGTAGAAAACCCAGTAAAGCTTTCCTCAATAAGATGATCAACCAAAATACAAGATGTGCTCCTCCTTCCTTTGACTCCTTAGCTGATCTCCCAGACAAGTGCGCACTCTTCCACAAGTGAGTGAATGATCTAATGAGGAGTTCACCTCCTCTATTTATACTTGACTCTCAACTGACTAAAAGACCTATTGGGGCCGACCTCACCTGGAGAAGTCTAATAACCCCTAAAATATAACTACAGGGCCGACCCACACATGGTGGGTCTAATAACCCTAGTTAATACCAACCCTTGGAGGAATAAACATCTCCAGATACATAGTAGGGTTGCCTCGGAGGAATGAAACATCTCCGGAATAAATAATGTACAAATATAATATTCTTAGAAGTTACAATATTCAACAAGAGCAACATCAAAGTAGAAGAGCAGTGCAAAGTCACAGAATAGGGGATCGTTCATCCATATCTCAACGAGTTCTTTCATTGAGCAGAGACTATGAGAGGGAGGAAGATCACACATAGCTAAGAACACATTGAGAGAGACATATTTTCATTCTGTATATTGTAACAGGCTAAGGTCGACTAGTTTCATAGATTGCTTTGTATTTTCACATTGTAATTTGATTCAGTTTAATAGAATCCAGCTTTTGGCATTCATTTCATGACCAGTTTTGTGAGCACCTATATGTTGTTATGTGTCATTGTTAAGCAAGAGGGTCCGACCGACCTACCTTGCGCCAAAATCTGTTTTGGGTTGTAGTTGAGGGACCTTCGAGAAGCATGGTTTCATTAATAATTTGAGAGTAATAAATGAACTTGACCTCCATACAACTTTGAGTAATAAATAGTATGATTAGAACATAACTGTTGTTGTTTGATGTTAAATACATGCACAACCAAATAGATATATGTCAGATCTATCTTCATATAGTGATGGTTGTCCTAAACAAATTAGATAAGGGGAAGTGTCAAGTAGTATGTCAACGTCAACTAGAGGTAGCAATGTCAGAAGAAAATTTAAACTATGTATGGATTTCTTTCTAGCTACTAATTAGAGGAAATTTCAATTTAAAATGGGCATTCCAAAAATAATACAAATTACATGTCATCATGTATTAGCCAATCAAAATGCTTTAAAATTCAAAAAGGGAGCACCTAAAACAATTGGAGGGAAAAAATAAAAACTATTTTTTTGGATCGTATTTTCAACTTATCTCCTTGTAGGTTTACTCAAATTTCAAGCGAGAGGACTCGTTGGATGCATAATTCAATTATGCATCCAACGAGTATACATGTTGCATACTTTTAACAACATCCACACCATGAAAAATTGAAAATACATTAAAAAACGTGTTTTCTCTCACTAGAAACATGTTTTTTAATGTATTTTCAATTTTTCATGGTGTGGATGTTGTTAAAAGTATGCAACATGGGTACTCGTTGGATGCATAATTTAATTATGAATCCAATGAGTCCTCCCTCTTGAAATTTGAGTAAACCTACAAGGAAATAAGTTGAAAATACGATCCAAACAAGTCGTTTTTTTTACTCTCTCTCTACTATTATTTTATTATTTTCCTTAGGAGGCCCATTTTTTACCCAAATTTCCTCTAATTGAAGGAGGGTCATGCTCTTATGACAATGAATCTTCCCAAGACAAGGAATTTCCATTGATGTACAGGGATTATTTGAAGAATTGGAAACCAACCCGCTTCCTGAAATAAACACTAGTTTATGTATTGATGGGAGAATGTATTGAATTGATCCATGTAGTTTATATGGTGTAGGGATATTTACAGTGGACAGTGTGAACGTTCCATATAACAATGAAGTGGAACTGATTGATTATGTTGGCCCAACATATGATTACACACATTGGTGTAGGATAACAAGATATTTGACAAGTATGACCATATACGGAGTTTGTGTAAATTATAATAAAACGAAAGAAAACAATCTAGATAAAGGATATTCCATATATATTGATGGAAGGCCCAAAGCTTGCAGAAATTTTATTGGGTTTATAAATAGTAATCGTCCTGGAAGCACAAATAAACTACCCATATTTGAGTTTGTTGAGCATAAAGATAACAAATTTGTGGTCACTGCAATAAAATCAATACATGTGGGGAATGAGTTGTTGGTCAATTATCATTTGAATAGGATCTAAAATTCAGGTATGTGTGGCTTAACACTCATGTCCATCATTTATTAAAAAATATGTATATTGTATATTCATTATTTTTCATTACATATACTTTATGCCGTAATGTTGATGAAGAGAATTTAGAACTTCCACCCATCTTTAGATATATGTTTAACAAATCATCATTTATGTTATAGCTTGATCGGGGGAAAGGCATCAACCATGGGAAAGTCAGATAATATATATATATATATATATGGTCATTTATATTTCCATTATTATATTCCATATTGTTCTCTTTTATCTCAAAGCAAAAATTATTGTTACTTGTTTATCGAAATTATATGATATGATCATTTGTAAGATCCCATGTCAATGCCTCATCCTAGTCATGATGACGCAGACATCCCAAAAGCTCCTCACCCTCTTGCAACTATCAAAAAAAGGAAAAAAAAAAATCAATAAATTAGTTGATGAAATAGCAGAATTGGTGAGCATTGAAGATACTCCCAAAACTAAAAGAAGAAGACAATTCTTGATGGAACACATCTCGAAGTACAACATATGTTTTTTTAAGTTATATTCCATTAATCCTTTTAAAGAATATGAAATATTTTTTAAAGGAACATGCATCCATGCTTGCACCATATGCTCTTATTGCACATGCTACGGGTGCCTCAACTGTTGGTATTTCCACGTCTTCCCCTAATTCTACACCTAGTGTGGGTGGGGGGAAGTTAATGACCCCATCTATACCTACGACCCCCAGTTCTAGTACTCATGTGCCTCAATCATCAAAGTTTGATACAAGTGCCACAACACTAGGCTTAGTTGTCAAGAGCACTGGAAAATTATCAGTTTCTTTACAGATGCACCATGATTGGGTTATGGGAAAGGGATTAAAACACCATGGTAATTACGTCCAATCCATTGGAATACTTTGATTTTATACACAGAATAATATTTTTATGTTCATTCTATCTAATCCAATCGAAATATTTTATTACAATGTAAGAAATAACGTGTTCTACCAACAGTTGCATTAAAAGGCATTTGCTCTATTTGCACCTACAATTAGAACAAGTTTTAAATATCAGAGCAATGACTTGAAGGAGTTTATGAAACACATGATCATGTTCTTTGGTCCTGTATTCAACCAAAAGTTGGCCCAAAACATGGCAGGGAAGTACATGAAATCAGTGCAGGACAATTACTGCACTAATATCGATCGATATCCCAATTATGAACATCTTGGACTAATTCCAAAATGGGAGTGGGTTGCACTACTAGAGGAAGCCAAGGAGAAGTAGATGAAAAAAGAGGAATTCTTGCTTCCAAGTGAGACAAAAACACCAAAGTAGATAAAATAGTGCATCGAACAATGAAATTATAATTTGCATAGTGCATTTGACCATAATTTTTGAATCACATAAACATGTACTTGACCATTTGTGTAGGCTCAAAGACACATCAAAGGATACATAGGCTAGACTTGAGAAGGTTTGCCAACACAAACTTGGCCCAGGGGCCTACGTTAAAGTGAAGGCAGATATGTAAGTATTAAGATTTAAAAATTATCGATGTTGCATTTTCATTTGTGTTTTAAATACTTTCCTTACTAAAGTGTGTTATGTTATGGGATATGTAGTTTGCATACTTTGGCATCATGCCCACACCAGAAGAGCTCAAACTTGCCTTCAAAAGAGGCTATGACACCGTGGTTGAAAGGAGAAAAGCCAATGCAAATGACACCTCTACTATCAACGAGGAGGTATAGAAACTTAATGCATTATGATTGACTACTTAATTATAATGTACAAAGTGACAATGTGTGGTTCTACAACAACTACAAATGTCATTGCATGCAATACAAGAATATTTAGGTGTTCCTCATGAGCCAATTTTAGATACCAAATCTGATACTGCTCAACTAGAGGTTGCCAAAGCCAAAATCAAATATAACTTAAAAGGATTTTAGAAATAGAGGAATTGGTGAGCATTGAAGATATTCCCAAAACTAAAAGAAGAATACAATTCTTGATGGAACACATCTTGAAGTAGAACGTATGTTTTTCTAATTTATATTCCATTAATCCTTTTAAAATCCATTAACTTAAGAATTTTAGATACCAAAGCCTAAATGGTTTTCTTTAATTGTAGTTGGTGTTGACCATGGTCCTAGGCATCCTACACATAGGCGTATCTTATGGTCCCATCATCTTGTTGCAATACCACACAAAACTGGTCAAGATGAAAATGCGGAAGTTGATGCCAATGACATAATCGTGGACTTCATTTAAAAAAAGAAACCTAAAAAGAAGTATGGCAGTAGAGATTGGCCACTATGCATGGTAGACACATTTTTTTGTATATGATATTGTACTATATATATTTTTGCTAGAGGACTTTGATGTTTATAGTTTAAACTTTATTTTATTTTATGCTGATTTTTATAGTTATGTATGTCTATTTTACATTTATAGTTTTTTGTAATGATGTTTTATATATGTAAAATTTATATGAGTGTTAAGTTTGATGTTGTATGTATGTTCCTTTTCTTTGATTTTGTAATTAGCCTCTATTAAGTTTAAATGAGTGTTATGTTTTTTCTAGTTTTGTTTCTTTCAAGTATGTTATAGTAAATAATTGAATATGAGTAATTGAGAGTAATGTGAGGGGGGGGGGGGGGGACGAGTTTCCACATTCGCTAGTTGGCCCTGTTTAGTAGAGAATAAATTATTTTTGAAACCAAGAGAAACTCATACAAGTATTCCTCTTTGGTCTTTTTAGAGTATGATACATGTTGGTTTGCATATTTATTTATCATTTCATTATATATAAAATTATTATCCATCATGATGTCTGTAGGTATTCACATGCAACATAAATGCAACTAATAACTATTAGTAAATCCAATGAAATTGGTGAGTAAAATATATCTGCATTTTCTTTACGCTTATGCTTTTTTAATGAATGTTTTGTTGATATTTTTACTGTTTTATGTTGTATTTTAGATAATTGTGCAATATATGATCTAATGTTATTTGTTCTCTTTGTGTGTAGGTATGATTCCTGGATAGGCACTTCGTCCACCTTGCATACTTGAGACTGTGGGTAAGGTAAGTTGTACTTGAATTTAATGGAATTTCTCTTGCAATGATTCTAGTCATTTTGGAAGCTGCAATTATGTCACACATTACACAGTACACATAGGGGAAAAACATGGGTGTCACACTCTAGGATATGCTCAATCAATTTTAGGCCTCTACCCTCTTGTCACCAAAATACACAGAAAAAGACTCAAAGGGACCACTTACATGTACTAGGGAAAAAGGTAGTGTAGTAAAGGGTACAATCTATCATGCTTAGTTAGAGTCATGAAATATTCAATGAAGTATTATTGTTGAAACTACTAGCCTCTACACAATGGGAAACTGAAAAAGAAAAAAAAAATTCATTGGAATATCAAGAATATGTGAAATGTGATAGGCATTAATACTTAGATAAGATTAATGCTCCTATAAAATTACCCCCTAACAAAATTTAGGGCTTTTGAGTACCATCATGGGAAACCCATGTAAATAGATACCTTGCACAATGTTGATCACATTTATGTAGCTTTAAAGTATCCTTTCCATGGACCCTACCATACTATTGTGGATGACCTACCTCAACAACTTCCTTGCATGGCATTGATTGCATTGGTATAATTCTCAAAGATCCCTTTTGGTGGTGTTATCCCTCGGGTTGTACCTTAACTAGACTTGATATATATTTGATATTTCATGCTATCTATTGGTTTAAACATCATAAAAAAAGGTTCTAATAAATATACAAATTCCAAGGATGGTTGTGCGGGGTAGCATCATTCCTGCACCACTTTAGGTGATTGAGACAGTCCTCAAACCAAGTGAGGGAAACTTAAAAATAGTAGGCAATAAACCCTAGTCTATCAACCTAGGTACCTGAAAATATGCTTTGAAAAATTTGACTAGATTTATGGCTAAGACTTGAGGTGCATGTGGCATTTATCAGCTAGAAAAATATTTTGAGTGTTAATTTTAGAGTAGAGGCACAAGTATCCCATAAGAAAATGAAAATCAAAACAAGAGAAACCAAGGGCACCTTAATCATAACCCATTTCTTTTGAAAGAAGATATAGTATCATTAAAAACATTCAACAATAAAGCATTGCCAACTCTCCATTAAAATGCATTCAATAAACTACATAAAATCAGATGGACATCAGAAATGGATCCATAAATTCAATGTATACAAATAAATACATTCCTACCATCAAAAAGAGCATTCAAAACATAATATAAGACACTTTTCCTTCAAGCACCAGTGGAAAATAGCTTCAGTCTAAGTTTCAAACTTGCGACATCTTTATTTCTTCAATACAATAGTGCATTCATCAGGGGGGATTGATTCATCTCCTCCCTGGTTCTATTGTATTTTTCTAGATAGTAATATTTCTTTGATCCATTACAAGGAAGAAGGAGAAAAGAAGAAATAAAGGGCTAATGTTGAAGATCCTAGCAAACTCTCTTGGCTTCTTGACTTATGAGAAAAATGAATGAAACTCCTTTTTTTCCTCTTCTTGATAAGCTTAAATATGGTCTCTCATTCTGATGTTGACTATTCCCTTTGAGAAATATTAAGATGCATTTGTTTCAATTTCTTGATTTAATTATTTTTCTGAGGTGGCCTTATCAACCTTCAACTTATTGACAACTCACTTATGCCAAGTTGGGGTCTACCGAGCTCTTATCATTTTGTTTGTTTCTTCATCTTTCCCCACATATATTTTTTAGGGGTTTGAGACTATTCCATTGTTTCATTTTTTAGTTGCAGTTGTTACTACTCCCCTCTTTCCTCTGTTAGTTGTGCTTGTTGTTGTTCTCCTGCTACATAGTTGTTCAAAATTTGCATGTTCTTCCAAGCTCGATCAATCAATCCTGGTCCACCTTTCAAAATACTAAAGGATTTGTCTATTTGGGATTGAGGGGTGTAATCCAAATTCCCCATCCTTGTGATCACACACTTTATCAAATCATCAGTATAAATTGAGGCCCACAACTCTTTTAGTAATTCATCTTCAGTAGGTGGATTTACTCTTTGAATGACTACTGTAAGCTCAGCAGAATATTCTCTTGGATTCTCTAGTTATATGAATTTTCTTAAAGGAGCTCATGATCCTCACTCAAAGGGTGTGGGATCCCATTAGTTATCATAACATTCAACATTTTAAAGAATGAGTTGATTGGAGTTGCAGATCCCTTGAGCTTTTCTTCAAGAATTTCCAGGGAGGTGACTTTATGGATACAATTATCCATGTGCATACTAGACCCTGTCCTATTATATATCTTCATTGAATTGAATTGTTTTAGGGACAATGTGTTTATAGCTATCTTGGATATTCTATCCACATGACATTTACCCTGTATTTGTGCTTTATTCCTCTCCACATATTCAATTGCTTCTAAGACAATTTTGTAAAAACTAAAGAAAAATTGCATATGCGATTTAATTTTGAGCAAATATTAGAAGATATGTTTCCATAGGAACTGCTTGATCCTCATCAACTTCTCCACCATTCTAGCCTAGGTCAAGGTGTCCTCATGTTTTGATTTCCAATCATCCACTTATAACTTCATATTAGCTATGAGCTTATTTAAGTCATGGGATTTTTTCTTTGTCTTGCTTAGATTTTTTCCCTATACCATAAGATTTTCATTTTTCTTTTATTTGAGTTCTTTTAACTATAAAAAATCCATCAAATTATCGGCCCCTTTGGTTTTCCACTCACTTCATTCTTTCTCTTTCTGATCTAACCTCTGACATAGTTTAGCTATATATTCATCTTGGCTTGTTCTCTGAATGACAATAGGTGGAAACTCCAATTTTCTCTTTTTATCGGCTAGCTTTACTTTATAGGAGTCAAGTTGTACTTAAAACTCATATAATTTAATTTTGAGATCTCTTCCATTCGCTTATGACTGATGTAGCTCTTTAATTCTATCCCTATTCACATTTATTTATGCAATCAACAAGGCATTATATCTTTTCAAAAAGTGCAACTCATCTTGGATTTGTTGATACTCTACTAGTATTTGGAGAGTAGATAGAAACGGTTGAGTACTATGAGAGTCTTCCAAATCCTTGATCCTTTTATCCTTTTATCCAACAGAGTTAAAAATTTGGCTAAATATTGTGTCCCTTGCCCTATCTTGACTACATAACTTTGCATCCTGTGATTTTTACATTCCAAGCTTTTCACTTTGGTGCTCAAAAACTGGTTTTTGGTTTTAAGGGATTTAGTTTGCCTCTTATATCTACTTAGATCAGTTGCAACCTTGGCATACATATTGTACACTATGCTATTTGACCCTTTTTCCATTGATATGTCATCTTTAGGGGGGGAATGTGTAGTGTCTATTATGACTTGTGAAGTCTTCTGCTCATTAGAATGCAAGTCCCTATATGATTTATTTGCTAGAGGATCCATTGTGACTATTTTAAATTTATTTGTGCTAGGGTCTAACTTTGAGATTGATGTAGCTCTAGCCTGTGAGTCCAAATATTTTGACATAGGAAATAATTCTAGAATTTTTTCTCTTCTTTATTATTCTTGCTCTAGGAATGTGATAGGACTTGTGATCTCAGCTGATCCCACCATTCCACTTCTAGCTACTTGTTGATTCATCTCTAAGAATGTAAAACTAGATAAGGTACTCATAGTATCCCGTGTAATTATAACATATAGAAATTCATTAGATTAAAAAACAACATGGCTAGGATTAATGGAAATTTCACCTCCTTCAGGATGAATTTCCTGTAGTTGATCAATATCTTGTGAAGTATTTACTGTCCATTCATCTTATCCCTTTTCTTCTTCTGGATCTAGTGCAACTTCACCTATTTTAGTTATTTTCTCTTTGGTCTCTTCTTGAGGAATTTCCTCAACATTTATTTTCTCAATATCTGAGGATTCATTTATTGCTTGAGACTCTTTATCTTTGATTTTGTTTCCTTCCTATTGAGTAGCCTGTTCCATGATTAAAAGTAGAGTGGTTTCAAGCTTTTTGGTTGTCTCAATCACATTACATTCCTCTTTTCTGACAAGAGATTGAATAGTAACTACAACTAGATTGAATAGTAACTACAACTAGATTGAATGGTATCTCATTTGGCCTACTATTTTCTACATCTACTTAGCCATCTTGCCCCTTTTCTTCATGGAAAACCCCTTTTTCATGGATGTCTTGGCCTCTTTTTGTTGAAGTTCTTCACTTTTCTTCAAATTCTCTCATCTTGGAGGTATTTCAGCCTCTTCCTCCTGCTATATTCCCTTGGCTAACTACACTCCCACCTTGGTGGTATTTCAAGATCTTGAATTCCTCCTTTACTAGGCTTATGTAGCACTCTTTCAGGGACATCTTTGTGATCTATTTATGGCGGTATTTGATGCTCTTGATTTGACCCATCTATATTATCCCCCATTCCTAATATTCCAAGTCTATTTTCAAGTTGAATAAACTCTTTACTTCCTTGTCCTTCTTTCCTAAGCCCTCACTCTGGATCAAATCCCATAGATAGCATGATTGGAAAGGATTTTTGATATGGTTCCATTTCTTTGAAAGGTGAGGGGGCATGAATATCCATTACTGAGGATTATTTTTCTCTGTTGCATTCTTCAATTTTTTATACCTGTATAAGTTGATTTGTCCCTTCTTGGGGGCTCGACTTCATTCTGGACTCTTCCTCAGATTCATCACTAGCATGATGTTCTTCGTACAAGTCTTCAAAATTCTTATCTTTAGGAATGGTCAAATATGGAGCATATTATTTCCCAAAGTATTTCCTCATCCTCCACCATGATCCTCTTCTTCTTTTATCACTACCCTTGTTATGTTCAACATGCTCATTGTATCTTTCTTGCTAAGGAGTCAGGAATTCCATCTCTTCTTTGGGGACTTGAGATCCTTCTGGCCTATAGAAGGTATAATAAGGTGAGACATAGAAGGATTTGGGGTAGGTTTAGGAAATGCTTGTACCATCACCTCAGTAGGATCTACTTTAATTTGGATTATTCTTTGGACTTCTTCAATGGTATTCTTATTTGCCAATTTTTCAAGCTTCGCCTTAGACTCATGATCCTGTGTATTTGGGATATTTCTTCCTTTCTCTTTTCCGATGAAAATATGTGGATCATATCTCCATGCAATATCCAACTTTGTATCCATCATTCCTAAATCCTATGTGACTTGTTTGAGGCCTCTCCTATTATTAATCGTGTATCCCCCCATAACTAGTGGAAATATAGCTCTCCCTTTCCTTTTGGATTTGACAAAATGAAGGTCATCTACCTCTACCATCTGTCTTACATACTCCAGAAAACATTTCCTAGGGATGAGAAGCTTGGGAAACCTGTAGGGAGGATTTTTAGTGCCATACAATCTAATTATAGTGTAGTCCTCAACCAAAAACCAATGTCCCTTTTTAATTGCCTCTCCAAGTTAAAAGTATGGTCTAATTTCTTGAGGCGTGTGATTAGGCTCACTCCTAGTAATCAAAGCAAAGGCTTAGTACATGAACTGAGACACGAAGCGGGTCCAAGTGACCCCTTCTTCTTTCCCTTTATTTACGCATGGGATCCAATCATATATTATATTGGGGGCACCATTTTCAAATCTATGAATAGATGGGTCGAATCAAGAGCATCAAATGCCACCAGAAAATTCAACATTTTCTAAGTGGATTGCCTCAATACTACAAAGATATAATTGAGTTTGATGAGCCTCAAACTCTAGATGAGACCATAATAAAGGCTAAGTATTATTATGATCAAGCCAAAAGAAAGCCAGATTTCCATAAGGCATGGAAAGACAAGAAGAATGAGAAGTTTGAGCAAAGGAAGAAGAATGACAAGTGCCCATCGATGTGTCAGATAGGCCTACCTGTCACCCTGTGACGCGGCCATGTCACCTTCTTCCCACCACTAGGCCACCACACCACCATACACTCGACCATGGGCATTGGCGGTTTTCCCTTTACCTTAAGTTGTAACACACACCCGTGA
This sequence comes from Larix kaempferi, assembly GCA_027924585.1. Classification (NCBI taxonomy): domain Eukaryota; kingdom Viridiplantae; phylum Streptophyta; class Pinopsida; order Pinales; family Pinaceae; genus Larix; species Larix kaempferi. Next base: position 6,074,331 of record BSBM01000315.1, on the reverse strand, counting down.
GGCGGTTTTGGAAAATAGTTATTGGGGAGGATTTGTCAATAAAAAATTGACACGCACCCCAAGCGGTTTTGGGCACAACGTGACCCTCATCCCTTTTTATCTAGCGTGTACTTTATCGGTGTGCAATGGGTCTAGGTCGTTGATCTTCCATAAGATCTGTCAGTCATATTTTATCCTACCTATAGCTAATCACCATGCACTTCCCCACGGTGCGATGATCCCCGATCATTGATTTTCCCTTTCCTCCAACGGTCATATCTCATCCATCCACTGTTAACCACCGCACAATTTGGTCATGCACTATCAATTGCAACCATTGATCTTCCCTAGCGTTCGACGGTCAGAATTGCACTCGCCTCCACACTCCACCAGGGAAACCTCATGCGCACGGGTCTGATGTGGTTGATCCACATCATTCCTTCTTCCCATGTGGTTCCTCCACGTCACTAGTCCATGTGGCATAGGAGGGGCCCACATAAAATTACCAAATTTATAAAATTTCGGATTGGTATGAAATTTTTAATTTGGAAGCAAGGGCTCATTATGAAATTGGCATTGGCCCTTATTTGTCACTTAACATAACCCAACATTTACAGGCGTATTTCACCTGCAACTCGTATTTTTTCCTGTAACAGTGAGTTTTCATCCCATACAGCTCCATTATTGCAACCAGAAGCTTTGATACCACTATGTAACGTCCCCATCCCTCAATCAGTCCAGTAGGAGGGGACATTCACTAAATCGAGGCCTCTAAAATTTTCCCCATAACCACCATTTACGAATATACAACATCTAGAATGCATGTGCGGACATGTAAATAAAAACACACAGTGGAGATAAAATTGATCCACACATACATGACATGCAATTTCAAGCATAATTGTCATAGGCATATAAATAAAAATCATTTTTTTCACTAAAACGATTAAAATTATATTTAATGTGGAGGTCGCGATCATAGCCTAAATCGACCTAATTACAATTTTCCAAGTGATTCTGAATATATTATGGTCGTCTTTTACTCTTTTAGTCCATTTTCTGCTAGATTTTTTATATCAAATTCCTAAGATTCCAAATTTATCTGCTTATCCAATCTCTTTCATCCTTTTATGCTTATTCTGAATTTGTTTTACATATTTTCAGCTTTGCTTGCTTTTGATTCTAAACTATGTTGTCTTTGATTTTGCTCTCTTGTAACTTATTCAATATTTTTCACCTATTGCTCACTAACTTGTGTGTAATCCTTGATTGCCTCTGCTTCCAAATATCCTTCTCCCTTTTTCTGATTTGCATCGATCTCATTCTGCAATAATGAGGTATCTATGGACTAGACTTCTAATAATTTCTCTCTTTCGACGATGACTAGCTCCTTTACACATCCATTTCCTTGGGATCTAGCACTTGATTACTCGTTTACTGTTCCTCAATTACTTGATATCGCCACCCTTCAGAATTGAATCACTCCTGCGCAGGGTCGAGCTGCCTGAGCTTGCAGCTAGCTATCATTTGGTTCGAAGCTTATGGAATTATCTATAGAATTATGGGGCCTTTGTTTATTGATAGTTGTTCCTGCGCCAACCTGCATCCTAAATTTTCCCACCTGTCTGCTGCCTTATTTGAGCCATGCAAGATATGATATATTTGAAGCTTGGAAAATCGATGAAGAGTGTTTCTGATCCTTTCAAAGGTCACGTTTAATTTGACATTTACAAGTTGTTTCTTTGTATTCAAATTATTGATCAAAATTTGTGAATCGTTGAAGATTTGAACTTCAGTATATTCCTCTCTCAGTGCCAGCTGACATCCTTTTAGGAGAGCAAGCGCTTCTGATTGCTTGTTGGAACATTTTCCTAGTCCCCAGCTGAAATTAACTTCTTGTTTTCCTCCAGGGGAAAATATCACCACACCAGCTCCTACAACTCCGGGATTTCCTTTAGACGCTCCATCGAAAAAAATAGTGGCTTTGTCTTGTGCTTTCCACCATTTCTGAAATTCCTTATCCAGTAATCTGAGTATCCAGGCTGGTGTGGTAGCCGGTCTTTTACCTATACTCTCCCGTTTTTTGAAGGTTGTGTGTCCAATCCAATTTTTTTCTAATGTAGTGAGAGAAAATTCCATCTCTTTCACCTGATTTATATTGCTTCCATAAGGTAAGCCTTTGCTTTGGTAGCCACGTGTTCGGGTGTTTGCACCTGATTATTAAATATTATGCTATTCTGGACCAGCGAGATTTTCCAGCAAATGAATTTAGGCAATGCTAGCCAAATATTTTTCCATACAAGCTTGTTTGAAAGGGTATAAGGGTAACGATTTTTCCAGGAGGAGAAAAGAGCTATAATTGAAATTTGTGTAGGTGTGGAGATTTCCAAATTCTGAAGAGAAAGAGTCCATACATAATTCGCAAAAGGGCAATCCACAAAATGGTGGTCTATATTTTCCGAGATTTTGCAGCAGATTGGGCATCTATGCGACCCTATAAATCTTCTTTTTGCCAGGTTTTCACCAATTGGAATTTTTTTGTGCATTAAAATCCAAATGAAGAAATTGATTTTTGGAAGGCCATAAGTATTCTAGACTATCTTCTAGAGTTAGGGGGTGTGTAGGGGGTTCTGGGTTGCTTGTATCTCTTTGAATCCTTGGGAAGCATTGTAAACTCTTGTTTTCCCCCATCCCCACTTGTCTTTCATTAGCATATGGAGAGGAGCCAACCCAGTAAGATTGTATAGGAACATTGTCTTCTGTAGTGATAGACATTCTGGAAATTCTGGAAAGGACCATTCTAGCTAGTTTCCATTATTATCCCAATGGGAGATGTCCACCAATGTAACTAGACCTCTTTGTGTGAGCCGATCCCGAATGTTTGAGAGAGATTCTACACTGCCAAGAGTGGGATTGCCAATAATTATGTCTTTCCAAAGATGATTTTTAGCCCCATTTCCTGGGATGCGATATAATTGATTTTGGAAGTATTCAATTCCTGCTCTGCATAAATTCCATATTGAAGTGCCTTTGGGTATGTTTTCAATGTGCAAGTTACGAATAGACCCCCCTTTAATATATTTTTCCACAATAATTTACTAACCGGGTGGGCACAATTTGAGAACAAATTCCAGAGGATTTTCCCACCCAGATCCAGATTAACTAGGCGGGGATCTCTTACCTGAAGTCCACCTTCCATCAACGGCCTTTTAACAATATCCCAGCTGACTAGATGGAATTTATTTTTATTTCCTTTTCCTCCTTTCCAGAGAAACTCTTTGATTAGGCGAGATATTTGGTCCATTATTGACTTAGGCGCCATGAGAATAGAGGATTGATAGATTGGGATAGCAGAGAGCACTGATTTTATAAGGATCAGTTTTCCTGTGTGATTGAGCCATTGTCTGTTAAGTTTAAACCAAATAGACAAGCAAGATCACTGAAAGAAACACAATCACAAGATAGACACACAATATACCCTGGGAAACCCTCATGGGGTAGAAAACCCAGCAAAGCTTTCCTCAATAAGATGATCAACCAAAATACAAGATGTGCTCCTTCCTTCTTTGTCTCCTTAGCAGATCTCCCAGACAAGTGCGCACTCTTCCACAAGTGAGTGAATGTATCAAATGAGGAACACACCTCCTCTATTTATACACTACTCTGATATGTATTTTACACAAGTACATGTAGGCTCGTATTTAACCATTAGGTTAAATACCCCATTATAACTGACTGGGCCGACCCCCACATGGTGGGTCTAATAACCCTAGTTACCACAACCAACTTGGAGGAATAAACATCTCCGGATTTATAGTATAATCACATCGGAGGTATGGAACATCTCCGGAATAAATAATATACAAATATAATATTCTTTGAAGTTACAATATTTCAACACTCCCCCTTAACGAGAAGGATATTATAACAGTATCTGCACGATCAAGGAGTCATCAACATCATACATGATACATCTATATATCATCGGAAGCTTTCTTCAATTTGTCTTCATCAGTAACTCAAATAGTTACTGGTACATTAATGTCAACATCACGATCTTTAGCATCGTCTCCACATGATCAGCAGCATCGTCATCACACGATCAGCAGCATCGTCATCACACGATCAGCAGCATGATCAGCAACATCGTCATCACACGATCAGCAGCATCGTCATCACACGATCAGCAGCATCATCATCACACGATCAGCAGCATCATCATCACACGATCAGCAGCATCGTCATCACACAATCAGCAACATCGTCATCACACGATCAGCAGCATCGTCATCACACGATCAGCAGCATCGTCATCACACGATCAGCAGCATCGTCATCACACGATTAGCAGTACAAGTATTCATGCCAATACAAGTAACCATATCAACAATACGAGTATCCTACCGATACAAGTAGCCACATCATCAATACAAGTATCCATACCGATACAAGTAATCATATCATCAATACAAGTATCCTACCGATACAAGTAACCACATCATCAATACAAGTATCCTACCGATACAAGTAACCACATCATCAATACAAGTATCCTACCGATACAAGTAACCACATCATCAATACAAGTATCCTACCGATACAAGTAACCACATCATCAATACAAGTATCCTACTGATACAAGTAACCACATTATCAATAAAATCACTTTCTCAGAGACCATTCGTCTACGGATCAATTCAGGGACCGAAGTCCGGGGATGATACAATCCCCACTTCTTGGAGACCACACGTCTACGGATCAATTCAGGGACTGAAGTCCGGGGATGATACAATCCCCACTTCTCGGAGACCACACGTCTACGGATCAATTCAGGGACCTAAGTTCGGGGATGATACAATCCCCACTTCTCGGAGACCACACGTCTACGGATCAATTCAGGGACCTAAGTCCGGGGATGATACAATCCCCACTTCTCGGAGACCACACGTCTACGGATCAATTCAGGGACATAAGTCTGGGGATGATGCAATCCCCACTTCTCGGAGACCACACGTCTACGGATCAATTCAGGGACATAAGTCCGGGGATGATGCAATCCCCACTTCTCGGAGACCATACGTCTACGGATCCATTCATGGACCTAAGTCCGGGGATGATACAATCCCCACTTCTCGGAGACCATACGTCTACGGATCAATTCAGGGACCTAAGTCCGGGGATGATACAATCCCCACTTCTCGGAGACCATACGTCTACGGCTCTCTTTTAGGACTAAAAGTCCAGGGATGATCCAATCCCCTCAACTGTCCACTAAGGACTTCATTCTCGGAGACCTCACGTCTACGGCTCTCTTTAGGACTGAAAGTCCAGGGATGATCCAATCCCCTCAACTGTCCACTAAGGACTTCATTCTCGGAGACCTCACGTCTACGGCTCTCTTTAGGACTGAAAGTCCAGGGATGATCCAATCCCCTCAACTGTCCACTAAGGACTTCATTCTCGGAGACCTCACATCTACGGCTCTCTTTAGGACTGAAAGTCCAGGGATGATCCAATCCCCTCAACTATCCACTAAGGACTTCATTCTCGGAGACCTCACGTCTACGGCTCTCTTTAGGACTGAAAGTCCAGGGATGATTCAATCCCCTCAACTGTCCACTAAGGACTTCATTCTCGGAGACCTCACGTCTACGGTTCTCTTTAGGACTGAAAGTCCAGGGATGATCCAATCCCCTTCTGTATTCTCATCTATACAGGTACAAATATCCAAGAGCATGTATCACATGTAGCATGTATTCTTACTAATACATCTAATCATCAGAACATGTATACATCACAACTAGCATGTATTCTTACTAATACATCTAACATCAAAACATGTATACATCACACCAAAACATGTATACATCTAGCATGTATTCTCACTAATACATCTAATATCAAAACATGTATACATCACACCAAAACATGTATACATCTAGCATGTATTCTCACTAATACATCTAATATCAAAACATGTATACATCACACCAAAACATGTATACATCTAGCATGTATTCTTACTAATACATCTAGCATCAAAAAATAAAAGATATATAACAGTTCTAAATCTAAATAATTGTAAGTAGCTAAGTGCAACAAAACAAAATTGTTATCAAATACTATACTACTCCCCCTTTCGAGGAGGGTCCTTCTGGACTATACCAAGCATGTCTCGGGAGTGTTCAAACTTTACTCGAGACAAAGGTTTAGTCAGGATATCGGCAATCTGATCCTCAGTGCTTATGTACTCGAGCTTGATGGCTCCTCTCTGCACCATGTCTCGTATATAGAAGTAATGGATCTCAATGTGTTTTGACTTATCATGGAACACAGGATTTTCAGTCATCTTAATGCAGCTTTGATTATCACACATAATCACAGTGGGATCCATTTCTAAGTCAAAAATTCCAGATAAGAGTTTCCGAAGCCACACTGCTTCACAGCTGGCAGAGCAAGCAGCTATATATTCTGCTTCAGCAGTACTGAGGGCCACACTAGATTGTTTCTTGCTGAACCAGGAGATCATGGCAGATCCAAGGCCATAACATCTGCCTGAAGTACTTTTTCTGTCTGGGACACTACCTGCCCAATCAGAATCTGAGTAACCACGTAACTTGAGTTCATTACCTCCAAGATAGTATAAGCCAAAGTCCACTGTACCTTTTAGGTACCTCATTATATGCTTTGCAGCTATAAGGTGAGCCTTTCTAGGTTCTACTAGATACTGACTTAGGGTATTTACAGCAAAGCATATATCCGGCCTAGTATTTGTCAAATACATCAATGATCCAATGATTTGTCTATATAGGGTTATGTCCACTAGTTCTGATGAATCATTAACTAATAGTTTCAGGTTGGAGTCCATGGGAGTGGCCATGGCTTTACAATCCAACATATTAAATCTTTTGAGAATCTCCACAGTATACTTACCTTGATTTAGAAAGATTCCTTTTGGCTCTTGCCACACTTCTAGGCCTAAGAAGTAGTGCATTAATCCGAGATCTTTCATTTCGAATTCTGAAGAAAGCTTCTTCTTGCTTTCAATGATTTGATTCTCATTTCCGGTTAGAAATAGATCATCTACATATAACAGCAATATAACAGGTTCATCATCCATCACTTTAAGATAAAGATTGGGGTCAGCTTTACTTTTGGTAAAGCCCATGCTTGTTAAGAAACTGTCAATCCTTCCGTACCAAGCCCTGGGAGCTTGCTTCAATCCATATAAATCCTTTTTCAGTTTGCATACATGGGTCCTTCCGTCTTTGACCTCAAAACCTTGAGGTTGTTCTATGTATACTTCTTCTTCAATTACACCATTCAGAAAAGCTGTCTTAACATCCATTTGATGTAATTTCCATTTCATCATGGATGCAAGTGCCATGATAGTTCTAATTGAAGTATACCTAGCAACAGGTGCAAATGTTTCTTCATAGTCAATTCCTTCCTTTTGAGAGAATCCTCTGGCTACAAACCTTGCCTTGTATTTTTCAATGCTACCATCTGCAGCATGTTTTATCTTGAAAATCCATTTGGAAGAAACCACACTTTTATCTCTTGGTTTGGGGACTATATCCCAAACATCATTTTTCATTATCGACTGATATTCTTCTGTCATTGCTTCTACCCATTCTTTCTTTTGAGCTGCTTCTTCATAGCTAGTAGGTAGTTGATTCACAAGATCACACATCAAGGCCATATAGTTGGACACTAGCTTTGGTTTCTTTCTTTCTCTAATGGAGCCTTCAGGAGCACCATATTTTTCAGCCCCTTGGATAATATCTCTAGCCCATGCTGGCCTTCTTTTCTTTGATAAATCTGAGATAGGAGGTTCTTGTGGTTCCAACATGTCATGATCCTCTAGTGGATTATCTTCAGGGATGTGAACAGCCTCTGAGTTTCTAGAAGAAGGATCTTCTTCATAGATTTCTTCAAGTTGGCATTTTCTTGATTTCTTGAGAGCTGCTTCTTCATCAAAAGTTACATCTCTACTGATTTCTATATGATGAAAGCCTGGTATGTAAATCCTGAAGGCTTTGGATGATTCACAATAACCAACAAATATTCCTTTCTTACCAGAAGGATCCAACTTGGTTCTCTTTTCTTTTGGAATGTGGATGTACACAGGACACCCAAATATTTTAAGATGGCTTACCTCGGGCTTCTTTCCAGTAAACACTTCTTCTGGAGTTTTGAAATCAAGAGCACTATGAGATAATCTGTTTTGAACATATACTGTTGTTCTGGCTGCTTCAGCCCATAGATACATGGGAAGATCCTGGTCATGTATCATAGTCTTCACAGCTTCCATGATGGTTCTATTTTTCCTTTCTGCAACCCCATTTTGTTGGGGATTGTAGGGAGTGGTTAGTTCTCTCTTGATTCCAGCTTCTTTACAGAATTCTTCAAACTCTTTTGAAGTATATTCTCCACCATTGTCTGTTCTGAGAATCTTGATTTTCTTTTCTGAGAGATTTTATATTAGAGCCTTGAACTCTTTGAACTTTCCAAAAACTTCATTCTTACCCTTTAGAAAGTATATCCAAGTTTTCCTTGAATGATCATCAATGAATGAAAGATAGTATTCAAATCCACTTAGAGAGGTGGTGGGCATTGGACCACATACATCTGAGTGTATTAACTCCAAGATACCCTTAGTCTTTGTTTCACTCTTTGGAAAGGGGTTCTTGACATTCTTCCCTTTCTTACATCCTTTACATGAGCCATCATGATCAACCTTCAAATCTGGTAGTCCTATGACCACCTTGCTTACATAGGGTAAGGCTTTGTAGTTAATGTGAGCTAGTCTTCTATGCCATAGCTCACTGGGGCTAGAGGTTTCATGAATAAGAGCAGCTTCCGGATGACCCTTGAGTTTATATAAACCTCCTTCCTCTTCACCAATAACAATTGCATCCTTAATAGATTTGCCTTTGGACCACATTAACACTTGTCCATCAATGAATGCCACTCTATAGCCTTTCTTGTCTAAAGCTGAGATTGAAAGCAAATTCTTCTTCAATCCTGGAACATATAAAACTTCCTTCATCTTCATGGGAGTTCCAGAATCGAGTTTGTAGTTTGCTTCACCAATTCCCTTAATGGGATATTGATAGTCATCTCCTAGAGATACCTTTTGGGGAGAAGTCTTTTCTTCAAGATTTGAGAGAGTCCTTTTCTGTCCTGTCATGTGCTTTGAAGCACCACTGTCAATAAGCCATGTACCTTCTCCAGGGGTTATAGATCCAGAGAGTGCGGAGAAGAGAACATATTCTTCTGCATCTTCTTCTGCATTTCTCCTTGACCTTCTTTTGAAGAAGGTCCTTTCTTCTTCTTCCTCTTCATTTCTAGGTCTTTTATTGTGAGACCTTTCTTCCTCTACTTCTTCTTCTTCACTATCATCTTCTGCAAGATGTGTTTGGTGCCTTTTGTAGTGAGTGCCCTTTTTCTTCTGTAGAGGGCAATCTCTAGCAATGTGACCTATTTTGTGACAAGAAAAGCACTGGAAAGAAGAGTAATCTCTTCTTTGAGTAGATCCTCTTTTCTTATGAAATCTGTGTGGAGGATGAGACTCCTTGTGACTACCCTTTTTGGAGTAGGATTGACTCCTTCTTCTTTTGGTGTGGGTGGCCAAGGCTTGGTCATCCTCTTTGAGCAAGGCTTCTCGATTTGCAACCCTAGCCTCCTCTTGTACACAATCCTCCCAAACTACATTAAACTTCATACTTTCTTTTCTGGCACACATAGTTTGAATGAATGACTCCCAAGGTCTAGTGAGACCATATAGAGCTGTCATCACAAGTTCATCTTCATCAAGAGTATCACCAATGGCATCTAGTTGCTCTTTGATTAGAGAGACTCTTGAGAAGTAGTCTTGAATGGATTCTCCTTTGTGCATCTTGGTACTCTTCAACTGAGTCCTTAGATTCATTTTCCTATTGATGTTCTTTCCTTCATACATTCTTCCTAGGGCATCATACATTTCCTTTGGAGTCTTCTTGGAAGCCACTTGGGGAATCAAGTGGTCCTTAATAGAATCAGCTATGATTCTCTTTTCCCTAATCAAATCCTTCCTGTGTTTTTCTTTGGCTTCATCTTCTTCTGGTTCTGCAACTTCCTCCTTGATATAATGAGCAAGATCATTCTCCTCAAGAATGAGACCAATTCTATATTTCCATGCCCGGAAATTCTCTATGCCTTCTAGCTTGTCTTCAAGCTTAGTGTTTGGAGCCATCTTCTCTTGGGGGAGTCCAAGAGACAGAGTAGACTTACCTGGGAAGTTACTTTTCACTTTTCTGGAATCTGGAACAGAATTTTATCGCACTTTTGGTAGAATTAGGGTTTGACGTTCCCGGAGTTCTACCCAACCAAAAAGTTCGATCTATAGCTCAAAAGAATGCTCTTGAGAAGGGCTATCCAGCCATGTAATCAGAATTCAAAAATTACAACTTTTTTCTGAAACCAAAATCTGACGTATCGCACTTTTGGTAGAATTGGGGTTTGGATTTCCTGGAGTTCTACCCAACCAAAAAGTTCGATCTATAGCTCAAAAGAAAGGTATTGAAAAGAGCTATCCATCCATGCAACCAAAAATCAATAATACCAACTTTGGGCTGAAACCCTAACTTCACCAAAGAGAGAGAAAGAGGTATTCTTACCTTGTGAAAGATGTCCTATTCATTCTAGCTCTGATACCATGTTAAGTTTAAACCAAATAGACAAGCAAGATCACTGAAAGAAACACAATCACAAGATAGACACACAATATACCCTGGGAAACCCTCATGGGGTAGAAAACCCAGCAAAGCTTTCCTCAATAAGATGATCAACCAAAATACAAGATGTGCTCCTTCCTTCTTTGTCTCCTTAGCAGATCTCCCAGACAAGTGCGCACTCTTCCACAAGTGAGTGAATGTATCAAATGAGGAACACACCTCCTCTATTTATACACTACTCTGATATGTATTTTACACAAGTACATGTAGGCTCGTATTTAACCATTAGGTTAAATACCCCATTATAACTAACTGGGCCGACCCCCACATGGTGGGTCTAATAACCCTAGTTACCACAACCAACTTGGAGGAATAAACATCTCCGGATTTATAGTATAATCACATCGGAGGTATGGAACATCTCCGGAATAAATAATATACAAATATAATATTCTTTGAAGTTACAATATTTCAACATTGTCCCCCCCAAGCATGTATTTTTGCCTTAATCTTACTTGTGACTTATGTCCATAGGGAGTTTTTGGTTGTTCCAAAGGTTAATGGAAGTCCAATATATTTGATTTTTTCCCATGTAGAAGACCCCGAGAAGCCTAAGAGGTGTGATATTCTATGGATTGTATGTTTCTTTGCATTCCATCCATATACTGCACTTTTTCTATTATTAACCACCGCTCCCGTTACCTGACAGTAGTTCTAAATTATATCTTTGAAGGCGCTAGCAATATTTAATGATGCTCCTCCCAAAAAGAGAGAATCATTAGCAAATAGAGCATGATTTAAGGAAGGAAGACCTTTAGCCAATCTTATTCCTGGGATTTTACCTACTTCTCTTGTTGCCTCCAACTTTTGGCTCATAGAGTTCGCCATCGGTATATAAAGAAAAGGGGATAGTGGGAACCCTTGTAGAATTCCCCGTGTATCCTGGAAGAATTTTGCAGGTCTTCCATTTATTAGAGGGGCAATCCAAGGCTTGTCGATGTAGTATTTCACCAAATCTATAAAAAAAAATTGAATCCGAAGGAAGACAAGACTTTGTAGAGATACGAAAGTTTAACTCTATCAAAGGCATTCTCCATGTCGAGTTTTATAAGCATACCTTTTTCTTTTCTGAGATTGTTGGAGTGCATTGATTCGTACACTAGGATCATGTTATCCAATATTTGTCTTCCTTTAATAAACCCTCCCTGATTGGGAGAGATCAGCTTGCTGAGCAGAGATTTGATCCTACTGGCTAGGAGTTTAGAAATTATTTTATAAGGGGTGTTAGAGAGAGAAATAAGTCGGTATCTGTCGAATGATCCTGGATTCACTTCTTTGGGAATCAAATCAAGAAAGCTTTAATTAGTATTACCTGCAATCTTAGCTTTTTTAGGAAAACCTTTGATCATTCGGATGAGGTCAAATTTGATAGTGGGCCAACAAGCTCTGTAAAAATGTATTGTAAACCCTTCCAGTCCTGGGGCTTTATCTAGCTCCATATTCTATATCATGTTGATGATCTCTTTTTATGTAAAAGGTTTCAATAGATTTTGATTTTCAACAGAATTGATAATATTGGGGATATGAGATAGTAAGTCGATCGTTGTCTCCTCACCGTGGTGGATGTCCTCCATGTACAAGTCGTGGAAATGAGTTTATGTAGCCTTTTTAATCTTTTCAAAACATTTGATAGTTTCTCCATCTGTTAGGGTGATCTCAGATATGTGATTTCATAGTTGTCTGGATTTAGCTTCTCGATGGAATAAATAAGTGTTGCGGTCACCTGCCTATAACCAAAAGCTGCATGATTTCAATCTCTAGTTTTCTTCCTCTTGACATAGTGTTATGAAGACTTTGGCTTGAACCTGTTGTTCCCTTTTCAAATCCGAGGGGGATATGTCATGTTCTTCCATCTCCATCTGAAGCGAAGAAAGATCCAGGACTACTTCCTTCCTATCCGCAGAGGGACCCTTAATCGCTTTCTTGACCCAATTTTTTAAAGCGTATTTTGTGTTCTTGATTTTCTGCTCCCATACAAAGATCGGGGATCATATGATAGGAATGTCCCAGGATTTGGACACTTCTTCCGTAAATCCTTCTTGCTTGATCCAGAGTGGACTAAACCTAAAGGGGATTGGTCCTAAGTCTTTCTCATCATTCAAGTGCAGGAGAATTGGCTAATGATCAGATGCTAAATTCGGCATTATTCTTGAAAATTTTCTTTTCTTTTCAAGAAGAAGAGAGCTCTGAATTAAGAATCAATCAAGGCACGATGCAATGTGTTGAGATCTCGTCTGGTTGTTTGTCCAGGTGTATTTTCCCCTCTTGGGATTTATATCAACCAGATCCCATTGTTGTATCAGATCTTGGACTAGGTGAAGCATGGTATCTCTCCCTTTGTTTCACCCTTTTTTTCTTTTGGGATCATAATTATATTAAAATCCCCCGCCATAATAATATTCAAAGGTGTGTAGATCTCCAGAAAATCTATTAGAGTTTTCCAGCAATCTTTTTTCTTAGAATATTGAACTGGGACATATAAATTAAATAGCACGAATGTTAGCTTGCTTTGAATATGGTTGAGTTTAGTATAGATCCATTGTTGTGTTGCAAAGGATTTTTCCAATATGAACTTCTCTTCAGACCACAGAGTAGCAATCCCTCCTGAGGACCCTCTTGCGATTGTTTCCGTTCCTGCGTTCTTCTTCCATTTGGATCTGCTTATAGAGAGGAGAGTTTCCTCTTCTATTTTGGTCTCTTGGAGCATAAGGATGTCTGATGTATCAATTTTGAGGAGATCTTTAACTGTGTCAGATTTTGAAGGATTCCCCAATCCTCTACAATTCCAAGAGAACAGATTCATTACTTACTGGTTGATGGAGGTGGACTACCTTTAGGGGTCCTGTATCTGGTATTTCTGCCATAGGCCATGTCCATGGTTCCATGGCTTCCTTGCATCTTATTTCTTTCAAACTCCTCTTCCCTTATTTCTTTATTAGATTTCCTCCCTGCTTTCTTCAAGGATCTCTCCAAGAAGTCTTCCTCTGAGGAAGAAACCACTTCCGTAGGCTTTATTTTTGTCATTTCATCATATGAAGGTGAAGAGGTAACCTCTTTCTGTGGATTCAGTTATTTTTCCTCGCCTTCCACTTGTGTTTCTCTTTCTTCCTTCTCTTCAGGAGCAGCATGTTCGTCCGAAGTGCTTAAGATTTCGAATTGGTTTCATGAAGCTTCTACCATAGGGTGAGCATTTTCCAATTGACCTTTCTATGTTGAGGGATTCATTATCCCAGAAGGGTTTCCTTTCCCTTTCATCTTGGAGGTAGGTTTTATCGTTGCTTGTTTCTGGACTTGTTTCCACTAATCTCCTTTTTGTTTTTATGTTTCTTCCTCTGTTTTTTTTTTTGCAATGATGAGCAAAGTGGCCGTATTCACAACAGTGTCTGCATTTAAATGGAATATGTTCGTAGTCTAGCTCCCGGACGTGGGACCAATCTATTATAGTTAGGTTTATTTATTCCGGTAGTCCCACTTCGATATCCACTTCCACACATATTTGTGCGCAGGTATATTGATCTTTTTCTTCCACCTTGCCTATATATCGTCCCAGAGCATTCCCTATGGCCTATAGTGATTCCAGATTCCAGTAGTGTAGTGGAAGATGGGGAAGCCTGACCCAGACATGGACCACCAAAGGAATAACCTGGGTAGGGTCAAAATATGGGGTCCAATTGTTCAAATACAGGCCTTGTGTTCCAATAAAATAGGGCCCATTTCGAAAAATAAGATCTCGATTTGTTGTGCTCTCGAAGACGAACACAAAATATCCCTTTCCTACTAGGTAAATTTTGATGTATTCTGCGATAAGGGGTTTCTAGTTCCGCTGCACCAATGATTCTATGGATTTTGGAGATGGCCATAATCTGGTGAACTAGCCAATGAGACCTCTCTCTAAAAGATTCATAGCTGTTCTGCAGGGCCTCTCAGCCGGAAGAGCCATGGTGGGAATCCCTGCAAGTTTTTTTAAAAAAATTTGTTGAATCGATGAAGCTGGTCGCTTCCCTTGAGTTGTGATTAATCTCTTGAAGGGTGCGATATCAGGAGGAGTTGGTGATGGAGGAGGATTCGATCCTCCCCCTGGAGCCATGAAGGAAAATGCCCTAATCTATTCGTTGGTTTCCTGATTCTCTTGTCCACTGAATCATTGCTTCCAGTATCGAGAATTCATATAAATAAAAATCATTGCACATCAAGCACATAAGAATACTTATCTTTAAGCAGAGAAGATCCAAGCAACTAACTGTGTAAGAGCGATTTTCCACCCATCCATAGTCACTCTATCCAGTGTATACTCTTTCTGTTGAGAGGCCACCCCCAAGATAGGCGATGAGGCCACCAAGGTGAAGGAAACACCTACACGCTTCTATCTCTTAGCCCACAACCCATTGTGTTCACTATGCTTAGCCAAAAATCTCAACTAGAGCTCTACAGGGGTCTCACTAAGCCATCACAACCATGGTACTCCTTCCAACTTCACCACACAACATAAGGAATGCATTTTCCTTCACCGATCCACAGTTCCCTCGGGAAATCCAACCCTTACAGTTCTTACCAGTGTGTTTAGTAAGATTCCAACCTCATGTATGCTAATGGAGAACCTCCTGCAACATTAATCCATGGCTTCTCAAGCTTCCAAAAGTAGCATATATCAATGGGTAAGGGTTCCTAGCTTGCCCCAACCTCCATGCTCACCTACAACCATCTATTTTTCTTTCCAAAACCGTAGCTCTATCTCCAAATTTGAATTTATGGGCTAAACACAGTCTGGTAATGGACATGAACAACAATGGAAAACTCTACGTGATGTAGGAACATGCATGAGAGAATGATCAAAAGAGTGTTGACTCCAAGGATATGAGGTAAAGGTGAAAAGAAAACTAATATAAATTCTGACCATAGAATAAATAGAACTATTGACAGTTGACATAACTGTCACAACCCCCATGCTTCAACAACTACATGAAGTGAATTTTCCCACCAGCCTCACATATGCATTCGATGATTAGATTTAATAGTCAAAAGAAGATAATTGGCTTATTTAAGGCACATGACATATTTTGGATGAGTTATAAGGTTGACACATGGAAACATAGGATTTGGTTTCCCCAAAGCCCCCCTTCCTCTTCTCCTCTGGTGGAATCATAGCCCCTCTAGTGCTCTTTACATAGCCATCTTGGACCATTTTATTAATTTTCAACATAGTATTTACATACATTTTGAATTTGCATGATAATCCAATCATATGGTCCAAATAAAAGTATTTACATCATACATTCCTAGCCATTCACAAGTTGGGCCTTGGCCTTAAGCTCCACACTAGGAATCCATACTAGCATATTTACATCATTTACATAATTTTGATTAAATACATTCCAAGTCAAAACTAGGGGTATTACACCTATCTTCAAACAATTCCCATGGGATGGTGTCCTAGGTGAGATGTAGTTTCCTTTCAAGGTTTCCCACCAGTTTAAGGCATTGTCTCAAAGCTCGAAGGCGACTATATTGGATTTTTGGGTTGAGGCATATTCTCTCAATGTGAATCACCTCTCCATGACCTCTAGCCACAACTCGATGCACTGTCCAACACACCCCCCATAAAACTCTAAAAGTCTAAGTTTCTGAATCTCCCTAATAATGTCCTAGGGAGGGGGTCCCTGCTCTAAGTTCATTGGTCCTTGGGGACTACCCTACCCTAATAGCGGGGGCTCCACTTCTGCTTTTAGTGTAACATTGACCCCCATAAGACCCCTAAGTGCCTCATTTATTACCTCTAGAGAATGCAAAATGAGAACCATCTCTGACAATGGTGTCGGTGGTGTCATTGCAGTTTTCTTAGGTGGTCGTGTTGTTCGACCTCATCATCTATTTCCTCTCATCCTTACCACATTGATTATGTAGAAAAACTCTAAGGGTTATCGATATTCTACAAGTCATTGCTAACTAATTTAATGCATGCATACACCATAGTAGGCATAACCATAGTTTCTATTGTTGTACTAAAATTTCTCATCAGAACATATGACTGGCGACAATGGTAGATCGATGAGGCAAATAATTTGCCATCAATTATGTACATAAAGCCGCATTAGACTGATGCAATCCTACTTTGCATAAACTACCCCAATAAGCTTAAGTATTGTAATTCCTTATCCATTATATATGTGTGTGTGTGTGTGTGTGTGTGCATATATGTATATGTACACATATATACACATATGTATATATATATACACACACACACACATATATATATATATCATGAAAATGGTTAAGAGATTGTATTAAAAAACAACTAGAAACGACCAAAATTTACAAACATTCCACATCCAATGGGATAGATGAGCATAGTTTCATACTAATAGTCCCATAGTCCATAAAACAAACAATATTTGAAGCACATAGAAAACATATTCCTAGCTTCTACATATGCCTTGATGTTATAAATATGAACAAACTGGCCTAATAACATTAGGCAACAAAAAGACATAATTGAACAAAAGAGAAAGTGGACAACATATCAAATTATAGCTTCTTCCACTAGTAACCACCATCGTCGCTAGAGGAATGCAATTCCACGAGCTCTCTAGGTGATTGTTGAATCATACCCTCATTGCAAGCCTGACGAGAAGTGGGAGAATGGAGCTAACAATGACTTTCCTAAGCATAATTTAAGAGCTTATCCATATCTTCAATAAGCATTTCAATTTGTCCACCTTGGACATGCACATGAACCTCTACCTCATCCATTCGAGTATCTCGGAGGGAGATGTGGTAAGATATCTACCTTTTTGCATCAACCAGGTCATCCCATCGGGATTGAATGACCTCAAGCATTGCCTTAACATTGTGAATTTCGGCCTGCAAATCCCTTAATTACTTTTTCAACGATGACATCCTGCTCTCTACTCTTGCAGCCCACTTCAAACCCATTTCTCCAGTTACCCAAATCTCCCTACGCCCACTAGGCATGCCCATGAATGAAATTGGATGAGTAAATTTCCCATAAAAAACACAGAGGGGATGGCATAATCTCAACCACCTTGTAATTCTGACTCCAACCAACAATTCTCAAGAGAAAAAAGCCAAAAGCTGAATGCACCAGAGTGCAGAAAAGGTCATGAGAACAATTACAAACAAAAAATCAGGCCAAGGGGGTACCTTGAACTCAAAACAAAAGAACCTACAGTAGGGGAAACTACATATACTAGTAGCATCTGATTGTTTTGAACGTTGAATGATAAAACTCCCTCCCGAACAGGAGTATTATCGCCATAATTCATTGCATGTGAGGGATAAGGAGTAGTATCAAACAATTCACTCACATAGGGGTGAAAATCCCTCCCCTAAGTTCGATGAGACGCTTCCACAAGACAAGTGGCCCGCTTTCATCCATCACAAGGTATCTTGATTTAAATCCATAATCCCAAAATTAAGATTTTGAATTATAAACCAATAATACCTCACATCCCTAAGTCCTTAGGGGATCCAATGATGATTAGGCACCCCATCTTTGTTAATGCAAACTCCCTTGTCCATAAGGGCACCTTGATTGGATAGGGTGTTGATGATTGAGTTATTGCATCTTCAAACAAGAAATAGGTGCATATCCTTGAGTTTTGTGAGAAGATGATATACACGCATCTGGATGCGATCTTGGGGAGCCTCTTCATTACTTAAGTTTTTCCAGATAGAACAAATGACAAGGAGAGAGTCCCCAAATATAAATACTTTCCCAAAATTATGCACTATGAGGAGATCGATTCCCACCATCGAGGCTAGCCATATTGCCTGATTGTTCGTAGCAATTACTTTCCCCCGAATGGAATAATCCACTATATTCCCACCAAGGTCTAACAAGACCCCTCATGCACCTGCCACTCTTGGACACTATGTGTGTGTGTGTGTGTGTGTGTATTCCCTCCAGGGTCTAAAAAGACCCCTCATGCACTTGCCACTTCTGGAAAATATATATGTGTGTGTGTGTGTGTGTGTGTAACAGAAACGAGAAAAGCCTTTATATATATTAAAAAACAGGAGTTACATAAGCCCCTAGGGTAGCAAAAAACACAAAACTAAGGTTTACACATAAAAATTCTACGTGAGCAAGGCCCACATAGTGCTCAGTTAGATATGGAGCTTTACAATGCTTGTCAAAATTTGTTCTACTACTAGTAAATGTGTAAACCTTGATATACTATCCACTAATATATTGGCAAAAAAACATAACAAAAAACTAGAAAGCAAAACCAGAAACATCATTCCTGGGGAGGGTCTTCAGCTACAGCTCGCTAGACGGTGGAGACCCTGTCCATAGGGGAAGGTTCATCCTGGTCACGAGTGTGTCCACTGTTTCCTCTGTACAAGGCATTAATATCCGCCTGAACTTCTTCCAGGATTTCCTTCAACTGCACGAAACAAGACTCGTTTCTTTCCAAGGGATTCATGCTATGTTCCTGCACTATGCACTTCAATTCCACAACCATCCCATTCATCTCGTTGAACATGGACCTCAGCATCCTCTCCGTATCATTTAGGAAACACTTGACGTCCTTGAATTCTCTAGATTGGACCAGGTAACCTCCTTCCATATCTTCCACATGGGAGTCGAGATAGGAAATGTCTAATGAGACTCACTTGGTTTCTTCCAAACTCGCTTTTGCACTTCTAAAACACATCTTAACATTTTCTTGTAATCCACCATGTCATTTTTCAAACCACGAATTTCATCCAAAACTTGTTTCATAGTGATATCCTTAGCAGAAAGGGACTCTTCCATATCCTTCTCCATTGCACTATCAATTCCATCAATCCAAAGCACCTCTTAGAAATCCAACCCCGTTCTGTAGAAAGAACTCTCGGAGATGTGCAAGAGGTGAAGATGAGACTGGACGCTTCTATAGGAATCCAGCTCAGAAACAAGGGAAATATCCTCTATATCCTCGCAATTAACCAAAACACGCGAGCTTTTGCAGAAAACATGAGTCGAAGGGATGGGAGTTAATGAGCTCTGGCAGGGCCATAAAATGCCCACACCAACCCACAAGCACAGCATACCACCTCGCGTATAAGTCA
Source organism: Larix kaempferi (assembly GCA_027924585.1). Lineage (NCBI taxonomy): Eukaryota > Viridiplantae > Streptophyta > Pinopsida > Pinales > Pinaceae > Larix > Larix kaempferi. Next base: position 6,054,499 of record BSBM01000315.1, on the reverse strand, counting down.
GACTAATGTCACCCTTGTCCCAATTCCAAAGGCACGAGGTCTAAGGGGCCATAAATGTTAAGAGTTGAGGGTACATAACCATTTTTTAAATGAAACAGAATTGTCAAACAATATCTCCCCTTTCTTTAGTCTTGAACCTTGGTTGGCAAGTCGATCAGCTTCATGATTATTCTAGCATTTGATATGAAAGAAGTTGATTTTGGAAATGTTCAGGAAGAAGGTCAAGGCTCTTTTTTTGGACTATCCCTTTCTCCATATCCTTACTCGACTAAAGGTAGTGCATTGATTGAATAACAATCCAGGAATCGCCGAAGACAATGAATTCATCTATGTTCAAATCATACATAGTTTCCAAACCTTGCATTAACGCATCCCATTTATCCTGATTGTTCGTTCGCCTTCCTAACCCCTGGGAAAAAGACTTGAGCTTGTTTCCTCCAAGGTAAAAAATGAACCCTCCTGCAGTTGCCTCCCCTATGTGTGTGTGTGTACACAATATGTGTGTGTGTGTGTGTGTGTGTGTCTGTGTGTGCGCGCATGCATGCGTGCATGTGTGGGTGTACACACACACACACACACACACACATATATATATTGTGTACACAATATATATATACAATACAATAACACAATATATTTAGATACAAAAACAACATATTGAGATTCGGGGCTCTGCAATTGGCGCCGTATGCAGCTTTTGACAGCTAGGGTTTTATTTTCTTTCCTTTCGACTCGTCAGGCTGCTGTATTCCTGGTGTTCCCATCCTATCGGCCTTATTCATGGCGTGATGGCCACACATGGGGGGGGACTTCCCCTCCGCAGTCCTCCTCTCTAGTTCCTAACGCAGATGGAGCACCAAAGGCAAAGGCGCCAAATTGCAGGGAGGAAGTTGGTGAGGGCTCTAGATCCAAGGACCCTTAGGGGAAAAAATCGAAGCCTGAAGGTTGTATTCCCAAATCTACAGAGATCCCTGCCCTTCATATCAAGTCTGAGAAGCTGCAAGAACGAGTTGAACTCTGGAAAGAAAAGGCCCTAATTGGTAAATTTATTGGAATATGGCCAAAAGAAAAATACCTTTTGAATTGGATCAAAACCTCATGGAACCCTAAAGGGCATTATAACCTTCAGCTGGGTTCGAAGGGATTCTTCACTATCATCTTCTTTAACCAAGAGGATAGGGATAGGGTTTTGGAGGGTGGACCTTATTTCCTTTTTTCTTCAGGATTGTATCTCATCCCTTGGAAGGAAAGATTTAATCTGGATACAGAGGATATGAGCATTGCCCCTGTTTGGATCAGACTTTATTCTCTGCCTTATGAATATTGGGATCTATATATTCTGGGGGATATAGGAAACACCCTGGGTGAATTTGTGAAAGTTGCAGAACTCACCAAATAGCAACACTATACTTCCTATGCCCGGATTTGTGTCTATATGAACCTTTCACGTGAACTATCAAAATTAATTAACCTCTCATGGGATGATGATGATTTGAATCTTGGGAGCTGAGAACCGGAAGGCTTGAATGCCGAGAGAGGAGGAGATTAAGCATGCAAATCTGTCATAAAATTCACATGAAAAACACTAATCTTGCATGACAATAAGCATGAACAAAAACATATGAAGTGAATGGGAGGTGAGGCTCAAAGATGAGCCCCACCTCTTAGACTAATTATCAATAATTCACTCAATTCTAATTAATCTCACAATGAACAATAGAAAATAGGAGAGAAACCAAATGAGTAACTTGTTATTATGAGAAGGCTTGCTAGGCCTATTTATAACATTATTACAATGTGTCTTGAGGCCATACCTTGGGGCCAAAACCATGTGCTACCAAATACCATGGATATGAGAGGGTGGCCTCTCCATTTAATGCTTTTATGATAAATGGGAGAGAGTGGTCTCTCCATTTAATGCTTTTATGGCTTATACATCCGAATTTAGACCATATGCCCCCTAAAATTCGGATCAAATGAGGAATGGATCCAGCCGTTGGATTACAAGAATGTCCCATTTCGATGTCGTCAATGTCATGCTCACGGCCATTTCAATAGGAATTGTCCGTAAAATGTTGAAAGGCCTGACCCTAAAGCAGTGTTGGCAGGCGGTTAGGATGGGTCATCATCGCAGCACCGCGAGTGCTACAATACCGCGAAAGGCGGAAAGTTGAGCGTAGATGATGATATTCTATGTAATTTTTGGTCAGTTGTACCGCAGTATGCGGGTTTTTGGGTCATTTGGACCACATTAGATATATTTTTGGTCATTTTCTCGAAGTGTTAGTTAGGAAGTAGTTAGAAAGTGGACAAGCAATGTAAAGGCGAAAGCCTATAAATAGACATAGATTTGTAAGTGTTGAGGCATCTTGGATTGTGTATCTTAGATCAGGCGATATCTGTGAGATCTGTATTTTGTGGAGTATGAGCTGAAGACTTAATATTTTGTATCTGGTTTTTTGTGGAATTAATATGATGTGATAGAGTTATTGAGCAGAATCCCTGTGTTTTCCTGTTTATATATGGTAATGCATTTCGCAATATGAATATATGAATGATGCGATGTTTCCTTGCTGCGATTAATGCTTTAGTGTTATATCTGTTGCAATTACAACTTGTTTTGTTGAATGATGTCATGAACAAGAATAATGCTTGAGTTAAATGCTTAGATCTATTTATGAAATGTTGCAACAAGTTAAGTCATTGAGCCACAAACATCCTCCTTCATTCGACGAAAGCATGGTTCTGTCAACTCTCCCTTGAACATCTCGGGTGAGACCTCATCTACTCTGCAGGTGTTGCTAGACAGGGTAAAACCTGTCTGGGCCATTTCTTAGGGAGATCGCAGTGGTTTGGGTGTCAATAGTGAGTGGAACCCCTGTCGACTAGGACTATGTCAACAAATGGTTCTGTTGCCGGGACCTAGCGCGAAGTGAAAGGAGGATATGTTGTGGAATCTAATGCAACCGGAGATACAAGACTAGTTTGATCAGAAGTTGCAAGAATTTGCTGAAAAAGAAAGTCAGAAATCTCGACTGACGGTAGATCAGTGAGTGGAAAGGTACATCCACGACGGTCCGCACGAATATTTTTTCTACGAATTCCCAGTCATCTTGTTCGAGTGGTTGGCAAAGTTGACCTTTCAGAAGAGGAACTTCCAAGGCGGTGAACCAATGACCTGGACCCCAAAGCTAATCTAGGAGCTGGAGGAAGTCGACAACAAAGCGTCGTGGGCTATCGAAGTTTAGCTTGACAGCATATTGGAAGGCTATATCACTGAATTTGCGGTCGATACGAACAAATCTTATAGTGAAGCTGAAAGATATTTCTTCCGCGAACCACGGGGAAGGTTTCTGTTGTTGCTCCAACTATCTATTAAGATGCTTATTTGCGAGAAGGGTATATTGAAGATGCATCTGGATCAGTAAACACCCTGGTGGGCAGAGGACGTGGGTATCGCGACAGCAGGGGGGCGGTACATGCAATGATAAGGGGTAGATGGGTGCAGGTCATGATGAGACTATGAGTGAAGCTGAGGAAGAGAGTGGTCTTACAAGGGGAGGAGCAAGGTTTCGACAGGAAAAGAGACAGAGGACAAGAGAAGGTCATGCTGTGATCAAACCGCAAGACCACGAAGGAAGACCACACGGGACGAAGCGACCTCATAGTCCGAACAAGGACAACCATGATACACCCAGGATAGAGGCAGGACTAAACCCCAGCAGCAACATTCCCACACCTTCGCTCACTATCTCTCAACCAATAAGAAATACAACTTCGACACCACCATGTTCATCAAGTCAACAAAAGTTAATTGCTAGTAGCTCAGCAACTGGAGGAAGGAAGCCCAAGATGGCGAGCGAGGATACTAAGTTACCACTATTCCACGGAAATGGAATAGATAATCCTGAGCAGTACTGGTTTTTATGTGAAGCAGTATGGACTGTAAAACAGATTATTGACGATGATGCTAAGAAAGGACAATTGACGACAACCCTTCGAGGTCGCGCCTTAGACTGGTTCATGAAGTTTGTGCAAGTTCTTGCAGGCACTCCAGAGAAGACATTGGATGAAGTTCGAGATGGATTAATCGCGGAGTTCAAAAAACCCAAATCTGAAGCGTAGTATATTACAAAATTGAAAGAAATTAAGTAGTACCCCAATGAATTTGTGTGGGATTTTGACCAGCGATTCAAAACACTGATGGCAAGAGTCAGTTTCGACATGAGCACTGTCCAGCACAAATAATGGTTCATCGTGGCATTGCTCCCACACATTCAATTTCTGTTGATGCAACAAAACATTACAACTCCCAGTGAAGCCTTGGAAATCACAATGCGGTTAGAAGCATCGCTAATCGGGGAAAATGTAGCTAGGATGTCGCAGATTCAGACACAGTTGGATAACCTGACCATACAGCTGCAAGATCTTAAGAAAGGCAAGGAACAGCGTGAAGAAGTATGGTGTACGCGATGTCGAGGAGAAGGGCATACTAAGGATAATTGCCCAGACTTCCACAATTATCTGGTTTCAGGAGCATCGAATCCATTGAGTGGCGATGGCATGCCGTGGTGTCGCATCTGTCAGGTATATGGGCACCGCCATGGCCAATGTCAATACATGCAGAAAACGGTCACCAAACTGATGAATCTATGAATACAAAGATTGCCATGCATATGGGTTGCTTCGGGAGAGAACGTACGATGCATTCTATGTGAAGGATGACCAGTGTGCCATACAACAACCGCAACCACAGCCACAGGTAGCCCAGCCGCTACCTCAACCGCAGGTGCAATTTGCACTGCAGCAGCAACCACAACAGTTTATGCCACATAATGCTCCGATGCAAATGGCTCCACAGCAGCCACAGTACGTTCAATAACCACAGTATTCGCAACAAGGGCAAGGCATGCAATCAAAACCTATGCAACAATAGTTCAATCAACCATGGTACCAGCAGCAAGGCAGATTTCGTGGAGGATTCTGGGGCGGACGCTGGGGAGGATTTCGTCGCGGAGGAGGACGAGGAGGTCATGGACCTGTTCAGTGCTATCATTGTGCGGTATGGGGACACTACCAATGAGATTTCCCTCTATTGCAGACGCAGTGTACGTTTTTCTTTGTTACAGATCATACTCTCGAAAACTGCCCACAATTGATTGCATGATGGCAAGCAGGGAATGTTCCACAGTTGCAGAATCAGAACCAGGAATAGCAACCAGTACAGAATCAAGTGGAGCAATCGGCGCAGGACCAGAACCAATGTCCGAATCAGAATGCTAACCAGAGCGTGAACCAACCGGGGAATCTATCGCTGAACTAGAATCCGGGTGCGAGTGTTGCGAAAATTTAAGCGGAGCCAAGGCCACAAGATGCGACTGTCGCAGTTATCACTCGTGGAGTTACATAAACAGGAGGGGATAGCTCACACCCACTCATTCGATTGGCAAAGCAGAAGAAGGTGTCATTGACATTGAGTCCGAGCGTGATACATTCTTTCAGGTGCGTCGTACGATGGACCAAGATCGCAGTAAGGTTATTATTTGCGACATGCCCCTATCTTTGATGCCACTTCAGAGGTAGGTCCAGCATCGCAGTCTGGAACCTTGCATAAATTTTTTGAGAGTTGTTTATTGTTGGAAAGGGATCTTGTTTCTCTTGCTAAGATCGAGGGATTATTGCAATGACCAGCTAGGGGACGGAAAGAGTCCGTGGTAAACTCCTTACAGCGACAGAAGACAGGTAAGGAGATGCGCATACATGAACATACAAATTGGGGACTATAAGGTTGATTCGGTTATTCTGGATCTTGGTTCGGATGTCAACATCTTAACCAAGCAGGCATGGTAGAAAATGGGAAGCCCCCCATTGAGCTGGTCTCCTGTACAACTTCGACTAGCCAATCACGCCAAGGTGACACCAATTTGGAGAGTTCCACGCCTGGTGGTGGACATTGAGGGAATGAAGACTTATTCTGACTTTGACGTCTTCAAAGTAGTTGAAGGGGGAAGCTCTTATCCCGCGTTGTTGGGGATTGGATGGGATAACGACAGTGGAGCAGTAATCAACTTTAAGAGGCGGATGATGACTTTTGAAAACCACGATCTCAGAGTTATAGCCCCATTGGATCCGGCTAAAGGACGAAGATCCCAGCAGATGGGACCATGCATTCAATATTTCAGAAGATTATATTCATCCGACTGTGAGCTTGGATGGCGCAATCACAGCTCTGCGTCTTCCGACTCTGACAATGCTTTAGAACACTGGCAGAATCACTTGCATGAGGTGTCGCTTAGCAAGTGTGGGTTAGTCATGCAGTCATTGTGCTGTTGCGACTGAAACACACTACCAGTATAGGAAGGGCTACCTAGCTTGTTTGACTTTCTGGTGGCATTGGAGGAAAAAGTTTTAGAACCCCAGCAACTGCTAGCATTAGAGGAAGCACTAAAGGCCACTCCAGCACACTGGTGGGTGAAACATAAGAAGTCGATTGCAGGTTGGCCGCAGTGTCGGTGATTGATTATAGTTCATTTCAACGCTACCAAGGTTTACCACACAGGGAAATATGATGGTCGAAATGACCTTGGCAGTCATTTGATGAAGTGTCAGACATTGTGGGCATCGCGACCAAGAGATGAGTGGGTCCATGCCTTTTTCCATAATTTGGATGAGATGCCGCGATCATGGTATACTGCAGCTGAATTGCGGGGATAAATTACTACTTGGTTGGAATTGACAATTTGTTTTACTCATACATTCAGCTTCGCGTATGCCAACCCAGATGTCCATAATGCTTTGCAACTCATTCGTGATGTGGTTCTGAAGGTTGTTCCAGTGGCATATCCTGCGGATTTGCATACGCACTTCCAAATGCAATCCATGATGGAATTTTATAATATCACTGGTGGGCCAGAAGACGGTGATGACCCATGGAATGCCAATATTTTGGAATCTGAAGGAAGTCATGATATTGTAGCACCTAATGCGCCAAGTGGTCCAATCAGCCAGCCATTGAAGCTCCGTAAGGTCAATATTGGGACAGAGGCCAGTCCCAAGTTCGCGAATGATGGGGATTATTGGGATGATGAGATGATGGGAAAGGTCACCGACTTGCTACATGAATTCCAAGACTTGTTTCCTACTAATTTTTCTGATATGAAAGGTATTTTGGGCGATTTAGGGGAAATGAATATCCCGCTAAAACCAAATGCCAAGCCAATTAGACAGCGCCCATATCGACTGAATCCACGCCATAAGGAGAGGGTCAAGGTAGAACTTGATCGCATGCTAGAGGCTGGCATTATTGAACCGGTTGAGGAGTCAGAATGGATTAGTCCTATGGTGGTGAAGGACAAGAAGACTGCTGAAGTGTGCATTTGTGTCGATTTGCGGAAGTTGAATGATGCCTTTTTGCATCGTCCATTTCCAACCCTGCTTACAGACGAGGTGCTCGAAGGTGTGGGTGGCCAGGAGATGTATTCTTTCACGGATGGTTTCTCTGGCTATCATCAGATACGAATCGCCGAGGAAGACCGCCACAAGACAACTTTTGTGACAGAATGGGGCTGTTTTCAGTACACTGTGATGCCATTTGGACTGAAGAATGCACCTGCAATATTTTTGCGGGTTGTTGTTGCTGCTTTCCGGGATTTCATCCAGAAGTTTTTGCAGGTGTACATGGATGACTAGACCGTCTACGGTTTGATCAGCGATCATCTAGCAAATCTGCGGTTGATGTTGGAGCACTGTCGACAACATCAGATATCGCTGAACTTGAAGAAGTGCATCTTCTGTGCACCATTTGGAATACTGCTGGGTCACATTGTGTGCAAGCAGGGGTTGCTAGTTGACCCAGCAAAGATTACGCTTATTCTAAGCTTAACACCGCCGACTAACGTCAAGCAGTAGCGAGCGACGTTGGGACACACTGGGTATTATCGCAAGTTCATCAGGGGTTATGCCGCAATTAGGACCCCTGTGGAGAAGTTGTTGAAGAAAGATGCGATATTTCAATGGAGTCTTGAATGTTAAGACAGCTTTGAGACGCTGAAGGCTAAGATGGCTTCAGCGCCAATACTGGTATTTCGGGACTGGAGTAAGGAATTCCATGTCCATGTCGATGCATCATCGATTACGCTAGGAGTGGTGCTTTCCCATCCAGGGGAAGGGGATCTAGATCACCCCATTGCTTTTGCAAGTCGCGAGTTGTCATCCGTGGAAAGGAACTATACCACCACAAAGAGGGAAGGCCTGGCGATGGTCTATGCGCTACAGAAGTTTCGACATTACTTATTGGGAGGACACTTTAAGATGTTCACAGACCATTCTGCCCTAAAATACCTGGTCAATAATCCTGTGTTGGGGGGGAATATATGTCTCTAGCTACTTCTTTTTCAGGAGTTTGAATTTGAAGTAATCGTGAATCCAGGACATTTGAATGTTGGACCTGATCATCTGTCGCGGATTGAGACAGGCGAGGAGCCAACTAACATCGAAGACGGGTTGCCTGATGTGCAACTCTTTAAGGTTGAAGTAGCCGATGGTTACTATGAAGAAATCATTCAATTTCTGGTGACAGGTACCGCACCCGAGGAGTTCACCACTAGTCAGAAGAAGCAGTTGGTGGTCAAGGCTGCATATTTCCAGCTAATTGCAGGCGAGTTATACAAATTGGGCTCCGATGAGTTATTGCGGCGTTGTGTTTTGCCTCATCAGCAAGGGTAGATCTTGTCAGAAGCGCATGCAGGAGTGGATGGGGGGCACTATGGCGGTCGTGCGACTGCCAGGAAGGTGCTTCATGCAGGGCTCTCGTGGCCCACGCTGCACAACGATGCGACAGACTATGCACGGTCCTGTGATGTTTGTCAGAGAACCGGGAATCCCTCTAGGAGGGATGAGATTCCCTTGATACCTCAACTGACACTACAGCCATTTGACAAATGGGCAGTGGATTTCGAGGGACTAATAAACCCACCTAGGAAGAGCACTAGTGCAAGATACATCACCACGGCAACAGACTATGCGCGGTCCTGCGATGTTTGTCAAAGAACTGGGAAGCCCTCCAGGAGGGATGAGAAGTCATTGATACCTCAACTGACACTGCAGAAATTTGACAAATGGGCAGTGGATTTCGTGGGACCAATCAACCCACCTGGGAAGCGCAGTAGTGCAAGATACATCATCATGGCGACAAATTATTTGACTAGATGTGTGGAGGCTACACCAGTCGTTGATTGTTCCTTGGCCACAGCTGCGCGGTTCTTGTTTGACAACATCGTCACTCGCTTCGGCTACCCCAAGATATTGATGAGTGATCAAGGCAGTCATTTTCTCAATTGCACCATCAGCGCATTAACGGAGGAACTGTAGATACAACACAAGAAGAGTATGCCATATCATCCGCAGGCAAATGGCACGGTGGAAGCTTTCAACAAGATATTGGAACATGCACTGACAAAGGTGTGCAATGCGAACCATGATGACTGGGATCTGAAAATACCAGCAGTCTTACGGGTGTATCGCACCACGTGTAAAAGGTTGATGGGACAGACACCATTCACGTTGGTTTATGGGAAAGAAGCGATTATGCCTATGGAGTACATCGTTCTGAGTCTGCGCATAGCGGCAGCAACCGGTATGGATGTTGCAGCGGCATTAGAAGAACGTCTAGCGCAGTTAGTACAATTGGATGAAGATCGCTTTATTGCAGTATTCCATCAGAGTGTGGAGAAGGATCGCCGGAAGGCTTGGCATGATCGCCCCATAAAAAACAAACAGTTTCAGCAGGATGAATTAGTGTTGTTGTATGAAAACAAGTTTATGAAACACCTAGGAAAATTGCAGATGCATTGGCTTGGTCCATATCGCATCAGTCGCATAACTTCAGGAGGAGCAGTACAGTTGCAGCAGTTGGATGGAGCGATGCTTCCAAAGTTGATCAATGGTAGCAGACTAAAGCCCTACAGGTCGGGCTCGGAACAGCACGATACCTAAGTCGAATAAAAAACAAAATGCAAGATGCTCGGTGGTAGGATGGCGCACCGATAGGGACAGAATGCACAAGCAGGGAGGCTTGTGCCACAAGTTAGGAGCGGTCCGCGACAGCGGCAGGACCGTGAATGGTTCAAATCAACAATAAATGCTGAAAGTTTAAGCCAGTTAATTAACGGTGCTTGTTCGAATGATGGGCATTAATGGCTGATCCGGTCGATCAGATGACATGATCGACGGTGTATTTAGGTCATTAAGACCGGATTTGGTCTGAATTAATGCAGGATTTAGTCATGATTACGAGGGATCGAGTTTGGCGCTATAAGAATCGGTCGAGGCTGGTCGGAAGGCACCTGTTCATAACAAGTGGATTCAGTTGCCCACTGTTGAAATTATGCAAGGGAGAGTTGTGTTACCGAGTGCAGTTCAGCTATGTTGGGCAAGTTCTTGAGTAGGGGTAAGCTTGAGCCATTTGTTGGCATTGCGGGGATTAAGTACGGCATGCTGGGTGAGCCAGATATAGTGGAGATTTCAAGTGAATCCGAATCCCCCGTACTCACTATTAGTATTGAAGAGGAGGTCAATCTTGTGCAAGAAGTTGCTAGCATGCCGGTGGGATTGTCTTTCATTGTGCGCTAGAAGAGGGTGGGGACGCATTCTAGCTACCTGCGGCCAGAGAAGCGACAAACCCGCTCCACGGCCCAAGTGCTACAAGGGGTCCCTGAGGCAATCCCATCGATCTCTGGTGTTGTGGAGTCCGCAATCCGAGCAGGAATATTTGCTGCGGATATCCCAAGCTACCGACCTCCATGTCGACTAGGGATGCAGCCAAGGAATCCCACAAAGAACCAGTCGTACCAAATTAGAATGCTGGTGATTCCACCAGATATGAGCTGCAACACTGACATTGTGCCTGCACAGATGCAGCTGCGGTATAATGACCATGATTTGTTGGCGTTGGAAGACATTATGATGGAGCCCTTTAAGTCACAAGCGTCGGGGCAAAATGGACTGACACCACGAATTCCACATGACTGGGCGCGCGGGTTGGCGAAGTCTGGGATGTCTGGGGTTAATCAACCTGCCACACTTTGGGCGGTTAACGGAAGCGAATGCCTGCGTGAAACAGCTGCTGGCCTATTTTCATGGCGGCATTCTATGGTTGGACAGGCAGGTCACTGTCAAAGTGGACTTGATTTAGAAGGCATGCAAGTAAATTAGTCCTTGTTTCTTCTCAATCAGCTGATGGAGGATGCGTTGGCGGCCCAAGCGGGGCAACAGCCATTCACATACAGCTGGTTGTTGATCCTAATCGCGCTTGTCGCCTGGATGGAGCTCGACGACTATCAAGGAATGGAGGTGGACGTTATGGAAGATCAAAAGGGGGCACACTACCAAAACTTGTGGTCAGTGAAGGAACCGGAGCACCTCAGGGAGTGCACCACGCAATTTTGGCTCTATTGGGAAGCGCTGCATGCGGCCGCCAAGCGGGTTCCACGATTGACTCAGACAGCGATTGCAAAGTATAAGGGGATCGCCCGGTTTGTGATTGGACCGCACAGTATCTATGTGCAAGCATGACGCGATAAGGATCGGCAGTGGTTGCAGACCCCTTATAAACTGTTCGATGAAGACTTAGATGCAATCATTGATGAGTGGTCGGTCAACTGGTGAGAACCAGTTGTTTAGGAGGAGGACTCCATGGGAATACCATCATATGTTCCAGAGATGGACCAAAAGCAACATGTGTCAGACTAGGAGTCATCGCAGACCCCTACGGATGACGAGCGTGAGGTTGAAGAAGGCAGAACGAAAGGACACCATGACCATGGGACAATCAGTGGGATCCCCCTGTCGTCGGAGGCGCAGCTTGGCCGACTCCTCCTCGCTCTAAATAATGCAACCAGTGTAGCGGCTCACACAATGACGATAAACGCGGATGAAGGTTTCCATGAAATCACTGCCTGTATAGATTCCTTGTGCGACATTGCTTTGAAGAAGGCACTAGCGGGAGCACCGGTGCAGGCAACTGGCGCAATCGGCACTGAGTCACGAGTCAGGAATGTTGATATTCCCTTGACTATGATTGTGATAGATAATGAGGCCTTGAAAGCCTTGTTGTAGCCGTTAGAGAAACTGACTGTCAACATTAATACGCTACCAACGAAGGAGTTGACAACTATGCAAGCGGTTGCCTGCCGGGAAATGGTGGACAAAATGCATGAGATCAGTGGTAAGTGCCTGCGCTTGCAGGAGAGCAAGGCAGCTGCTAAGGAAGCGGTTGAAGAGTTAACAGGAAGGGCTTCTACGACGTGACAGGCCATGGATGAGTTGGAAGAGGACATCAAGAAAGAACGGGATGAGAAGGCTCGAGTGACCGAAGAATTGAAGCAGGCATAGGATCGCCTCATTGTGGAGAAGGCCACCTTGCGGGATCAAAATGTGCGGGTGGAGACGGCCATTGCTGAGGCTTGTCACCATGTGTCGGAGCCCACCACAACATTGGACGTGATTCAATGCGTGCAGCAACTTGGGGCTACCATTGCTCGACTGCAACACGAAAATCAAGATTTAGCAGCCTTGGTGAACCCTGGTGCACCCAAAGCGTAGGTGGATGAACGCAAACGTGTCATTGAGGAGGCGACAGCATAGATAGCAGAGCTAGAAATGACAGTGACAAAACTTACAACCGACACTGTCCAGTTTTGGGGACGCATCATTTAGGATGAGCAGATTGAACAGTTGACCAAGCTCAGGCAGGAGGTGGAGGGGCAGTTGGCGACATTCAAAATGGCGTTGTGCATGATGTCGCCAATGGAGCAGGTTTCCAAGTTCGTGGACTTAAAAGCATTGCAGCAACGCATCACCAAGGTCGACAAGCGTCAGAAGAAGCGCGTTGCGCACCTGGAGGAGTTCCAGGATATTGGCGGTCAGTTTGTGACTAAAGTCGATGCAGCACTCTAGGTTGTACAGGAGGGTCACCAACAAGTTGTGGCTAATCTGAGTGAGCACCCATCTCCACAGGATGTGATTGACAGTCAGGCATTGGCTATGGCGGTAAAAGAACAGGTCACGGAAGTCGACCAACAGTATGAGGACTTCAGGGTTAAGACCACCGCATACACCTTGTCCACGTGACGTGGCTCAAGGGAGAGCCATAACATTATGTTGGGGGCCTGTTGGCAGGCGGTTAGGATGGGTCATCATCGCAACACCGCGAGTGTTGCGATACCACAAAAGTCAGAAAGTTGAGCGCAGATGATGATATTCTATGTAATTTTTTGTCAGTTGTACTGAAGTATGTGGGTTTTTGGGTCATTTGGACCACATTAGATAGATTTTGAGTCATTTGCTCGAAGTGTCGGTTAGGAAGTAGTTAGAAAGTGGACAAGCAATGTAAAGGCAAAATCCTATAAATAGATATAGATTTGTAAGTGTTGAGGCATCTTGGATTGTGTATCTTAGATCGGGAGATATCTGTGAGATCTGTATTTTGCGGTGTATGAGCTGAAGACTGAATATTTTGTATCTGGGTTTTTGCGGAATTAATATGATGTGACAGATTTATTGAGCAGAATCCCTGTGTTTTCCTGTTTATCTATGGTAATGCATTCCACAATATGAATATATGAATGATGCGATGTTTCCTTGTTGCGATTAATGCTTTAGTGTTATATCTGTTGCAATTACGACTTGTTTTGTTGAATGATGTCATGAACAAGAATAATGCTTGAGTTAAATGCTTAGATCTATTTATGAAATGTTGCAACAAGTTAAGTGATTGAGCCGCAAACATCCTCCTTCATTCAGCGGAAGCATGGTTCCGTCAACTCTCCCTTGAACATCTCGGGTGAGACCTCATCTGCTATGAAGGTGTTGCTGGACAAGATAAAACCTGTCTGGGCCGGTGCTCAGGGAGATCGCGGTGGTTTGGGTGTCGATAGTGAGTGGAACCCCTGTCGACTGGGACTGTGTCAACAAGCGGTGTCGGTGGAAGGACAAGACCCCGATGGATTCACACAAGTTAAGAGAAAGAAAAAGACAGCCCACAATTCGCAACCTGATCCGCCTGCACGTCGCTCGATTGCTACTACCAACCGATTCGAAACCCTTTCTGCTACTGAAGAAGATCTGGCTTCCCTGGACAAGACCCAGGGCAAGGAATCCATTCCTTCTGAGGCTACCCCTATTTCCCTCGCCAAAGGCCAGACTGAATTGGTTGATCAATTTGTCTCTATGGAGGCAGATCAAGTTGAGGAGACGGAGGACATGGACCTCGTGGAAATAGACCTTAATGAAATTGAACAAGAATGCAGCAAAAAATGGAAGGGCTATGTCTCACGTAGACAACTTGAACTTCTTAAGGATTCCATCCTAAAAACTAGTGCCTCGCCTCAGCTTGGTATTTCCAAGGAACCTCTAAAAAGCACCAAAAGAAAGCAATCGGAAGATCGGGAAAAGAGAGGAAGGAAAACAAACAAACAAAGGATAGTCGAGATTGGAAGCAAGTTGATTGAATCTGGCGTATACCCGACAATTCAGGCGGCTTTCTCTGAATTCAATCAGGTTACCCAATGAAAGTCATCTCCTGGAATATCCATGGGGTGAATCATACCCGATAGATCAAGACTCTGAAAAATAAGGTGCGGAAGGAAACCCTTGGATTCTTTGCTTACAGGAAACTAAATGTGGCACTGAAACAATGAAGGTTGTTGGGAAAAAAATATGGAAGGGTTGTGAAACAATGACCATTGACGCCCAGGGTATGGCCGGTGGCTTAGCTTTTCTATGGAACCCAAAAGTTGTGTCTCTCTCAAAATTTTGGGTTGCGAGAGGAATCCTCTCAGTTAATTTCCATATTCTTCAAACTCAAATTAGAGGTACCATCTCCAATGTCTATGGGCCTAGCATTTATCCCCTGAAGCAAGCCTTCATGGACTCACTTGCTTGGGCGGTGAGGTGGGTGGATGGAAATCCCTGGATCATTGGTGGGGATTTCAATTTAATTACCACGCTGGAGGAAAAAAAAGGAGGCAGACGAAGCCTAGGAGCAGCAAATGAAGCTTTTAGAGACTTTATTGCAACTCATAATCTTATAGATATTGAGACTACCAATGGCTAGTTCATTTGGAACAATAAACATGGTGGTGCGAACCATGTTGCCTCCCATCTTGATAGTATTCTGGTCTCAGATGAGATTCTTGGCCTGTCAGTCTGCAATGGGGAGGTGTGGGCCCTCCAGGAAACCTTTTCACTTTGAACAATTATGGTTGGAGCACAATGATTTCAAATCCCTTGTCTCGAAGTGGTGTCTCAGATCCCCACCCACTGATGGTACAAAGATGTACTAGTTCCAGCAGAAATTAAAATATCTCAAAGCCAATCTTCGTACTTGGAATAGAGAGGAATTTGGGAATATTTTTTAGGACAAAAAGGCTCTAATCGGTCAACTGGAGGAAATACAATGGCAGGGCATGACTGTTGGGTATGATGCTGAGTTATGATACTTAGAAGAGTCTACCACCCTCAAACTTAATGCTTGTGAATGGAAGGAAGAGATCTACTGGCAACAAAAATCTAGAAACCAATGGCTCAAGGAAGGTGAATGCAATACCAAATTTTTTCACCGTTCAGTTATTCAGAATAGACAACATAACAGAATTCACCGCTTGAAGACTGTCGATGAAGCCTATATTGAAGATAGGACGGCCATGGAAGACGAACTGCTGGACTACTTTGGAACTATAATGAAGGAGGATAGGGTTAATCATACAGCTGATATTGCAAAGATCACCCACATATTCCTTCTTTGGTTACGGATGCTCAAAATGCTCTTTTAACAGAACCCATCACGATGTTGGAGGTTGAAGAGGCTGTAAACCAAATGGCGAGAGGAAAAGCTCTCGACCCGGATGGTTTTAACACCAACTTTTTTCACTATTTCTAGGACCTAATCAAACATGAAGTACATGGGTGATTTTGGAAGACTCGAGACAAACCAGAAGGGTGTTTAGATCTTTCAATGCCACTTTCCTCACTCTCATTCTCAAAATCGATGGGGTTGATTCTCCTGGTAAGTTCCGACCCATTTCCCTGTGTAATGTTATCTACAAAATCATCACAAAAGTAATGGCGAATCGGCTGAAGCTCATCCTGCCTAGCCTCATCTCTCCGGAACAATATGGGGTTTTGGAAGGAAGACAAATTTTAGATGGTGTCATTTTGGTTCATGAGGTTTTACACTCATTAAAAGTCACCAAAAAGCTAGGCATGCTTCTAAAGCTCGATATGTCAAAAGCTTATGACAAATTAAGCTGGCAATTCATGCGTGAAATGTTGAGAGCTTTTGGTTTCTCCCCTGAATGGATTGAATGGATCATGAATATCACTTCATCTTCCTTCTTCTCCATTCTCCTTAATGGGGCTCCTACAAGCATTTTCAGTCCTTCTCGCGGCATTCGGCAAGGCAACCCCCTCTCCCCTTTCCTCTTTATCCTTATGGTGGAAGGCTTAGGGAGAACGATTAAAGCCAAAGCTCAGTAGGGAGAACTCAAGGGGCTATATCTTCACCCAAGGGCTGATGTGCAAACTCACCAATAATTTTTTGATGACACGATGTTAATGGGCCACCCCTCGGTCCAGGAAGCAACCTCTTTGAAGACTATTCTATCTACATTTTCCAATGCTTCGGGTTTAGAGGTCAACCGAGAAAAATCTCAAATCTTCTACTTCAATACCCCTAAGGTTAACCAAAGGAATATTAATCACATTCTTAGCTTCTGAGGGAGCTCCCTTCCATCCAAATACCTTGGCGCGTCGCTCGCTTCCAGTAACATTAAGAAAGTTTCGTGGGAGGATCTTCTCGATCGCATTAAATGCAGACTCTCAAGCTTGACTCTGCGACCTGTTAACTTAGCTAGTCGAGTCACTTTGATCAAATATGTGATCCAAGCTATGCCGATTTATCTCTTTTCGATTATGGTCATGCCCAAGTCTGTCATCAAGGAACTCAGAACTGTTCAGGGAAACTTCCTTTGGGGCGGGAAGGGTGATCAACACAACTTTAGTCAGTTGGGAAAATATATGTCAACCAAAGTCCAAGGGGGGCCTCGGCCTGAGAGATCCGGAAAAAACAATAATGTTCTTACCGCTAAAATTTGGTGGAATTGCGTCTCCTCTACATTGGCACCTTGGGCTAAGCTGTGGCATGTGAAATATGCTCCCAATTTTTTTGCAGAGAGACCTGACTCGTTTCAACGCGGAATCTCTAGGCTCTGTTATTTCGCAAACTGCTCATCAAAATCGCAACATTATTCAGGACCATTGTTTTTGGGAAGTCAGGAATGGGGAGTCTGCAAATCATTTGGGAGGATTCGTGGCAACAACTCCCGAAATTAGCCAGTCTGGATAATATGGCGATTAGTCAGGCCAATTGCAGAGCTGATGGTTTAACCAAGATCATCCAATACTAGAAACCGAATCCCAACACCAATGCCTATAAAGAGTGGCATGACCACAATTGGTGGACCCAGAGAGTCTCCGAGGAAGAATGGCTTCAAATTCGGGACATCATTCAAGGACGATGTATCAAATCTTGGGCTGGCCTGGATAAAATTTGATGGGGTTAATTCACCAGGGGCATTTTCAATACCAAGTAAGCTTATACCCTCTGGACCACCAATCCTGACATTCCCCAGGATGAGACATGGACAAAGATCTTGGCAACCAATCCCTGGCCCAAAGTTGCCACCTTCATTTGGCTAGTTTTTTATCGAAGAATTCTGACAGGGGAAAATCTCAGGAAACGTGGTATCATAGGCCCATCCCAATGCACCCTATGGCTCCAAAGCGAGGAGACTTTAGCTCACTTACTAGATGGTTTCCCTTTCATCACTCCCTTATGGGATAAAGGGGCTGAGATTTTCTGACGGTCCAATTGCTGTAGAGGAGACCCTCCTCAAACTATCAAGAATTGGGACCCTCAAGCATTCTCGAATCCCATTGTTAATGCTCTCTGGACTTCATTCCCGAGTTTTTTGATGTGGGAGGTGTGGAAAGAAAGAAACAGGAGAATTTTTCAGGATAAAATTTCTTCTCAAGATCAGGTTTGGGCTAATATTGAGAAGTATATCCAAGAAACTACCTGCGTCACCCTCTAGGATTCCAAAGACTAGGAGGTCAATGAGATGGAGTGTCGAATCCTTGTTGCTTGGGGTATCAAGAAGGACACTCATAATTGCAGCCAAAAGGATAAAGGAACATCACTCTGAAAATTCATGATTACTGGACGACCCCTCATACTGGGGCTTTTAAGTTGAACTTTAATGGGGCATCGTAGGGAAACCCAGGCCTAGTGGACTTTGATGGAGTCATTCGTAATTGGTAAGGAGAAATATTACAGGTGTAATGTGACAGCATTGGGGAGGACACAAACAATGCTGCCGAAATAGAGGGTCTCCTTGTTGGCTATCCAACTCAACTTGAACCCTATCACCTTCGAAGGGGACTCTTGCCTCATCATCCAACTTGCTCGTAACCTATAGAATGGAAAACCCTTGGAAAACATAACGAACAACTGACATCTTTCCTATAGAGTGGAACAATTAGCCACATTTTTTAGTACTTCCCACGCCTGGTCATTTAACCATGTTCGCAGAGATGGGAATAGGGTGGCGGACCTCTTGGCTAATGTCGGGGTCGATGAACCCAGTCATATCCATGTTGGATCCCTTGACACCTTTGGGAATATAGAGTGGCCCCACTATTGTGCTATGCTGGCAGAGGAGGACACACGAGAGAGAACGCGAGGATCGTGGGACACGAGGCCTCCCTTCAATACCGATTTTAGACCACCTATTTCTCCTATGATGGACAGCTCGCGGGAGGTAAACTACTTCAACTCAGGAACTGCAATGCCCTACCCCTTAAATTCTCGCAGTACTAAACCAGTACGGCCTACTTCAATTCATAATAACCAGAGCATACAAACAAGCCTCGGTCATCAGGGTGACATCAGGAATCCTTTGGCTCGCATCAGGGCAAGGTCCGACCGAAATCATGAGGTTTAATGCGCAAAGGAAAGCCAACCCTACTGCTTTTATGGGAATTTGGCTGGAAAGTGGTATAAAAGGTAGTCCGAACACTAGTTTTTTATGCATATCGAAGGTTTCCTGCTTGAGTGGTGTTTTTAGTATTTCCAATATTGGAGTGGTTTTTCAGAATAGCTTGGTGAGGTTTTCTGGTAATTCTATGATGGAGCTGC
This sequence comes from Larix kaempferi, assembly GCA_027924585.1. NCBI lineage: Eukaryota > Viridiplantae > Streptophyta > Pinopsida > Pinales > Pinaceae > Larix > Larix kaempferi. Next base: position 6,035,247 of record BSBM01000315.1, on the reverse strand, counting down.
GTAAGCAGAAGGATAAGAAGCCCCGCCGTGACCCCAAAAAGGGCAAGGTTCCTGCTAGGAGAGAACAACATAAGGCCCTTGCGGCCGCATGTTTCTTCCTTGACCATATTCCTCGGGTCATTAAGGAAGAGTTGGAAAGGGTTGAGCGTGACCTATGGGCGATAGTCAAGGCAATGTCTAATGGTGATTTGGGGGATGAATTTAGCGAGTCGGAACAAACCCGGGTCATACGGCGGGGCGTCTTTCGGCCTACGACCGAATGTTGGCTACTTTATGGGTTACCAAGGGCCTCCTCGCTTATGATCTTATGTAACATGAAAATAAAGCTGCTAGGGATATGGAGCCTGTTCGTGCGTGGAAAGCTCATAACCATGAGTGCTTTATTCTGCACCAGACGCTCAACCTTATCACTGCAAAATTGGGCATCTAGCCTCCTTCGACTCTGGGGCCATCCTCGGCTGGGGATGACCATCGTGCCCCTGTTTAGAATGCAACTACAACACCAAGTTTTCCAAGTGTTTTTTGTCCCATTCACAACCCAGGGCGTAGGCCGACTTTTGGAATTTGAGGCACTCTTCTTTGGTGCCTTGGCCTTGGGATAAAGTTATGTTCAATTCTCGTTTTCATTTTGTCGCCGTTGCTCTCTAGCGGGATCTGAAGGCTGTTATTTTGGTAATTTTGTCTCACGTACTCTGTTATAGCTCCTTATGTTTTATAGTTGGGCATTGGTTTTTTGCTGCCACACATTTTGGGCTTCTGATACAACTCCGTAATCTCTGGAATAGGTTTGGGATGGATGGAACTCTGTTATCTGTTTGGGTTGGGGGAATTAGTTTTTGCTGACAAGATTTTTGGGCTTCTGGTACCTCTCAGTAATCTCTGTAATGGGTGTTGGGCCTAGCCCAAGTGGGGCATTTTGAGCAAGAAGGAGTTTTGGAACTGTGGAGCTGAGTGCAGTTCAGTTGGAATATTTTTTGTATAAGTTTTTGGGATGCTGCGAAGTTGCGCGCAGCGCAGCATCGGAAGAGCTGCGAAGATCACTGCTGCGAGGAGACAACGCTGCGATGTGTCTAGTCTACGTGGATCCGGCAAAAGCAGAGTGTTGGACAGAAGACGACACAGATTCCAGTTAGACCAGCAGTGGTCTATTTTTGGTAAAGATACTCCAGGAGTACCAAGCGGCGGGTAGGAGCAAAGCGAAAAGAAAGCGACTGGTCGCACATGCGAAAGAACCACTACCTGAACCAGTTGCACGAGACCGTTAGAGGAAGAATGGCTCGGTGAAAGCGACATGTTGGCATGCATGCGACAGGAAGGCCGATAGCAACGTGAGCATGCACTATGGGCAGGCCACGATGGAATATTCGCTACCAGAAGCCAGCAGTCCGGTTAAGGGAAAACCGTGATAGTTTTGTAAACATAAGGGTTTTTGCCTTCGTATTGGAAAGACATGACCTACAGGCATGATCTATAAATAAGGCATATTTTGTATGGGAAAGGGTTACTCTTCATTTTTGTATTGTTCTCATTATTGATTTGATAAATCTCTATGGAGGAACATTTTGTAAAGGCTCTGCAAGTTGTGTGCGCAGAGACCCATTGAGAGAGAAGAGAGTCTGCAGCTGAGTGCGCAGACAAGGAACTGTTGTACCCTTCCCAAAGACTAGTATAACAACAGTTCTTGTGGATGTAGCTCCCATCCTGGGGGTGAACCACGTTAAATCCTGTGTAGTGTGATTGTTTATGTTTGCACTTATCTGTTTGCTTACAAATGAATGTCTGAATTCTCATTTATCAGCTGTTATGTTAATGCTTTTATATGTATTCGCCATAGGAGAAAGATGGGAATAATATGTTAAGCATTGTGTGAAAGGGATGAATGTTGAATGCTCAGTATTCCAAGTCTGTGAAAGTATCATTCGTTGAATAATCACCTATGTATGTAGAATTCGGGTTGTATAACTCTTCGACGCACAGCACCGGATGTGCGCAGCATTGTATGTTTCGTCTGTTTGCATTTGTTATAAAGCTAATTAATCTAAGGCAGTAGATGAATGATTAAGTGTTAAAGTAAAGTCTTCATAGTGGTTAAGTTGGAAGAGGAATCATATCAATCAGTTGCGCTGTCCTATTATTTGTATTCCACCCGAACTGCGCAGTCCGTGGATGCGCTGGTTGCGCAAGTAGAAGTGCGGACCGCGATGCGGTCTATCGTCGCGCAATCCTCAGCCCATGGCACGAAGCTCTGTAGTGCACTACGCTGTAGTCCTATCTGAACAACTCATCACATCACTATGGAAACCTGATTTCGCAGTGCCCCATAGATACACCTCGGGTGAGACCTCAACCTGTTCGCAAGTTGTTGCCGAAAGGGCCGGTGAGAAGGGATTTTGTTGGTTCCTTGAAACTGCGAAGAACCTGGGTCTACATTGGAAACCTCTAGAACAATACTTAAGCCAACAAATGGTTTTGTTGCCACACTAAGAATCTATGATGAGTTGAAGTCGTGATTTGCGAAGTAGAAGAAGTTGAGTTGGGCGTCGACTTTGTGTATCTAGACAAGAAAGAAATCTGGGCTTGGTGTGACAAGACAAAGAGAGACTTTGCAAGAAAAGAGAATAGGCACCCACATCTCTCTGATATCCAGTGGTTGAACAAATACTTGTGGAAAGACATTCACGAAGTTTTCTGGGCGTCTTTTGGGAACGAGCTACACGAGTAGTTGATAAGGCTCGTAGAACACAGAAACTGTATCCCACGAAGCGTACCGACCCAGTGGACACCAGAGCTTATTGAAAGGCTCAAAGCACTAGATAGTCGATTTGTACAAGCAATCGACTTCTGGGTCGATAGTACATTACAAAGTTTTTTGACGCAGCTCGTTGTGGACATGTTAAAGTCTTACAACGCAGTCGAAAGAGAATTTTTCAAGGGATTCAGAGGTAAGTATCTGAACAACCTCAGTTTATACATTAAAATTCTTTTAGCTGAGAAAGGTGTTTTTAGAATGCAGTAAATTTTTGCATCTGTCATGGTCAATAGCATTTATAGTGAGTCTGATAAAGAGACACATAATCTAAGAAATGGGAAAAGGTATAAATATACACCTAAGAAGACAGCTAGTGGACCTAGACTCCACGTAGACATTGATTCAGAAGACGAAGTTGATAACCAAGCCACACCTCTATCTTCCACCTATTAGCCTATTACTCCGTAGAATCCACCGGGTGGGAACACCGCACCTTCCATTGCACAAACTCACCGAGTCCAGAACCCCCCTATTGCGAATATCCCTAGCACTCAGACCATTTCGTTTATCTTTTTCGCTCAGCAACCTACATAGAACCCTCCACCACCTAGAAGAGGCATGACTAAGGATATTAAGTTGTCGATATTCAAAGGCACAGGTTTAGAAGACCCTGATCAGCACTAGTTTCTATGTGAAGTCGTTTGGAGTGTTAAACAAGTACAGGATGATGTTGTTAAGCAAGCACGGCTCGTCACCACATTTAGAGATCGAGCCTTGCATTGGTTCATGAAATACTCACAGGGATAGAATAGAACCCTGCTCGAAATCAAGTCTGCGCTCTTAGCAGAATTTAAGAAGCCGAAGTCAGATTCACAGTGTATAACAAAGTTGAAAGAGATCAAGCATAAACCTAATGAAATGGTCTGGGAATTTGACTAGAAGTTTAAGACTCTGTTAGACCAAGTTAGCTTCGTCATAGCACCGAAGCAGCACAAGGAATGGTTTATAGCCGCGTTGTTGCCTCATATCAGAAACTGTTGATGCAGCAAAAGGTGGATTCACAGGCAGAAGCCTTGGAGATCACGATGAAGCTGGAAGCTTCACCTATTGGAGAAACTAGCACTGGGATGTCAGAGATTCAGAACCAGTTAGCTACCCTGACACTACAGCTACAAGATATCAAGAAAGGAAAGCAAGAAAGACAAGAAGTCTGGTGTACAGGCTGTAAGGGAGAAGGACACACTGAGTATCATTGTCCTTTATTTCAAGACTTCCTTGGCATGGGTGGACCAAACCCATTAAATATGCACCCAGGGCCATAGTGTGAAATTTGCAGAACTAGAGGACATCGACCAGAAGACTGCTACCTAATATAGAAATACGTAAGAACACCCAAGAACCTATATTGTAATTTCTGTAAGTCAGTTGGGCATGATGAGCCCAATTGTCGCACATATGAGCTCATGTTAGAAAGAAAGAAAGATATTGAGCATATGTACGGAGGAATGTACAGACTCCAAGGAGAGACTCCGCATAAACAGGAAAATGCATCGCAAGATCAGGGAGCATACAGAGGCCACGGAGGATACCGCGGGAGAGGAAGGAATAATGGCCCAACGCAAGGACGAGGCCAAGGTCAAGTAATCTGTTACAACTGTGGCCAAGCAGGCCATGTATCTAGGGATTGTACCAAGCCATGCACTACATGCAGTTATTGTCAATAATTTGATCATGTTATTGAAGACTGCCCAGTGTTAGAGGTATAAATGCAGAAAAGAAAACGGCCAGAGGCACCAAATCCAAATATTCAGTTGATCGCAGCAGAGAGAAGACCTGCGGATCCAAGTATCAACGTAGTGACGCGAAGTGGCGCTACAACAGGGAGAGATAGAGGAGCAGAAGCTTCGACTTCTGGAGATTTCAACACTAAGTAGACTCCTCTTGAAACAATATGGATAAGGAAATCTACTAGGAAAGCACCTACTTTCGACTTAAAGAAAAACAGAGAAGTCTTTGAAGAAGCACAGGATATCTTCAAAGAATCAGCACCTAGATCGTCGAGGATCCCGCTGCGCAGTGAAATACCGCATATGGAAGATATGTTGGATGCTTGTGACAAAACAAGCACCGCAGCAGATACATACACCTCTGTTGCGCAGTTCCTCAGGAGCTGCATGAAGTTGCTGAAGAGTCCAAACGCTATCGTGGAATTGTAAAATCTATTAGATCAGTATGAACCGTGCAGTGAGAGTGAAACTACTGAAAGCACAGTTCATCACATTGGGAAACATAAAAGAACTGGCAGAGAAATGAGACTTACTGCCCAGATAGGAGATTATGAAATGGATGAGATCATTCTGGATCTGGGATCATAGGTAAATGTCTTAACTAAACAGACATGGCAACAAATGAGGAGACCAAAGATGTTATGGTAACCTATCCAGTTGAGAATGGCTAATCAGGAGAATGTTATACCTTTTGGAAGGTTAGCCAATGTGATTGTTGACATTGATGGAGTGCGAAGTTATGCAGACTTCGAGGTTATCGAAATTGTGGATGATAGTCAACCCTTTCCTGCACTGCTGGGGATTGACTGGGCTATAGATAACCTCGCCATCATAAACTTGAAAACAAAGAAGATGATCTTCGAAGGAAAGAATCTCAGGGTCATCGCACCATTGGACCCTGCAGATGGAGCCAGATACAGCAAGCCGATTCAGGAGGAATCTAGAGCTCAAGACTTAGACTGGCTATACAAGATGACCGTGAACCAGGATGACTATATTAATCCAACTGCGAATGGAACACTTAGCTGGAGATGCGACAACTCTTGCATCTCAGACTCTGATGTAGGATTGGAGAACTAGCAAAGTCGCATGCATGAAGTATCAGCAAGGAGATGCGCACAGGTTACAAAGTCACTGCGCTGTATTGGAAAGGAGGTAAGCCCAACCCCCACATACGATGGTTCATCTAATGTTTATTCATTTATCAAAGATTATATTGCAGCAATTGCAGATGAGCATCGCTTACCCGCATTAGACATGGCACTACGCGAGACACATGCCAGATGGTGGGTTGCGCATAAGTAGACTTTGACCACATGGGATCAATGTAGAATCAAGATGCAGATCAGGTTTGCTGACAAAGTTACCCTATATTTCGAGAAATATAATGGACAGACAGATCTAAGACAGCATATTGAGGTCTGTTCACAAGCATGGCAGGAGAAACCAAAGACAGAATGGGTGCATTTGTTTGTGCACACACTAGAGGAAGAAATCCCAAAGAAATGGTACTTAGACATGGAGTTGCACAGGGAGACCACAAATTGGCCTACCCTCACTGCGAACTTCCAGAAAAGCTTCAGTTTCGAAGACGAGAACCCTAGCATAAATGATGTGTTGCAGATTATTAAGGAAATATTATTCAGGCCAGAATGTCCACATAAGAACATGACATTGGAGGAGTTCTTTGGAACTTACGGTGTACCTGCAAGCTTACAGCAGGAATGCCATGGAATGTTATAATCTAGCTGAGGAAGTTGAAGGAAAAGAAGACAGTGATGAGGAGGACTCGCGCAACATTAAGATACCTGAGTCAGAAGGTGCGCATGAGGTAGAGGGACTTCCGCTAGAAATCCCAGATATGAGTGGACCTATGAAAACAAGGAAAGTGAACATTGGCACCAGCGAAGAGCCAAAGTTTGCAAGTATTGGAGACTTCTGGGACGATAAGACTGTCGCGGGGATCGTAGACCTATTACATGAGTATCAGGAGTTATTCCCGACAAAGTTTACAGAGATGAAGGGTATTTTGGGAGACTTAGGGGTTATGAAGATACCTCTTAAGCCAGGAGCAAATCCTGTTAAACAAAGACCCTATAGACTGAACCCACGATACAAAGAACGATTCAGGGCAGAACTTGATAAAATGCTCGACGCAGGGATCATCGATCCAGTTGAAGAATCTGAGTGGATAAGCCCTATGGTCGTCCAGGATAAGAAGACAAAAGGTGAGATCAAGATTCGTGTGGATCTCAGAAAATTGAACAATGCTTCAATGCACGACCCATTTCCTACTCCTTTCACTGATGACGTACTTGATAATGTTGGAGGAAATGAGGCTTATTCCTTTACTGATGGATTTTCGGGATACCATCAGATAATAATTGATCCCGCGGATAGACATAAGACCACTTTTGCCACCGAATGGGGGTCGTTCTAGTACACATTGATGCCATTTGGCCTGAAGAACACACCCACCATCTTTTCCAGAGTTGTGGTCGCAGCATTCAAAGATTTCATGCATAAGTTTTTAGAAGCTTATTTTGACGATTGGACAGTGTTCGGGTTGCTGAAGGACCACTACGCCAACCTTAGAATGATGCTGGAAAAGTGCAGACAGCACCAAATGTCATTAAACCTGAAGAAGTGTATCTTTTGTGTACCTTATGGAATCCTGTTGGGACATATTGTGTGCAAACAAGGCTTGATGGTTGATCCTGCGAAGATCGCAGTCATTGTAAACTTGCCCACACTAAATTTCGTCAAGCAGTTGCGCACTACATTGGGACACACCGGTTACTACAGGAAATTTATAAAGGGGTATGTGCAGATAACCGCATCAATGGACAAGCTCTTGAAGAAAGATGTGTCGTTGATTTGGAACACAGAGTGTGAACAAGGTTTTGACACCTTGAAAGAGAAAATGGTCATTGTGCCGATCCTAGTTTTTCCAGACTGGGAGAAGCCATTCCATGTTCATGTTGATGCATCATGTATAGCATTGGGAGTTGTCTTAACACAACTAGGAGAGGGAGGTATTGACCATCCCATCGCATTTTCGAGCAGGAAGCTCTCATCTGCAGAAAATAATTACACCACCACTGAATGAGAAGGCCTAGCTATGGTCTATGCACTGCAGAAATTTAGGCACTATTTGCTTGGTGCGCACTTCTTTATGTTCACTGACCATTATGCTTTGAAAAAGCTGGTCAATAAGCCAATGTTAGGGGGGGGAAGCTGCAGATGGTTATTACTCTTTTAGGAGTATGACTTTGAAATAGTTGTAAATCCAGGCAGATTGAACTTGGGGCCTGATCATCTATCAAGGATTGAGTCAGGAGAAGAGCTTACGAACCTTGAAGACAATCTGCCTGATGCGCAGTTGTTTGCTATCCAGATAGCTGATGATTATTATAAAGACATCATAGACTTTTTGACTACTGGCTTAGCACCCATAGAGTTCATTACGCAGCAAAAGAAGCAGCTGGTAGTGCGAGCAACAAACTTCACCATTATCGCAGGTCAATTATATAAACTGGGACCGGATGAAGTACTGCGCAGGTGTGTGTTAGAGCATGAGAAACCATTTATATTAGCAGATGCACACTCAGGAGCAGCAGGAGGTCACTACACAGGAAGAGCCACTGCATAGAAGATATTACGAGTAGGGCTATGGTGTCCTACAATTCACAAGACACAAAGGAGCATTGCCAGAGCTGCAATGTTGGTCAAAGGACAGGAAGGCCATAGCGAAGAGACAAGATGCCATTAAATCCATAGTTGACATTACAAGCATTTGAGAAATGGCCAATTGATTTAGTGGGACCTATAAACCCACCGGGAAAGAGAACTGGTGCGAGGTACATTATCACTGCAACTGATTACCTCACCAGATGGGAAGAAGCGAAGCCAGTAAAGGACTGTAGTGCAGGTACTGCCGCACAGTTCATATTTGAAGACATCCTTACAAGGTTTGGATGCCCAAATATTTTGATGAGTGATCAAGGCACTCACTTTTTGAACAGAACCATTGAGGCGTTGACAGAATAATTCCGCATTCATCATCAGCGAAGTATGCCATATCATCTGCAAGCGAATGGAACTATTGAAGAATTCAATAAAGTACTGGAGAATGCGCTAACTAAGCTATGCAATGTGAATCGGGATGACTGGGACCTGCGCATTCCTGCTGTGTTATGGGCATATAGGACCACATGTAAGAAGTGGACTAGCCATACACCATTTAGGATGGCCTATGGACAAGAAGCCATTATGCCTATGGAGTACATTGTTCCCAGCTTGAGAATAGCTGCGTTTACAGGAATGGAAGATCGCGATGTGCTAAAAGAAAGGATTTTACACTTGCTTGGTCTGGAGGAGAATCGCTTAATCGCAGGATTTCACCAACAAGTGCAGAAGGAAAGAGAAAAAGCATGGCATGATTGCCACATCAAGAACAAATCTTTCCAGGTAGGTGATCTATTCCTCCTGTATGATAGCAAGTTTATGAAATATCCTGGAAAATTTAAAATGCATTGGCTTGGTCCATATACTGTTGTGCATGTTACTAATGGTGGTGCAGTTCAGTTAGCCACATTAGCAGGAGATAACTTTCCTGGTTTGATTAATGGGAGCATACTAAAACCCTACCGGGATAGTTCTACTTCGCAGAACCTATGATGATTAGAAAGAGGGAAATTTCTAAGTGCCAAGTACAGTTGAAATTAGGCACTAGAAAGGGGAAAGAGTCTGTGCGCAATGTATGATGAGAAACATGTATATACCGCACAGCACTGTTAAGATGTGCCGCTGCGCTGAAAAAAAAAAAGAAATAGGAACCGTGCAGCTGCGAAGTCCAAAAGGCAATTGCGAAGATCAAGTGACCGAGGAAAGATGCTCAGTCATAAGCAAGAAATCGGGCACCGCAAAGTAACTGCGCAGGAGCAATGATGACCTGTCGCGCAGTTCGACGCAACACTCCAGAAGAATATAGTCGTTACACTGTCGGTCGAGAATATAGCCGTTATACAGTACTTTTCCAGCGACCGCTTGGGCATTTAACACACAGATAGCCGTTCTGAACAAGTTTATGAAGAAAAGGAACGAAGAATCTGTCGGATTTGGCCAATGGATACCGCATTTAATGCTTATCTAGCCGTTAAGGGGCACGGAGGGGCTCAGCTGCGCCTATAAGTAATGCTGCATTCAAACTCACGGACGTTACCAAATACTTAGAATTTTCCTGCGCACATTACTGTCCAAGTTGTTTTCAGTAAGCTGTCTGAAACCCTGTGGAAGTTGTCCATTGGATGTCTAAGAGGTATACCATTGAAGAAGAGTTCATGGTCCAAGAGACTGTGAAGGTATTTCAATACAGAGGGATTGAAGGGTTAATGAGAACCCCATCCAAGAAGGTCGTCTTAGAACCAGGTCAAGCGTCCAGAAGATCACCAAGACACGGTCCAAAAATGTAGGACAAAGGAAAAGATCCAGTGGGGCCGAGAACGAAGATACCTAAGATGGGTTCGACAGTGCAGAAGCCGCTGATAGCTAATAAGGAGATACCTTTGACAATGACCCCAGACTATATCTCACCGCGCGCACAGGACGCACCGGTCTTCAGGTTAGCAAAGAATGCAAAATACGACATCCAACTATCATCCATATCAAAGCACATCGTCGTCGATAAAAATTTGTTGGGTAAAATTACAGAATGTAAGTGGGAAGATTATGATTTGCTTCAGATGCAAAAGGAGGAGCCCAATGAACCTAGGATCCCATAGTTCCAGCCCGACCAGTACATGTGCTGGAAGAAATATGTGAAGGGAAACCTCACCTTGGTCGCAGAAAGCTGGTTGGTGGGAGTAGTCAAGTCGGGACTGCTCAATTTGTTATTACTCCCGCATTTTGACAGATCACCATAGCTGAACGTGGTGGTGCGAACACTTATGGCACGCATTCACCAGGGATATTTGTGGCTTGACCGCAATGTCGACCTAACTATTGACATTATCCACCGCATCATTAGGCTGAGTAAAAGGGGTAAAGATCCAAAGCAGTTTTTCCAAGGGAAAAGCAAGGACAAAGAAGCCGTGGCAAAGATGAAGAAAACTCTCACTATCGTCAAAGGAAAGAGGGGCTTTTAGATTAACGACATAGATGATAAAGCAACGAAGTTTATCATGCAATTGCTAGCCGACAAGATTTTAAGAAAATGCAGGCCTTTGGAGGTACCAGTGGGCACAGTACTGCTTGGCGTTGTGGTCGCGGAGGGAGAGAAGTTCAACTGGTGTCAATACCTATTGAATGAGTTCCTGGAGGAACTAAATGACACGCAACTCAATGGCGGAAATTTCCATTTTACATGGATAATTGTGTTGATCGCCTTCATAGGGTGGAAGGAGCCGAAGGATTATGTTGGCGTAATCACCGATACCAATGACTACAGAGGAGCCCACTATTCAAACCTTTGGGAAAACCTAAACTCGCAGAGACAACACGCGACAGCTGCGGTTTTCTACCAATATTATAGCCACATGAGCGATGCAATCATGAGCATGTCGTGGATATCAAAGCAGGTAACGAGTAAGTACATTCGCACTGTTGATTTTTATGCTGACATGCGTAGTATTCACATTTCAGCGAAAGCGCAGAAGAGGAACATTGAATGGTTCACAGGAAACTACCATATGTATGAAGATAATATTGATAATATCATGAAAGAATGGTCTGCCGAGTTTCGAGTGGAAATTGTAGAGGTCGAAAGCAACTCCGGCGAGGACGAACCTATTCCATGTCCTATCATTGAAGAAAAGGAGACAGGAAAAAGGAAGGAACCTGAGAGCCCAGCACAGAAAAAGGGAGCGCGGAAGAAGCAGAATGCGGATAAAATCCAGTCAGACATAGTACTCCACGATGAGGATTATGAAACAATCGCAGCAAAGGTCACAAAGCAGATGGAAGATCTGATGATCGAGAAGGAGAAAAAGGACAAGGTGATTCAAGAAATTCTGCAGAATAATCTGACCACGCTGCAGGGGATTACAGAGAAAATTGAAGAAGTACACAAAAGATTACCCCTGCCGCGGGACTCAGAGTCTGAAGGGAAGTCGAGGGGAAATTCGCAGTAGAAGACACTGCAGATAGCCATGACCGTGCCTGCGAAGTCCCATTTGTCCATCTTGATCCATTAACGGTAAGCCTACCACTGCCAGAACAAATATTATTGGACACGAAGGATATCGAGCATGTGGAGCTTGACCTTGCGAAGATACCACTGCCTAGTCTACACTACTTGCATCTGCAGGTTGTTGAAGAAATGCACGAGAGAACTAATGACGCGCTGAAAGGACAAGCTGAGCGGCAAGCAGCTGATAGGAAGTTGGAGGAAGTTAGCTCGCGAAAAGCTATGGAACTGCAGGATGAGCATGATCGTCGAAAAATACTAGAGTCCACGATCACTACGGTCGCAGATGATATAGAAGAATTTGAAGTACAGGTAGACCCTGCATACACTATCGTTAAGATTGGCGAACTTGTTAACAATCTTAGGATAGAGATGCAAGACATGGAGATCATCCATGAAGCTAAGGTTGCTTCCTTGGTGGCACAGATCAACCCACAAACTCCGCCAGATCAGCAGTAGTTGAGAGCAAAGTAGAATGTTGGACAGAAGATGACACAGATTCCGGTTAAACCAGCAGTGGTCTATTTTTGGTAAAGATGCTCCAGGAGTACCAAGTGGCGGGTAGGAGAAAAGCAGAAAGAAAGCGACTGGTCGCACATGCGAAAGAACCACTACCTGAACCAGTCGCATGAGACCGTTAGAGGAAGAATGGCTCGGTGAAAGCGATCTGTTGGCATGCATGCAACAGGAAGGCCGATAGCGACATGAACATGCACTACGAGCAGGCCACGATGGAATATTCGCTACTAGAAGCCAATAGTCCGGTTAAGGGAAAACTGTGACAGTTTTGTAACTAAGGGTTTTTGTCTTCGTATTGTAAAGACATGACCTACGGGCATGATCTATAAATAAGGCATATTTTGTATGGGAAAGGGTTACTCTTCATTTTTGTATTGTTCTCGTTATTGATTTGGTAAATCTCTGTTGAGGAACATTTTGTAAAGGCTCTACAAGCTGTGTGCGCAGAGGCCCATTGAGAGAGAAGAGAATCTGCAACTGAGTGCGCAAACAAAGAACTGTTGTACCCTTCCCAAAGACTAATATAGCAACAGTTCTTGTGGACGTAGCTCCCATCCTAGGGGTGAACCACGTTAAATTCTGTGTAGTGTGATTGTTTATGTTTGCACTTATCTGTTTGCTTACGAATGAATGTCTGAATTCTCATTTATCAGCTGTTATGTTAATGCTTTTATATGTATTTTCCATAGGAGAAAGATGGGAATAATATGTTAAGTATTGTGTGAAAGGGATGAATGTTGAATGCTCAGTATTCCAAGTTTGTGAAAGTATCAGTCGTTGAATAATCACCTGTGTATGTAGAGTTCGGGTTGTATAACTCTTCGACGCGCAGCACCGGATGCGCGCAGCATTATATGTTTTGTCTGTTTGCATTTGTTATAAAGCTAATTAATCTAAGGCAGTAGATGAATGATTAAGTGTTAAAGTAAATTCTCATAGTGGTTAAGTTGGAAGAGGAAGCGTATCGGTCAGTTGCGATGTCCTATTATTTGTATTCCACCCAAGCCACGCAGTCCGTGGATGCGCTGGTTGCGCAAGTAGAAGTGCGGACCGCGACGCAGTCTATCGTCGCGCGGTCCTCAGCCCGCAGCACGAAGCTCTGTAGTGCGCTGCGCAGTAGTCCTGTTCGAACAACTCATCACATCACTGTGGAAACTTGATTCCGCAGTGCCCCATAGATACACCTCAGGTAAGACCTCAGCCTGTTCGCAGGCTGTTGCCGAAAGGGCCAGTGAAAAGGGGTTTTGTTGGTTCCTTGAAACCGCGAAGAACCTGGGTCTATATTAGAAACCTCTAGAATAGTACTTAATCCAACAAAGGGTTTGGGATTGATGAAACTCTATTATCTGTTTGGGTTGGGAGAATTATGGCTGGCTGGCCTCCTACTAGCCAAGCCACTGGTTTTTGTCAATATGTAACTCTGTCATAGTAATACAATCTCTTACTTTTACAAAAAAAAACACAACATATATCCATATATATATATATATATATATATATATACAATACAATATGTGTGTGTGTGTGTGTGTGTGTGTGCATGTGCGCGCACAATCAATATATATGTGTGTGTGTGTGTGTGCACGCGCGCACGCAATCAATATATGTGTGTGTGTGTGCAATCAATATATATATACACAATACAATATATATGTATATATATTGTATTGTGTGTGTATATATATATACACACAATACAATATATATATATATATATATATATATATACACACAATACAATATATATATATATATATATATATACACACAATACAATATATATATACAATACAAATATACACGATACAATATATATATACAATACAATATATATATACAACACAATATATATAACAATACAATATATATATATATATATATATATATATATATATATATATTATCACTTAATTAATTTAACATAATTAATTAATTATTATTACTAAAATTTATTATTATTATTATTAGTAATTCAAAATTAATAAATTTTAATCAAAATTAAGAGATAAAAAAGAATATTTCATTATGGGGAGGTAGGTACGGGGGGTGCTCTATGACCACTTAGGGAATAAAGTTTCGCCTTATGCATGGGTATTGGAATTGCCTCCAACAATTAAGTAGAGATCCCGACACTTTGGAAAGACCTTCAAAAAGTCAAAGAACATGGAATCTTGAACCTAATCATCATTGGAGATTCTCTAGCTATCATTTGCTTTATTAAGAACAAGAGCAAGTCAAGAGATGCCTACTTGAGAAGAATCTTAAGTAGGATTCAAAGCATCATCAGACTCTTTCATCATGTCACTACCTTTCACATCCTAATGGACCTTAACAAGTCAACGGATGTGTTGGCAAAAGAATGGATTTTTTTTAAGGTTAGAGAACTTAAGGAAAATGGGGGGAGCATTTGCATCCACCACATTCCCCAAGTCGTTAGTAGTTACTTCTTTTTTTAAGCAAAAGGAAACAACATTCTATTACATCCGGATCAAAAGTACAATCATAGTTCTTACAATGCAATGGGTGCTTAAACAGCAGCCTCTGAGATCAAAACCCCCATTTCTAACAACAGCATGACAACCACAAAAAGTACCAGAGTACAACAACAAAATAATTATGAGCAGTGCTTTAAGGCTTAACCATCCTCTATATAAAAACAAAATACTAACATAGCTACCCGTATCACCCAAACAAACTAAAGACCTATACCCCATTACATCAAGGGCGCCAAAAAAACAGGCACCAGCCATAGAGAAAACCCCACAACAAAGAACCAGTAACAGGCCGGAGCAGTCAAATAGAAGGAACATAGTAATTATCCCGTAGGCCCGGCCTCATCAGCAATTTCCACAACCGGAGGCGCTTCCTTCCCTGAAACCTTTATGCTAAGATTAATCACTTTCGAGTTATCAACCTTCTTCGGACGAGTCAAGAAAGAGATACCCATCTCATCCGCCATGGCATCAATTTTTATGTGCACCCAACTCATTTCTTCTGCATGAGTACTGCACCTTTCCTCCAACTTCTGTAACCTCTAAGAACCCAAAAAAATATCCACCCTTGCCTCCAGGGTTTGAGCAATGAGCGTCTTGGTTACCCAAAACATTACCACAGCACGAATTTATAACGCCATCCTTCCCCTAGTATTACCAGGATCTTGAATCCAGTCTGCCATTTCCACCACCTCTGATGGCAACTCCTGCTCCCCCACACTGCTACACAGGTTCTCCTCCATCTCTTACAAGTCACACTACAAATCATGAGGAAATAAGCGACGAAAGAAAATCGTTGTGGAAGTGCCGCTCCATTGATCCCAGCTAGGACCAACCTGGGCCACATTGCCCCTTCTCAGATTACTCGGCTCACCTTGAACATGGCGGCCCCATCTAGCAAGTCTCCCTCTCGGAGGCATGTTCACAATTTCAGCACTACCACAATCCAACCGGCAAGTAGACACGGGAAAACTTAACAATACACAAGCTTTACCAGAACCACGAGAGAGATGTCTGTTGCCAACCCTAGTGAAAGAATTTAAAGGAATGACTCCACTTTCAACCATTAACTTAGCCATAATGAGTCGAGCGTTGTAATAATTCTCCTCATCCTTGGCAATCATCATACTATCATAAACCTTATCAACAACATCCAGTCTAAACGTGAGAGGCCGTTCCCCGGTTTCCATCTCACGCTCCAGATCTCCGAACATAATTAACAAAGACGATGAATAAGAGAAGGAAGGACGGGTAGTTAAACTGTTCATATGATTACCGTTATGCCTCCCGTCACTTCTGCACAGAGCAGTACACCTCCTATTAAAAACCATCACCTCTCTTCGTCGGATTCAAGCCAGTGATAGGATCCATAGCACATCTGTCACTTTCAACAATTTGCATGCACTTAACTCGACACGTGCCCAACAGCATGTCAAGGGCTACACCTTCCCATCCTGCATCCTAATGACTGGCACCTTGATTAGCAAGAACATCCGCCAAACTATTAGCACTTCTCCGAACATGGTGGAAGGTGACGGAGTTCAGCGAAGTAATGATTTCTTCCAGACATGTCAGACACCAAGCCAACCTCCACGAAGGTGCCAGCTTGGCCACGCGAGTCCCATTGCAAAGATTGATCGCGAGCTGGATAAGAAGTTTAGATTCACCCTCCACGATAAGACAAGTGATGCCACGTCGAGCCTCCATGCAAATACCCTACAACATATCTTCACATACGGCCACATTGTTGGTCTCCATGCCCAGATAACCATAGTAGCTATACAATACGTTCCCCTTGTCATCGCGCAAGACGCCACCATAACCAGCAATGCCCGGGTTTCCTTTAGATGCCCCATCAAAATTTAACTTGAGCCAGCCCAATAATGGAGGAGACCAGACCACCAGACTGTCATGAGAATTTTGACATGGGCGAAGGCTTCCAATATAGCTAGGAGGTGCCCATATGCCCCATTTATGTAAAATACTCAACTTATTCTCAGGCATGTTCATATCTTGCTCTGTCCATGAATTTAATTGAAGAGTCTCTATAAGTCCTATCTATATATGACCCCATACTAACTTGCAGGTCTGTTGTTTCCCTGTGAAAATAAGTTTATTACGTTCTTTCCACACTTCCCATAGTAGAAAACTGGGGAACAGCTACCATAATCGATTCAGAATTCTACCCTGGAAGGAATCTTCCCTCCACCGTTTAATAGTTTATGCAGGGTCAATTTTAACTCTATCTGACAAATGGAATATCATAGCTCCCTCATCCCATAAGGCCGAGGAAAAGCTACACCCATCTAGAAGATGATCTATTGTTTCACCATGAGTTCCACATAGGACACAAAATGAAGGTCTCTCAAAGCCCCCCTTCGCGATATTATCCCAAGTGAGAATTCTGCCTTTCAACACCAGCCATAGTAAGAGAGTAGTTTTAGGCCATAATTTAGCTCCCCGGAGACGCTTCCATTCACATCCCATAGTGAGATCAAGATGTCTAGTCTGAAGAGAGTAAGCTTCCTTCATAGTAAACATACCTTTAGGGCGATATTCCCAACAAAGTAAATCTAGTCCCATCTGATTTTTAACCTGTCGTTGTTGTAATAGTTCATGGACTTGCTTCCCTATCTCCTCCCCATATCTAGCCGTCCACCAGTTCAGCGGTTTCCAAACACGAAAACCCTTATCAGTTTGTTCCTCCTGCGAATAATAATTAACCGTCTACCAATTATGGTTGAAAGCAAGTGAGTCCATGGGGATATCATTCACCAGAGTTATAAGAGTCAGCTCTTGTTGCCAGGCATTAGACCAAAGATTGGCAGAATATCCTTGGTTTATCTGCCAAAAATTGTGTTTCCTGATCAAATCCCAGTCCTTGCCATATTCCAGATGTGTGAACCTTTCTCTGGTCCATCCACCCAGACCCAGTCTTGTTTTGCAATCGTTGTAGCATACTTCTTTCCCCAGAAGCTAGCCCATTGCTCAGTTATATGAGTGAGCGAACGCCGCCAAATTTTAGCTCCACAAACAATACTAAGTTTCTCAGGATCTCGCAGACCTAAACCCCCTTCCGGCTTAGATTTACACAGAGTCTCCCAATCTACCAGGGGCCATTTTCGGTGATCCACAGTGCCTCCCCAAATAAAGGAATGTTGGATATTTCTGATTTCCTTCAGAACATATTTAGGGGCAGATAAAACTGAGAAGAGATACAGAGGCATCGCTTGCAGCACATCTTTAACAAGGACAACTCTTCCCGGGAATTTCAAGGTTCTTAGCGTCCAGTTAGAGAGTTTATCCTTCATTCGACTTAAGAGTTCTTCCTAGGAATCCTTTTTTAAAACAACATCAGACAGAGGAGCACCCAGGTATTTGGTTGGAAGGGAGCTCTTTTTGAAACCTAAAATTCTTATAATATTCCTTTGACTAACAGGAGGAGTATTAAAGAAAAAAACCAGGGATTTGTCCATATTGATAGTAAGCCCAGAGGCTCTTAATAAAATACTCAAAGCCTTCTTGATTTGTCTTTCTTCCTGAACAGAGGAGTGACCCATTAGTAGGGCGTCATCCAAAAACTGCAGATGAGTTATATCTTTCTCATAGGGTTGGAACCTAAGACCTTTGATTCTCCCATGTTCCACTAAATGAGAAATGAACCTTCCTAGTCCTTCAGTCATAATCACAAAGAGGAAGGGAGAAAGAGGATCTCCTTGTCGGATGCCCCGAGAGGGTTTAAAGACTGCTGACGGATGCCCATTGATCAGGATAGAAAAGAAAGCAGTGGAGGTAAGGTTGGCTATCCATTTAATCCAAACCTCACTAAAACCAAAGGAGCTCATAATCTCTTTCATGTAGGTCCAGTTCAATTTATCATAAGCTTTGGATAAATCCAATTTCAACAACATCCCTACTTTCTCAGTGATCCTCAAGGAGTGGAGGACCTCCTGTGCTAAGATAATACCATCGAGAATTTGTCTGCCTTCCACAAATCCTGTTTGTTCCAAAGAAATCAAAGAAGGGAGGAGGGGTTTGAGCCGATTAGCCAGGACTTTTGTGATGAGTTTATAAATAATGTTGCATAGGGAAATCGGTCTAAACAAATCAGATTTCTTAGCCATCGAAGTTTTAGGAATCAAGGTGAGAAAGGTAGAATTTAGAGCTGGGAGAACCCCCTTCATTTTCTGTGATTCCTCCACCACCTGTCAAACTTCACTTTTAATCAAGTCCCAAAAATAATGGAAGAAGTTAGTAGTAAAACCATCAGGCCCGGGGGATTTTCCATCCTCCATTTGGTTAATAGCAATCTCAACTTCCTGGAATTCAATAGGTCGAATAAGCATCTCATTCTGCTCATCCGTAATAATCCTAGGAATAACATCTTTCATTTCCCTGCATGCCACAGTCTGGTCCACCTGTGGTTCCGTTACCACTTCCTTGAAATGATTAATTAGTTCCTGCTCCATATCTTCATGAGATTCAACTAACACACCATCAGAGGTACGTAGGTTTGAGATCTGGTTTTGATGTCTACGTTGAATACTAGCTCTGTGGAAGAACTTTGTATTCTTATCCCCATCCTTCAACCATTGATTCCTAGATTTATGTTGCCACAGAAGTTCTTCTTGCGTATGTCCCTGGTGAAGTTGGTCAGAAAGACTTTTTTCCTCCATAGCCAGTTCAGAAGTCAAGCTTATCTGCATGATGCTTTCCTAGACACGTTCCATCTGCAATTCAATCTTTGCTTTTTCTATCAAAATGTTCCCAAAGACATCTTTATTCCAAATTTTGATCTTCTATTAAGCAATTTCAGTTTTTGTTGAAAACAGTACATCTTAGTACCTCGAGGAGGAATAATATTCTTCCACCACTCTTCCACACGAGTTGGAAAATATTCATGGGTTAACCAAAATTTCTCAAACCTGAAGGGCCTTGTCATTCTAGTCCCAATATTACTCCACACAAGGGAAACTGGCCAATGGTATGAACCCGCAGAGGCAATAGGGCGAGAATTCAGAGTCCCACCTAATAGCATAATACTTTCAGAAATAAGGAATCTATCCATCCTCGCAGCCACCAAATGCTCCCCTCCTCTTCTATTATTCCAGGTAAACACATTTCTCCCCATATCCACATCAATCAGGTTACTTGCCTCAATGAATTCATCAAACAAGGTATTTTCAGGGGTAAAGATTCTTCTACCACCTTTTTTCTCATAAAGTGACATGATCAAATTAAAGTCACCTCCTAAGATCCAATGAGCACCTTCAAACATCCTCCTCATATTAGTTAAACTTGCAATGAAATTGCGTTTTTCAGGATAACTACTCGGCCCATACACATTGGTAATAATACCTCGCGCATTAGAGCCTAAAAAATGAAATTCAACAGAGAGACTAAAGGTTGTAGAGAGAAAGTTTGCAAGGGACACTTGCCTAGGATCCCACATAATAGCCACTCCTCCATAATGACAAGCAACATCAAGCGCCATACATTTACATTGCTTCCACATATTACGAGCATTTAATTCTAGTTGTGCTCCCGAACACTTCGTTTCTTATAACAAGACTACAGTAGGTTTTTCCTTCAGAATCTTACTTTTCAGAGTTTTTATTTTGTGAGGACCATTGGTCCCTCTAATATTCCACGATACATTTTTCATCAAGCACTATATCTTGCAGAGAGGAGAGCTTCCTGGATGGTAGGGTGCTGGCCTGAGTCAACCAATCTTGCCCCAATTTCTCTGATTCGCTCCCTGTTCGATCTTCTCCCCCGCTTCGAACCTCCTTCTTTGAATTTCCTTTTGTTCTCCTTCAATTTTAAGGGTCCAATCCCCAGGCTAGGAGTAGGTTTCGTTTTAAGAATCGCTTCCTTCAATAGTTGAAGTTGATTATCCGAAATAGAGTGAACCTCTATGTTTTTGCAAGCCTCTTTGATACTATCAAGGTCCAGGTCTCCCAATTCCATCTCCTCCAAGTCCTCTTCCATATGATCTGCTTTCAGAGGGTTTTTCTTGCAGATTTATTTTTATTATTGTTCTCGGTTACCACTTCTATAGTTTCAGCTTCTTGAAGGGGTGATTCCTGATTCGCCGGAGGTATTGGGGTTCCTATTAGGTCGGGATCCAAAGCTACAAAACTATTCGTATTGATTCCCTTTTTACTCAACTCTGGGTCGTTATGCCTCCTTCTCGTTCTTCACCGATTAGGTATTTTAATAAAACCTTATGAATCTTGATGCTCCTGAGGTTTGCTACCAGGTATTTCCACTAGGAGGTTAAGATGACAATCCCATGCCAGATGTCCATGGGTATGGCACCGTCGGCAACGAAAAGGGACATGTTCATAATCTAGGGTTTGAAACCACTCATATTCTTCCCAGGTTAACGCGATCCCCTCTCATAGGGTTTTAGAGATATTCATATAAACACAGAGACGAGAATACGACACATACCTTCCTTACTTAGTTTGATCTGAGATTTTCACAAAATGACCCGGAGCTCCTCCAATAGCCTTCAGAATGTCAGGATCCCAGTATTCAGTAGGTAATGAATAGAGTCTAATCCAGACAAGAGCTATTGAGAGGTCTTCCTTGTCAAGATTAAAATGATCCTTCCACATTCTTAAGAATAACCCAGCTGAGGAGTAGAAATAAGGTCCTCTCTCAAAAATACGGTCCTTGTCTTCCACATTAAAGAAAACCATAGTAAATAAACCCTTAGAACCCAATAGGAGATCGAAGTGACCTTTAGGTTTCCAGGTAGAATTAATCCACCATGTTAAAGCTTTCTTTGAAGGCCAGATACCCATGAATTTACCGATCAGTGCATGATCCGTCATATGTTGTATTTGCTCCTTTAACCTTGTAGGATTCACTAAGATGGCTGGGGTATTGATCGATTTAGGGATACAAGACCCCTGTCTCGATTTCCCTTGAGCCGAATCATGAATATCTACCTGAGGAATGCAACCCTCTCCTCTGATTCCCTCCTAAATTTGCAATGGCGAAATCTCTTTTTTTTTTGCGTTATCTTGTAGTGGAGGAGGGGAAGGGCCCCTCCCCTATGATCGCACCATCCCGCCAACACTCACCTAGAAAAAACAACACAACCCCCACCCTTCAATTTGCAAACGAGCATCCCTTGAGGTTAATCACTTCTTGGAGAAATTTCATCCCCGATGGATCATTCCTCGAGGATTCAATTATTCAAGTCGTTAGTAGTTACTTGGATTTGGAAATGACAAGCATTAAATTTAATTGGAGGGTATGGGATCATATACACGCAACCCCATATCCAACCCACCTGTATTCTCATCATGATATAAACAGGGATGTGCGTTTATCCCTTGGCACATGTGGTTTCTTCAGCATTGCGTACATAGACATGAATAATAATGATTCGGCTTCATGAGTAGAAGGTAATAAGTGTATGGTCTAGGATGTGAAGGTGGTAATTCTAATCAGGGAGAACTAGGAGAGAGTCACCCTTGTAATTCAATCTATTGGATCTAAGTGCCTCACTCTGTGTGATTGGCATTCGTCTTGGCTTGTTTGAGGTTTAAGCCCAACTTCTAGCAGAAGGAGAATTGTTGACCTCAAGTGTCATCTCCTATGTGCTCGACATTCATCTTGGCACTTATGGGTTCAAGTTGGAGTTTCGAGTCTAGTTGTTGGCAATGGTGGGTTCTAGGATCATGTCATCCTCATTGGAAGGGAGAGGTATGCACACCAAAAGGATAACAATTTTTGCCTTCAGGTCACCTATATGGACGCAACAAGCATATTCCTTGGTCCCACTCTCATCTTCTTTGTTATCCCTGGCTCTGTTTTTTTCTCAGTATTGTTTTGTTTCCTCATATGGCTTATGTTTCGCTTCTTTGGGATGGGAAATTGCAGTATTTTTATTTATATAGGAAATAATTGGTGTGGGATCTCAACTGGTAGGTTTGGTTTGAATTTGTTAGCTTAATTTGCAGGTATAATCCCAATCTTCTATTACCTCTATGTTGAAATCCCTGGTATGAAATCGGTTCTACATTTTCTTGCCAATTTCGTTTTCAATTCGGAACAAGTGGTACTACCGATAGCACCCTTTTTTTTCAAAGCTAAAATTACAACTTTTTTGAAACCCCGATCGATGCGATTGCAATCAAAATGCTAAATCAACCCCTCAATAAAAAAAAGTGGTGCTCCCAGAATCACCCTTTTAGGGAGAGGCTAAAATTACGCATTGTTCCAAACCGTGACCCTATCAACCGACATCGTTAAATTGACACTCCTAAAAAAACAAAAAACAAAAAAAAAACATAAACCACATCAAAAACAATTAAATAACAAAAAATATTAAAAAAAACATTACACACAATTAAATTTAAAAAAAAATTCTTAAAAAAACATTACACAATACTTTAACCCCATTAAAAAAACAAATAATATAACAAATAAAAAAAACCATGACATCAAAAACAATTATAAAAATACTTTAACCCCATTAAAAAAACATTTAAAAAACTAAATAATATAATAAATAATAAAAAAACATGACAACAAAAACAATTATAAAAATATTACAAAACACTAAAAAGTGAAAAACAAATAATCAAAATGCGAAAACCAAACCAAACAAGTAAAAATAGCAGCAAAGCTGCTTATACCTGCTATTTGAGAATAGTTTATAAGTAATTTAATTAATAATTGTATATAGTCCCAAAGTAAAAATTAAGATAGAAATAGTTTAGAAATAATAGTTTATATATAGCAATCGGTTATTAGTCAAATGATTTTAACTTTTAATTACTTTTAAAAAAGTAAGAAAAATATTACTATAGTTTCTTAAAGTTTTTGTAAAAATAATATATTAAATTGAATGTCACAATATTAAAAAAAATTAATTAATTTTAAAATAATGTATTTATTATTTTCTAATTGGATAATGGCTATGATGTTACAATTTTTATCTGGTTTTACTACTATTTTGTTAAAAAAAAATTAATTTAAAAATAATAAGAATAATAAAAAACAATAACTCGACACGTATCCTTTTGCTTTCAGTGCTTTTATATCAATATTAAGTGAAGCCACTTGTGGCTTCCAGGTGTCTTGACCTGCTTTAAACACTATTCGAAAACTGAATTGATCTTAGGTACGACTATAATGCACATAAATGCTAAAGAATAATTAAAATATTTACAGTACACAATTCTTATGAATATTAAAATGAAAATATTAAATAAATAAAATAAAATAAAATCCTAGCATAGAGACCGAGGCATGAAGAAGGCATTTTTTTCAATTCAGCAGGTATGAAGAAATAACAACTTTTTAGCACAGTGATATGTGCAGGTGTGGAAAAATCTAAGCTTTATGGGCGAGTAATTTAAGCAGGCGAAGCGAAGATGGTTGGGTTTTATTTTATTTATTTTTCCAATTCCAAGACCCTTAGTTGTGCTTTGAATTTGATGAAGAGACGTATTTGTTTGTCACTAATAATAGTTAATGTGCATGTTTGCGTGTTTGTTTCGATAGTTTTCGATTGCTACCATCAGTGATACAGAGTCGAATAGCCAATGGGAGCCTTTGGCACCAACAAAAGAAGCAAGCGATTTTTTTCATTTATCACATATTTATTTTCATCTATGAAAATGACTGGTAAAGGACCTGTCTTCAGCAACGTGGCATTATTAGAAAAATATTTATTTTTAAATTTTTAATATAATATAAAATTCTGACAAATAAATTTTACACCATAGCAAATTAGTCTTGTCAAAAGTTTTGTCCAATCAAAAATTAGCAATATAGATTTTGTCCAATAAAAAATTAGTAATATGATATTTTAAAATTATAAAAAATATTTTTTAATTTTCAAATATGTAATTTAATATACATATTTATAGAAACTATTAGAAAACTATGTAAAAAAAATTTGTTAGATGAAAAAAAAAATCAAAATCAAAATCAAAAGTCAATAATGTTTGACTTCTAACCGAATACTATATACTCTGCCTTGCCTTCGGCAGGTATGATACATAAACCTAATAAAAAATTGTTTAAAAGTAGCATGACCATATTATGAATGTGGCTTTAAATATTTGAAATGTTACGTGAGTTAAAGTTTGAAGTCTAATATTCCATAATAAAAAAATGTTTAAAAGTGGCATGACCATATTATTGGGGCTAGGGTTTGTTACTGTTAGGAGTGTATTGAGGGGAACGTGAAGGTTTTTTGGCGGTTCCTGCTACTGTTTTCTGGATGGGACCTTCTGGAGATTGTGACTACTGGGGTTTCTTCCTTTATTCTTGTCATTGATTACAATATTGGAGATATCTGTCCCTTTTTTATACTATTTTCACCAGGACTGGTTCACTGATATACTCTTCCTTTGTTAATTTGTCATTCGATGATGGCTTCGATTGACTCCTATGAACCTGGGGTGGGGTCGGTTTTGGATTCACCAACCGGCTGGTCTGACCCCCTTCTCTGTGGAAGCACAGATACCGGGAAGGTGTCAGGCGGGGACTGTGGTTCCGATAAAGATTATTATCTCCCTTGTGAAAATGTACATAGAGGTGGAGGCCTGTCTCGTAGCAGTGGTTCTAAGGCTCGTTTTAATCGTTCGCAGAAGACTCTTAAAAGCCGTGGTGATGGGACCGAGATGGTTCTGGGGAAGGATGTCTAGATGGGTCGTGTATTAAGCCTCTCTGCTCGGGCATTAGTTGGAAAACTCTGCTATACCGATATCTCCATAACCGACCTCATATCTTGGATAAATACTCAGTGGAAACCCTTACTAACCTACGCTTCTCGCATTCATATGCTAGTAAACAACTGGGTTGTTTTCCATTTTTTGGATGAAGAACATGCGGCTATGATCCTGGATAGGATCTGGGTTATTGATAGGGGTTCTCTATGCTTAAAGAAGTGGCATATTGACTTCGACCCCTCTACTGAGATGCTCCAGTCAAACCATTTTTGGGTTTTACTTAAAGGCTTCCCCTTGGCCTTATGGTCCCGTGAGGTTTTCATCAGTTTGGAAAATCACATTGGTACCTTTGTGTTCTTTGATGATCAATCACTCTTCCATGAGGATAAGAGATGTGCTTGGGTCTTGGTCGAGCTAGATACTTCCTTGGGACTTCCCGAATCTGTGCAGATTAGGTGGGGTGACCGGGTCTTTTGCCAGGATCTGGATTATTGGAGGACTCCTTTTCGATGTTTTACATGTGGAAAAAATGGTCACATGCAGAAACATTGTGGCAGTGGAGCAAAACCCAGAGCTGCTAGTGGAGAATCTACTGCTATAGATCATGCAAATGCTTTGGGGCTGGATGAGGTTCAAAACCCTGCTACCTCTTTTGAACAGTCGACATTCATGGGTAAGTTCAAAAATCATTTCCCTGACTTATTCAACTCTCTTTCTTTGACTGAGATCAATAAGTTGGATGGTTGGGGTAAGGAATTTATACCTCTGGATACTTTACCTGAGTCTAATTCTCCACCGGGTACTTCGAACTTGGGTATAGAGGGTTTATCAAATGGGGTTATGAGTCCTACTGTTAGTTCTGGAGTTACCCCTACTCTTACAGATTCTCAGATCCTTCGTGTTGAATCTTCCATTCTACAGTCACTAACACCTCAGCCTTCGCCCTGTCCTTCTGGAGTGGTCGGAGAAGGAATTGGTCTCTTTTCGGAACCGATGTCGGTCTTTTGTGGTTATAACTTGCTCCCTGAAAGTGAGTTCCCCCCTCTGCCAAATGTGACCATTCGTAAAAAGGAAGGGGGGAGAAGAAAGAAGGAAATGGCCCAGGCTTCTAGTGGTGTTTTGGTAAACCCCATTATTACTTTTGATGAATCCCAGGACCCTTGTGATGACAATGGGACTTCTACCATTTTTCGGCCACTTAGAGCACCGAAGGCCATGTCGGGGTTGACATAATGATTATTATGACCTTAAATCTTCACAGGGTTGGAGGTGGCCCTAAAATCTACGCCTTCCGACGTTTACTTGCTATTTTAAACCCCGATCTTATTCTTTTACAGGAGACTCTTTGTGATGAACTGAAAGCTCAGTCTTTTATATATTCTATTTTTCCCTCATGGCATGTCTGTTCTATTGGAGCCATGGGGAGATCGGGTGGGCTTCTGTCAGCTTGGAACCCTACTCTATTTTCTTTCAAGTCCTTTACCTTGGGTGGTGGCATTTTGCTTTCTGGTATTTGCAGGGTTATTGAAGGTACTCTAAATGTTTTTAATTGTTATGGGCCACAGAGGGAGAAGTGTGCCTATTGGGAGAACCTTGGACAGTTTGGGTTACTAAATCTCTCTAACTTGATACTGGCTGGGGACTTAAATCTCACATTGGGCTCCCGGGACTCTTGGGGAATACGTGCACATACTTCTCACAACTCTTGGTTTTGTAACTTCTTTGATTCTTTTGCTCTTTCAGATATCACTCCTTGTCCTTTGGTGCCTACATGGCGAAATGGGAGAAAGGGGGACGATGCTGTGGCAAAGAGATTGGATTATTTTCTGTTGAATGAGGAGTTTCTGGGATCCCCTGAATTACTATTCATCCTGGGTGGACTGTACTCATATTTCTGATCACTATCCGGTTATATTGCGGATTGGTATGGATAGTCGGCCTTCGCACTTTCCTTTTAAATACTGTCATTTGTGGGCTCTTGATGCTTACTTTACTGGTATGGTGTGAGCCTTATGGAATACTATTCTGTTGGATAAGTCCTCCTCGGCTATGATACGACTTCCTAGGTTCCTGAGCCTTTTGAAAACTAAAGTCGCTCCTTGGATTCGGGATAAGAAGGCGCACTTGACTCGGGACATTCGTATGGTGGAATTGGCCATTTCGTCAAAGCTAAACTGTTCTTTTCTGGAGACTACAGATCCATCTTTTATGGCAGATTTGGAGGAACTGGAGTTGCAAAAGAAAAATCTTCTTGCTACGGAAGAGGCTCTCTAGAGACTTCGTAGTAGAGCCCTTTGGCTTGAAAAGGGAGACCAAAATACTAAATATTTCCATGCCTTTGCTGATGGTAGGAGGTTAAAGAAAACTATATGGGATATCAAGGATGCTTTGGGTCATACTATCTCGGATGGGCTTGGCATTACAAGGGAGGCTATACATTACTTCTTTGATATATATAAAAAGCCTTGTATAAATAATCTACAGGAACATATGAAGATAATACAGGTTATGCCTCGATTGTTTTCGGAGGAAGATTGCTTTGGGATCTTTGCTCCTGTTACTCTTCAGGAGATTGCTTCTATTTTAAAAGGTATGGAATGTGATAAAAGTCCTGGGCCTGATGGCTAGACATGTGAATTCTTCACTCAGTTTTTTGATATTTTGGGTCTGGAATTGGTGCGGATGGTGGAAGAGGCTCGGATTACTAGAAAGATTCCTGCTGGGGTGAATGCCACATTTATATCATTAATTCCTAAGATCTCAAATCCGATATCTTTTAAGGATTTCCATCCCATCTCCTTGTGTAATTTGATTTACAAATTGATTTCAAAAACTATTGCTCTACGGATTAAGGAGGGGCTGTCAAATGGTATTTCTGAGGAACAATTTGGCTTTTTAAACAAGAGACTGATTTTTGATGCTGTAGGGATGGCTCAGGAGGTATTACATTCTATCAAGCACAAAAAGCTGGAGACTTTGGCTCTGAAGCTTGACTTGACAAAGGCCTACGATCTTGTTGACTGGTCTTTTCTTCGGTTACTGCTTTTAAATGCTGGTTTGGACTATCGGTTAACACATTGGATTATGGGTTGTATCACTTCTACAAACTTTGCTATACTTGTGAATGGGTGTCCTACCACCTTCTTTCGGGCTTCTCGGGGCCTCAGACAGGGGTGCCCTTTATCTCCGCTCCTTTTTATCCTTATTATCGAGGGGCTCAGTAGACTCATTCATCAGGCAAAGGAGGAGGGCCATATTTTTGGTATCCGAACATCTGCTCACATAGCGATTATGCATCTACTTTTTGTAGGTGATATCCTCATCTTTGGCTTGGGTAGGGAGCAGGAATGGCTCCATTACAAGTATATTTTGGATACTTTTTGTTTAGCAGTGGGAATGCAGGTTAATGTTACAAAGTCTCGTCTTTACGCCATTTCCTTGACTGAGGAGGTTCGACTGGCTATGGAAAGACTTTTTTCTTTTGAGATCGCTGACCTTCGGATGGGACTAACCTATTTAGGTTTTTTTCTGAAGCAAAACTCTTATTTGGTTGGTGACTGGTTATGGCTGGTAAAAAAGGTGGAGAATCGAATAAAGTGCTGGCAAAACAAAAAACTATCGATGGGTGGTAGGTTGATCCTCCTCAACTCTGTTTTATCCTCCTTACCTATCTATTGGTTCAGCATGGCCATTGTTCCTATGACGATCCTCCATATGATTAGAAAAATGCTGTTTAATTTTCTTTGGAGGGGGAAGTCGAATTATCAGGGCTGCCACTTAGTATGGTGGGACATTATCTCTAGACCTATATTGAATGATGGATGGGGCGTAAAGAATCTCTATGTGGTCCATAAGGCTTTACACTTGAAGTCTCTCTGGCGTGCACTTAGTGATGGGGGCCTTTGGGGAAAGCTTATTCGTGACAAATACATCGGCTCGGTTTCCATTGCTGGTTGGCTAGGTTCTGGGAAATACTTGAAACAGAATTCATCTGTGTTATGGCCAGGTTTGGTGAAAATGGTTCCATATATTCGGCGATGGTTAAGCTAACAAGTGGGTAATGGGTACCAGGTCATCATTGGTCGTGATTGTTTTTGGGGTCATCCTTGGCCTGTTTTAAATGAAGACACTATCAAAATTCTAAAAGACATGGGTATACAGTATTTGAATCAGGTGTTTGTGTCTATGGCAGATAGTGAGCACGGTGGGAATTGGTTGTCCTAGATTTGAGTGGTAGAGTGGCAGACGAATGGGACTTTTTTATTTCTAGTCTTCGACATGCTGGTATATATCTTAATACTGATCTTGATAAAATTTGTTGGGATTATGCAATTGGTGATGGCTCTGTGACAACATTTCAAGCTTACACGGCCTTGATCTCAGAATCAGGCATTATCACAGCTTCATGGTGGTATAAGCATCTATGGGATTGGCATATCCCGATTAAATTAAAGCTTTTTGTATGGCTCACTCTCCATTACAGAATCTACACGGGTGACCGTTTTAGACTCCACGGGGGTATTGGACCCTATGTTTGTTACTTATGTTTTGGAGTGGAGGAGACTTGCGATCACCTTTTTTCCTCTTGCACTATTACTCTGTAGCTTTGGGAGGAGGTTTCACACCATTTTGGTCACAATGGGCCATGGAGAGGTAGAAATCTGTCTGAATGTTTAAAAGGTTGGTTTGAACATCACAAATATGCTATGCATTTCCCGATCCTTTTTACCTGGGGAATCTCGAAGCTTCGTAACTCCATACTTTTTTATCACCGATCTTTCTCTTTTATTGGTGCTATTGCTTTCATCAATAGTTTTATGCAGGGACAGGTGTGGAGAGATACAGCTCTGAGGAATGTTAATTTGAATAGGCCTATCATTACTCATGGGGGCTCGGCTAGCTTTTTTGATGGTGCAGCCCAGGGGGGTTGTTGCGGGGCTGGCTGTTTTATCAAGTTGGATAAGATGCAGACGGCTGAATTATTTTTTGGTTGTGGTTTGGGAAGCAACACCAAGTCGGAGCTATTGGCGCTCTGGGGTCTACTATATTTGGCTCAGACTTTGGGTATCTTCTCTTTGGATATATTTGGTGATTCGAGGGTGGTTATTGATTGGATCTCACAGAATCATAAATTACAGGTTCCCGCTCTCACGACTTGGAAATAAAAAATTTCGGCAATCATCCTGGGATTCAAGGACATATCTTTCTGCCATGTTAGTAGAGTTTTCAATCAAAAAGCTGATCTATTATCAAAATTGGGTCTTACAATGGATGCAGGAAAGGCCACTTTGAGACTATTTAATGGAGGTCAGCTGTTGGAGGAAAAGTTATATACCATTTACTAATTATGGCCTCTTTTTTGGTTTATGTTTTTTGTTTTCTTTCATACTTAGAATTTTGAGACAGCCTGATAACATTTAAAGTCCTCCTTATGATTATGGAGTATATGTATTCCTGTATTGAGGCATTTTGTATTAAGATATTGGAGTAGCAGTATTTCTTTCTTGTATCACTTGAGGAGAATCACTGAACATATTCATGATGATATGCATTTTCTGCTGTTAGTTTTTTGGTGAACTAGTTATCACTGTAATCGTCTATTGACAGGAGCTCTAGTAGTTTCCTTGATTCATTAATGAATAACAAGAAACTCTTTTTCTTTTGGAAAAAAAAAAGGCATGACCATATTATGAATGTGGCTTTAAATATTTGAAATGTTACGTGATTTTAAGTTTGAAGTTTTATATTTCCATGGGTATGGGAAGAGGTATAGGGGTGGGACGAGAATCGTCCATCCCTATGACTCTCCACATGCCCATGCTAATATAAATAAATTGTAAACCTTTGTATATAAGATTTAACATAAATAAATTGTAAACCTTTGTATATAAGATTTAACATATTTAAAACATTTTATATATATTTAACCTATTTTCATATATTTTGATATAGTTTAAAATTATTTTCATATATATTTTATAGTATTATGTAATAATTTTAAATTATATATTTATATATATATATTTTTAATGTTTTATTGATTTATATAGTTTTTAAAATTTATTAAGAGCACGTTGAGGTCTAGGAAGAGAGTCAAGATGCAAAAAATGTTGATTTCGTTGAAGATTTCAGGCTACACAATATTTTTGATTAGTTTCATATTGTTGATGAAAATGTCAAATTTGACAATTTTTTGTTCAGATATTTTTGTAATGTTTTGACTTTAAGACTTTATTTAGAGAATAAATATTATGGTTTTAATATGTTATTTACAAATATGTGGTATACTTTGTGGTAAGTTTATGTTAATAATCATTTTTTGGAAAATGGTGTTAAATAGTAACATTTTTATACATCAAATCTCTGAAAATACGTTAAAAATGGTTTGAAATGTCTTT
The DNA here is from genome assembly GCA_027924585.1 of Larix kaempferi. Taxonomy (NCBI): domain Eukaryota; kingdom Viridiplantae; phylum Streptophyta; class Pinopsida; order Pinales; family Pinaceae; genus Larix; species Larix kaempferi. The sequence goes on along the minus strand of BSBM01000315.1, from coordinate 6,003,413 downwards.
ATTTTTTTTTAAACTTGTTCATAAAAATTACCTATGTAAGAGAAAAGTTTAAAGAAAAAATTTCAAAAATGTATATATTTTCCATTCTAACTAGTTTCTAAATGTTTAAAAAAATAAAAAATATATATATGTATTTTTTCATTATAACTAGCTACAAAATGTATTTTTTTTGTAAAATTTGAAAAAACGTAGTTGTAAATAAAAATTATAGTTTTTTTATACCAAGAAGCTTTAAAATCACAAAAAATGGCAAAAAAAAAAAACATTGCTACCAGTATACACATTTTTTGAAACAGAGCTAAAAACAACTACTAAAATTGAACCCCCAAAAAACAAAAACAATGTTGGGTTCTCATCAAGTTGTATAACTTGTTTCTAGGTTCTAGGGAAATAATTGATTAGATAAATTAAATCAATGAATTGACATAAACTAACCATCAAATAGAATGTAAAGTCACGCGTCTTAATGTAATTGGCATTCTTCCCAAAATATCTATAACAATCCACCACACTTAATTAATTCATCCTACCAACTAATAATTAATACTGCTAGATATTTACTAGACGTTTATATATATGCATTCATGCTTTCCATGATCATTAAACCAACCAGTCTGTAATTAATAAACTAGTTCAATACTAATACTCAAAGTAGTACTAGCATACTTGCATAATGTATGTATGCATAGATTGCGTAAACATATACCTCGTATGTATTGATGATAAACAAGCACTGCCTCTAATGCACCATTCCTATATGTTTTCAATCAAGCATGCGAGACAATAATTCAGTATCAAACATCAACATTCTCACTAACTAGTTCACATTAATATAATACAAACTGCACAGTAAACCGAGTTTAGCACACACGAGTAAAGCAAGAGTTTTAACACACATATGTAATGAAACTGTTATAGCTATCTTCCTCAACATATTTAACTACCTGCTTCATCTTTCTAATTCACAACTATCTTCCACGTCCTATCCTTCCTCTGTCAGAATATCCTAGAGCATCAATTATATTGACCTAATCCTAGATATAACACATAAGTGGAAGTGTCGTCTACATCGACCAAGCTTCCCCGGCATGCAACTGCTAGTTGTCATCACACATCTTAGAGAGTGTGGCTAAACACAACCCTCCCATGAATCCAAGTTTCAGAGGATAAATGGTGTGTACTACCTCCACCCCTCCTTTTAGAACTAGTGTCAATACCCTACATTGGCATATTACGACGTTGTTGTTGTTCTTAGGGATTTGTCATCGAATAACTAGTTTGGGGCAACAATGTTTCTTGAAATCTTGCACTCGCCCACACATCATAGTAATGAAATGAAAATAATTCTAAAAATAATGATTATAGACGACACTTCAATGCCATTCCTCTTTCGAAGTCATTTCATAGACGACACTTCAATGCCATATTTAATCAGTTATCACTTATCCCATGTAACATGCGATTTAGTTTACTAAACACAAGATCATGCATAACGATATAATTGTTTATATGTACTTATTATGTTACTAACCAATGAACAATGTAATCAAGCTTGTCTATGTACCATGCACCTGGTACCTCATCTATTTATTCAACATTTGATTTAAATTGGTATCCATGTACTGAAATATTTCATTTTAATTTACATGTTGGAAGTAAATCAAATAATAACAACCATCATTAACAACCTAAACATAAACTTATACATAACTTCCACAATACAAGTAGGTCCGTATGTCCATGCAATATAATGCTATCATTTTGACCAAGTCCCACATATAATAAGCAAAATACAAAATAGGTAATAAAGTAGTTTAGATCGTGAAGTCAGAATGAGGCGTTATAGTGAATCCAACCATTGTGCATATTATATGAGGTTCGATGATGGAATTTGTATTATCTTGTTATTGTATGTTAATGATATGTTGGTTGTAGGCCCCAACATGAAGAAAATCATTGATCTCAAGGCTCAGTTGGCTAGTACATTTGAAATGAAGGATTTAGGAGCAACAAATCAAATTCTAGGGATGAAGGTACACATGGACAAAATAGGTAGGAATATCTAGTTAAGTCAAAAGTCATATATAGAAAATATTATATAACATTTCAATATGTAGAACACACAACTAGTTAGCACCCCACGTTTTGCACACTTCAAGTCGTCTTTTGAATAGTGTCCTAACACAGAAGCAAAGAAGACAAGCATTTCTCGTGTACCATATTCATCAGCAATAGCGAGCCTCATGTTCGCCATGGTGAGAACTAGATTGGATATTGCTCAAGCAATGGGAATTGTTAGCTGGTTCATGTCAAATCTTGGTAAGGAGCATTGAAATGCTGTGAAGTGGATACTCATATATTTAAGGGGCATTTCAGATGCTTCTATTTGCTATAGATTGATTGATTTACAAATTAAAGGTTTTGCAGATTTCGATTTTGGTGGAGACAAAGATGGACGAAAGTCTGCTACAAGATATAATCTCACTTTTGTTGGTGGAATTGTAAGCTAGACATCTAAGTTGCAGCTAGTGGTGGCTTTATCAACCATTAAAGCATAATATGTGGAAGCAATTAATGCCAATAAAGAGGCAATATGGCTAGAGTGACTTATGGATGAATTCAAGACGATACAAGGGAAGCACACTTTGCATTGTGCTAGTCAAAATGCTATTCATTTAGTGAAGTATCCAACATTTCATGATTGCATGAAGTATATTGATATGAAGTACCATTTCCCAAGGAAGGTGGTGGAAGAAGGTATGATCTTGTTGGATAAAATTGATACTGATGAGAATATGACACATATCCTTATGAAGCTAGTCAGGACAATGAAGTTTGAATGGTGCAGACCTTCTTTGGGCTTGTTGAAAATGTGATGAAGGCAACATTGGGCAATGGCATGTGGGTGGAAAACAACGGCAATGAACTTTCTGTATATTGACTTCAAGTGGGAGAATGTTAGGAGATAAAGCCAATATTTAGATATCTAATATTCCTCTTGTAGAGCTCTCAACTAGGCTCATGCGTTGCTTGTATGTACCTGGTGCAGAGACCTCGAGGCAAAAATTTCTAGACCCTTCTAGTGTATTATGGTTCCTTATGGAACCCTCATATGTATTGCATAAAAGGGGAGTGGTCCTCAACATTGTAACACAAAAGAGATAGAAAAAAACATGGTAAGTTTTTTGCTAAATATTAATAAAAGATTAAAGCTGCCATTGCTTCATGGTTTTTCCTAGGTATAACGGAATTTCCACGTAAATCTCGTGTTCTATTGTTATTGTTTTTTATATTTTTTTAACAAACAATTGCTACAAAATGATAAAGCAACAAGGTAAGATCAAATGATGCAATGATAATACTAGTAACAACACAGTAATATCCAATCCCTTACAATTAAGAACGCTAACATAACACAATATCAATAAAATGTGTGAAATACCAACAAGATACACCTATCTTGTGGCATCTTGAAATAACTTCTAAACCAATAAAATTTCCTCTCATATCATTCATCCACATATCATTAATCCATATAAACAACGAAACATAACCAATAATATGAATATCTAACATTAAGCATGATAAGTAAGAAACATTTCTATGACTATAGAAATTGTTGTTAAACAAACTTACAAAACTTTAAATAAGAAACATTTCTATGACTATAAAAATTGAAATTGTTGTTGAACAAACTTACAAACCTTTAAAAAATAGGGAAAAATAGGATTCCAACTTTCATCTTACTTTCAAACATATTTGATAAAGGATTTAAAATCCACTCTTTAATATTATATAGCATAATTAACTATTTAACAAAATAAAAATAGTTCATAACATAATTAACTATTTAACAAAATAAAAATAGTTCATAACATAATTAACTATTTACTTATAATTGAGTTAATCAATTTCCTTTTCCAACAATAACCTAGTGTAAAGTAAACAATACCCAATTGTAAAGTAAATATGTGTTAATAACATTTAACAAAAATCCTACCCAAAATCAGTGCTCTCCTAGTCTGTCTTACTTAGCGTAGGATTTTTTTTCTTTCTTAGTGGGGATGGAGCAACAAAGCGTCCAAGATAAAGTCACAACGAGACAAGTCATTTGGCAGCATGATATATGTCAAATGTAAATACAATGATGCACGTAATGGATGCATCTTAATAGATCGAGAAATTTGAACCTTGTTTATACATTATTTGATTAGTATAATCCATTACTTGTTTTGAATGTGTTTCACATGAATTAATTAATATGATACATTACATGTTTTTATCTTTTTACTTAGGAGGAGGTGCCCCTCATTGCATAAATAAAACTTTTAAAATATTTTAACATTTTTTGTTTTTTAACTTAAAACTTAAACAAATGTAAATGGATTTTGGATATTGGTTTTAATAAATTCTATTGTTATTAGATACTAATTATAAATTTTTTTATAGATTAAAATTATTTATTATTTTATATTAGTTATGAAGATTGATTTATAATAATATATTAATATAGATTTATTTTAAATCTAGATTTATCAAGTATCTAAGAAATCTAATTTTTTATTTAAAAAAAATTAAACTCAAGAAATTTGATCTCTCTTGGTTGATAGATATGGATTTAAGTTTTAATTTTTTATTTTTATAGATGGATTAAATTTTTTTAATTACTTTTCATAATTTTTTATTTTATGGGTTCACATGGATTTTTTTAATTACTTTTCATAATTTTTTTATGAGCCGACATAATTTTTTAAATTATTTTTTGTGTTATGTTATGTTACGTTACGTTACGTTACGTGACACCATCTCCCCCATACTGGGCTGTAGAGCACCTCACTCCTCTCAGTGCAATAAGTCACAACATATCTTGATTTTTATGTCAATGTGTGTGTTCATTGACATAATGACCATCTGGTTAACATAATGGTTAATTAGTTGCATGATGAATACGTTTACTTACTCAACCTTCCCCACTCCTCTTTTGTATAACCAAAAGATAAAAATCCTTGTTGAGAGGTAATAACTTGAATAGTGAGGAGGTAAGTTTTTCACTTTCCCCACATGGGTTTAAATATCCAATGTGATATTGGTTTGTTGTGATCAAGCTAGAAGGGTAGATGCCCCTTAGGATAAAGGTCTCATTGGTTGTACCTTGGGATGTCTCGACTCTTGCTAAGTCATAGGTTACTCGTTATGCATTGACTTGCTGGTTGTTGACATTTTCCTACGGTTTAAAGTGGCATGCAATTGGATTTGAACTTGAGCCTTTCCTAGATAATCTTGACCAATTACCAATTCCCCTAAATCAAACCACATAAATAGTTTCACCTTCAATGGTTCTTTCACCTTCCAAATCCAAGACCACCAACAACAAGTTACATTTGATGCGGCAAAGAAAAGTTTTAGGTTAAGATCGCCGCAAAACCTATCAAATAATGAATTACTAAAACAAACGACTCGAAAAAAAAAGGAAAAATAAAAAATCCATAGTACTCCATGGGTTACCCCTTTTCCATGTTATCCCCACATTCCCATTTAAAAAATAAAATACATTAATATAGAGTTTCTATAATACTCCTTTCCCATGCTATCGCCACAAACCCATTAAAATTAAAGAAGGAAGTGAGACCACACATACCTTGAGGGGAATGAAACCACTCTGATTCAACCCCAAGGCTTAGCTTGCTCACATAATCTATTTCAATCAAACTTTCTCTATATTAAATTGGACCCATTCATGGTTCATCTTAATTTTTTTTTGTTTTGATGTATTTATCATTCTCAATAATATATCACAAAAGAAAATCAACAATTTATAAATAACAATCAACATTAAACTCACCGTAATTCGACCAACCCAAAACACAAAGGCTAACTTGCTCACATAATCCATTTCAATCAACCTGTCTCCATATCAAATTGGGCCTATCCATTATTCATCTTAAATGGATTGTTTTGATGTATTTATCATTCTTCATAATATATTGCAAGGAAAAATTAAGAATTTATAAATAACACTCAAGCTAAGTATATTATAAAATAAAATTTAAATACATATAAAATTTATAGTAACTTTTTCTCACAACTATTTAAATTAAACTCATGTGACCATTTAAAATACATTATTATATACATTTATAAATTTTTAATAGTAAAAAATGAATTACAATAAATAAATTACTTTCTTGTTATTTCGAAGGAATCAAAAAAAGCTAGTCAATTTACTTTCTTGTTATTTCAAAGGAATCAAGGAAAGCTAGTCAATACATAGGGGCTCAACAAGAACATCATGTCATTTACAAGAATTGAACCTAGGTGGGAAGAGTAACAATAATTCCTCCCAACCACCCAAGCATCATGTCACTTACAAGAATTGAATGTAGGTGGGAAGGATAACAATAATTCCTTCCAACCACCCAAGCTACATCCAATAGACTAATTACAATTAAAATTTACAATAACTTTTTCTCACAACCATTTATGTTAAACTTAAATTGATTTAACCATTTAAAGTACATTATTATACAAATTTATAAATTTTTAATAATAAAAAAACGAGATGTATCCAAAGTATCATATTAGAACTGTCAAATGGATATGGATCTATAACTAGACCAAATGAGAGTAGTTGGTAAGGTTACCACCTAACGATATAAAGTTTGAGTCTACAGTAGCCTCCTCTTAAAAAAACAGAGAGTTGGCTTGTTGATTCCATTGTGGCATAAGAGCTCCAGCTTTCCATCCATGGCAGTGCCACGCCTGCCCTCTTCACGTGATCAATAAGTACCTTTATCGAAAGCAAAGTGTAATCGGCTGCCCAAAGATGCCGATATCTTCCCGAACAGCCATTTAATTCATTTTTCTTTCCAATTCAACTGCTCCTGACATGGGGATAAGGCCACGGCCACATTTGAAAATGTATCAAGATCTTCTCCTGTTAACTTCGGCCCCCAAAATGTACAGAGATCCTGTGAATTATTGTGTATAGGTACTGGCAATGGCCAAAGGTAAAGGCGTATTGGCATCAATTGGGAGGCAGGGTTCCTTCAAACCCCTGTTCAGCAGCAGCAGGAAATCGCAAGATGATGATGATGATGAAAGCCCGGGGTTGGAGGGCTCCTCTTCTGGTCACAAGAAGTGGATTTCAGAGCTCTCTTCTCTCGCCAATGTTGTTGTCGGTCGCTGTGCAAGGTATTGCATTTATTCTTTTGGTTAATTATCTGTTATGTCAGAGTTTTGCCAGAATTGATTCCCCTTCAAGTTTCCATTTGGCCGTTTTAACGAATAATCTGCAACGGATCATCTGCCTAGCAGAATATTGCAAATTAGGTACACTACTCAAATTTCTTAAAATCTCGCCCGTCTTTCTGTTTGATTGATGTCCTACTTAAATATTAGGGTATATAACAACACTGGCGGCTTGGAAGTTTCGTGATCCAACGAAATTAGAAACCTCAAGCCTGCGATTGCTATTAATTTTGGCATGTAATTCATATTAATTTAGAGGTAATCGGTACAAATTATGTATGTGAGTACATCTGTATTGCATTTGTTAATGCTGATTAGCTAGGAAATCTGTTAAGCAGGACTTTTGTTCTTTCTTACCGAGGCTCGCGAGCCACACCGCATTACTGTATTACCAGTTGACAATTCAATAAATACATATATAGACATATTAATATGGATAGATCGGTAGGTAAGTAGGTAGGTAGTCACTGAAAATGGGTTCAAACCGAAGGGCTATTTTATTACTGTTTACATGAAATTCATTCGCCAGACTTTATTATCAAGTTACCTCAGCCAGCCTGATATGTTAGGCAATTAAGATAGAACAGTATTAGAGTGCTGTATTGGGGAGGTTGATTCTAACATCCCCTTGACGGGGACATATTCCTTCAATTCCTGGACAATTTGAGTTTAATGCAAGCCCTACATTGCGGCATGGGGTTAAAGAACATATTCCTCTCATTGCAGATGGATGCCACGAACGAGGCCACTATGCATTCCAGGAAGGGCCACATTATAGGGGCAAGCAGAAAACTTAACCCAAGGAAGGGCCACATTATAGGGGCAAGCAGAAAACTTAACCCAAACTGGGCATGAAAGTTGAGCGATCTGATTGACTAAAAAACCCTCCAACTAGGCTAAAAACATGACTAAGGTGTTTTAATGTATCCAAGCTCCCTATTTTAGGATGTATAGAACATAGGCTTTATCAACAAACTGGAAAAGGAAGAATTAGTAAGGTTGTGGGTTTGCAAACTATGTCAATCATGTAAGAAATAATTATTAAGGTTGTGGTTTTGTAAACAATGCCAATCCTATGACCAGTTGTTGTTTGGGATTTCATTGGGATTTTGATTGTTTGATATGTCTCTGGAATATGCTTAGAGCATTCTGTGGATCACTTTGAACCAGTTGTTTGGTCAATGTTGGTATTCATCTTTGTAACCCTTTGTTCTCTTTGATTCATTCTATGAATAACAAGGAATGATTTCTTTTTCTATGAAAAAAAGGTTGTAGTTTTGTAAACAATGCCAATCATGTGGTTCCAGGGTGTTGATGTAAACGTAACTTCGGAAGACGTTCATTTGTATTTTATATTGATATTATTATTGTATTTTATTTGTACCTTCGACAGAGATGTTTTTCCTCCGGTTAGAGATGTCATTATTATGTCTGGTCATGCAAAGTCATTGAGGTAAAACCTCCCTTGTAAGTTGGGGCATTAGATCCCCTAGAGTCAAATGTAAAAGGGTTTATTGAGTCTCCCTAGAGAAGTCGGCCCAGTTAGTTTTAGTGAGGCCGACTTAGTTAGGTAAAAGGTCAAGCCAAAAGTAAAGTATAAATAGAGAGCCTTGCTCTTTCATTTGGACACACTACTCACTTACACAAGTTCGCATAGCAAGAGAGAGAGTACAAGTTCGCTGGAGGAGAAAGAGAGAAGCTGCAGAAGACATATTTTGGGTTTTCCATTTTGCTTGATATTGTATTAGTGACAAATCTATCTATTATGAGGAAGTTGCGGGGTTTTCTCCTTTATGGTTTCCCTGAGGAAAACTATTGTGTCTATTGTGTTTTGTTGTGCTTGTTATTCTTTCAGTTAAAGATCCTATATTAATTGAATTAAAGTGCTAATTTTAACATGGTATCAGAGCTTACCTGAAAAAAAGGCATTGTGTGGCAGCGGGAAACTAGGGTTTTCCAGATTGAGATCTTCTCTCCACAGATCATCAGAAAAAGAGGGTTAGGCTAACTCGCCCTAGGAGGGTGCATCTTTTGGAGGAAGCAAAACTCAATTCTGAGAAGTTTGATTTTTGACCCCGTCACCGGGCCCCAGAGAAACCAGGGCTTCCTGTTCCGGCCACTTCCCTCCACAAATCAGCTTGAAAAGGAGGTTATTCCAACTCGCCTTAGGAGGGCGCATTTTCCTGTGAAGGCATGATTCAAATCCGAGAATTTTCATTTTTGGCCTCGTCACTACTACCGGGAGAAAACTAGGGCATCAATTATTTTACGATTCTGTCCACAGATTTGAATAAAGGAGTGCATTGGACAACTCACCTTGAGGAGGCGCATCTTCCTGTCCAATCAAAAGTTCAAGATTCCAACTTTGGAAAATTAGGGTTTCTCTGACAAACCCTAGGCCAGCTAGCTCCAGAACCAGGTTGGGCATCTCAAATTGGTAAGACCTAAATCTTTGCTATTTCCATTTGAGGTACTCATTCAATATGTCTCACCACACCAAGTTTGAGGATAAGCTTGAGGGAGCTGATAACTTCCGAGCATGGAAGTATAGGATTGTTCTTGTCCTTGAAGAAAATGATTTGGACAAATATGTTAATGAAGAGGTTCCAACACCAGAGGGAGACGAGTCTAAGGCTATCCACAAGAAGAACTTGGTTAAGGCCAAGAGAATTATTGCAGACTCAATTAAAGATCATCTCATCCCACATGTGCCATCCTTGAAGACACCCAAGGAGATGTTCGATGCTTTGATGAAACTATTTGAAGGGAAGAACATCAATCAGAAGATGACATTAAGGAACCGGCTCAAGAACGTGCAGATCCAGAACTTCGAGACCATGCAATCCTATTTCACAAGGGTCTCACAGATCAAGGAACAACTTGAAGCAGTTGAAAGAAAAGGTAGAAGGAGAGATCGTTATGACCACCTTGAATGGTCTCCCAAGATCATGGGACTCATTCATTCAAGGGATATGTGCCAGGAAGAAGTTGATCACCTTCAACAGACTATGGGAAGAATGTACACAAGAAGAAGCTCGACTTGTGGCTCGAGAAGAGAAGATGGGAGCAAATGACGATCAAGCTCTCACAGTTCATGCTAGAAAAAATCACAACAAGAGGGAGAACCATCATCACAATAAGAGGGAGAACTACCATCATGACAGACAAAGGAGACCCATAAGAGATCTATCCAACATTAGATGTTATACATGTGATGAGAAAGGACATTACTCAAGAGATTGTCCCAGAAACAAACGTTCCTCCAAGAAGACTAACAAGAAGAGACATCATGCTCACACCGCTGAAGATGATGAACCCGCAAGGAAAAGAACCAGAGAAGAATAAAGAAATGATTCTTCAAGTGATGAAGAATATGTATTGTAATGAAGGTAACCAGTTACAAGGGTTCATTCAGAAGGTTCCACCTCATAAGGTGAAGCTAGGGATGACTTTTAGTATTACATGAAAGGAGTAGGAGAAGCTACTACAAAGTTGGACTCCGGAAAACAAATAAAGATCGATGCTCTATAGAATCCTCTTATCCATTTCAGCATTGGTTAGGATGCAGAAGAAAAGACACACAAAGTCTACTCCAACACAAAGAACAAGTGTAGAATACTTGCTCAACATTTCCGATCATAAGCAAGAAAGGCACAGGACCTCAGAATCAGACGATGAAGTAGAGCACACTATCAGAGACTCCAGTAATTCCTGTAAGGAAGCAAAAATCAAGAGGGAGTCCACCCAACAAACAAACAAAGATAAGTATTTGAATTGTCATTTCTTGTATATCTAATTACTTAAATAATATTGTTCAGTGGTGTACATACTTATGTTCGTAGATTTAGGTTGTGTATCATGCATATTAGGATATTTGCATTAATGAACAGTACACTACTAATATGCATGTGATGGGTAAGTGGCTTATGGTATTGTACAACATTCCATTACTACTTATCTAGAATGGAACCTCTTTGCTGACATGTTGGGAGTAGTGCACACTCTTAACAATGTTCTGGTAGAGATGGAAGGCATCTAGAAAGTTACCGTATGAATACGGGATATGATGAATGTTGTGTTGAAACCTTGGCTAAGATAGTTGCATAACTGTGTGACCTATGTCCTTATGCATAAGAATTTGTTTTGAAAATTATGAAATGTTTCTAACCACACAACTAAATTGACTTGTAGGAAAGATCGTGTACCATCACCTACAAGAGAGACTTGTTTCGAAGAACAAGCGACGAAGACTCAACATACATCAAATCAAGAAAACTACCTATTGAAGAGATTGAAGAACCTGAAGTTCCCTAGATTCAGTGATGGAAGAAGTAGTTCCAGAAGATCATGAAGACTGCGACATGGCAGAACCACAATATCTTGTAGATCCACCTTGTGAGAAGTGTTAGTTTTTACTTGAACAACATATAGCATACAAACAATTACTGAAAGATAAACAAGCATAGCATAAACACAATGAGCACAGAGATTCTCTCGGGGAAACCTCAAAGGGTGAAAACCCCGGCAAAGCCTTCCTCAATATAGAAATCACAAAGTACAAAAGTTCCCCAAGACAAAATAGCTACTCCTCCACTTGTGCGCACCTCTCTCTCTTCACTATGCGAACTTGCTTGAGTGAATGAGTGAATACAAATGAGAGAGAGCACTTCTATTTATATTCTTCCGTTGGGGTGACAATTTCCCCAATAGGGCCGACTTCTCTACTTGACTGGTCAATTACATAATATAATAATCTTTTAGGGGCTTTTCTAGGCCGACACATGTCCAAGGGTTTACATTGATTCTTTCAATGATTTTTACATTATTAATTACATGACCATCATCTCCCGAAGGAGGAATACAATAGTATAAATAGAATATCTTCCGCAGTTACATTATTTCAACAAGAAGAACTCCCACAAAAGAAGACCAACATGGGTACGAGAAGCAATACAAGATGTAGAGAAGTATGATGTTCCGAATGGGATGCATAGAGAAAGAAAGAGACCTAGACCATACTCCAACTATGTGGCCCTGCTGTGTGACATCATTGATAAAGAACCTTCCAACTACGAGGAAGCAGCAGAGAAGAAAGAATGGAAGGATGCCATGATTGAGGAGTACCAGTCGATTATGAAGAATGATGTCTGGGAGATAGTTCCGAGACTAGAAGGGAAGTCTGTTGTGACTTTGAAGTGGATCTACAAGATCAAGCATGTTGCAAATGGTAGCATTGAGAAACCAAAGGCAAGATTTGTGGCACGTGGCTTCTCCTAGAAAGAAGGCATAGACTACGAGGAGACGTTTGCTCCTGTAGCTAGATACACTTCCATTATATCTATACTTGCATTGACTGCAGTAATGAAATGGAAGGTACACCAGATGGACATCAAGATAGCATTCTTAAATGGTGTAGTTGAAGAGGAAGTGTACGTGGAGCAACCACTGGGATTTGAGACACATGAAAGGTAGACTCGTTTGCAAGTTGAAGAAATCCTTGTACGGATTGGAGCAGGATCCCAGGATGTGGTATGGCAGGATGGACAGCTTCCTGATGAGCTTGGGCTTTACTAAGAGTAAAGCGGATTTCAAGGTTGAAGCCAGAAGTCCAGTGATACTTCTATTATATGTAGATGACCTGTTTCTGACAGGTGATGATGAGCTCATTGCAGATGTGAAGAGGAGGCTTGCCGCAAAGTTCGAGATGAAAGACCTAGGGATGATGCATTATTTCTCAGGCATGGAGGTGTGGCAGAGTGCAGATGGAATCTGCCTTGGACAAGGGAAGTATGCAGTGGAGATTCTGAAGAGGTTCAAAATGATGGACGACTGCAAGGCTATGGCCATACCCATGGCATCGAACTTGAAGCTACTGTGTGATGCTTCATCAGAGTCAGTTGATGCCACGATGTACCGTTAGATGATTGGTTCGTTGATGTATTTGACGAACACGACCAGACATATGCTTTGCTGTGAACACCTTGAGCCAGTTCCCGACGGATCCAAGACATGCTCACCTGATTGCTGCAAAGCATGTATTGAGGTACCTGAAGGGTACAGTTGACTATGGGCTCAAGTATGAGGTGAATCAGAAGATTAACCTACAGGGTTATGTTGATTCGGATTGGGCAGGCAGTGCCGCAGATAAGAAGAGCAATTCAGGATGCTGCTTTAGTATGGGATCCGGTATGATCTCCTGGTTTAGCAGGAAACAGTCGTGCGTGGCACTGAGTACATATGAAGCAGAGTATGTTGCAGTTTGTTCGGCTAGTTGTGAGGCAATATGGCTTAGGAAGCTACTGTTAGATTTGTTTGATCTCCAGTTAGAGGCGACTTGTATCTTTTGTGACAACCAAAGCTTGTGAAATTGTCTAAGAACCCGGTGTTCCATGACAAGTTGAAGCACATTGAGATCAAGTACCACTATATCAGGGATATGGTGCAGAGATGAGCAGTGAAGCTCTAGTATGTGGCGATAGACGAGCAGATAGCCGACGTGTTGACCAAGCCGTTAGCCAGAGTGAAGTTCTAGTACTTCAAGAGAAGCTTGGTGTTCTCCAGATCGAGGTCCTAAGAGGGAGTGATGAGACCGGAAGACGTAGATGCACTAGAGCCGTTCTTGCATGGTGGTAGGCGTAGGTGGTCCTTGGGACGTAATGCACCTGGGGTGCTCTTGATTGTCCTCCCATGTTGGTAGATGTAAGGGATGGTTCTCGTATGGTGGTAGGCGTAGGTGGTCCTTGGGACGTAATGCATCTAGGATGCTCCTGATTGTCCTCCCATACTGGAGGCATTGAGAGGTCCACCGGTCATAAGACACTGTGTGCGCGCCTAGGTAGGATCTCGCATGGTCGAAGGCGTAGGTGGTCCTTGGGACGTAATGCACCTGGGGTGCTCCTGATTGTCCTCCCATGCTAGTAGACGCGGGCTGACCATTGAGAGACGTAATGCACCTAGGGTGCTCCTGGGTTGTACCCACTGAGTGGGAGATGTAGGTGGTCTGTTGGACATGAGATGTGCATCTGGGATGTGCTCCGTGTGATGATGAGATGATCTGGATACGATGAGACGATAGTAGGAGATGCAGGTGATTGCAATGGCAATGTAATGAGTGGTCCTAGGCTGTACCTACTTGATGGCTTTCTCTCAGAGATGATAAAGACCTACATGAGGGCTAGGCCTACATCTAACATGAAAAAGAGCTGGCTCTGTAGAACTTCTTATGCCAGATAGATTCGAGAGATGTCACTAATCAATGATCAAGGGAATGAGGATTGCTGCAACAACAACAATGATGATCTAATGTTGATGATGATGTTCTAGCATTGAAGATGATCCAACAATGATGACGTTGTCCAGAATTGTGTCCAGGGTGATCATGATTGTGACAAGTGAATACCTTCCTAGTTAAGAGGGAGTGTTGATGTAAATGTAACTTCGAAAGATATTCATTTGTATTTTATATTGATATTATTATTGCATTTTATTTGTACCTTCGACGGAGATGGTTTTCCTTCGGTCGGAGATGTCATTATTATGTTTGGTCATGCAAAGTCATTGAGGTAAAACCTCCCTTGTAAGTCGGGGCATTAGATCCCCTAGAGTCAAATGTAAAAGGGTTTATTGAGTCTCCCTAGAGAAGTCGACCCAGTCAGTTTTAGTGAGGCTGGCCTAGTTAGGTAAAAGGTCAAGTCAAAAGTAAAGTATAAATAGAGAGCCTTGCTCTCTCATTTGGACACACTACTCACTCACACAAGTTCGCATAGCAAGAGAGAGAAGACAAGTTCGCTGGAGGAGAAAGAGAGAAGCTGCAGAAGACATATTTTGGGTTTTCCATTTTGCTTGATATTGTATTAGTGACAAATCTATCTTTGAGGAAGTTGCGGGGTTTTCTCCTTTATGGCTTCCCCGAGGAAAACTATTGTGTCTATTGTGTTTTGCTGTGCTTGTTATTCTTTCAGTTAAAGATCCTAGATTAATTGAATTAAAGTGCTAACTCTAACACAAGGATTCTTTAAACTAGCTACGGATAATGACTTAGGGTGAGTCTTGCCCTACAAAATTCTACTCTACGAGATTTAAATAATTAAAGTACAGAAACAAATTACCTCGTGGTAAACTTTCGGTACAAACTTGTGGGATGCCTTAACCATCATTGTTGCCTTCCATTGCATTGGCCCTTCTCACAACGACTATTGTGTTTTCAAGCAATGGGATAGCCATTAGAGACTTCCCAACAACCTTGTGATGTGGGTTGTGGCCCGTAAGGGCCAACTAGGCCTTTAATGAAGTTGATAAGACATGAGTAAATACATAGGTGACACCAAATCGAAAACCTTATGTCATCAATTTTGTAATGCTCTCCTTTCATTACCATCTCTAACAAAATAGAAAGATCTATCTCATCTCCTGATATTTATTAAGTATCGATAGGGATAATAAGAAATCAAGGTACAAATTTCTTGGCGCTTAAAAGATCTAGAGTTAAGATGGATTTACGCTAGTAGCGCGCGCACACACACATATTCTTTTTCCTTGAAAAAAAGTTGTACCTTCTTACTGAAAAAGTGTACATTTTGCATATGCTTGTTACAATATTTCACTATAACACGAAAGGTGTATATAATCTAAATCAAGACAAAATCTTCGACGCTAGATGTTGTTAGTATCAAGTAAAAAACAAAATCACTCTTACAAGGAGGTAAACCCCCACCAAGGAAGGAACTCAAGAAACTAAAGACCTACGAATGCTCTTAAAAAACCCTATTGTTAAAATATTGTTTGAAGAGGCAAATTCCACAAAGAACACAAAACTAAGATTCCCAAGAACCTCCCACACAGAGGAGAGGATTGCAACCCACAAACAGACCTGCAAACACGGCCCAGAGACCAAAAAAATACACCTGCTAAAATCAATAATGAAGAATAGGCCACCTTGATAACAAAGGGAGCACTAATGATCTAAACTTCACTAGAGAATCCATACCAAAAGTAGATAGGATTCCGAAGAAAAGGTGTGAGCCTACAAAAGGCTAGAAAAGAAGAAAAGTGCTGAAACAAAGCCATATCCAAGTGCCTTCATCATGGTTGCAATGGGAACCCTCCAACAATTTTGCTGCCAATCGACTCTCCCAGAAGTTGTAGCACAAACACAATAGAACCCATCATTTTCACGACTCCATTCATTCCATGTTTTGGAAATAAAACTACCAATAAAACCATCTGAGGTGGCACTGTTATGAAGTTGAAATTGTTATCTAGAGATGTCAAAGTGTGAAACCAAAGGCATTGAATTTGACATAAGAGACCCAACTGACCAATGACACCAATGTGTGAAATGAGAAGACATTGAAGTAGCTAAACATATGGCACTAATTCTAGAAGCCATTGAAGCCGCCACTTAGAGACGCTAAGGTGCGAACCCACCATGAGAGACCCTACCACCCGTATCCACCACACTCACTACTTTGCCAAGTTGACCAAGATTGCCATGAGAGGCCTTGTGAGATCCCACCCATTGAAACCCTTGAGCCATGCTATCCTCTAAATGTGTCACTCTAGCATCATCATTGATCTAGCTCATGATTGCTTGAGCTAACCCTTATATATATCTATATATATCAAACGTTACACATTTCATCTATACTAAATTGTAAAATGTACCTCGTGCATCTCAATGCAATTATAGAAAGTGAAAATGAAAGTCATAGAGAGAAAAAATAATGACAGCTAGCAATGAAACCAAATATTGTAACTAGTGATTATGACTACTTGCTAAATAGAGGAATTGTACCATAGAGCAATTCCATGACATTATCATTAGGTACTAATCATTGCTAGGAGCTACAACAATTGCTCCAAAATGATAAAGCAACAAGGTAAGAATAAATCATGCAACGATAATACTAGTAACAACAGAATAATATCCAATCCCTTATGATTAAGAAAGTTAGCATAACACAATATCAATAACATGTGTGAAACACCAACAAGATACACCTATCTTGTGGTATCTTGAAATAACTTCTAGGTCAGTGAGATCTCCTCATATCATTCATCCACATAGACAATGAGACAATGAAACATGGCAATTAATGTTAATGTATACCATTAAGCATGATGAGTAGTGATAAAATTTGAGGGGCTAGTCTTAATTTCAATTTGAAGGACATATGTTTATCTAACCCTTCTATGATGAAGGGTTATATAAATAATTGTACTTCTATTGACAAGTGTGAATTAAATAACCCCTTCATAAAAAATATTGTGAGAATAAAATGCTGCCCTTCCAAATCTTTGCAATCTTAAAATTAAACACTAACTATATATGAAAAAAATAAATTAAAATTCCAATAAAATTTAATAAATAAACAATTTTTTCTTTCAAAAGTGTGGTATCCACTAAATTATTATTACACATTTCATTCATTTGATATTCTTCAAAAGTATTTGAGCTTACATCAATGAAAACATGAATCTATTTTCCCAATCGAAGAGGCTTTCTAGTTTTCATTTGTTTCCATACATCATAAATAACATTCCAATCTACAATTAGAGTGCTTAATATTCTTCTCATATATTCATTAGTTTTTGAATAGTGAGACATTCTTTATATGGTTTCAATGTTTACTAACATATGCATGAAAGAATACTCAATTTCTTAAACTATGTTCCTTTTAATAATATATAACTCAATGTGTGAGATAATAAAATAATATAAAAGAGGTCACAATATAATATTAAGAGGTCACACGGTTTTATTCATAGGGATGGAATTAGCTAAGATCATGAGGCCAAGGTTAATATCAAATAAATTCTCATCCAAACTAAGAACACTTCACGATAATTGGAGAACAAGAAGAAAATCAATACAATGATGAAGATATTTAGTCAATTAATCAACATGGCAAGTTAGTTTCCATGTTTGGAGTCCTATATGCTTTCAATGACAATGTGATAGCCTATTTTTTATATTAAAATATATAAACATAAATTTATATTAATATGTGAGAAATTCATATGTTTTCATATGTCTATAGTTAAAATGAACTATGCTAATTGCACCAAGAGTAGCGAGGTGCTCTACAGCCTAGCATGGGGTAGATGTTGTAACACGTAACGTTGTATGACATTATGTAGTGTGACATTCCCATAAAAAGGAAATAAAAGTGCAAATGATGTCGACTTAAAACAATTAAATTATATTGATTTCATCTTAAACGTAGGGATCGAATATCTTGAGGTGTAAATTTTTTCTTAATGTATAAAAAATTTAAGATAAAATTTACAAATCAAGAAATTGGATCGCTCTTGGTGCTTGATAGATCCGGGTTTAAGATGGATCTATGCTGGTTTAGTTCACAGCTCATAAGATTGACTCAAAATATATGCTCAAATAATAGATAATCAATTTCATAATAACATGTAGTTTTTTTTTAAAGGTCAAATCTCGCTAGCTCATTCGGTTAAGGTGTAGGTTTCGTCAGCACGATGACCTGGTTTCAGTTCGCCTTAGGGGTGAGCTAGTTGGGAGGAGACACCCAAAAGCCAACCAATCGAGGGTTGCTGTGGCCCAGGCCGGGTGCGATCCCCGGGTGATTTTGGCGACTTAGATGCCCCTGGGTCATGGTTTCTTAGACCAAAGGGCACTCCCACAAGTCTGGGAGATTCTAGCATACAAAAAATAATATGTAGTTTTTAAAAAATAAAATAAAATTTAACTACAAATAAAATATTCTTCAATTTGAAAAATTCTATTAACCAATCAAATTAGTAAATTGTTTGTAAAAAAACATAAATACATTTTAAGTATATTAATACATATCGCATTGTATACATATTTAGAGAGCAAGAAAGAGAACTTGGTTTACAATGGCAAACCATAGAAACAAATATACAAGAATGATCAAATGAAGGCGTGGAATGCATGAGGAAGCCACCAAAAAATTACCTCAGCAATTGTGTATCATAATAAGCATTAATAAAAAGATTTCTTGGAGGAAATGGTGGAGAGGTTGAGCTTTAAATAGATGTTATTGGCTGAGCCCCACATATTTATTTAGTTTTAATGTGTGAGTTGCACATATAGATTTTGTTTTTTTAATTAATCTCTCATACCATATTAACTTGCTTCAAAGTTGGTATATTTTAATTATAAAAAATAACTGCTTCTCATTAATAAACAATATTAATATGTAAATTTAAAAGGGCAATTTTTTCTTAACATTGGACAAGCCAAAACCCTATTGACGATGAACAAAAAAAATTGATGATTAACCAAAAACACACTTCTATGGCTCAATCAAAATTGTCGTTGAGTAAACTATGAGATTTGAAACACGTACACAGATAGAATTCCTATTTTAAAAACCATCATCTTGCTCTAAAAACATATTTGATAAAGCATATAATATCCACTATTTAATATTGTTACATTAATCAAATTTATTTCCAGCAATAACCCAATGTAATAAAACTTCAACAAATACTAAGGTAAAATTCTTATTTTAAAAATCATATTACTTTAAAATTATTTGATAAAGCATTTAAGATCTACTATTTAATATTACATAACATAATCATATGGGTTTAAAAGATCTGCATTACATAGCATAATCATATTGTTTTAAAACGTATTTGATAAAACATTAAACTATTTAATATTTCATATCATAATTAACTATTACAATTAACATTAATCAAATTTCTTTCCAATAATAACCGAGTCTAAAGTAAACATGTATTGAAAGCATTTAACAAGAAATCCACAAACATGTATTGAAAGCATTTAACAAGAAATCCACACCAAGATGAGTGCTCCCCTATTCTTTCTTCCTTAAGAGCAGGATCTTTGTACTTAATAAGGGTGGAGAAAAATCTAAGATAAGGTCACAATATTTGAACATTGTTTATTTATTTATACATTATCAGATAATTAATATGATGCATTTTATATATTCAGTGATTAATATGATGCATTACTTGTTTAGATTTTTTTTTAATTTGATTATATGATACAATATTTGTTTTGTTTTATTACTTGCGAAGAGGTGCCCCCTCTTTCCATCAGTTTAAAGAATTTTATTTCAAGAGTATTTTGGGTAACTCACAACATTTTATGGGTGGATATTGGTCTCTACAAGAAAAATCTCATATATTAAAATTATTTGCTACTTTATATTGATTGAGGATTGGTTCATGATAATATATAAGTCATAATATATTATGATCTTTATGTTAATGTGGGGATCATTGAGGTAATGATTATCTTATTAGCATAATGATTGATTGGTTGTATGGTGAATATGCTTACTCAACCTCCCCATTCCTTTTTTTATAATCAAAATATAATAACTTCATGGTGAAGAGGTAAGTTTTGCATCTTCTCCACTTGGATTCAAATCTCCAATATGATATTAGTCTAAAATGGCTTAAAGGTCCCTTTTGGTGTGCTTTGTGCCCATCCATTGTTCATCTTGAATTGATTGTTTTGAAGGCATTTATATAATTAATAATATATCAACAACTTATAAATAACTCATCAATATAGTGAAGCCAAATATATTACAAACTAGGATTGGAACACAAACGAAATGGACAATATCTTTTTCTCAACAATTTATAATACATTATTATACACATTTATAATTTTTTAATAAATAAAAAAACATGTATTCAAAGTATCATATATCATATTAGAACTTTCATATGGATATGCATCTATAACTAGACCAAACGAGAGTAGTTGGCAAGGTTACCACCTAACAACTATTAAGTTTCAGTCTCCCCTCCCGAAAAAACAGAGAGTTGGCTTATTGATTCCATCAGAGCTGCAGCTTTCCATCCATGGCAGTGCCACGCCTGTCCTCTCCACGTGACCAATAAATAACTTTATCGAAAGCAAATTAATTAGCAATGGGCACTGCCCATAGATGCCGATAGCTTCCCGAACAGCCGTTTAATCCAATTTTCTTTCCAATTCGACTGCTCCTGACATGGAGATAAGGCCGCGGCCACATTTGAAAATGTCTCAAGATCTTCTCCTGTTAATTTCGGCCCAAAACATGTACAAAGATCCTGTGAATTATCGTGTATAGGTGCTGCCAATGGCCAAAGGTAAAGGCGTATTGGCATCAATTGGTAGGCAGGGCCCCTTCAAACCTCTGTTCAACAGCAGCAAGAAATCGCAAGATGTTGATGATGATGAAAGCCCGGGGTTGGAGGGCTCCTCTTCTGGTCACAAGAAGTGGATTTCAGAGCTCTCGTCCCTCGCCAATGTCGTTGTCGGTCGCTGTGCAAGGTATTGGATTTATTCTTTCGGTTAAATAGCTGTTGTGTCAGAATTTTGCCAGAATTTATTCCCCTCCAAGTTTTCATTTGGCCATTTTAATAGATAGTCTGCAACGGATCATCTGCCTGGCAGAATTTGCAAATAAGGAAAACTATTCAAACTCTTTAAAATCTCTCCCGTCTTTCCGTTTGATTGATGTCCTAGTTTAAATATTAGGGTATATAACAACACTGTCAGCTTGGAAGTTTTGTGATCCAACGAAATTAGAAACATCTAGCCTGCAATTGATATTAATTTTGACCTGCAATTAATATTAATTTTGAGGTAATCGGTACAAATTATGTATGTGAGTACATCTGTATTGCATTTGTTAATGCTGATTCGCTAGGAAATCTGTTAAGCATGACTTTTGTTCTTTCTTACTTAGCCTCGCAAGCCACCCCTCATTACTGTATTCCCAGTTGACAATTCAAGAAATACATATAGAGATATAATGATATGGATAGATAGATAGGCAAGTAGGTAGGTAGTCACTGAAAATGGGTTCAAACTGAAAGGCTATTTTAATACTGTTTATATGAAATTCATTCGCCAGACTTTATTATCAAGTTATTTGCTGAGCCAAATTGTACGGGTATGGGAGACAAACGAATTTTACAATCACTGGCCCTGGTTTAATCTGCAGACAATTAATATGTCTCAATTATACCCACCTCAGCCAGTCTGATATGTTAGCTAATTAAGATATAACAGTATTAGCTGTATTATATTGAAGTTTGGGGGATTACATATTGTAAGTACTAAGGTATAACACAAGGTACTTTGGGAAGCTGTCAAAGCTGCATTGTAAGCCAAGCTCACTTGAGTCAAGGGATAACATAATTCTTCACGGAATGCTACGTGAAGTCGAAACAAATCGGTCTGATCCTTAGCTTATCTATGATCCTCTGCAAAGTTTCCCTTACTTGGAGATGCAGGTTGTTTGCGGATTGCTGGCGGTCCTTAGCATGTATTGTCTACTTCGTTGAACAGGGAAAGTAGCTCTGATTATGGTCTGTGCGTGGATTGACTAGGAGCATCCTTAAGGCCTCTTTTCACTGACACTGCAAAACTACACGAAATGATGAACCCGATCAAGTAATTTATTCCATCCTTCATATTTTTGGGGATAAAGGCTTCCTTTAACTATTAATATAAAGTTATAAACAGAGAATGTACAAATTGGGCATTTAATAGTATAATACAGAAAAAACAATTGGGCTGCTATGCAGCCACCACTAGCTAGTTCAAAACTGGGTAGACCCCACCATCAAAAATCACCTAAGAACATAAAACTAAATTGGTTGCTTGGGCATACGTAGTGCTAATAAAAGTCCAGCTAATAATTGTTCTGGTGTTTATCCAGAGGAGAATTGTTCTGGTGTTTGTCCAGAGGGGGGGGCAGCTGTGGCAATGTTCATTTATCTTTGAACAGCTCGACCAACTCTGACAGGGCCTACCTTCAAGTGACTGGGAATGCCTAGAATGGGCTGATTGGGCTGGGCTGGAGAGTTGATGTGTGATTCCCTGCTCACGGTTCAAGGGGTCTCCCCCCCCAATAATCCAAGAGCTGCCATAGGTGCACCACATCCAACTCCACTTTCTGCACTTGCACATGGTTTACATATGGTATACCAATATACATTCCTAATACACTGTGCTTTATTAAACATAGCATCTATTCTTTGCTTCCAGTGAGGAACAGCACTTATAGCTTGACAAGCTGTCATGGTGTGCAAAACTTAACAGCCCAAGGGTGTTTATCTCCTAAGAGGGGGACTGTCCAGGAAATGGAGACAGGGAGGAGTTAATCACAGAATTTGTTGGTCCCATCCCAAATGGACTTGGCATATGAACAATATAATAAGAGATGTTTAAGGCTTCTAATCTTACCATAAAAAGGACACTTGGGCCATGGAAAGCCCAAGTAAGTCAATCTGTTACCAAGTTTCAAGTGCACAAGAACAAGTAAGTCAATCTGATATTAAGAGTCAAGCTCACAAGAATGAGGTACTGGGCAAATAAGGCTTTCTTGGGTTCTATTGCCGATTTCCAGACATTACAAAGTCGGAAGAACAAAGTCTTTTGTTGAGAGTTGGGCCTCTAGAGCTTATTTAATTTACCATCTAAAATAGGCTTTTTTTAGAGCTATCTATAGCCATTCACGGGCTTGTATTTATTAAATGTCTTTGTTCCATTTTCCAGTCTTTCCATGAAGTTTTAGGAGCTAGGCCAAGCTTAATGAAAAGAATATTCAGGATAATGTGCTTAATCTGATCAAGAATCAGCTTGTTTGGTTTGCCAGCAAAAACACCCAATCTCAAGCCCGGGAATAAAAAATGTCAGCAACAGTATTAATGTCACTTCTAAAAAATCCAGAGGGGGCGGGGCAGCTTTGGCAATGTTCATTTATCTTTGAACAGCTTGACCAACTCTGACAGGGCCTACCTTCAAGTGGCTGGAACTGCCTAGAATGGGCTGATTGCGCTGGAGAGTCGATGTGTGATTCTCTGCTCACGTTGCAAGGGGTCTACCCCCCCAATAATCCAAGAGCTTCCATAGGTGCACAACATCCAACTCCACTTTCTGCACTTGCACAATGGTTTACATATGGTATACCAATATAAATTCTTTATACACTGTGCTTTATTAAACATAGCATCTATTCTTTGCTTCCAATGAGGAAAAGCACTTATATCTTGACAAGCTGTCATGCTGTGCAAAACTTAACGGCACAAGGGTGTTTATCTCCTAAGAGGGTGGCTTTCCTGGAAATGGAGACAGGGAGGAGTTAATCACAGAATTTGTTGGCCGCATCCCAAATAGACTTGGCATATGAACAATACCGTAAGAGGTGTTTAAGGCTTCTAGTCCTACCATATAAAGGACAATTAGGCCATGGAAAGCCCAAATAAGTCATTCTGTTACCAAGGGTCAAGTGCACAAGAACAAGTAAGTCAATCTGTTATCAAGAGTCAAGCTCACAAGATTGAGGTACCAGGCAAATAAGGCCTTCTTGGGCTCTATTGCCGATTGCCAGACATTGCAAAGTCGGAAGAACAAAGTCTCTTGTTGAGAGTTGGGCCTCTAGAGCTTATTTAATTTACCATCTAAAATAGGCTTGTTTTAGAGCCATTGAGTCAAGTGCACAAGAACAAGTCGATCTGTTATCAAGAGTCCAGCTCACAAGAATGAGGTACCGGGCAAATAAGGCGTTCTTGGGCTCTATTGCCGATTTCCAGACATTACAAAGTCGGAAGAACAAATTCTTTTGTTGAGAGTTAGGCCTCTAGAGCTTATTTAATTTACTATTTAAAATAGGCTTGTTTTAGAGCCATCTATAGCCATTCGTGGGCTTGTATTTATTAAATACCTTTGTGCCATTTTCCAGTCTTTCCATGAAGTTTTAGGAGCTAGGGCAAGCTTAATGAAAAGAATATTCGGGACAATGTGCTTAATCTGATCAAGAATCAGCTTGTTTGGTTTGCCAACAAAAACACCCAATCTCAAGCCCGAGAATAAAAAATGTCAGCGACAGTATTAATGCCACTTCTAAAAAATCTCGAGGCCAAGAATCAATTAGTCTTAGCCAAAATTTTTCTTACGAACTAGGACAAGGAACTCCACCAGACAGAGTGGTCATTAAGAAACAAACCAGATCCGAGAGCTTGGTCTTTCCAATTGAGGTGGGGTTTGGTGGTGTTCGAAGCTTTCAAAATGCTTTGAACAGCAAAGTACCTTTCACCTTCACATGGATGGGTTGACAACAAGAGTTTGTAGTTGGAGCCCCGATCCAAGGTTTCTTATGCAATTCATTAGAAGCACCTTCCAGACTTCATTTCTTTATAGAGCCCAAATAGTCCATGTTGCATGAAGCCCTTAAGCTTGTGGTAGTGCCTTATTTATCCTCATACCTGTTAGTATAATTATTATTATTTGGTCATTCCTAGTAAATAGGAGTTTATATTTATGTAAATAAAAGTACATTAAAGTGTTTTAGTTTAATTAATGAGTTAATGGGAAAGAGTCGAAAGATGTTATGTAACCTCATTCCCTCTACACTTGTGTAAATGTATAAAGACCTATTCTATCTAATGAAACAGAAAAGTATACTTGACGGTTCTCTCTTCCTATTGTGTATGGTTCTCTTTTGTCTCCTACTTTATTTTTCTGATAGTATCAGAGCCAAGGTTAGAAGAAACCAAGGCTGATAGTCGTTGAAGACCTAGGAACTAATCTGTTGGTAACGATTCAAGGAACTGTAATTTCATAGACCAGAGAGAAGAAGGCAAGTTTTTTAGAGGCTGTACACTGTATGGAATTTCAGCCACAGGCCCTACACTGTACGGAATTTTTTGCAGCCATGGGTCATATATTATACAGATTTTTTTGCAGCCACAGGCTGTAGACTGTACATAATTTCAACCACAAGCCATAATTTGTACGGAATTTTTGCAGCAATAAGCTGTACTCTGTACAAAAGTTTTAATTTGCAGTCATAGGAAATTGTATGGAAGTTACAACATCGTATGGAATTATGACTGTCGTACAGAAATTTACTGAGCCGCTGTACTATTTGGAGAGCTGTTGTACTGTACTCGCAGTTGTACAGAAATTTTGTAAGCTATATAGTATCATCTCTTTTGGACAACAGTCTTTTCTGGAGAGAGCTGCCTTTTTGGACAATTGTACAGATCTGCTGTATAGAGTCATACGGGGGCCGTACAGTTCTTTACCGACATCATTTGATAAAGATATATATATTTCTTATTTTTTGTCGTTATTCTACTGTATGGGTTAATTTCTACGGATTTTATTTTACGAGATGATAGCTACGGTGTCCAATATTATGCTTGATGTTTTTCAGAAATTTAATGGTTAGAATTGTTAGATTTTCATACATTCATAGCATAATAATTCAAATGCATAAATAGGATCACTAGAAGAAAGACAAAGCACAAAACAATAACACAAGAGTTTATCTTGGGAAACCCAAACGGGAGAAAACCCAGCAACCTTCGTATAGAGATAATAAGTCCGAGATCAGAGTACAATAATGAAAGAGAAAAGATGGAAATACTTTCCAAAGATAGAAACTCCAAAATAGTCTTCTCCTTCTGCAGATGCGAACTTCTCTCTCTGGGTGATGCGACTTGTGTGAAGTGAGTGAGTGAATAATGAGGTGAACTTTCCCTCTATTTATACAAATGCCAAACTGGCTTTTACCCTAAACTGGGCCGACTTGTCTAGTTGACTGGGCTGACTTCACTTGGGGGGCAATTAATAATTTAATTTTAATATTTTCTTTTGCTTTCTTTTCACCCCAAGGTTTGCATTGATTCTTTCAAGGGTTTACATAATTAATTACATCAAGTTCAACTCCCTTAGGAGGTACAAACAAATACAATAATAAAATCTTCTGAAGTTGCACAAATTCCAACAAGAATTTCAAAACATGGAAACAACAAATGCTTGCTATTTTTGAGTACAGCTGTGTGGACAAGGTGATTTCCAGGAAGGAAGTTCAGAGTGAAATCGACGAAGATGCCCGAGCAAAATATGATGCCAAGAATAAAGAGGCCGTTATGCTCATTAAACTCTCTCTCATGGATGAGATGCTTCTTGCAATTCTGAATGGGGACGATGCATTCACCATTTGGCAGACTCTAAGGAATTTGCATGACACACTTGATAAAGTAGAGCCTTCTTCTTGAAGAATATTTTGTTTTTATTAAGATGGAAGAATATGATCATCTTCTAGATCATTTATTGAAGATTAACGATGTTAGAGATCAGCTAAAGGCTATTGATAGGAAGATGGAAGAAATGAAGAGTTTTTTTTCAAGTTTTTAAACATCGGCAAAACTCGGCAATAACTCAACAAAATTAAAAAATACAAAAATATTATTTTTTTTTCAATTTTTAAACATCTAAACCAACAATAACATCAAATAAACACATCGCCACATGAATATGGAAAGAAAACTGATATATAAGATATATAAGATGTCTAGAGATACATCACACATCAAAACTAGATCATGTCCTGAATCCTGAGTCATAAAAAATATAACAAATGTATCTCATGATCCTCATCATGACTCATGAGTCATCTACAATGAAATAAAGTAAATAAACTATCGATTCCCTCTGCCCCTTTTATGGGCAAAGGTAATCGCTGTGGAAATGGCCCTTCCTCTAGAACTAGAATTATGTGCCCTTGAGGTTTGTGGGCCTCGTACTGGAGTCCGACGTCCTCTAGAAGAAAACCCTGCAAAATGACGTCCTCTAAAAACTGGAGAAGGTGGCCGAAACTGATGTCCTGAAGAAGTAGGTCGAGGAGGCAGTCCTCCTCCTCTATGAGTATCAGTGCTACCACTGGGTCTATCTCCCTCTATCAACGACCGTGGCACACTCCTAGACTCCGCCTGAAACTCCTTTGGAATTGGAAAATCCTCATCTAGAGCCTCTGTATCATCATCATCATCACCATCATGATCATCCTCTAGCCAATCAGGCGCTGCCTCTCCAAATTGCAAGCTCCAATCTTCAAATTAGATCCTTGATGGTGAATGAAATGATGGCTAAATCCTCCTTGGGCTTAGGTGAAATGATCCCTTGCTCCTTATGTCCTCTCTCCGTCGTTGCAATGTCCAAATGAGGCCAAAAATGGCCAATTCGCGGCCTTAAAACCCACGTTTTTGCCCTTTTTTTTTTTCTGTGCGGTCGAGTTTTTCAACCAACTCGGCAAAACTCGGGCAAACCTCGGCCAAAACTCGACAAAACTCGGGCCCGATTTTTTGAGTAAAACTCGGAGCTTGGAAAAACTCGCGAGTTCGAGTTTTGTAACACTGTTGCTGACTACCTCATTCTGGGGCTTGTAGCCTTAAGGTTGGTGTCCAGGGCTCCTAGGGGCAGGTCATTGGGTCACATGACTCCCTACTTGTTTTCTACACCGGTGACAGTATTTCAGCTCTGAGGCACTTGCCTCCTCTTCTGGTCACCTTATGCACCCATCCTGGTCCCTTTTCAGTAGAGCGCCCTCTCTCCTTGTGTCTTTTCAATGATGACATCACCTTTGGTCACCAGGCCCATAGGCTTATTGAGGGGGGACTTTAAGGGATTTTCAACATTATTGGGGTTAGATGGGGCATGACGATCCCCCCTGCTCACTCCACCTTTCGAAGTGAAGCTTTCTGCTCAATTTTAGTCATTTTTAGCAGTTTTTTAGGCACTTAGGGGGAAAATACCCCAGGTAGCGTACTTTAAGCCTACTTTAGGTCATCTTTAGATTATTTTATATTATTTCATGTTATATTTTTACATTGACATTTATTTGGCTTGTCGACCTGGTTATTTTTGTAAAGTGAGTTGAGAACACTATAAATTAAACTCCTCACTTCATTTGCAAGTCATAACTCATGGGGCAAAATTCATAATGTTTCTCTTTTACCCTAGATAGCTCTCTTGGAGTGATGCGCACCTCTTGAAGTAGGCTCTTCTTGCTCTTGTGGATGAAATTGGATACTTGTCTTTGGTTTTGCTCATGCTTGGTGGATGCTATAATTGTTGGAAGAACAAAAGCTCAAGTAAGTCTAGTTTTTTTTAGCCTTGCCCGGTGAAAGGTAGGTGAATTCTTGCTTCTTGAATGATTGAATGGTGGCCTTAGGGTTGCATTTTTTTTGAATAGGGCCTTTTTTTGCCTTCTGTCCTCTTTGCATAATGGAAAACACTCCCTAGAGGAGGTTTTCCCAAGTTTAGCCTTGGATCTCCAATTTTGCCCTAAATTAGGTTCTTGTAAGGGAACCCTAGAGGTTGTTATAAGAAGCCCTAATTTAGTAGACAAGGATAAATTACTCCAAGAGGAAAGCTGGCCATTGGTCACCTTCTTCCAGGGCTAGGGTTAAAGCCTACACTATTTGCACTACTTGCAATTTGTTTCTCCTACTTGCTTTCTTCTTCTCTAATGTCTCTTTTGATGGCACCAAAAGGCATAAACATTTCTAGTTACTTAAATCCTTCTTACCTTGGTTTAAAGACCCATCTCTCTTACTCTTCCTGAATCTTCCTTTCTTGCCTTCTATTCCTCATCCTCCTGACAAGAGCAAAGTCTTCTACTTCACCTTCCATAGTTGAACTGGATTCCAACCTTGTCTCTTCTTGCACAAAGACAACCCAAAGCTTCTCAAATGATGGCATATTCTCATGAGCACAAATACCTTGGACAAAGGGTTTCCAAAATGGAGTAACCCAGTCAAAGCAATGAGCACCAACTTCTCATCTTCAACCTTCACCCCTATGGCAAAGAATTGATCTCTCAACCCTATAATCTTCTTCGAGTAACTAGCCATGAAGTTTGTCGTGCGAATGGTGAAGAGATTATTCATTGAGTGCATCTTGCGAGAAATATTCATATTCTAGTATAATGCTATCAAACGCATCATGCATCTCCTTAGCCATCTTCTTCTTTGCAATGTGAGGAATCAAATAATCTTTTTCACTTATCAAGAATGAATTGCTATGCCTTGGATTCTTTCTTCTTATAATCGATCAACTAAGCTAGATGAACAACAATGAGAAATCCTGTTCTCAACAAACACCCAAACGCTCAACCCTCCAACATTCTCTGTAGTCTATACTCCCAAGGTGCTGTAAAGTTGAAAGCACATTCTAACCATTACACTCTCTAAAGATTAAGAGTAGTCATCCTTGCAAATCTTTAAGCACACCTCAATCAACAAATCAAGTTGATTGGACACCTATCATAGGTGAAATCACCACTCCAATCCTTGGATCAACCAGGGAATCAACCCAACAAACCCTTCTAGGGTACAAGTGATATTCCAAGCACATATTGGATCAGCTCCAACTAGTGAAGCTAGGCTTTCATGTTAAATTTTAACATAGATATGAATTTGATAGCAGTAATGGCCTTTTTTTGGTTGCAGACTTTAAAATTTGCAAATCTAATATTATATAGCAGCAGTAAATGAATAGTAGATAACCAACAATAAAGTAGAGTCAACCATCCACAAGAGACAAAAAATTATCCTGGGGAAAACCTTTCAAGTTATAAAAACCCCAACAAGAATAATCTTCTTTAAATATGAGATGACTGAGATTTTACATGAGCAGATATAGAGTAGACTTTTACATCAAGGATCTATTTGCCTCTAGGGCACACATACCAAGAGAACCTGCTTGTAGATGATGAAGACAACCCTGAACATAATGACTGCTGCCATCAACCAGACTGTCATATAAGATCAAACCCTAACCATTCCCATCACTGAACTGAATTAACTGTTGACCAAAGAAGAGAATTGTGTGGCTGCCGTTGACTGTTTGAAGCTGCTGTTGACCAGATTGACTGGGTCGTTGACTGCCTGTAGCTTTGAGGACTGTGCCATTGACTGTTTGAATGCCTAGTAGGTTCGGTCGCTGAGTATCAGCCCTTACAAGGCTGCGGTTGAATGAGACAGGCCCTAAATAGGGCTCAACCTGCTTGGAACAGACCCTAGATAGGGCTCTGCTTGCTTTCTGTTCACTGTTTACCTCTGCGGCTGAGAGAAGATGGCCCTTACAGGCTGCTAGATGACAGGAGCAGAGTTCAGGTGAGTTGAGGACAGCCCTAGCAGGGGCTCGGGTAGCAGCAAATCAGACCTCAACAATAGCGTCTGCCTTCAAAACCTGATAGACCTCAACCATATCACAAGGAATCCCTGTGGCTGCCTTAAAAAAATGAACTGGTTCATGATGAGAGAGAAGATGCCCCACGAATTTACCTTTTGGATCAGAGATGAAGATTTCATGATTGTGTTGTTCAAATGAGAGAGCTTCTTTATTTATATTTCATCTTTGGGGATCAATTCCTTAGTCTCAGGAATAAACAAATAATAAAAACCCACTTAGTTAGGGTTACATTATTTTATTTTCACTTTTAACCCTTCACAAAAGAATTTGACTTTTATCTTGGTCCTTTGGTCCTTTACTAGTGGGCTCTTGGTCCTTCATTAGGGTTTCATGGTCCTTCAATAGTGGACTCTATGACCCTAGCTCTTTAAGCAAGTCATCTAAGACCTTTCGCTTGGTCTCTATGGTCCACATGTGCCAACTCAAAGTACATCATCATATATAAAGAAGATTATTCTTGTTCTCCTTGTTGTCACCAAGGTCATGTGCTTGGTACATCAACAAGGGGTGGCCAGTCCCTTGAGAAGGTCCCATAGCCCACTAACCAAGGAGGGGAGTACATCACTTGCCTAGATCCAATCTAGGAATTCATGTTGTTTGAATCAACGTTTTGGTTCTAGACCAGGTCCTGGTCCCTGACTAGGTTCTTCAGCCCCAAGATGAAGGTTGACCGAAGTCAACATCTTGGTAATTGACCAAGTGCCTCCATTCTTAAAGAATGGTTCTCATCCCCAGGCTGAGCTTCAGTCTCAAACTGAATTATGTTGATCAACTTCCTGGTCCCTGACCAGGTGCCTCCATTCTCCCGAAGAATGGTTCTCAGTCCCAGGCTGAGCTTCAGTCCCAGACTGAAAGTTGATCAACATCTTGGTCCCTGACTAGGTTCCACCATTCTCTTGGAGAATGGCTCTTGATGCTGTTCAAAAATCAACATTTCATACCTGTTGAAATATCCAAGTCCCTCTCAACAAGAGAGCGATCTCGACTAAACAAGCCCATATACCATATAGAAATTTTGCGAACAAAGCAATCTTCTCCAAGAAATCTGCACTTTACCCTATACAAAAATTTCCACCTCACTTCAATGAGGTCATGGATTTATCACATAGAACTTTCAGCCTTAGGGATGAACTGAAATATGCAGAAATACACTTGCAAATATGTCAATTATATCCACCACTAGTCTAGGCAAGTTTAGCTAGATAAGTACTGCAAAAGTTTAACATTATATCAATGCAACAACCCTTAGGGCATAATCTAATCAAATATGTAGATCTGAAAATTACATTCATTAAAAATGGAAATATAACAACACATTTCAGATCTGAAGTTTCATCCGAGGCATGCCAATTCACTTAAATTTCAGTTTTGCTGTCCCAGTAAATCAGTGTATCAAAACAACCATGAAACTTACTCAAAACAACTGAAAACTAGATTTGCAATAAGAGAATTTAGGATAGCAATGGTGCAACTCCTTTTATCACACATGAAGATCAAGTAAAATACCTCAACATTGTCAAAGCTGGTACATCAAGTCTTTCCACTTTCTTTCAAGCAAGGACTTCTTTAAAGCTTATCAAACCCAAGCTAGGGCATCCACAATCACTAAAAAGCTAACTGGCAACAACAAGGCCTAGCAAGTCATCCCACCAAGCTATACTAGCCTCTCCAAGAGCTCAAAAAACTAACATCACATCAATTGTTCAATCCTTACATCCACACCTTTATCTTACAAGCTTTACTTGTCACTTCCATCACATAAGCCAAGGAACTCTAGTGCATGCCCCTCACAAGCACTATCCTTGTTAGAAGAGTAAATAATTATTCTTCCAAAGTTCCAAGATCCTCCAATTCATAGCATCACACCAACTATAACATCTCCAAGGCAAAACACAAGTGATAATAAAGACACTTTCCTTCATTTATGTATGATTAGGTGAGGGAGGCCAACAATAATACATTTATCAAGCCCATAAGTAAGCCTAGGCTAAGCCAATAACAAATTCCCAAGTGGAGCAATGCACTAAGCATGAATGCCACATGGCACAATATGGTTTGTAACTTTGTAGTATTGTACAACCTCTAAGCTGGTGCTCTCTCCAAGTCTAGGTCATGTCAAGTGCTCTTCTAAGAAAGATGGTGCATTCTCCAATAATGGCTCCTCAATGCAAGTTGTTCTCCTCAACATATGTGCAAAGTGGTTTCAATGCTTCTAGGGCTCCATACCCAACTTCTTCAGTGCATAATGCCCTTATCCAAGGTGGTCACTCCACATGTCCTAAGTGCTTATCCTCCTCAGGTGCATGCTAGTAGAAGATGTGAAACTGCCACATGCATACCAACTACCACAGCAAGAACATGCATACCAACTACCACAGCAAGAAGTGCACCTCCCTAGCACTGATCTCAAGATAAGCATACACCCACTAAGCTCTCCAAATGTAAGTCAACCAAAATACAACAACTCGGTAGGGGGTTAGAAGCCCTCTATATCACATGAAGAGCTACCCTAGGTAGGTGAAAACAATTATGGAGAAACCAAAAATTAATAGTACTAGCCTGATAAAGTACCTAAGTAGTGTGTGCTTTCTATAAGTGTTACAAACTTCATCATACCCATAAACAAAAGAATTAATGGGGTTTTTATTGGCAGAATTATCATTAACTAATGGAAAACAATATAACAAACTTTTGAATCACCTTTGGAGGTACCAACATGCTCGTAGTTAGCAACAAAAAATCTATTATGAATCACCGCAATTTAAGAGGGATTGAATGACTTGTCTTGTGGCATAGGGGAGGCCATTAAAAGGTTCCCAAATACCTTGTGGTAGGTGGTAGTGGGCCATTGCAAAGTAATGTAGTCACCTACGTGGTTACATGAGGAGGATCAAGGGCAGGGGAGGATGACACATAATCATTAAGGCGGTGGGGAGGAGATTGAGAGTGGGGAGGATGATGTGTCAGCCTCAACACCACTTTCTACATAGAGTGAGACACCCACCAATGGTCATGTGTCTCTAGCCACAAGGCTTCTTCTATGAGAGGACAAGATTTTCCTTTGCCTGTAAAGCAAGTATAGGGAATTGTAGCTAGTTGTTGGATTAACCATTATAGATGTTCATGATGATGAGATACATTTATTATATATATGATGTAATTTTGTATTTATACGCCTTGAATGGACAACATTATCAAAGCTGATGTTTGAAGTTTGCTTTATCATTTGGCATCCACTGCATCATATATATCGGTGTTTTTTTCCATATTTATGTGCCAATGTGCTTATTTGATGTTGTTATTTTATATTAAAAACATTTGAAAAAAATGAATTTATTTTGTATTTTTTAATGCTTGCCATGGTTTGCTGATTTTTGCTGATCTTTTCGTCAATCTTTTCGATGTCCCGATGTCTTGATCCCTGGTGATTTTTTGTTGATGCCAAATTTTTCAACAATGAGTGAAATACCTTGCTTTGGAAGAGGGTACAAGGAAAAGAGTGTCAAGGCTCCAAGTGCTTGTCACTGGAAGAAGGGGGAGGGGGTTTGTTCTCCTTTGAAGTATCCATTGTCAAATTTGCAACTCTCCTATTATTCGAGGCTGAAGTAAAGAATCTTTGGATAGAGCAATAATTGGAAAAGCTGTATTTGGCCATTTTAAACATTAGCTCAGACATGGACTTGGTTGAGGGTCAACTCGGAATTGACTCGAATTGGTTTGAATTTAATGACTTGGTTTGCTAAAATGTACATGAAATATTAAAATTTTAATGAAAACAAATTATTTTAAAGATTCTTATCCATGATTCCAAACCATTAGTGACAAAATATGTGAAGTCTGGTCATGTATATACCAAGTAAGGGTGAGTCTATCAAAATGGCACCAACTGCAATACATATATGAAACAAAATACCAGTGTTACACGGGGATGTGTTCCCTAGGGTCAGGGGTGTGCCCCCTTGCTCCTCGCGCCCCGAGGACTTGGGGGCTCTTGGCGAAACGTTTCTCCTCGTCCCAATTTGGCGAAACTTGAGGAAACGCAGAGGGGAGCTCGTCCCCCTGTTTTGAAACACACATCGGTGAAGGGGAGGGCGCCTAGGCACTCCTTCCCAAAAATAGTGGGCACTTGGAGACCAGATAGAGCTCAAAAGAATGAATTAGGGAATATGTGGTGTGTTTGCCTGTTGGGGGTGTTCAGTAGTAATGTATTTTCCTTATCTTTCATTTTCTATCCTTTTACTTAAATTTTTAATATTACCATTAATTGTTTCAGGATGTTTGAGTAGTTCCAACCTCATCGGAGTTCATATGCAAAAAGTAGAATTGTAGATCCCAGTCAAAATTCAATAGACTGAACAGTTTTTAGGATTTCAGGATTGCAACGTTTCTACTTGATTCTATCATGTATGAGGTTAAGGGATTGCCATTTAATCAGGCACATCAACCTCTCTATGTACCTTGATGTTGGTGGTGCTGATTGTTCAACTCCTCTATCATGACCTTAATCAAAATGTACCCTTTAGTCAAGCAAAATCACTTATTAAGCATGGGAATGTTTTTCTACTTCTACCTTATTTTAATGCTTGGTTTAGGAAGTTTCATCAAAATTGTAGGGTGTTGAGTAATGTCCTCCGAGGATCAACTTCAAGATTCGAGGTAGACGCAGGGCTAAGAGCTTAGAGGAGGGGGGCACAGGGTGCTATTAATGAATAGGATCCCAATATAGGATTAATAGTTCATTCTTGCATAATTGTATGTTGGACTTCAAAGCCTCAAATAATGTGATGCCCTCTAGAATCATGAAGAAATAGGGTCGCCTGGTTACATTTCCCCATTACAACCTCTATGCCATGGATTCACACAATGTTGAAGTGTGTTGAATCATTGAAGAAATAGAATTAAGTTTTGCTACTTATCCAAAAACATCCATGGTTATGGATGTTATGGTTTCTAATGTACTAGAGGCTTGGGGCATATTGTTGTCGTGTGAATGGGCTTCTATGGTGGGTAGATCCATAGAGCTGGACATATCTTATGTTGTGATCACTTTGCCTAATCCTCAATAAGTGAGGCGTTACAAGGAGCAACTTAAACTGTATTTACATGGGTGAATTATTATTGTTGGGATTTATAATTTTTATGACCCCGACGCCCCCCCGTCCCCCCAAATTTCCCCAAAATTTGGGGGTGGTCTCCGCATGTCTCCAATGTGCGTTTCCTTGCTCCCACTCTCCCGCGTCCTGGAAACTTGTGGGAACATTGCAAAATACATAATCAATGAGGCTTGCCACTCCACAACCTGCAAATGCTTCTCCTCAATGCTGCTCCAAAATCTCCAAATGCTCACAAATGCTCAATGAGAGAAGTGAGAGGAAAATAGAAGAGGGGTCTCTTTATAACTTTAGGTCTTAGGAATTATGTAAAATGTAAAAGATAACTAAAAAAATGCTCTTTTCCATCAACATGTGCATGTGGGTTTTTCCTAGTTTGACATAGTCGACTCAGTGTCGACTCCGCTGACTTGACTAACTTGGTATTGACTTAGTCGACTCAGTATTGATTCAGCCGGCTCGATAGCAATTCGACCGGTTTTGTATCGAATAGGCCACTAGACTATTTTGATGGCCAATTTGATTCAGTTGATGGTCAACTTGGTTGAGTTTGAGTTTGAGTTGACCGATATTTAGAACTATGATCTGGCATGGGGGATGTCTCTCTATCTAGAAGAGGTGGTTTGCTACTGAGAATTGGAGGAGCAGGGTTGCTTTCTTCTTTGGCGTAAACTGTCTTGAGATCTAAGTTGGTAACTTTGTAGGGGTCTTGCTGTGGGGGGCCAGACTCCTTCTCGGGGTGTGACGGATCTGGGGTTGAAATGGTGCTTCTCTTTGTGTGCCTCTTGTTGCCCCTATCAGCAGTATGTTCCCTGAAAGGATCTTTGCAACATCGCTAAAGAGAGATTTTGTAGGCCCTTTATCTAGGGTGGTATCAGAGAGGTTAGGCATGATTTGCAAGGCACCCAGGTGCACTTTTAGCCCTTTGCCCTGAAAAATCTACACTGTTCTGACTAGTTTTTCAGAACACTGATTTTCCCACAGCCATGTCATGTTTATGAGCAATTCAACTGGAAAAGCAAATGAATACCATCACGATAAGAAGTTAGAACGAACTATTATGATATACATTACAAATTTTAAGATGGACCACTACTAAACCACCAAGGGAAGATAAAAAGTGCAAACTATGCACTAAACTCAAGGTTGAAGATATATGGCACTACTTCCAACATACCCCATCTACAACATCATATGTTCCATACTAGGTTGTTGGGTGGATCAGATTGAATGGAAAAAAGTGATTTCTGCATGGTTTTTATAAGAGTCGAATAAAGTTTGTGAATGTTGTAGAATTTGTTTATGAGTTAGAGCTACCTGTAGAAAGTGTAGGATTCAGAAGTGAGTTGAAAGAGTACTTGAAGGTTGAATATGCTGTTCAGCTCATTCAATATTCTAGATTGAATTCATTATATTCTTCTCGTAACATCCCTTGTCTCTTCAAATATCAGATACTCTTCTTCTCTAACAAATATTTGTTGGTCTGTATTCTCTAACATAGACTCTACCAAACCTCCTCATGTTTTTGCTTTTGCCAATGCCCAATCTTCAATTGAGATAGTGGAGAGACTCTGTTACCGGGTACCAGTACCAGGGCACCTACATATGTGCCCCAAGGAGAGAGAGGGTTATTTTTCTGACCAGGAGGGGTGTTTAGCCAGCGTTTTCTGAGTGGGGGTTATGGCCAGACCCTTTGGTTTCTCCCTTGGAAGTACTATGGCTTAGTGGCATTGTTGACTGCCTCATGAAAGGGCTTGAAGCCCTGAGGTTGGTGTCCGGGGCTTCCAGGGGTGGATCACTGGGTCACATGACCCCAACCCTGATTTATCATTCCAGTGGCAGATCTTTCAGTACTGAGGCATATATCTCTCCTCCAGGCCACCTTCCACACCCTCCTAGTCCTCCAGTTCACCAATGCCCTCTCTCCTTGGGCTCCTCTTGATGATGATGTCATCCTCCAGGCCAGGTTGCAGTGCTTGATTAGGGGGGGCGTTGAAGGATTTTCATTATTGTTGGGGTTAGATGGGGCATGACGACCCCCCCCCCCCTCCTCCGCGGTCTGGCCTTCAGAACAAACTGATATGCCCATTTTTAGCTATTTTAGTCATATGTGGGTAAATTCTGGGGACAATGCCCCAAATTACCCACATATTTGATTATTTTATATTATTATTGTTTTAATTTCAAGTTGACATTTTGTAATTTCAAATTCATATTTTAAAAGGCATGTCGGCTTGGATATTTTTTATTTTTGTAAAGTGAGTGTGAGAAAAGTATAAATACACTTCTCTTCACTTCATTTTAACATAACAACTTATGGGAAAAAACACTATGTGATATTTTTGCCCTAACTAGGGCTCCTTGATTGATGCGCACTTCTTGAGGAAAGGCTATTTTGTGGTTTGGAGCATTTCTTGGAGTTTCTTTTGTTCATGCTTGTTGCTAAGGTGATGCTAGAGTTGTTTGTTAAACACATGCACAAGGAGGTATCTATACTTTTTGTTGTCCTTTTGTTAATTGTTGGAAAGTGATACTTGTTTACGGTTGAATGGTAGCCATTAATGTTACATTTTGTCTTAACTAGGTCATTTTCTACGACTTTGTCACCTTAGCATTGTTAGGATCTTCTCTAAAGGAATCCTTTCTAGGGCTTGAGCTTTAGGTCTTCAAGTTTTGCTAAAACTATGTCACCCTTAACCAACCTTTAGGGTTGTTGAAAAAGACCCTAGTTGCCAAGCTTGCCATGTACCATCTCAAGAGGGGAGGCATCTTTCTTGGATGCCCTAAGGTTGGGTAGATCTCCTTTCAAACCCTAAAGTTGCTTCCTTTGTTTACTTTTTTAAACCCTATTTTGTTAGTAACTTAGTAGTTTTATTTGCTTATGTTAGTTTTATTATTTTTACGATTATATGTACATATTAGTTTCATAAAATAAAAGTAAAATTCCTAATTTCTGATTTTCTTATCCTAATTGCAGACCTAACCCTACCTGCAGTTTTTTAGTTTGCCCTAGCGGCCTCCCCCTTCTCTCACTCCTACCTTCATTTTCCTTCCTTATCTTCTCGCCCTCCTCGTCTCTACCTTTCTAGACCCTCGCTCCCTTCTTTCTCTCCTTCGCTCTCCTCTTTTCTCACCTTTGTTGTTCCTTTTTTTGCTGCTGTCCCCTCCTTTTTTCCCTCTTCTCCCTTATCTTAAACCCTCGCTCTTCCCCATTGCTTCTTCGCCTTCTCTTTTTCCCTTACCCCAGACCTTTTCCCTATCCTTCCTTCCTTACCTTCTCCCATCCATCTTTTCTAAACCCTTGCTGCCACCACCTTCCTCCTTCCTTTTCCCTTCCATCTCCACCCTCGGTCTTCCCCTTTTTTTCCTCTTCTCTGCCTGCTACAGCAGCCCACAGGCTGCCTCCTTTCCCTTATCCTTACTTCGCTTTTCCCTTACCCTTTCTCTACCCTTCTGTACGAGGGCTACCACAGACCTCATCCCTCATTTCTGGGCCACCGAAAGTTGCGAATAGTCCCTTTGGAACAGTCCTTAAGATCTGCAGTAAAGAATACAAAAAAGAGTTAGTAATCTGATATATTATATTGGATAATGGAAGTGTTGAAGATTAATGCTGTTTAATACATTGTTGGTAAGAAATTCGAATGTTTGACAAACTTGGTTGGAGGATTGTGGGTTCCTAACACCTTTTTATGTTACCTCACAATCCTGGAATGGTTTACAGTAATTATCTTGACATTAAATGTATGGTAACTTAGCAATTAAGGAAGTCATTGATAGGAGATTCTTACTAGTTGATAGCATTACCCTTCTGCTGCTATACTGTGTCGAATGCACTTACATACAGATCTGGAACTGATGTGTTGGCTATTTTAAAGTGGGTACATGTTTGATCTTACATTGTTGTATTAATGGTTCATGATCATTAGCTACATTGACATCCTATTTTACGTGGTTGTTAAATCATTGATGCATAACATTATTGGCCTTAGTAACATTGAACGAGTTTTGTAATCACTATTTACATAATATATGAATGTTAGATATTATATCACCGGTTAAAATATCACTTTAGTTGTTGAAGGCGATCCTTTGGTTTCTCTTGTTCTTTTGACTCCATAAGGCACTGGTCATTGGTATCTTTTGCATAGATATTTTCGTATTTGGCCATCTAGTTCATTTTAGGTGATTTATCTAAGGGCTCTCCCCTTGGAGGTTTTGACTTCCGAAGAAGTAGCACATCG
Source organism: Larix kaempferi (assembly GCA_027924585.1). Taxonomy (NCBI): domain Eukaryota; kingdom Viridiplantae; phylum Streptophyta; class Pinopsida; order Pinales; family Pinaceae; genus Larix; species Larix kaempferi. Next base: position 5,962,788 of record BSBM01000315.1, on the reverse strand, counting down.
TATCCGAGGTGACATTGGGATACACTAGTGCATTTGCTTATTGATGAATTAACTTGCTAATTCATCCGGTAACAGACTCCATGGGATACTGATTGCCCCTGGGATGTCAGGTTTCATTGAATAAATAATCTACTTCATATTTGCTTTAGTTTTTTGTTAAACAATTGTGTTAGGAATTTTTTGGTATGAAGGTCATTCAAAGGATATGGTCAGGTGCACACTTAAGTTTGAAGATGAAGTTTTCTTTTAAATTATTTATATTAAATATGGCCAGTTATATGTAAACTAAAGCATAGTAGCTTTAACTTATGAAGAAAAGTAACGTGTGTAGATATTTGCTGACAGAGTAATAATGTATTTGTATGTAAAACCCTTCTATCTGACTTTTTTTTATGTAAAGTTACCTACCTGTGTGTGTGAAATTTAATGTAAAATTTATTTAAGTTTTTTGAATTCAATATTTATGGATCATCTTAATTCAATGTTTATGCTCATCAAATTCGAGCATAAATGCAATTCTTGCAAATTAGTTCCAAATAGAAGATGATTGATAACATCCTTTTTCAATAACTACTAACAAGTGAGCAAACTGATTAATTAGGGAAGCTAACAATAAAGGTCTTAGATTATAGAGCCTTAATGATATTGATTGACTAATTGAAGATTCAAATTATGTTCAACAGACCTTGTTGTTGTTACTATGTTAGTGGATGTATATATGACAGTGCTATAGACTTGTGCAAAGTATTTGATATGATATAGTACTTAGTATATATTAGGCATACTTAGATGTTTCAGGTTGTTTGTGCATCCTTTGGGATGATTTTTATGCTTTGCAGGTCCTCAGGATGCTAAGGGCCTGAACTTATCACACAAACTAACATCTTAAGATCAATGCCCTAGAGTCAATGATAGCTCATGGATAACCAAGGAGGCCAATGTCACCACACCTAACCCTCTTCTGCTCTTTAGGCTAGCTTTTCTCTAGCTCAAGGGAGGAGTCCTTAGGTTAGGATTACAAGAGTTTAACAAGAAAGCACAACATGAAATCGAAGAGTAACTCTAGCAAAACAATGTGTGTTTATTTAAGTAAAAGATAAAGGTGATGAAGGGATAGGAGACTAGTGTCTTATCAAATGGGCAAATGGGGTTAACAAAGGATCGCATGAGGGTTTCTCAGGAAAGATTAGAAAGGGCTAGGGTTGTAGTGCACAAACCTAGTTACTCTGTAACAGGAGGGCTGATTTCAAGATCAATCAGAGGGAAAGTTCTAGAGAAGAAATTTCAAATGAACCTCAAGGAGGAAAACTATCATGGAAGGTATCGGAAAATAGATGATATAGAGCAGAAAATGGGCACCTAAATTGCACTTCCAATTGAAACCAACCACATGAATGATAGAAATCCTATTATTTATTATCTCAAAGCCATTGACAATTTGAAGATCCATCCATCAACCAAGCATAAGAATATAAGAAGCCTTCAATGGAGTGTCATGTCCCAAAATTTTGCATTGGGTCACAATGGCCTAACCCCCTTGTCCATATTCATGATAGTTGTCAAATTGATGCTAAGGGTCAAGTAATTGCCAAGAATGATGTCCAAGTCAAGGTTACTTGGGAGCGGGAGCGGGAGTGAGAAGCGAAATTTTCAAAAGCTTCCGATTAGGAAGCGTTCCGGAAGCGTTTTTTATATAATATATATATTTTTTATATATTTTGATGCATATATGTCAACAAGTGCATGTAGAATGTTGAATTAGTTATGGAAAGGATAAAAACATGAAATAAACAATAATACCATATAATATCATTCATCAATCATCAATCATTAATCATTTACTAGTGAATTCATCAACCATAGGTTCAATATCCATGATTCCATAAGTTATAACATCAAGATTCAACCTTAAAGCATCAAATTTTCAATATATAAACATTTTGTCATCCATATAAACAGTTTGACCCAATGAACATGTCTATATCCATACCTAGTTTGGGTGTGACTGCAAAATTTCCTTTCTTACATGTAGAACATTGCCAGTTTGCAAGAGGTTGATAATCTTCTTGGTCTATTTTTTTAAATTGACACTATCAAGGTTGAGAGACTCATCATCACTACATCTAGAACATGTGTTGAGTTTGACCAAATTGTAGGGTACATGTTCATATCATGAAATAGCGTGGCAATCATTGATGGACCTAACTCCTAAGTTTTGGATTATTAGTAGATGACTTTCATTGTCAAATTTGTTAACAAAATATCCCATTTTAAATATTCATGTCAAATATACTCAACTCCTCCAGGGAAGAGTGGTAAAGATCATAGACCTAGAGGTTAGCAGCCAATGAAGAGGACACCTCCAAAGGCAATTCCAAGCAATCATTGTCTACCTCAATGACTTCATTGCCCAACCCTCCCTCTAAGGGTTGTGATGTGACTATCGACTTAATGTAATCCTCTACAATGCAACTAGTCTTGGTTGAAAACTTGAAAGCCCCTTGAGTGGATTGAAGAGGCATTATGAATGAGACAATTCAGATTCATAAAGGAAACTAATGTCTTTATCGAGTTCCAAAGCATCGGGATGACTAGAATTAGTAAGACCATCACTAGTTGTAAACCTTTCTGCTCAATGAGGAGATATTAGAAAGAAAAGGGGAAAGGAGAAGCTATTGTTTCCTCGAATTTACAACCATTTACTTCAAAAAATAACAATATTAAACATTCTACATTTTTAGCATTTTTCAGTTTGTCATCATCAACATCTAACCAAACAATATTTGTCAAAATTACAAGTTCGCATTGACAAAATCGTTGTTTTTAAAACTAAAATGGATTCAACACTCTTGAATACTCCTAATATAACCAAATTATCTAAGTTCCCAGGGTACTCGGGTACGGGTACGGGTACGCCACTTTTTGAAATAGGGTACTTGGGTACGTTGGAGTACTGTAGACATATATATATATATATAATTTTCAAATTTAAATTATAAATTTATACTAATAATTATAATAAGTTTTGAACAAGTAACACACATTTCACATTTCACATTTGACATTGGTATTGTTGCTTGCACATTAATTCAAATTACATATATGATATTGATATTGATATGAATCATTAGCATAATAGCATGATATTACAATGTATCGTCCAACAAAAATGATGCAATGCACCTCCGTTGTTGCTTTTAAATGAGATTATTCTTCTTTGATTAAGCTGGCTGTAATTTTTGCATTTTTTACAATGTATTGCTGTAGAGTAAATGGGAGGAAGCTTATATCATATCCTGGGATGGATATATTCATCTTGTGAAATGATTGGGAAATTATAAATTCTATTTTATTTGTACTTCATATTTTGAATTTTGTCTCTTATGGGGACTTGGTCAAAATTGATTACTTACCTAGCTTTCCTATATTTGCACATCTAGGAGACTTGGTCAAAGCTAATCACTCTCCACCAATTTTATACTTCTGTATATATATATATATATATATAGTACAATATGGAGTGTACAAGATGTACAGTTTGGCAATTTCCTTTTGAGTCCTTGCATCTTGCTTGTGGTTTATATCAGTATTTTTATTCCTGCAGCTGTGTTCATATCAGTTTCTAATTCAGAAAGTATATATTCGTTGGAGACTGTATTGTTGTAATTTAAAATAACTTCCAAATTGTTTTATTTGTAAACAATGTAATTTTAAAATCATGTGCTACTATGAACCACATTTACATTTCCTTGCAGACATAGCATATTTGAGTTCACGAGGCAATTGATGCCAAGTGGAAGAACAACTGATCTTTTTATCTCTAGTTGGTTTCTCTTCAAAGTTTTGACAGCTATGTATAACTGGGCTAGATTGTTCCCTCTGCTAGCAACTGATTGCAACAGTTGGAAAGTTATGGGGCCTCTTGGGTGTAGTTATTTCATTTACATAATGGTACATGGCACAGATTAATTAAATAATTACGTAGGTGCATAGACTTGCTTTTTTTAAAATTTATTAATTAATAATTATATAACTATTAACTAACATAGTACCAGCAAATGCCAAATAATATAAATTTTTATTATAATTATTAATAATAAATATGAAATTGAAAATTGAACCGTGAAAATGAAACAGAAAAGAATTAACTATGCTGCCCTTTTGAAGTACCAGTACCCAAATTTATTTGACCAAGTACTCGGTACTCGGGTGAAGTACCCGGTACTTTCACGGTACTCCCAGAGGTACCAGTCCCGGTACCTGGTACGGTGGTACGGGTACCCGGTACTGGTATGGGTGCCCAACCCCCCGGTACGGGTACCCTGGCAACTTAGCAAATTATTCATTATTAATATCTAATCTTTACAATTTCAGCAATCCCAAATCATTTTTCTAAAAATTTATGCCAAAAATATTAAGGCTTTAAGTGATAAAAAAACAATTCACAACCCATATAAACTAATAAACTTATTAAATATTAAATACTATAATTATATTTAAAAGGGGAAAATTACAACCGTCTCTTCAAACAAACACATTACATATATCTCAAGTTTACATTAACACATTACGTATCTACTTTGCAAAAAAGATATTTGAATTTATACATTTCCATAACAAGCAAAAAGTTTGAACCATCTCACCATAATTGTGGGCCACCTTATTGATTTTGAAAAAAATATGTTTTTCAAACGTGGATTTTGTGAAAAGAAAAATAATAATGTATGAGAGATGTTCCTACGAATGAAAACTCCATAAATACTTTTCTAATTTTTCATGCAAGCCATAGGGGCATTTAACATTCTTTCTTTTCAAGCAATTTAACATTCTTTCTTGATGCAAGCCATAAGGGCATTTAACATTCTTTCTTGAGTCACATAGCTTAGCCGTGGGTATCTTGAGTCAGTGATATAATAACATTGTAAGTCATCATTGGAGGGAAATTTAAGGAATTTCAACTTCAATATGATTAGTAATTACCAATTATCTTAGCAAATTTATTATGAATTAAATATGATAATTCAATTAATTGTGGTTGTAAAATTAACATACTATTTTTGAGTTGATTTGGATAAGATCTAATGGTGGTTGACGCGAAGTGTCCAAGGAAGCGACGGGAAGCACTGAAGAAAGCGTTTTTAACGCGTACAGAAGCGCTGGGAAGCGAATAGGGAAGCGCTCGGGGAAGCGGAGCGAAGCTTTTGATCGCTTCCTCAACGCTTCCTCATAATGGCAGGGAGCGTTGCAAACTCCCCGGAAGCGAGCTTCCGAAAATCGGAATCGCGATTCTGGTTAGCTTCCGGGTAGCTTCGGCTGGAAGTGAGCTTCCGGAGCGGGGCCGAGGGGGGGGAGGGCGCTTCCCCGCAACCTAGGTCCAAGTTAGTAATAATGTAAAATTAGATTGAAAGGGACAAGGGGGTTCACATTAAGAGAAAAATTCCCAATTCAAAGTTTGTAATATTCCCATTCAAATGAACTATCATGGAGGAAAATTACTAGTTCCCTAGGTTGGGGGAACTAGTAATTTTCCTCAATGATACTTCCTCCACCCAAAATGACCTTAGACTTAGAAATTCACATTAAATGGGTCAAAAAAATAATAATAAAAAGAAAATAAGGTGGCATTGGATCATGAGGGCACATAAGAGGTTGTGGGACTCACATGTGGCAAGATTCCCCACTACACTTGGCATGATTCTTTCACCAATTCGAGTTCAAGATGAAGGGTAACATACTTGGGGGAGTTTAAGAGGTAGTCTTCATGGCATGAGTGATGAGTCATGTAAGGTCGAATTGGAGTGGAAGAATAACTCCCATGGAAGAGGAAGAGGCATCTTAGAAGAATTGTGTCACTTGGAGCTAGATTCCTTATCTCCTATGACAACAACGATGAAGATTCTATGACACCTATGAAAAAGTCCAGACCTGATTGCTGACATATGACATATATGACATGTCAGGGCTAAAAATAGCTTCCAAGAGGGCGCACAAGGGAGTTATGGAAGCCAAGAAGCTTCCCCATTCGAATTGAGGGAAGATGGAGATTATGAATTGTTGGACAAGTGGCACACATTGGAATCTCTTCCCAACTTGAGTTGGCATGAGTCTCTTGGATGGAATTCGAGCTAAGGAGGCCTTTGGAAGTTTATAAAAGACAAGAACAAAGAAATAGAGCAGCTTTTGATCATTTCTCATTTTGCAAATTGGAGAGCATAGCTTGTCCATGCTAGTGGAGTGTTTACTCTACTTGCCTTAGTACCAATTTCGAGGGTGAAAGATTCCCATCCTAATTGGCAATTGGGGAGGCCATTCAGACCTTTCATTTGGAGCTACAATGGAGTAATTTGTTGCAGGTTGAAGCTACAGGGCAGCTCGTGATTCCTTCTTCTTCAACTTGTTCCCATCTCTATCTCACCTTTCTTTGCATATTTTGGCTCTTGGAGGAAGGGCGCACATGGTGAGATGATGATCTCTTGGTGAGAGTCCAAAATACACCATGTATTTGTAATCTGATATATTTACTCTGTATTTGATGCTCAGAAGATCCTCAGGTCGAAATACCAAGTGAAACTATGTAAAAATACCAAACAATGCATAAATGGTGCCATTTTCCCTATATCTTGTTGTGAGAGCTTGAAGTTGCTTTATTTCGATTTGTATCAGTCAATCTCTGTGATTTTGTTGATGTATGGATAGCCATTAATGTCCTTAATAAGTTTCATACACAGTGGATAAGTCTTTGGAACATAAATCTCAAAATTCATAACAAGTGGTGGAGTTTCCTAGCTTTCCCCCCTATCTGAAGACATGCCTACAAACCTCTGATTTATGGGAGTTGCAGCAGCCTTTAGGAATTGATTAATGATGCATTTGGGTGCCCAAGTCCTTTAACTAATCCATGGCTCTGTTCTGAAAGTTGGGAGGGTCGTACTGCATTTGGGAAGCCATTTGTGACTCCTACCCTTGGGGGTTTGAACCTTGAATTTCCTAGTGAATTTCCCTATTTTCTCCTGAACTTAAATGAATGTTGAAGAATTCTTTTGAGAGTGTCCAAGCATTCATAAATTTCATTTTTATGTCTCAATACCTTTCAAACACTCTCAGTACCAATTTGAAATCCTTAGGAGTCTTTTGGAGCCATCTACCCTTGGGGGTTTCTACATCTATTTTCCTAGTAATTACTAATTCTGCCTTTCATTCTCTAATTATAAATGCAAGTTGCTGAAGTATTTAGAAAGTGTCCCAGCATATAATAGCTGCTTTAGTGTGTCCAATTACACCTCAATCCACTCCATACACCATTCGAAAAGATTTGGGATCATTTGGGACAGTTTGGGGCTTCACTAGTCCAAGTTTCGAAAATTGACTAAATTGGGAAAAAATTCAAATTGGGGACATTACATGGAGCGCTAGCCTTAACCATCCATAAGAACCAAGAGATATTTCATTGAGTCTAATGGGATTTCTCCCCCAATCCAAACATGATTACAAATGAGAGAGAGACTCTCTTAGATAGAGATGAGCTCTAACTTACTCTACAATAAAATAATAATAAATTTACCAAAACCCTGTACCTATCGTAGGGAGGTGTAAACAAATTAAAAAATCCTCCAACTAGCTCTAACAAACCCTAACAACATCCATGAAATATGGTGGCCAAAGCCACTAGTACAATATCCAAGAGAAGAAAGGCCCAAGAGGTGGGTGCATCCATCAAATGAGGGTGAATGATGACACAAAGAAGTCAAATCTAGCCTCCAAAGGTTATCCAAAGGTAGTGCTCCAAGAAAAAGGCCTCAAAAGGTAGTGCTCCAAGAAAAAGGCCTCAAAAGGTGGAGCACTTCCTTAAATAAGGTGAATGCTCTCCATGAAAAGGCTCCAAAAGACACCCATGGCAAAAATACAGTGCGGCTTTTTAAACGACAGTTTTGGAATTGATAAATTCCTCATTATTTATCGGATTTTCTATTATAACCACTTTTCAGGAATTCTGCAGCCACTCTACAACTAATGGCATTGATATGGCACAATCTTGGGGACTCTGTCAAAAGATAAATGCTCCCGAAGCTAGGATGCCCCTCCAAAAGCGTCCCATAAAAATGACATACATGAGTGTGTAAACAACCCTCCAAAGAGTGGGTGCTTATCAAGGGAAAACCAATGAATGTAGAACAACTCACAAGTGCAAGAGGTTGCTTCCATACATCAAGGGGTCAAACTCTCAACCAACAAATAGATCTATGTGCAATAATACCCTATCAAGTGGGGAACAACCTCAACATATGTTAATGAATGTCCACATAACAACCAAACCCCAACCTCCATGCCAATCCATGAACCAAGGAGACCATCAATAAAAAATAGGTGCATCCAACTCAAGAACAAGTGTCCACAATGGATAACCAACCCATGAGGAAGGGGATGGCCCCTACAAGCCACTAGATTGCCACCACACATGCCACAAGAAAGAAACAAGGAGGGCGCTCAACCAACGATTATACCCAAAAGTGCTAGGATGCCATCTATGTGCCAAGGATCAAGAATGATCCACAAGAAAAGGTCTCCACAAGTATCAATACTATGTCATCCAAATCTCCATCAACATGTAACCCCTTTCTGAAAATGTGATAAAAATCACATTCACATTTAGACACCCAGGCAAAATGGGGAGTAACAGGGCCCACAGTTTTTGTGTTGTGTTGGCTCTTTAAGCCCTAAAGGGTCTCTAGGCTAATTACATCTTGGTCCTGTTGGTCCTTTTGATGGTTGGTTGATGGGTTACTGATACCCAAAAGTGCTATGATGCCATCTATGTGCCAAGGATCAAGAGTGCTCCACAATAAAATGTCACTACAAGCATCAATACTAGGTCATCCAAATCTCCATCAACATGTAACCCCTGCTAAAAATGTGATAAAAATCACATTCACATTTGGACACCCATGCAAAATGGGGAGTAACAGGGCCCACAGTTTTTGTGCTGTGTTGGCACTTGGCTCTTTAAGCCCTAAAGGGTCTCTAGGCTAATTAAATTTTGGTCCTGTTGGTCCTTTTGATGTAGATTTTCTGCCCTCACTGCCTGCTGGTTTAATGCTGGTTTAAGGTGGTTTTCATTCCCAGTCGGTTATGCATAGACTGGGAACTACTTATTGCCAAAATTAAATGAACAGTAAACACACACTGAAAGCAATTAAACAGGCTGCAAATTAATTCACAAACATTCACACATAAATTTGACACAGTAGTTTTTGGCCAAATCGAGCCCTGGAAAAATCCCCACGGGGAAAACCAGTTGAGTGAGAGAGAGAGACTTATTATTCCTTCAGTAAGATAATGCAACAGCAGTACAAAAAACAAGTACAACTTATCTCCATGAATACACCCCAGTCTGCCTCGATTTCAGTGCCCAACTGCTGCCTGGAAATGAGTGCAGAACTTTCTTGGTTTCTGTGCAATGTATGGTGTTGAATCCTCTTCGTTTTCTGTGCTGTTATCTCTTCAGAAAACTGTGCATAAAGTCTGGAAGACCGTGCCCTGAACTTTCCCAGCAGACTGAGCAGAACCTGTCTCGGGTTTAGTGCCCAGATTCTCCTCAAGCCGTGTGCTGGAGAAAATCAGACTACTGTACGGTGAACCTGCTTGGAATTTGAACTGGGTTAGAATCTCGATGTGAGTGCCCTGAATTTCAGAGAAACTGCCTCAGATCTGAACCCTTATCTTCATCCAACTGCGCCCTGAGATAATGGCTGCTGCCAACAGCATCACCTCGATTTCCTTGCTGATGATAACTAGTGCTGTGAGTAATCTCTGCTGATAATAAATGCCTGGAAGCTGACCTCGATATCTGAGCCAAAACTGGAGACCAAGTCTGGAAACTCGTGCCTGGAGATTTGCCTTCACGCTGGTGTCCTTCAGCTCTGTCTCGACTTCCTCCTTCTCATGCTCTCTCGTGCTCTCTCCTCATTAACCTTCTCATAACAATGATCTAGGTACGCTGGTGTCCTTCAGCTCTGTCTCGACTTCCTCCTTCTCATGCTCTCTCGTGCTCTCTCCTCATTAACCTTCTCATAACAATGATCTAGGTATTCGAGTCCCTCCCTTTTTGTTCATCCCTAAAAGGGAATCTTCAGCCAATGGTGGAGATTAAAACAAATCAAGGGCTGAGATTGATTGTGAGTAAAAGACACTTAATTAATTCACTTAATTAAATATTACTCACCCACTTTATGACTTAGGACAAAAAGTGACATTATAGTCTCATTAATTAATTAATTAATGTGAGGGTCCCACCACCCCATGCTTAGTGACTTAGGCTAAATCACTAGGGGAACTCGACCAAGGTACAAAACTAACATTTGATGGTTGGTTGATGGGTTGCCCCATATAGATATGTGTCTATGTAAATTTGTATATTCTCGAAGTACATTTTTGTCATTTTGTTGCATGAGAATTTTGTTGGGAATTTATTCTTATATATTCCACATCTTTTTGCATTTGATTGTGTGCTAATTTTTATTGTCTGGCAAACTAACTGCAGTTTTTGAACATTGAAGCCACATGATTAATGTTTAAACCTCTTGAAAAATACTGTAGTCTTTGGTTATTAATCAATTTCTTGTGGATTTTTGCACTGCACCATCTTAATTTAAAAAATAAACATGCTACAATTTGTTTTTTCATTGTTTCTAGGACTCTTCTTCTTTCAACTGAGGATCTGCAGCAGCATTTTGAAACTGAGGCCTCTGATTCCATAAAACATCCTTCACGGTATGCTCGGAATTTTCTGGAGTATTGCTGTTTCAAAGCACTTGCTGTGGCAACTCAACTCACTGATCACTTGAGCGACAAAAATTTTCGTCGCCTGACATTTGATATGATGCTTGCCTGGGAAACCCCTGCTACCACAAGTAAACCCCTGCTTAAGGTGAGGGCAGTTTCATATTTCCCTTTATAAATTTGGAACTATCGGAAGAATATGATTAACAGTGTTTATTATTTCCAAAAACTGATTGCCGTGTACTAGTTAAAATTCCTGATTAAAGAACACAGGAAAAATTGGTATAGAGTTTTTCACCAAATGCACATAAGAGGATCAGTAAAGAATTGATGCTAAAAACTAATCATTCTGTGACTGGGAACTCTGTTTTCTGTCAGAGAATTGATGCTGCTCCTAGGTTGCTGCAAGATATTGCTATCTTGCTTCAATAGGCTATCACGTATGCATGTGAACTGATAATTTGCTATGGAAGTATATGTAGTTTGTTTTCTGATGTGTTGTCTATGGCAGGTTGATACAGAAACCTCTGTTGGGCCAGAGGCTTTTGCACGATTAGCTCCTGCAATTCCAACTATTGCAGACATGATCACTGCTTGCAATCTTTTTGATGTGCTTACAGCTTCAAATCGAGGTCGGCTTCCTTTCCTCATCTACGATAAGTACCTTGGAGGGCTTGAAAAGTGAGCTCTTTTGCTTTAACTGGTTCTTTTAATTTTTGGTTCTTTACATCAAGGAAAATGTTCTGGTCTTAGGGCTGTTATTTACCAGATCATCTAAATCTTTAAAATTTGATAATCACAGATGAGGAATTTGGGTAGAACTTGCATAAATAATCTACTGATTACTTATACAATTAAATCATATTTAATTTCTGCCTGGTTTTGGTATTCATGATTGATTTGTTAACAAGAAGAAAATATTTATTGTTGATTATTCCACTGATTAGACATTTAATAAGCTATTGTACTGCAGAAGAATAAATCCAAGTTCCAATTCTTTTTCTTTTCGGCAATGATGATTTCATTAAGTGGGATAATTACAGTGAAAGTACAATTAAGTTCGGCAATGCATAGACATTCCCTTAGCACTAAGCGTTAGTTCTTATGGGACAATTGACTATGCTACCCACAAGGTTTTTGAATTGGGAGATGGGGGGGGTGAGGGGAATGTGATTCTCTGACATGGGAGAGAAAATTCTCTAAATATCAGGGAATGGTGGGGTTGGGGAGTGGGGATGGCAACACCAAACATTTAAAGCGATTAATCTGTATAATCTTAAACAAATGTAGTTATTATGTAAAGTTGTAAACAGTACTTTTGGTCAATGAACACAACCTTGAATTGAATGTGTACCAGAATTCACGAAACATCAATTTTGTTAAGATAATGCCACCATCGTAGATCCTCCCAGTTGTGTTTTAAAGGAGGATGTGAAAATATTTAATATAAACCCACTTGAGAGTTTTATTTGACCACTCGGACTGCTTGATCACTACTTCATTTATGCTTAACCACTTCAGTAGTTATTGTGGTCCACCCTTTGGGGTTTGATGACTTATCAGTGGTAAACCATATGGCTATTTATTGGTCAGGCTCTAGCCTCATTTGACACACATTGCACACACAATGCATTGTGCTCTTTGTTAGAGTTTGCACTTTAATTCAGTTTTAACTAGGATCTTTAACTGAAAGAAAAACAAACACAGCAAAACACAATAGACACAATAGTTTTCCTCGGGGAAACCATAAAGGAGAAAACCCCGCAACTTCCTGCATCTTCTCACTTTCTCCTCAGCGAACTTGTCTTCTCTCTCTTGCTTATGCGAACTTGAGTGAGTGAGTAGTGTGTCCAAATGAGAGAGCAAAGCTCTCTATTTATACTTTATGTTAGGGGTGACCTAAATCCTAATTAGGTCGGCCTCACTAACCTGACTGGGCCGACTTGTCCTAGGGAGACTTAATAATACATTTTACATTTGACTTTAGGGGATCTAATGCCCCGACTTACAATGGAGGTTTTACCTCAATGACCTTGCTTGACTAAACATAATAATGACATCCCCGAACGGAGGAAAAACATCTTCGTCGAAGGTACAAGTAAAATACAATAATAATAATAAATATAAAATACAAATGAATATCTTCTGAAGTTACGTTTACAACAACACTCCCTCTTAACTAGGAAGGTATTCTCTTGCCACAGTCATCATCACTCTGGACACAAATTCTGGACAACGTCATCATTGCTAGATCATCTTCAATTTTGGAACATCATCATCAACACCGGATCATTATCGATGCTGCTGCCGTAATCCTCCTCTTGTTGATCATTGATTAGTGACATCTCTCGAATCTATTCGTCATAAGAATTTCTACAGAGCCAGCGCTTTTTCATGCTAGATGTAGGCCTAGCTCTCATCTAGGTCTTCATCATCTCTACGTGCAAGCCATCAAGTAGGTACAACCCAGGACCACACATTACATTGCCATAACAATCACCTGTGTCTCCTACTATCATCTCATTGTATCCAGATCATCTCATCATCACACTGAGCACAACCCAGATACACACCTCATGTCCAACAGACCACCTGCGTCTCCCACTTAGTGGGTACATCCCAGGAGCACCCCAGGTGCATTACGTCTCTCAACGGTCAACCTGCTTCTACAACATGGGAGCACAGCCAGGAACATCCCAGGTGCATTACGTCCCAAGGACCACCTGCGTCTTCCACCATGCGAGAAGCCTAGGCTCACACAAAGTGTCTTTGTGACCAGTGGACCTCTCAACGTCTCCAGCATGGGAGTACAACCTAGGAGCACCCCAGGTGCATTACGTCCCAAGGACCACCTACTTCCTCCACCATGCAAGAACCAACTCTAGTGCATCTGCGTCTTCCGGTCTCATCACTCCCTCTTTCGAGGAACCTCGATCTGGATAACACCAAGCCTCTCTTTGAAGTACTCAAACTTCACTTTGGCTAACGGCTTGGTCAACACATCGGCTATCTACTCGTCTGTCGCCACATACTGGAGCTTCACTGCTCCTCTTTTCACCATATCCCGAATATAGTGGTTCTTGATCTCAGTATGCTTCGACTTGTCGTGGAACACTAGGTTCTCAGACAACTTCACGCAACTCTGGTTGTCACAAAAGATACAAGTCGCCTCAAGTTGGAGATCAAACAAACCTGACAGTAGCTTCCGAAGCCATACTGCCTCACCACTAGCCGAACCAGCTGCAACATACTCTGCTTCGGCTGTACTCAGCACCACGCATGATTGCTTCCTGCTAAACTAGGAGATCATACCAGATCCCGTATTGAAGCAGCATCCTGAAGTGCTCTTCCTATCTATGGCACTACCTGCCCAATCCGAATCAACATAACCATGCAGGTTAATCTTCTGATTCGCCTCATACTTGAGCCCATAGTCAATTGTACCCTTCAGGTACCTCAATATATGCTTTGCAGCAATCAGATGAACATGTCTTGGATCCGTCAGGAACTGGCTCAAGGTGCTCACAACAAAGCATATGTCTAGTCTCGTGTTCGTCAAATACATCAACGAACCAATCATCTGACGGTACATCGTGGCATCAACTGTCTCTGATGACGCATCACACAGTATCTTCAAGTTCGATGCCATTGGTGTGGCCATTGCCTTGTAGTCCATCATTCCAAACCTCTTCAGAATCTCCACTACATACTTTCCTTGACCAAGAAAGATTCCATCCGCACTCTGCCACACCTCCATGCCTAAGAAATAATGCATCATATCTAGGTCCTTCATCTCGAACTCTACGACAAGCCTCCTCTTTACGTCTGCAATGAGCTCATCCTCACCTGTCAGAAACAAGTCATCTACATATAACCTATGTTGCACAAGTTTTTGGAACGCGGGTACGTTGGGTACGTGGGTACGAGTATCAGGTACGGCTAGAAGCTTCGCCCAAATTTGCAGGAAACGTTGGGTTGGGAGCGGCAATAATATATATTAATTTTTTTAAATATATTTAAAAAAATTAAAGAGTTAACAAAACATAATTGATTAATTTCATAGCTTAAACTATTTTAGCCTCTTAAGCCTCTACTAGTGTCGTGAAATTCAATCCTTTTAAATTTGCTCACTCCTCTAGGTCCGCATTATACAAAGATTGGTGTGTGACCTGAAGTAAACCCTTACCACGCATGACTCTAGTGCCATGGTATGTTTTGTAAATTTGGCCTGCAACTTTATCCCATTGTACGAGTTTGTAGAGGAAAATTGCATATATATGTGTGTGTGCGTGCATGTGTACGGAGCACCAATAGCTTCATAAATATTAAGATTCAATCTTTTTCTAATTCCTTGTTCCAACTTCATCTCTATTATTGCTCCTAAGAGTGCTTCGTATCTTGGTGCCTTTGCGTTTTTTTATGGTAACTACTACTTAATTCTGATGTGAATGAACTTGATTGTTTCTAGTTCAACTAACAAACTTTCAAAGCCTTCAGTATTTTTTGAGTGTGAATGGATCTAAACATTTAAGAGGTATGAGCCCTCTTAATTTATATAACCTTGAAAATTTTAAAATTGACATTATTGATAGATTCAATTGAGATTTTATTATTGGTGATTTCTTGGCACAATAAACAACCATCTTTCAATTGATTTTCAACACTTTTCTTATGATTTTGGTCTCCACATGGTCGAGAGATTGTAGAAGCTCCCTGTCCGTTTAGGAGCTTCTGGAAGCTCCTAAACAGACAGGGAGCTTCTACAAGCTCCCAATAAAAAGGGAGCGGCTAAAGCAAGTTCCCCAAAAGCTCCCGAAAAGCTCCCAAGCTCCCACAGAAGCTCCCAACAAAAAGGGGACATTTCGTACCAGCTCCGAAGCTCCCAGGAGCGGGGAAACGTCAGGTACGGGTTACCAAAATCCCGGAAGCGGTACCCGTGCAACTATGCATATAACAGAAGTATCACTGGTCTTCTGTCTTCAACCTTGAAGTAAAGGTTGGAATCTTCTTTACTCTTGGTAAAGCCTAAGCTCATCAGGAAACTGTCCATCCTGCCGTATCACGTCCTGGGTGCCTGTTTCAATCCGTACAAGGATTTCATTAACTTGCACACATGAGTCTGTCTGTCATGTGTCTCAAATCCCAGTGGCTGCTCCACGTACACTTCCTCTTCAACTATACCATTCAAGAATGCTATCTTGATGTTCATCTGGTGTACCTTCTATTTGATTACTGCAGCCAATGCAAGTATAGATCTGATGGAAGTGTATCTTGCTACATGTTCAAATGTCTCCTCGTAATCTATGCCTTCCTTCTGGGAGAAGCCACGTGCCACAAATATTGCCTTATGTTTTTCAATGCTACCATCTGCATCATGCTTGATCTTGTAGATCCACTTTGAAGTCACAATCGACTTCCCTTCTGGTCTCGGAACTATCTCCCAGACATCATTCTTCATAATCGACTGGTACTCCTCGATCATGGCATCCTTCCATTCCTTCTTCTCTGTTTCTTCCTCGTAGTTGGAAGGTTCTTTATCAATGATGTCGCATAGCAGGGCCACATAGCTGGAGTACGGTTTGGGTATCTTGCTTTCTCTATGCATCCCATTTGGAGCACCATACTTCTTTGCATCTTGTATTGCCTCTCGTGCCCATGCTGGTCTTCTTTTGTGGGAGTTCTTCTCACGAGGTAGATCTACAGGTTCTTGTCGTTCTGCCATGTCGCGGTCTTCATGATCTTCTGGAATCGCTTCTTCCATCGCCGTGTCTCCGACTCTGGTTACTTCAGGTTCTTCAATCTCTTCAATAGGTAGTTTTCTTGATTTGGTGTATGCCGAGTCTTCGTCAAAGGTTACGTCTCTGCTGATGTTGATCTTCTTGAATCCTGGGAAGTATATTCGGTAGAATTTTGAAGTGTCGCTCTATCCCACGAATATTCCCTTCTTTCCTGAAGGATCTAGCTTGGTTCTCTTTTCCTTCGAGATGTGTATGTACACTGGGCAACCAAATATCCTGAGATGGCTGACTTCTGGTTTCTCACCGGAGAAAGCTTCTTCGGGAGTCTTGTAGCTTAGTACTCGGTAAGGAGTACGGTTTTGTAAATATACGGTTGTCCTTGCAGCTTCTGCCCATAAGTGCATTAGAAGGTCCTGGTCATGTAGCATTGCTTTTGCTGCTTCCATTATTGTTCTGTTCTTTCGTTCCGCAATGCCATTTTGTTGAGGATTGTAGGGAGTGCTCAACTCCGTCTTAATCCCAGATTCTTTGCATAGATTCTTGAATTCTTCCGAAGTGAATTCTACGCCATTATAGATCGTAGAGTCTTGATCTTTTTCCTAGTGTGATTCTTGACCAAGGATTTGAATTCCTTGAACTTGCTAAATACCTCATCATTATTTTTCAAGAAGTAAATCCAAGTCTTACGGGAAAAATCATCTATAAAGGAAACATAGTATACATACCCGCTTAGTGAGCTGGATGACATGGGACCGCATACATCGGAGTAGATTATCTGCAATATTCCTTTTTCCTTGCTTTCACTGCTGGGAAACGCCTTCTTTACATTCTTTCCTTGTGCACATCCCTTGCAAATGCCTTCATGTTTTGTCTGGATTTCTAGAAGTCCTGAAATTGCTTTACTTGCAATAGGTAGTATTCTATAGTGCACATGTGCAAGCCTTATGTGCCAGAGTTCACTTGGTTCTATTGAGTCATGAACCAATGCTTGTTCAGGTTGTCCCTTCAACTTGTACAAGCCTCCCTCTTGCTCTCCAATCACTGTTGCATCATCTATTGTCTTTCCTTTTGGCCATGTTACCGGGCAAATTAGCAGGGCTAATTCCCAGTAAGCAAATTTAAGAATAGTGACCCAATGTCACCTTGGTCACCATTCTAACTTCTTCGGAAGTCGAAACCTCCAAGGAGAAGGATCCTGAAGGAACCCTGCAGAACACTAAGATAACCACGAAAGATATATTCTCTATCCAATTCGTAGTTAGACAAGTGCCTAAATGGAGTCAATAATATTTCGAAGCTCTAGCAGAAGTAAATGTCCAACCATGATGCGTATCTTTTAGATCATCCAATGAAATGTAAACTTAATGTAAGTCAATAATAACCATTCACCAATTGTAGATTCAGGATTATTTACCCATAAAGAAGTGTAGGAAACGTATACACATGTATTGCAATAATCAATATTGGATCAAAAGACTATATTGCTAACATACTACAACCAACAACCAAATATGCATTCAGCGTGATAGTTCATGACCAATTATGACTATTAACAAGCTCAATGTCTAATGTACAAAGGTAGGATTCAATATTATTCAATATCTAGCAATCAGTAGGACTAGCTGAAAAAGTAACCAACACATCCTAGCATCAATACTTCGAAGAAGATCATAACCACCACTATAGATATGTGTCATCCATTCAATGCCAACTAATGTCATTCATCAATATGTATCAGAAGATATTATGTGATCAGACTTTAGTATGCAATGCAGCAATAAGTACCACCACCATCAAATAGATTTTCAATGGAAAAATGATTTTTGTTTTTCAGATCTGTGTATGTCATTACCTAGTACAGCAGAGAATGTATATCAGATTTGTTATAAGATACAGTTGTGCTAATTAATCAAGTGTTATAAGAATTTATAAATAGATATCATAGCCAGTGAACATGTAATAAGTCTTTAGCATCTAACAAGCAAGGTAATTTACAGATCTGATATAAGTTCATTCAACAGATTAGGGTAGTAATTACAAGGTCAGATACTCCAGAATTGTATATGAAATTAGATAAAGGCAAGGAATGAGATCATAAATAATTATACTAACATTCAATAAATATCTTCTATCAATAACAACAACCTTCAGATCTGCAAAACGCCTACAGTACACCAGAGATCATCCACAAAAAAGAATGCAATAAGAATCAGACCTCCAGGATAGATGTCTTGAACAAGTTTTATGCAATGTAACTCACTGTAAATCAGATCTGCGTATGAAGAAAGTGCAACACGTGATCAACCACAGAATTGTTTACCAGACTGGCGCCAAAATCAGACCTTTACTATCCTATTAATTAAATAACCCTAACCTTGTTTTCTGTGTGTAGACAGGGGCAACAAATGGGACACACAGGGTCTGCAAATTCAAGACCTGTGTTGGCTGAGAAATAGAGGGAGAGAAGTGTTATCACACCATAGTAGCAGGGCTACTATTCTTGTTTAGCAGATATCTGCACATTCCAGAGCTTCCATTATTCAGAGCATGGCTATGATGATTGTATATTTTGTGATCACACATGATCAGAGCAGTGTATTATTCAGACTTATGTTAGACCTTGTGCCAAGGCTGAGCCTTGAGAGTTCAGATTTGATGACCGATGTGACCCTTTATCCCATACAGTTCAGTTCAGTGCCTAGAGATGTATTGCAGCAGTGTTTCAGATGGTATATGATGTTTATTACTATGATGATATTGTATGATCTATGGATATTTTATCATTGACTGTGGATCATTATCTTGTTGATTTAGTCATGTTCACAGCATCTGCTTTGTATATTCTTCCTGATGTGGCAAACTGTTTTAAATGAACTGTAAATCATAAAATGGACAATTACTTGCACATTTAGGTCATCTAACAAAACCCACCGGTTTTCCACCTTACATAGATATGGTCTTTCCTGACACCAGTTGTCTGCTAGTGTAGGCTTCATATTCACTTGACTCCATCCATACATGACTTTCCTATTTGACTTTAAACCTTGACCTGTCTCATTTGACTTTCTGATACTGAGGACTTCCCCATTTTTCTACCTCTGTGTTTGGACCGCATCCTTGTATGTTCAGTGTCTCGGCTCTAAGTTGGTGACAAAACTTGCCTTTGGTGAGTTGGATTGTAGGCCTAAATCATTCTGGTCGGTTGTCCCGATGTTTGGCATTGGCTTGAACTCCCCCTAGTCACTTGAGATGTTGTTGGCTAAAACTGAAAGCTCATGTTCTACTTATGGAAACTTATAAATTCGCCCATGGAAACTAAAACGGACAAGAGCGATGAACAACTAAAAATACTCCTCGAAGAGTATAAGAAAGGTCCAAATAGCAATGGTTCTTAAAAGCTATATCTAAACAATTGCTGACCTTATATATATATGAAAACATGCCCTGGATGCAAGCTGCAACTAGTTGTGCTTATCAGCACACCTGAGATCCGAAGGGTTATGTAGGCCAAAAAGGCCGTGAAATGAAATTGAATGATCCTAATGAACCTGGATCAACTTGATGTAGACATGATGCCTAAGTTGAATAAGCACTCTCTAAACAACTTATCCATTTGTGAGGCACAGCTATTCCCCGTGTTATTTTGTCCAAGCAAAGAGTTTGTAGCTTTCCCCTTTTTCCCAGTCCAAAGTATTTTTGAGTTGAGTAAGACAAGTCAACCCCTTGGCCCAACCTTGTTCCTAGCCTTCATCCTTTACTAGCAGTTTGACCATGTCCAATGGGTGATTTTGTCATTTGAACTATTGTGCAAGTAATTTTATAACAAAGGAATATGCTAACTTGATTAATGCCACTGAATGGATGTTATACTTTGAGCTTGGCTGTGAGAATGATTAGAGAAACATGTCTTAGTCTACTGATGTGATTTATCCTTGGTTGTATATTATTGGGATCCGTGATGATGTGGGCCATATCTATACATATTGATGATGATTGATAGTCCCACATACTTGATGATGATGTCATATGATGGACATATGGTTCAGATGATGATTGATGTAGTTCAACAGGTTTTATTATTATTTCAGATCATCAGATTATGCACTGTCCATATATGGTGGACCCTACAGCTGGCCCATTAGGGCAACCCATGGTGTATGAGTACACATTCCTAGTGGATTTGGGTCTTTTGGATCCAATGAGACACTTATCTTTCAGTTCCGGGCACTTCTGACAGTGATTGATGCAGGTTTACACTTGTTGACCAGATTTGGGGCTAATTTCCCAGCCTGAGCAGCAGGGGCCATGAGAGGCCATGAGGAGGGGGTGGTCCAACCACCTGTTTTTACCATTTATCCCCCCTTTTGGAGAGCCTGGTGGGCTCAGTTGGACAGCGCAGATGCCCTGGGAGGCAGTTTTGGCACTTTCACAGTTACCGAGGCAGTTAAAAAATGGGATAAAGTGGTCACTGAGGAATTTGATTTGGGCAATTGAGGCAAGGTTTTGGCATTTGGTTTTCACAGAGGTCTTCTAGGGTGAGCCCACTATCTTCCATCCAGTTTTCACCATGTGGGTAGGCCCACAACCATCACAGGAGGTCTTTTACTGCTTGTCTGTCACAGATTTTGAGGACAGATTTGATCATTTATATTATATTGGACATATTTTATTATTTTATTGTGCCTTGGGGATGAGCTAGTAAGGATTGATGCCTCCTAGCCCCACCATGTGCTTCTTATGTCATGTCCTAGTCATTATGAGGTGGGCTTTGGTACTTTTACCCCCTCTAGTGGATGACGTCACCCTCCATGACTATTTTAGACTATGACGCCATCATTATATTGGGTGATCCATGTGATATATTGTTATGATTCATTATTAGCCATTGATCATGTATTGAGATCTTTTAATCTCAACCACTCATTTGATGTAGTATTGTAAAGTGGTATAGGGTTTTGGTCTTTATTATCCTATATAAGGAGGAGACCCCCTATTGTATAGCTCACCTTTGGAGCTCTGGAATATTGGAATAGAACATTTCTTTGTGGAGCATATCTCTCTTGTCTTGTGGATTCTCTTGCATATTGAGTATATAGTATCTCTTCTATGTATCATTGTGGATTTTGGTGCTTCTACTAGTCTTCTTGCAGGAAAGTCGAATTGATGGAGAGGAGGGCGATTTCTTGAGGGTTATTGTTGGAGGGATCTACATATTCTCTCTTGGGTTGATCTTGTGACAGGGAGTATCATTATTGTATCTTCGTGACATAGTTGATGCTTTCTATTACATCTTTCTATCATTTTCATAATCATCTTACTTTACTCGTTTCTTTGATCATGTCTTGTAGGAGGAGGACGATTTGGCTATCTTGGAGGAGGACGTTTTGGTTGGAGCTCTTGGATCTCACTCTTGAATATACACATAGGAGAATGCTATCAATTTGCAAGGTGGCCACAAGCAATTGAGGTAAGATCTACAAGGTATGTGCCTCTTTCCATCCATTCTCTCTTCATTGGTCACAAACCCTAATTAATTAAAACCCTCATTTTGGTTTTTCTTAGATCTACTTAGATCTAGCCTTGCTTTTGAAAAGATCTTAAGAACCCACCTCTATAGCATCCACCCCTAGTTGGATCTATAGTTTGGTGGTGATTGGGTTAAAATTGACACACTTTTCAAGGCAATATAGCCCTCTTGAACCAAATCGCACTTCCTTGGAGAGGCTTGTTGGGTTAGATCTAGCATATGGGTAGGTGCGATCCCGCTTGATTTGCAATCTACACACTTGATAACCTACCCCTAGACTTTTACTTGGGTGATTTCTACCTTGTGGGCATCATTCCACATTTTAAGGGATTAAAACCCCCTTTTGAACTACTTGGCACCTTAAAACTCAAATCTAGTAAGATCTAACCCTTGAATTGACTTGATTTTCTAGATCCACATAGATCGGTGCCTAAGCTACTTGGATCTTCAATTTGGTGGCCATTGGACTTGATTGGACACACCTTATCCACCTTTTAGCCCTCCTTGAGCAAGGTCGCACTCCCTTGGGTGACTGAGTTTGCCCACTTCTAGGACCTGGGTAGTTGAGATTTCAGTGGATTTGGAACGAGCATACCTTGAAACCTATATCTAGAGTATCATTTTGTGACGATCTGCCTTGGGGGTAGCATTCCTTGTTTTAAGGGATTGTGGTCCACTTGGGTCATTTCATGAAATCCTAGATTTAGCAAGATCCAACCATTCTATCTCAATTAGCCCACTTGTCTTGACCTTTAGGTGTCCCGATCTACACTTTGACATATCTTTTGACTCCATTAACCCATCCAACAAGGCACTAGTCCTCCTCAAGCAAGTCGCACTCCTTGGGAATTTTGTCAAACCTTAGATCCGGTACATGGGTACTCCGAATTTCAACTTAGATCCATAGATCTATTCATTATATATCCTCTAGTGCCAATTGCATCCCTTAATTTCACCTTGTGGGTCCACTTTAAGCCATTTCACATATCCCAAGAAAGTAGGACCCACTTGTGTAGTACATGGTACTATATCTTGTCATCATAACTAATCATGTGGCCTAAATCATACATTGGTTGAAACACTAATCATTTCTCAAACCACCTTCAACCATACTTTAACTTCTAGGTCCATTTAACCTTGCATTGGTTTCCGTAACTCATCATTTACTTATCCATAGGAACCTTTGTTTGGGTCCAATCATCTTTGATTGGTTATAGGGTCTCCCCTAGGTCTTGTTTTACCTTCACCTAAAGTGAAGAGTGCCTCGGTTGACGTGACTCCCACCTTGCATTGGGAACCGTGGCATCTCTTGGGTCACCTCTTTAGTTGTCTATCTCCTCTACCGTCTCGGATGGGATACCACTAGGGGCAACTACAAGTTGTGTGATAACAAGAAGGGTTGCAAGGAGAAGGAAATGAGGGAAGAGAAGGAAGGGGATGGGAGTGTAGGTATCAGATGGATGAGAGAATGCAAGTAGAGGAAGATGGAAGAGTGGGAAGCAGAGAGAAGAAGAGTTCTGCAGTTAGGTTTTTACACAGGAAATAGGGTTTAAATTTAGTCTTTTTTTTAACACTAAAAAATGCATAAAAACATAAATAGGATCAAAATTAATCTAAGGTAATATTATAAAAATTATATAAACTCATAAATTTAAGAGAGCTAAGCTAACATAATAATTACTAAACATACAAAACTCAGAAATTAAGGTTTTTTTTAGGGAATTTTTGATAAGTTTGGGATTTTTAGGGCTTCAGAAATTTCGCCCTCGGGTTTTTAGGGACAAATAGGGCAGGCTGAAATTATAGGAGGAAGGGGCGAAATCTTAGGAAGGCCAAAAAATGCAAAAAAAATAATTTTTAAATTTTTAGGTTTTTTATCATAAAATTGCAGACCTAATTCTAATCCCAGTTCTACCATGAAAATGCAAAATTTTAACCCTAAAAAATATTTACAAATGTACAATACTCAGATTTTAGGTTAACAATTAGATGAACAACCTAGGGTTTCAAAGTGAACTATCTACCAAACCCTAGGGCATCAATGAGAGGAGTTACCCTCCTTGAGATGGTACTTGGCAAGCTTGGCAACTATGGCTAACCTCAATAATCTCTAGGATTCGTTGAGGAGACCTAGCCTAGCAAAAATTGAAGACCTAAAGCTCAAGCTTGAATGCAAAGGTGATCAAAGATAAAAATGAAATGTTAATCAAGACAAAATGAAACAACAATGGCTTCCAATCAACCTTAACAAACATCACTTCCATACAAATTAACTAAGAGACATCAAACCAAAAGTATAGCTACCTCCAAGTGCATGTGTTAAGTAAACAACTCTAGCCTCACCTTAGCAATGGCATGAACAATAGTAAAACTTCCAAGAATTGCTTCAAACTTGCAAAATAACGTTCATCAAGGAGTGCATTCCTTCAAAGAGCCCTAGTTAGGGCAAATAACAAACATAATGAAATTATCCCAAAAGTTCATGATGAAAATAGAGTGAGGAGATCGAATTTATATGATCTCACACTCACTTTTACATAAAATAAGCTCAATTTAATATTAAAAATGTCAACTTAAAATTAAAACAAAAATAATATAAAAAAATGATAAAAGTGGGTAAATTGGGTATTTTTCGCCAGATTTGACCTAAGCATTAGTAAAATGGTTGAACAAGGCCAAATTTTACGAAACTGAAGGCCAGACTATGTAGGGGTGCGTCGTCATTCCCCAACTAACCCAATCAGTGATGAAAATCCCTTAACGCCCCCCCCCCCCCCCCCTTTTAGCAAGCAAACAGTCTGCCAAGGAGGATGACATCATCCTCTGAAGGATGCCCCAGAGAGAGGGAACTGCTAGACTGGAGGGCCAGGAGGGTGCTAAAGGTGCTCTGAAGGATGGATATATGCCTCGGTGCTGAAGAACCTGTCGCTGGAGTGATAAAACAAGGTCGGGGTCATGTGACCTAGTGACCAACGTTTGGAAGCCTCGAACACCAACCTCAGGGTTTCAAACCCTTTTATGAGGCAGTCAGCGATGCCATTAAGCCATAGCTGTTCCATAAGAGAAACCAGAGGGTCTGGCCATAACCCCACCTCAGAATAAGCTGGCTAAACACCCCTCCTGGTCAGAAAAAAGACAACCTCTCCCTTGGGCACCTCTGCAGGTACGCTGGTGCTGGTACCATCGTAACATTGTCTCCAACTGCGGGACAAGTACTCCTCTTGAGGGTGCTCGAGAATTCAAGAATCATCTGGGTACCTGTACACCTACACATATCAAACAACCACGGACATCAAAATACCCAGAGGCAGGCACTTTCATCCTGCTTTGCTCATCAAATTAGACTAAATAAATGCATAAACAAACGACTAACCTATGTCAACATGAAGAACGTCAAATGCAATGCATGGATAACAGTATATGCCTAACTTACCTACCTATGCTGACATAAGAAAGGGAAAGGACTAGGTAAAATCATACCACCAATGTAACCACTTGAGTAAGCAATTCATACCACCAATGTAACCACTTGAGTAAGCAATTCATACCTGTTGTTTTACCTTTGTCTTTGGATAGAGTCCATGATAAAACTTGATCAATCACGAAGCAATTACATACCCAAGTCTCCTGCATGATATGAGAAGAGGGTTGGCTGGCTACGGGGATCTAGAAGTTGTAATATTTTTAACATGGAGAAGATTCAGTTTTACAAGTTCCATTTATCCAAGCTTCCACCGGACTAATGTATGGACCATCTTGATGATATATTGACATCAAGGAAACAATTTGCTTGATTGTCCACTAGAGAAAACAATTGTGGAGGTGGACCTTGCGAATCTTCACATATTAGCTGCAACCTATTTGGACAATCCTTTGGAAACGGATGCATATTGCTTTTCTTTATAATTATCGTGTTATTGCCTCTAATCATCTTTATCATTTTGAAATTGTTAACTACACAATTGAAGCCCTCATATTTTAAATGAAAGATAAACAATATAAATCCTGACAATGTGAAAATAAAATCATACCTGTCCACATACCTGTATTGCGTTTATTGGAAAACATCATTGACCACTTAGCAATACTAGACAAAAAGGGCTATATACTTGTCGCAGAATGTAGTTGATTAAGGCTTACCATGAATTGAGAGATAGCGGAGGGACTTTGCACATGAGCATTGTCAACAGGGACCACCTCTCGCATCACTGCATCCTTTAGCAAAGAAAAGGGATTGATCCAATCTTTATCGAAAGTGGAGCAAGCTTCTTTATCCATATATATGGTCGGGAGAGGATCCATCATCAAGCTACAAGGTCTAGAAGAATCGTACATTGGCGGGCCAATGAACTTCCAATAATCATCATTTTCTGCATACCTGCACCTTTCTTCCAAGAGAGCCAACATATCATAAGAAACCATAACTTGAGGATATGGAGCACTTACCATTTTTGTACATTCTTTAGTTTCTTCAACTGAGGTCTCTTGTTCTTCCACTTTTGTAATTACTTCATTTTCTTGGTCCGGAACAATGGTTTCTTTAAGTAAAACTTCCGAGGATTGATCTTCATGGATTTCTTTATTGAACATGTTCCTTGAATCTTTAACATAAGGCATCCATGTGTTGCGGCTCTCAGGATCCCAGTAACTACATAAGTCTTCTACCAATTTTGCAAGGGATGATATTGTTGCTTTTTCTAAACCCACGAACCAAGCAAGAGGCTTTCCTCCTAGGTGATGAATAAATGTTCTCATGTAGAGGCTTTCTTCCTTTTTGACGTGATTTTCTTCAGCCATCGTCATGAACCATTGAACATGGTCCCCGACCTTACCACGAGTGCAATTGAATGGGAACCAAAAAATCTCAAGTAGCTCATCAGAATGCCCAGGAAATTTTGACAAATCAAGAGGAGCAAAAGCTATCTCGTTTTCTGCATCTGTAGGATAATCAGGATCCTTAAATTCGAATGGAACATCCTTTTTGCAAGAAGAAGCCATGTCACCTGGTTTCCTTGTCTTTGTGGAGTACTTCTGTTATTTTTCTTTAGTTAGAGTCGCCAGGAGAGAACTGTCAAGTTAGCTTAACAAACCTCACCAAAGTACCAAAAACAAAAGGCGTACCTGTGATGATCGAAATGAGTTCTGAGTCAACCAGTGGAGTCGCCAGGTAAGATCTGTAAGATTAGTCTTTAACAATATTTTCAAAATACCAATCAAAGACTTACCTCAATATTATTACCAAATGTCGTTTTGCCAAGGATGTAGATGACTCCGGTTAAACAACTTTGATTTTCAAAACGTCCCCGAAAATGGCGCCAAAATTGTTACTGGGCAAATTAGCAGGGCTAATTCCTAGTAAGCAAAAGTAAGAATAGTGACCCAATGTCACCTCGGTCACTGTTCTAACTTCTTCGGAAGTCGAAACCCCCAAGGAGAAGGATCCTTAAGGAACCCTGTAGAACACTAAGACAACCACGAAAGATATATTCTCTGTGCAATTCGTAGTTTTTGACCAGTGCCTAAATGGAGTCAATAATATTTCAAAGTGCTAGCAGAAGTAAATTTCCAACCATGATGCGTATCTTTTAGATCATCCAATGAAATGTAAACTTAATGTAAGTCGATAATAACCATTCACCAAACGTAGATTCAGGATCATTTACCCATAAAGAAGTCTAGGAAACGTATACACATGTACTGCAATAATCAATGTTGGATCAAAAGACTATACTGCTAACATACTATAACAAACAACCAAATATGCATTCAGCGTGATAGTTCATGACCAATTATGACTATTAACAAGCTCAATGTCTAATGTAGAAAGGTAGGATTCAATATTATTCAATATTTAGCAATCATTAGAGGATTAGCTGAAAAAGTAACCAACACATCCTAGCATCGATACTTCGAAGAAGATCATAACCACCACTATTGATGTGTGTCATCCATTCAATGCCAACAAATGTCATTCATTAATATGTATCAGAAGATATTATGTGATCAGACTTTAGTATGCAATAAGTACCACCATCATCAAATAGATTTTCAATGGAAAAATGATTTTTCAGATCTGTGTATGTCATTGCCTAGTACAGCAGAGAATGTATATCAGGTTTGTTATAAGATATAGTTGTGCTAATTAATCAAGTGTTATAAGAACTTATAGATAGATATCATAGCTAGTGAACATATAATAAGTCTTTAGCATCTAACAAGCAAGGTAATTTCCAGATCCGATATAAGTTCATTCCATAGATTAGGGTAGTAATTACAAGGTAAGATACTCCGGAAATATATATGAAATTAGATAAAGGCAAGGAACGAGATCATAACTAATTATACTAACATTCAATAAATATCTTTTAGCAATAACAACCACCTTCAGATCTGCAAAACGCCTACAGTACACCAGAGATCATCCACAAAAAGAATGCAATAAGAATCAGAGCTCCAGGATAGATGTATTGAACAAGTTTTATGCAATGTAACTCACTGTAAATCAGATCTGGGTATGAAGAAAGTGCAACACGTGATCAACCACAGAAATTTTTACCAGACTGGTGCCAAAATCAGACGTTTATTATCCTATTAATTAAATAACCCTAACCTTGTTTTCTGTGTGTAGACAGGGGCAGCAAAGGGGACACACAGGGTCTACAAATTAATTTGCAGACCTGTGTTGACTGAGAAATAGAGGGAGAGAAGGGCTTCGAGGAGAAGGAAATGAGGGAAGAGAAGGAAGGGGATGGGAGTTTAGGTATCGGATGGATGAGGGAATGCACGTAGAGGAAGATGGAAAGGTGGGCAGCAGAGAGAAGAAGAGTTATGCAGTTAGGTTTTTACACAGGAAATAGGGTTTAAATTTAGGTTTTTTTTAACACTAAAAAATGCATAAAAACATAAAAGGGATCAAAATTAATCTTAAGGTAATATTAACAAGAATTATATAAACTCAGAAATTTAAGAGAGCTAAGCTAACATAATAATTATTAAAGTTAGAAAACTCAAAAATTAGGGTTTTTTTTAGCGAGTTTTTGATAAGTTTGGGATTTTTAGGGCTCCTAAAATTTCGCCCTAGGGTTTTTAGGGACAAATAGGAAGGTCGAAATTATAGGAGGAAGGGCCGAAATTTTAGGGTGGCAAAAAAAAAATAAAAAATAAAAAATAATTTTTAAATTTTTAGGTTTTTTATCATAAAATTGTAAACCTAATTCTAACCCTATTTCTACCATGAAAATGCAAAATTTTAACCATAAATAATAATTACAAATGTACAAAACTCAGGTTTTAGGTTAAAAAGTAGATGAACAACCTAGTGTTTCAAAGTAAACTATCTACCAAACCCTAGGGCATCAATGAGAGGAGTTACCCTCCTTGAGATGGTACTTGGCAAGCTTGGCAACTAAGGCTAACCTCAACAATCTCTAGGATTAGTTGAGGAGACCTAGCCTAGCAAAAGTTGAAGACCTAAAGGTCAAGCTTGAATGCAAGGGTGATCAAAGATAAAAATGAAATGCTAATCAAGAGAAAATGAT
This sequence comes from Larix kaempferi, assembly GCA_027924585.1. Lineage (NCBI taxonomy): Eukaryota > Viridiplantae > Streptophyta > Pinopsida > Pinales > Pinaceae > Larix > Larix kaempferi. Next base: position 5,933,209 of record BSBM01000315.1, on the reverse strand, counting down.
GCAACAATGGCTTTCAATCAACCCTAACAAGCATCATTTTCATACAAATTGACTAAGAGACATAAAACCAAAAGTATAGATACCTCCAATTGCATGTGTTAAGCAAACAACTCTAGCCTCACCTTAGAAATGGCATGAACAATAGTAAAACTTCCAAGAAATGCTTCAGACTTGCAAAATAACGTTCATCAAGGAGTGCATTCCTTCAAAGAGCCCTAGTTAGGGAAAATAGCAAACATAATGAAATTATCCCAAAAGTTCATGATGAAAATGAAGTGAGGAGATTGAATTTATATGATCTCACTCACTTTTACATAAAATAAGGTCAATTTAATATTAAAAATGTCAACTTAAAATTAAAACAAAAATAATAAAAAATAATGATAAAAGTGGGTAAATTGGGTATTTTTCCCCAGATTTGACCCAAACATGAGTAAAATGGTTGAACAAGGCCAAATTTTACGAAACTGATGGCTAGACTGCATGGGGGGGGGGGTCGTCATGCTCCAACTAACCCAATCAGTGATGAAAATCCCTCAACGCCCATCCCTTTTAGCAAGCAAATAGTCTGCCAAGGAGGATGACGTCATCCTTTGAAGGATGCCCCAAAGAGAGGGTGCTGCTAGACTGGAGGGCCAGGAGGGTGCTAAAGGTGCTCTGAAGGATTGATATATGCCTCAGTGCTGAAGAGTCTGCTGCTGGAGTGATAAAACAAGGTCGGGGTCATGTGACCCAGTGACCCACCCTTGGAAGCCCCGGATACCAACCTCAGGGTTTTAAACCTTTTTATGAGGCAGTCAACGATGCCATTAAGCCATAGCTCTTCTAGAGAAGAAACCAGAGGATTTGGCCATAACCCTACCTTAGAATAAGCTGGCTAAACACCTGTCCTGGTCAGGAAAAAGACAATCTCTACCTGGGGCACCTCTGCAGGTACGCTGGTGCTGGTACCATCGTAACACTGGCTCCAACTGCGGGACAAGTACTCCTCCTGAGGGTGCTCGATAATCCAAGAATCATCTGGGTACTTGTAGACCTACACACATATCAAACAACCAAGGACATCAAAATACCCAGAGGCAGACACTTCCGTCCTACCTTGCTCATCAAATCAGACTAAATAAATGCATAAGCAAACGACTAACCCATGTCAACATGAAGAACGTTAAATGCAATGCATGTGTAACAGTATATGCCTAACTTACCTACCTATGCTGACATAAGAAACATAAAGGACTAGGTAAAATCATACCACCAATGTAACCACTCGAGTAAACAATTGATACCTGTTGCTTTACCTTTGTCTTTGGATAGAGTCCATGATAAAACCTGATCAATCACGAAGCAATTACCTACCGAAGTCTCCTCCATGATATGAGAAGAGGGTTGGCTAGCTACGGGGATCTGTAAGTTGTAATATTTTTGCCATGGAGAAGAGTCACTTTTACAAGCTCCATTTATCCAAGCTTCCACCAGACTAATGTATGGACCATCTTGATGATATATTGGCATCAAGGAAAAAATTTGCTTGAAAATTGCTTGATTGTCCACTCGAGAAAACAACTGTGGAGGTGGACCTTGCAAACCTTCACATATTAGCTGCAACCTGTTTGGACAATCCTTTGGAAATGGATGCATATTGTTTTTCTTTATACTTATTGTGTTAATGTCCCTAATAATCTTTATCATTTTGAAATTGTCAACTACACAATTGAAGCCTTCACATTTTAAACGAAAAGATAAACAATATAAATCCTGACAATGTGAAAATAAAATCATACCTGTCCACATACCTGTATTGCCTTTATTGGAAAACATCGTTGACCACTTACTGATATTGGACAAAAAGGGCCGAATACTTCTCGCAGAATGTAGTTCATTAAGGCTTACCATGAACTGAGAGATAGCGGAGGGACTTTGCACATGAGCATTGTCAACAGGGACCACCTCTCTCATCACTGCATCCTTTAGCAAAGAAAAAGGATTGATCCATTTTTCATCGGAGGTAGAGCAAGCTTCTTTATCCATATATATGCACGGGGGATGATCCATCATCAAGCTACAAGGTCTAGAAGAATCGTACATTGGCGGGCCAATGAAATTCTAATAATCATCGTTTTCCGCATACCTATAACTTTCTTCCAGGAGAGGCAACATATCATAAGAAACCATAACTTGAGGATATGGAGCACTTACCATTTCTGTACATTCTTCAGTTTCTTCAACTGAGGCCTCTTGTTCTTCATCTTCTGTAATTACTTCATTTTCTTGGTCCGGAACAATAGTTTCTTTAAGTAAAATTTCTGAGGATTGATCTTCATGGATTTCTTTCCCGAACATGTTCCTTGCATCTTCAACATAAGGTATCCATGTGTCGTGGCTCTCAGGATCCCAGTAGCTACATAAGGCTTCTACCAATTCTGCAAGCGATGATATTTTTGCTTTTTCTAAGCACACGAACCAAGCAAGAGGCTTTCCTCCTAGGTTATGAATAAATGTTCTCATGTAAAGGCTTTCTTCCTTTTTGACGTGATTTTCTTCAACGATCGTCATGAACCATTGAACATGGTCCCCGACCTTACCACGACTGCAATTGAATGGGAACCAAAAAATCTTTGGTAGCTCATTAGAATGCCCAGGAAATTTTGACAAATCAAGAGCAGCAAAAGCTATCTCGTTTTCTACATCTGTAGGATAATCAGGATCCTTAAATTCAAATGGAACATCCTTTTTGCATGAAGAAGCCATGTCACTCGGTTTCCTTGTCTTTGTGGAGTACTTCTGCTATTTTTCTTTAGTCGGAGTCGCCAGGAGAGACCTGTCAAGTTAGCTTAACAAACCTCACGAAAGTACCAAAAAAAAGGCGTACCTGAGATGATCGGATTGAGTTCCCGAGTCAACCAGTGAGGTCGCTTTTAAATGAGTGGAGTCACCAGGTAAGATCTGCAAGATTAGTCCTTAACAATATTTTCAAAATACCAATCAAAGACTTATCTCAATCTTCTTACAAATGTCGTTTTACCAAGGATGTCAATGACAACATAAAAGATCTGAACTTAGAATTATGTCAATGACAGCATAATATTAACAAGAATTATATAAACTCAGAAATTTAAAAGAGCTAAGCTAACAAAATAATTACTATAGATACAAAACTCAGAAATTAAGATTTTTTTTAGGGAGTTTTTGATAAGTTTGGGATTTTTAGGGCTCCTAAAATTTCGCTCTAGGGTTTTTAGGGACAAATAGGGAAGGCCGAAATTATAGGAGGAAGGGCTGAAATTTTAAGGAGGCCAAAAATGCAAAAAATTAATTTTTAAATTTTTAGGTTTTTATCATAAAATTGCAGACCTAATTCTAACCCTATTTCTACCATGAAAATGCAAAATTTTAACCCTAAATAATAATTACAAATGTACAAAACTCAGATTTTAGGTTAAAAAGTAGATGAACAACCTAGGGGTTCAAAGTAAACTATCTACCAAACCCTAGGGCATCAATGAGAGACCTAGCCTAGCAAAAGTTGAGGAGACCTAGCCTAGCAAAAGTTGAAGACCTAAAGGTCAAGCTTGAATGCAAGGGTGATCAAAGATAAAAATGAAATGCTAATCAAGACAAAATGAAGCAACAATGGCTTCCAATCAATCCTAACAAGCATCACTTTCATACAAATTGACTAAGAGACATCAAACCAAAAGTATAGATACCTCCAAGTGCATGTGCTAAGAAAATAACTCTAGCCTCACCTTAGCAATGGCATGAACAATAGTAAAACTTCGAAGAAATGCGTCAAACTTGCAAAATAACCTTCATCAAGGAGTGCATCCCTTCAAAGAACCCTAGTTAGGGCAAATAGCAGACATAATGAAATTATCCCAAAAGTTCATGATGAAAATGAAGTGAGGAGATTGAATTTATATGATCTCACACTTACTTTTACATAAAATAAGGTCAATTTAATATTAAAAATGTCAACTTAAAATTAAAACAAAAATAATATAAAATAATGATAAAAGTGGGTAAGTTGGGTATTTTTTGCCAGATTTGACCCAAACATGAGTAAAATGGCTGAACAAGGCCAAATTTTACGAAACTGAAGGCTAGACTACGTAGGGGGGGTTCGTCATGCCCTGACTAACCCCATCAGTGATGAAAATCCCTCAACGCCCCCCTTTTAGCAAGCAAATAGTCTGTCAAGGAGGATGGCGTCATCCTCTGAAGGAGGCCCTAGAGGGAGGGCATTGCTAGACTGGAGGGCCAGGAGGGTGCTAAAGGTGATCTGAAGGATGACCCCCTAGAGTGATTAAACAAGGTCGGGGTGATGTGACCCAGTGACCCACCCTTGGAAGCCCCAGACACTAACCTTAGGGTTTTAAACCCTTTTATGAGGTAGTCAGCTATGCCATCAAGCCATATCTCCTCTAGAGGAGAAGCCAGAGGTTCTGGCCATAACCCCCCTCAGAATAAGCTGGCTAAACACCCTTTCTGGTCAGAAAAAAGACAACCTCTAACTGGGGCACCTTTGCAGGTACGCTGCTGCTGGTACCATCGTAACAGGCCACATTAGGACTTGGCCATCGACAAATGCAACCCTCACTCCCTTAGCATCTAGTGCTGATATGGAGAGACGATTCTTGGTTAATCCTGGGACATATAGGACATCTTTCGTCTTCAAAGATTTGCCAGAGTCTAGCTTGTAGGAAGCTTCTTCATTTCCTCTTATGTGGTATTGATAATCATACCCAAGTTTCACCTTATGAGGTGACTCATGCGCAGATAGATTGATGAATGATTCTTTGTATCCTGTCATGTGCTTGGAAGCTCCATTGTCTACAAGCTAATCATTGCTCCCGTGTGTGATAGTGCCCGTGAGTGCTGAGATTAGGATATTCTTCATCACTTTAAGAATCATCTCTTTCTTCTTCTCTGGTTCTTTTCCTTGCTGGTTCATCATCTTCAGTGGTGTGTGCATGATGTCTCTTCTTGTTAGTCTTCTTGGAGGAACCTTTGTTTCTGGGACAATTTCTTGAGCAGTGTCCTTTCTTATCACATGTGTAACATCTAATATTGGATAGATCTCTTATAGATTTTCTGTTTCTGTTGTGATGGTGCTCCTCCCTCTTATTATGATTTCTTCTAGTGCATGAGCTATAAGAGCTTGATCTTCATTTGCTCCCATCTTCTCTTCTCGTGCCACAAGTCAAGCTTCTTCTTGTGTACATTCTTCCCATAGTCTGCTGAAGGTGATTAACTTCTTCCTGGCATATATTCCTTGAATGAATGATTCCCATGATCTTGGGAGACCATTAAAGGTGGTCATAATGATCTCTCCTTCTTCTACCTTTTCTTCAACTGCTTCAAGTTGTTCCTTGATTTGAGAGACCCTTGTCAAGTAGGATTGCATGGTCTCTGAGTTTAGAATCTTCACATTCTTGAGCTGGTTCCTTAATGTCATCTTTCGATTGATGTTCTTCCCTTCGAATAGCTTCGTCAAAGCATCAAACATCTCCTTGGGTGTCTTCAAGGATGACACATGGGGGATGAGATGATCTTTAATGGAGTCTGCAATAATTCTCTTGGCCTTGACCAAGTTCTTCTTGTGGATAGTCTTTGCTTCATTTCCCTCTGGTGCTAGAACCTCTTCACTAACATATTTGTCCAAATCATTTTCTTCAAGGACAAGAGCAATCCTATACTTCCATGCTTGGAAGTTATCAACTCCCTCAAGCTTATCCTCAAGCTTGGCGTGGTGAGTCATTTTGAAATGAGAACCTTAAATGGAAATAACAGAGATTTAGGTCTTGCCAATTTGAGATGCCCAACCTGGTTCTGGAGCTCGCTGGCCTAGGGTTTGTTAGAGAAACCCTAATTTTCCAAAGTTGGAATTCCAAACTTCTGATTTGACAGGAATATGCGCCTCCTCAAGGTGAGTTGTCCAATGTACTCCTTTTTCCCAATTGATGTAGGAAAACCTCAAAATCTTGATGCCCTAGTTTTCTCTCGGCACTAGTGTTTGGGTCAAAAATGAAAATTCTCCAAATTCAATTTTGTTTCCTCCAAAAGATGCGCCCTCCTAGGGCGAGTTAGCCTAGCCCTCTTTTTCAGATGATTTGTGGAGAGAAGACCTTGAACTAGGAGGCCCTAGTTTCCCGTTGCTGCACAATGCCTTCTTTTCAGGTTAGCTCTGATACCATGTTAGAGTTTGCACTTTAATTCAGTTTTAACTAGGATCTTTAACTGAAAGAAAAACAAGCACAATAAAACACAATAGACACAATAGTTTTCCTCGGGGAAACCATAAAGGAGAAAACCCCACAACTTCCTCAAAGATAGATTCGTTACTAATACAATATCAAGCAAAATGGAAAACCCAAATATATGTCTTCTGCAGCGTCTCTCTTTCTCCTAAGCGAACTTGTCTTCTCTCTCTTGCTTATGCAAACTTGAGGGAGTGAGTGGTGTGTCCAAATGAGAGAGCAAAGCTCTCTATTTATACTTTATGTTAGGGGTGACCTAAATCCTAATTAGGTCGGCCTCACTAACCTGACTGGGCCGACTTGTCCTAGGGAGACTTAATAATACATTTTACATTTGACTTTTGGGGATCTAATGCCCCGACTTACAATGGAGGTTTTACCTCAATGACCTTTCATGACTAAACATAATAATGACATCCCTGAACGGAGGAAAAACATCTCCGTCAAAGGTACAAGTAAAATACAATAATAATAATAAATATAAAATACAGATGAATATCTTTCGAAGTTACATTTACAACAGCACTCTTTGGGATCTTCTTACAAAGATGTGCTTCATTGTTTGAAGGTGTTTCTGAACACCATCAATTTCACTTGGTTACTTTGTGGGCTCATCATGCAAAAGTAATATGGCATCAAAGCCAGGTTCCCTGAGTAAAACTGATGTCCTGTTCAGCATGATGTACTCATGGGTATATGATGCTGCAACGAGCGTCTTGATGTGAAAATGGTCACTGTTCAAGAAGTTTCAGTTCAAACTGCCTACATTTTTTTGGAGCCTTGATGATGCTTTGAAGTTTTTGACTTCATAATAGTGGATACGTGAAGGGTGTTGGTTCGAGAAATAGGCTTTCAAGGTTTCCCTCTCTGAAGTTTGAATGCACATTATTTTGGTGAATACAAGTGCATCTACACTTCGATGCATCAACATTAGGGATGCCCTAGCTTAATCACTGTGTAATTATTTTGTGAACTCAGAACAATTTATTTTTATGCTTTAGCTGTGTTGGATATGAAGTCTCTTGGGAGTATTTCAAGAACGCAGTATCTCTTGTAGTGAACACAACAGTTTGCGGTGCTGGATCTCTGTTGAAGACTATAGCTTCATTTTTCCAATAGACTATGTTGTTTTGGCACTGCTATACTCTGTATCAGCCACTATCTTGGATCTCTCTGATATAATTGTAGATTGCCGCTCCCATAGGTTCAATTGAGCCAGCACATGGTCACTCCAATGGCGCCTTGTTTGTGTTGCTATGGATCTATTGCTGAAGCAAGCTAATGTGCAAGTAGTTTGGACACCACAGTAAGTTTGTTGGTGGCAAATTATGCAGAGCTTTTAGCCTGTTTAGACATGACCCACAACTGTGATTTCCAAGACGACATTTATGAGTATCTTTTGTTCATTATTCCCAGCAAGATCTGGTGTGGTTTCAGGTGTTTCTGTGCGACTACTATTGTACTGTTCCATAGGACTAAAAGATTAGCCTGAGCTGATTTGATGGTGATCAGAATTGGAGGTGGTGGCATTGTGGCCCTAGTCCACTTCCCTTGGATCGCACGGTGGGCATATCGGCCTTTTACTACATGTATTTCACCCTTGGACTTGCTCTATTCAAAGAACCTTTCCTGTACAAAAAATTGGCTGCATAAGCTCTGGTAAGATGTTTTGATTCTGTTTGTGGCTATCTTGGAAAGCAAGAAATTAAATACTTTTTGTTTACCATTACAAAGCATCAATTGACTAGAAGAAGGGAGATTGGTGGCATCTCTGGTTTGCTGAATATTATGCCCATATCTATTTGTGCATTCATAGATCTATTTGTGTAGCATTTTGTTTGGTTGCCTGATCCATCACGTGTATCATATCGACTCTTTGAGATGTGTTCATCCCACAGAGCATCCAGCTTAGTGCTCAAGCAAACAAATCAGATCATGGTATGTACCCTATTCATGTTTGCCTGTGTGTGGCAAGCGATTTAGGGTTTGTTTTTCTCAACGAGACCTAGCTTCCATTTTCAGAAGCATGTCATAGGTCATCGATCATCTGCTGCTCATGCTATAGCAACAGACTGAAAATAATAGTTTGTGAGCCTCACCTCCGCAGAAGATTTGTTTACATGTGGCATGGGCCCTCTTATTGTGATCCGAGCATATATTCTCCTGTGCATTATTGTGACCGATCATGCCTAGGATTGTTCACTGAACACATGGTTAATTTACTTAGTGCTGGCAAACATGGGTTAAACTAAGAATAGTTGGTGAGTTAGTGTTTTTCGACCCTGAATCTTGAACTGTGCATAGTTTTTCTTTGCTTGCTGCTGGCTCATTTAAAAGGTTGGAATTTGGTCATATATTTTCCACCCTGAATCTTGAACCGTACATGGTTTTTCTTTGCTTGCTGCTGGCTCATTTAAAAGGTTTGAATTTGGTCAGATATATGATAACTTGATAATTGGTCTTCAGTTGGGATTGAAACCGTCTATTCATTTTATTTGTGTAACATTTTATGGTTAGGTTGAAATTTAAAAGGCATTTATCATATATTTTGGTAAAGAAGTTTGGTGTATTTGAATAACAAAGTCATAAATATTTGTCGATTAGGCAAGACCGCAAGACTTTGAAGTTATACGAACTTAACCCAATTTCCATACTCTAATTATGAATAGAGAGTAAAATATTTTATGAATTTGAAATATCTTTCTTTGTTAAAGGTTTACTTTATATTATCCTTGGTTTGTGGAAAGGGTATATTTTGTTCTTAGTGGAGAACAGTGGTTTTGTGGGGGCCTTCACACTTCATGTGCCCCATTCGCAAATTATGGATGTCTTTAACAAGTATTAGAAATTGAAGACAAAATAGGATCTCTTTTCTTTCTTGGGTGGATGAGAAGGACAAGACGATCAAGGACTTGTGTGATCTCAATCAAGGCCTTATTCAAGAAGTAACCAAGTTCAGAAGTACTGAAGGTAATTTGAAAGATTGCATCAATAAATAAGAAATATTTTCCTTTAAGAAATATTTTGACCTTGTTGAGAGCCTGAGATCTCATATAGGTGAGCTAGACAAACACAAGAAGGATCTCTGTCAAGACCTCATAAATGACCATCATTGATAAGCAAGAGCTACTTAATGCTTTGGAAGAAGAGGTTAAATGTCTTTCTCCATTGCTTATTGATAATGATGATGCTTCCCAAGATGCTTTTGATGATACTTCTGATCATATTGTTAGTAGTGATGAAGGATGATATTGATGAAGTGCCTTCTCCTTGTGCTTTGTTGGCTACTAGTGAACTGGTTTGTCGTAAATTTGAGAAACATGCTCAAGTTATTGGGTCTCTTTTGTTGTGCCAGATGGGATATATAGGAGGAAGACTTGGGAAAAGTCTCTTACGATAGAGCCTATGATCAACGTTTTGAAAATCGGTCCGGTTTGAACCGGAACCGGCTAGTTTGACCGGCCAATCGAAAAGGAATACTGAACCGGTGGTTAACTCGGACCAGGGCCCGGTTTGGTAACGAACCGGCCGGCCCGATGCATGAACCGGCCGGTTTGTTACCAAACCGGCCCTAATCGGTTGGGTCTGTAATAAGCCGGTCGGCCAACTCAAAAAACACGTCTGCGGGCCCGGGAGTGGGTTTTTTAATTTTTAATTGGTTTTTTTAATAAAAAAACAAAAAACCTAAACCTAATTCGCCCTTGATATTGTATTTTGTTTCAGAATTTGAGATATATGCTATGAGACTTTACTATGTAGTGCGCCTGGTGCCATTTTGTGACCCATACATGGTTTATGGATTTCCAATTTATATATATGAGTAGACTTTACATATTATGTGTCTAATGGTTTCAAATATACATATTATGTGTCTAATGGTTTGAAATATAGCTTGGAATGTTAAATATAATTTTTATGATTAAAATTGTAATTTTTTTTGTATTTTTTAATAGTCCAGTTCATTGAAATCAAACCGCTCCGGTTCATTATCGGTTCCGGTTCCGGTCCGAGTTGACCCCTGACCAGTTTGATTCCCGGTTCCGGTTTTTAAAACATTGCCTATGATGAGATTGATTAGAGTAGGAATTTAATATGGTGAGACTTAATCACCAGAAGGAGGTTATCTTGTCGCCACTGCTGTTTTATTTGTTGCAGGTGGAACTCATTCTATGGAGTTGCTAAAATCATATTTTGTAGCCACTGTTGATTTGGTTGAGGGTTGAGGATAGTTGTTAGTATGTCTGAGTTGGAGATAAACGACAGTTCTGTTGATTTGTTGGGACACCCTGCACCTTTGGTTGAGCAAGAATCTCATCCTGCACCTTTTGTTCAATGGGAGCAAGACCCTTGAGTCTTTTCCATATCAACATCCTCATCTTAGAGACATGAAGAGTTTATTCAAGAGTCAAAATTCTTATTAAGGTGGTAATGATTGTTAAATTTTGATAGGGTTAGGGTTTAATGTAGAAAATAAACAATCAATGTACTTTAATAAAAATCATTTTTAACATTTAACAACTAGTAACGAAAATGAAATAGTACAGCAGTAGTTCTAGTAAAACATAATTTTCATCTCTTTCAACTTTTCACCTTTAACACTACCAATTTGGTCACCGTGTTAAAGTAATCAATAATAGAAAATAAGTACAAACCACTAAAAGTCTGTGCCTCTCAGAGGCCAGTCAACCACTAGGAACCAGATTACCTTGACTCAGAGAGTAAGTACACACCAGAGAGAGAGAGATGAAGGGTATAGAACAGTCAAACAAAGACAGTCAAAGACAGCATAAAAGATCTGAACCCCAAGCAATAAATAACTCCTCAAGCAAGAGACATAAGTAATCTGATCACAGTCAAACCTTAGGCATAGATCACATATGGGTCTGGTAAAAAAAGCAAGTCTTAGCAATATAGCAAAGTTCAGCATAGGCAAGGTCCGATCACAGTAGATATAACATGAATAGGGTCTTAAAACAAATGATCTAACCACCAAGGCTCACAGCCTCCTCATGCATGTATACAGTAGGGTAGAACAAACCCACAGGCCTTGTGGCCTCCACACTTATGCACCCAGCAGACAGATCGGACCTCAGTCAGACCACCATTGGTAGATTAGACTTAGTTGAAGCTCATGGTTAGGAAGGCAGCCCTCACGAATGGCAGATCTGAGCTCAGGTAGCAGAACTGGGCTTGATAAACCCTCAATAGACCCACGGTTCAGTAGATAGGACCAACAAAGCTCATGGAAAGCACATGAAAAAGTTCACGGATCAGATCTGGGTTCATTTAGGCTCATGGCTAAGTCACCAAGGGCAACAGCTGTCACAACCCTCTTTAAAGGACTCACGGGTTAGCAAAAGAAGTTCCCAAAGGGCCCACGATTCAACACATCAATAACCAGAGTCGTGACCTTCCTTAACTAATCTCACGGCCAGCCAAAAAATCAGATCAACAGGGTTTAGGGTATCAGCAAACCTCCAGCAGCATAAAGAACTTGACATTAGACTATATCAGCTAAATAAATCAGATCTGTGATGATGACTTCAGTAGGTGATCGGTCTGGATATACAAGCAGCCATAACAGTCCTCAAACTCTTGATATGAAAAACAATACGAAAAAATCAGAGCTGGGAAAACTTTGACGTCAAGCAGACGAAGGAGCAGACCTTGAGATAAAGATGATGGATGGATAATAATGAGAGAGAGGTCTCAAATAAACAGAACAGTGATGACTTCTAGAAGCATCACGATTAAATCTTAGGGTTCCATTAAGTTAGGAAGTTACCACTTAATAATAATAATAATAAAAATAAAAAGAAAATAAAATAAGAAAAATAAAAAAATGAAAAGAATAAAAAATAAAAAATAAAAATAAAAGTCACGTTTAATAACATGAAACATAAGTAGGGTACTAGGGTCATTTAGGTGGGGGTTGTTGTCCGCCAAGATGGCATGCGTGTTGTTGAACCCCAAAATATAACACACCAGCTGGATGACAACTCTCTTAGGAGAGAGGCCAATGTCACCACACTCCTCTCCTCTTCGCTTCAGGTTGGCTCTCCTCCAACTCTTAGGGGGTATCCCTAAGATAGGATCACTAAGGCAGGTACAATAAGCGGGCAAGGTGAATGAAGAGGCTGCCTTAGAGAAACAAATGTAACAAAAAGATGAATTTTAAATGGGTGATGGAAAAGAAGGGAAGATCAATCCTCAGGGAAAGACCAGTGCCGGTATATCAGAGGGGTGAATGGAGTCAAAAGAGAGCAAAGGGCCTTGTGTCTAATGTGACTGAGGGGGAAAGATCGCATCATTGAGCAAACCCTGCTCAGTTTAGTGTTTGGGAAACAAAAATAGTACTTCTTCTTCTCTAGCTGTGGGAGGTGCGCTATGTAAACCAAAATCAAGATTGCACAATCAAACTAGATTAAATACAAACATCGATACCTGAATTTACACGCTCACAAAGGGAAAGAGAAAGCTGGCTACTAAGAATTCTTTGCCAAAGGGAAGACAAAAGCTGGCTGCTAAGAATCCTTCACCTTCCAACGTGGTGGATTGTCACCCTTCTATGGCCTCTCACACGATGAAAAGAAAATGCAGAATCTGAAAAGCATTCACATTTATAAAACACTCACAAGTACTGCCACAAAGAATAGTCAATTTGTCCAAAGAATCCCATGATATTTTTCATTAAGCTCGTGGGGAGAAAAAGTCCCAAGTTTTTCCATAATTTACAAAAGAGAAGGCTGGTCCTTTAAAAAGACCAAAAAGCCTCTCAAACCCTAAAACAGAAAAATAATAAAATAATAGAGCAAAAAAAGTGGAAAAGTGAATCCAGATCCTCTTTTTTCTCATCCTATGTCTAAGAAAATTAAAAAGAACTCTCCCTTCACTACTCATGCGCACTACAACATCTAGTTGATGCTGCCACATCACCACCAAAAAATGCTCACCAAACCTGTCGACTCATCCAACTTTATAGGAATGGCTGTCAATAGCATTGCTATGAGGGTTGACAAGTGGTTCATTTTACACGACTGAATGGTTCAGAAACCGTGATCTCTTGCTACTCAGCTATATGCTAACAATTTGTTGAAACCGATCTCTGAGTTGGCTGTACTTTGCATAAAAATCAAAACGGCTTTAATTATCAACGTGGAACTCCTGTTGATACTCGGCTGCCAAGGTAACAACCTGTAGCTGGAAACCAATGCAATTAAAAACCCACACTTGTAGCCGATGTTTCCAGGCATACAAATTTGGTGCCACCCACGTGTCATCTTTCCAAGAAATGAGTTTATGCTTAGTCGCGGCCTGGCTCCAAAGCCTACGACCTCATTCTCAGCAAATTAGTCAGACTATGTCTACGCTGGCCGCCACGAAATTAATGGAGACTCAAATCAGCAAGGTGAATGAAAGATGAATTCTTTTATTAAATCGACCACTACTTTACCCACTAGAACTTGGGTTCGGCGCTTTGTGGACCCCCGAACATTTTAACTTTTACTGTGTGTTTGGCTATAAACACCGAGCTTTGGTGTGGAAGCAACTCCGTGTCAAGAAATCGACTGTCAGGGAAAAGTGCTGCAGACTGGCGCTAAAATGGTGGATGGGATCCACGTGGTTAAAAAAAAAAACATGCAGCCAAACATGGCCAGATCGGAAAACACGACTCATCAACAGATGATTCCACGTGGTTGATTGAAACACGATTATGAGCCTCCGGATTCCATGTCATCGGAACTAATAACCGCGAGTAGCTGCCTCAGTCGAGATAATTTCTGCGTGAATAATTGCGGAACAGCAGCTCGGCTTTCAAAACCCACAGAGGCATCCTGACTTCCTCCTAGAGCATCAATACGAATTGATAGGGCAGACTTTGCCGCTAGAGATCCTATTTTTTTTTTCTTTCAACTTTGGTGTAGCTTGTCTTACTAATGAAACGTGGAATATAAGTCCTTATTTTGGTGTCTCATGTCTTGTTTTTCAAAGTTCTGAAAAAAGCTTCTTCAGCCCCAAGGGTTTGAATTGTGCTTGCAGGTAGTTTTGCGAGATTCACAAGCTCCCTGCACGGGCAATAAGGCGAGCACCAACAAGTTCCCCCACGAGAACAGTCAGACTAGGGGCAATAGCATCCATTCGGCTTTGTAAATAATCAAAGAGTTGTGCCCTATATTCTGGAAGAGATATCATTTGGGTACAAAGAGCTTCAATATTAACCACATCATGATCACTAACTTTAGTTCTCATGGATATCACTGCTGTCTCTTTACCTGTTTGAAACCCGGGCGTAACGCTGGTGGATAATGTTTCTTGCACGATTCCCCCGATAGCTGATATATTTTCGAACCAAGGAACAAAGTATGCCAATTCCATCAAATAGAAAGCCGATAGCTGGATCGCCTGGCCAGGACCATAAATAGAGAGTGCTTATTTTAGTATCGGGTTCTGCCAACGGATCCTGCTTCTGACCCTTTTGAAATAATAGGAAGTGATGCTAAAATATCAAATAGCTTTTGAATAACCACTCTTACAGCTTCTGGGAAATACTTTAAAAATGGACCACATGCTTCTAAATATTTCCCCAGAATTTCCACCAATGTTGGTTTTGTCCTTTTTTAGATCAAGCAATCGCTGCAACATGCTTTGAGAAGGGATTGGTCCAACTGGATACATGATATCATCGCAACAACCCTTACAGAATTTATGTGCCTCCGGCTCAATGAACACTAATGCATAACGGTGCAATTATTTATCAAGTATACATCATGCCTGGAAGTGGCCCAAACCATTTTTAACTTTGAAAACTCCCCCAAAAAACTGCCTATCAATGTTCTGACTTTTCTTTTGAATACTGTGAAGAATTTTGACTTTCATCTGCATCTGATATCATTGACGAAAAGAACCTCTGCAAATTTTTCTTGTAACTCTTTTTCGAGCTGCTTTCAATTCTCCTCCATCTGAAACAAAAGAAGATCGCATGTGTCCAGCATCTTTAAACACAATGCAGATGCAGTTTTGAGAGGTAACATTTGGCTCCAACTGCGGGATGTGTGCTCACCTCGTGAGTGCACGAGAACACCAACTTCTCTCGGTTATCGCAGACCATTTGAAAGAGAGAGGGACGGCGCGGTTGGGATTGCTTGATTCACATCCCAACACCACGTGTCTTATTACATAAAAGTTTGCAAAAATAACCAAATGAATAACACTAACTAACAGCAGAAAGTGCTCATGCAAGAGCTTTATTCGTCCTGCCTACACTAACCTAACACAAGACAAGAACCAATCAAGTGTATGCCCACAACCAGTGGAGCCATTCGAGCGTCTTGTCACTTCTAAATTGCTTTTCTTTGTGCTTGGTTAGAAACAGAGATACGGACATATAGCAGAGATGTCTTAACATCCGATCATAAATAAAACTAAACTGTAATATCAGACTGCTAGGATGCAATAACTCATCAAATCTTTGGTAGGAAATATCAGACTGTGCACATGAAAATTCTATCCACCGACTGATAGGGTTCAGATGAAAACCTTTATCATGAAGCTGTTCCGGTATATCTTCAAACAAGGGCTCTTGTAATTCTTCCTCAATCGGATTATCTATGATACTTTCTCCAAGCTGCCCTCTTTGACCTTCAACATGTTCTTCAAACTGTTGCTCTTTTTGTGCAATGTGAACCCTAGGGATGAGGGCATCATACTCTCTAGCAAGTTGTTCAATCTCATTGACAGTTTCATCATGCCAGCGGAGGAGAAATCTCTCAAAAAACTTTGCTACTGAATCTATGGATTCATCCAAAAGACCAAAGAACCAATTTTTTGCATCTCCTTCTAAAGTTACAGTAAAGACGATCATAAGGTCATCCTCATAATAAACATTGAAATTGACCATCAATTTGCAGTAAGAAGCAATGTGATAGATGGCTGAAACATCATTATTTCCATGAAATTCTGGAAAAATGTCATGCACTTTTTCATAGTCATAGCACTCATTAGGAAACCCATGGATTTTTGAGGAATCCAATGGAGCGTAAGCTTCGTGTAAAAGAGCAAGATGTTGTTCTTTTTTATCGTCCATAAGTCAAAAAATGAGGTATTAAATCTAAAACATGCATGTAATCATACCTCATGCCAAACTGTGGAGTCGCCAAGGTGAGCTTGAAAGCCTTCCAATGGGTGTGCTCACCTCTACACCCAATAGGATCTTCAAATCTGCAAAAGGACAAGGGCTTTGTCCCCCAGTTGAGTCGTCATGTGAGAAGAAGAATCTGCAATATAATCTCCCACAAATGTCATCAATGAAGCATAGTCTTCAAATTTCGGGAACTGGACTTTGTCCCTGGCAACGACGCCAAAAATGTTGTCCGCCAAGATGGAATGCGTGTTGTTGAAGCCCAAAATATAACACACCAGCTGGATGACAACTCTCTCAGGAGAGAGGCCAATGTCACCACACTCCTCTCCTCTTCGCTTCAGGTTGGCTCTCCTCCAACTCTAGGGGGGTATCCCTAAGATAGGATCACTAAGGCAGGTACAATAAGCGAGCAAGGTGAATGAAGAGGCTGCCTTAGAGAAACAAATGTAACAAAAAGATGAATTTTAAATGGGTGATGGAAAAGAAGGGAAGATCAATCTTTAGGGAAAGACCAGTGCTGGTATATCAGAGGGGTGAATGGAGTCAAAAGAGATCAAAGGGCCTTGTGTCTAATGTGACTGAGGGGGAAAGATCGCATCATTGAGCAAACCCCGCTTAGTTTAGTGTTTGGGAAACATAAATAGTACTTCTTCTTCTCTAGCTGTGGGAGGTGCGCTATGTAAACCAAAATCAAGATTGCACAATCAAACTAGATTAAATACAAACATCGATACATGAATTTACATGCTCACAAAGGGAAAGAGAAAGCTGGCTGCTAAGAATTCTTTGCCAAAGGGAAGACAAAAGCTGGCTGCTAAGAATCCTTCACCTTTCAACGTGGTGGATTGTCACCCTTCTATGGCCTCTCACACGATGAAAAGAAAATGCAGAATCTGAAAAGCATTCACATTTATAAAACACTCACAAGTACTGCCACAAAGAATAGTCAATTTGTCCAAAGAATCCCATGATATTTTTCATTAAGCTCGTGGGGAGAAAAAGTCCCAAGTTTTTCCATCATTTACAAAAGAGAAGGCTGGTCCTTTAAAAAGACCAAAAAGCCTCTCAAACCCTAAAACAGAAAAATAATAAAATAATAGAGCAAAACAGGTGGAAAAGTGAATCCAGATCCTCTTTTTTCTCATCCTATGTCTAAGAAAATTAAAAAGAACTCTCCCTTCACTACTCATGTGCACTACAACATCTAGTTGATGCTGCCACATCACCACCAAAAAATGCTCACCAAACCTGTCGACTCATCCAACTTTATAGGAATGGCTGTCAATAGCACTGCTATGAGGGTTGACAAGTGGCTCATTTTACACGACTGAATGGTTCAGAAACCGTGATCTCTTGCTACTTAGCTATATGCTAACAATTTGTCGAAACCGATCTCTGAGTTGGCTATACTTTGCATAAAAATCAAAACGACTTTAATTATCAACGTGGAACTCCTGTTGATACTCGGCTGCCAAGGTAACAACTTGTAGCTGGAAACTGATGCAATTAAAAACCCACACTTGGAGCCGGTGTTTCCAGGCATACAAATTTGGTGCCACCCACGTGTCATCTTTCTAAGAAATGAGTTTATGCTTAGTCGCGGCTTGGCACCAAAGCCTATGGCCTCATTCTCAGCAAATTAGTCAGACTATGTCTACGCTGGCCGCCACGAAATTAATGGAGACTCAAATCAACAAGGTGAATGAAAGATGAATTCTTTTATTAAATCGACCACTACTTCACCCACTAGAACTCGGGTTCGGCGCTTTGTGGACCCTCGAACATTTTAACTTTTACTGTGTGTTTGGCTATAAACATCGAGCTTTGGCGTGGAAGCAACTCCGTGTCAAGAAATCGGCTGTCAGGGAAAAGTGCTGTAGACTGGCGCTAAAATGGTGGATGGAATCCACGTGGTTAAAAAAAAAAAAACATGCAGCCAAACATGGCCAGATCGGAAAACACGACTCATCAACAGATGATTCCACGTGGTTTATTGAAACACGATTTTGAGCCTCCGGATTCCATGTCATCGGAACTAATAACCGCGAGTAGCTGCCTCAGTCGAGATAATTTCTGCGTGAATAATTGCGGAACAGCAGCTCGGCTTTCAAAACCCACAGAGGCATCCTGACCTCCTCCTAGAGCATCAATACGAATTGATAGGGCAGACTTTGCCGCTAGAGATCCTAAATTTTTTTTCTTTCAACTTTGGTGTAGCTTGTCTTACTAATGAAACGTGGAATATAAGTCCGTATTTTTGTGTCTCATGTCTTGTTTTTCAAAGTTATGAAAAAAGCTTCTTCAGCCCCAAGGGTTTGAATTGTGCTTGCAGGTAGTTTTGCAAGATTCACAAGCTCCCTGCACGGGCAATAAGGCGAGCACCAACAAGTTCCCCCACGAGAATAGTCAGACTAGGGGCAATAGTATCCATTCGGCTCCGTAAATAATCAAAGAGTTGTGCCCTATATTCTGGAAGAGATATCACTTGGGTACAAAGAGCTTCAATATTAACCACATCATGATCACTAACTTTAGTTCTCATGGATATCACTGCTGTCTCTTTACCTGTTTGAAACCCGGGCGTAACGCTGGTGGATAATGTTTCTTGCACGATTCCCCCGATAGCTGATATATTTTCGAACCAAGGAACAAAGTATGCCAATTCCATCAAATAGAAAGCTGATAGCTGGATCGCTCGGCCAGGACCATAAATAGAGAGTGCTTATTTTAGTATTCGGTCCTGCCAACGGATCCTACTTCTGACCCTTTTGAAATAATAGGAAGTGATGCTAAAATATCAAATAGCTTTTGAATAACCACTCTTACAGCTTCTGGGAAATACTTTAAAAATGGACCACATGCTTCTAAATATTTCCCCAGAATTTCCACCAATGTTAGTTCTGTCCTTTTTTATATTAAGCAATCGCTGCAACATGCTTTGAGATGGGATTGGTCCAACTGGATACATGATATCATCGCAACAACCCTTATAGAATTTATGTGCCTCCGACTCAATGAACACTAATGCATAACAATGCAATTACTTATCAAGTATACATCATGCCTGGAAGTGGCCCAAACCATTTTTAACTTTGAAAACTCCCCCAGAAAACTGCCTATCAATGTTCTGACTTTTCTTTTGAATACTGTGAAGAATTTTGACTTTCATCTGCATCTGATATCATTGACGAAAAGAACCTCTGCAACTTTTTCTTGTAACTCTTTTTCGAGCTGCTTTCAATTCTCCTCCATCTGAAACAAAAGAAGATCGCATGTGTCCAGCATCTTTAAACACAATGCAGATGCAGTTTTGAGAGGTAACAGGGGTACAATGACCCATAATAACATAAGTTTGGGTACATGACCCATGACCCTTAGGACCAAGGGTATATCACAAGGTCGTCAAATAACCATAGTACCCATAGGACCAAAAACATCAAGGTATTAATCAAGAAACAACTTAAAGTGGATAAAAGACCCCATTAACCACAAGTCAAAGACAAGGGTACCACAAGACCAATAATCAACAAGGTGTAAAGACCAAAAGTAAGTCAACCAAGGTGGGGTACAACCAATCATTTCTCTCTCAAATGTACAAATGTTCCATAAAACCTGAAAGTTCATCATCACTGTATAAGGAAGGGTCCACACGGATGATGTGATCATGTGGTCCTCTAGACTGCTCCTAAGGTCAAATGTTAGTGGCTCCATCAAGGGGTTGCTAGTCCCTTGAGAAGACCATCAACCATCTCGAACACCTAGGAGAAGGACATCATACATCATCATCTTGGTAACTGACCAAGAACCTCCATTCTCAAGGAATGGCTCTTAGCCCCAGGCTGAGCTTTCAGTCCTAGATTGAAACCATCTGCAGGACCTACTTGGTTCTTGTGACAAGAATCTGCCTGGCCTAGACCAGGATGTCTCTGTCTCAACCTGCAGGATCTGCTTGTCCTCGTGACCAAGAAACTGTCTGGTCCCAGACCAGAATACCCTAAGAGAAAAATAGGGGCCCCAGCCACATGCTAGGGACTTTTCCATGGCATCAACCTGCTTGCTCCCCGACCACGAATCCCAGGAGATAGTTGGGGGCCCTAGGGTCTTACTCTTTACTCTACCTGGTTAACTTGACCAGGAACCCTAGTTAACTGACTAGGGTACCATCCTCTCTAAGAATCGGTCTCGCATCTGCACTAACTTTAATAGTGATGCTTATAGATCTTTGCAGAAGAGGTGTAAGAGGCATAAATTTGGACTATTGCTGACTGCTAGGATTGATTGTAGTGGGACTAATGATTGGTTATGGAAACATTTGAATATGTGCTTGTGGAAATCATACATTCATGTACAATTCTCCTCGTTATTCTTTTTGATTGATTGATTGTTTTTGCCACAGTATCCATTAGGTTGTTTTGTTGAGTAGTCTTGTTGGCATGTTATGCATGTGGGGCAACTTTGATTGAAGGCCTTGTATTTGGGCCTTATTGATTGTTGTGCTCGCTCAATCTGTGTTTAAAGGGGAAATGTTGTTGAGGTTGCTGGGAATATAAATCTAACTTGATGTTGTTGAGAACCCACTTATTGTTTCGACTAGTTGATAGAAATTGACAGAGTTGTTTGATGATGAGACAATGAGGGAAAATCGAAGAAGCGGTTAGAGGTCTAGGGAGTGCTTAGATCAGTGGTGAACTGCTTTTCGATACACACTCAAAACTTGAAGGGGATTTTGAGCATAGAAAGCGAAGTTTATTTTGTTTTTGTTTTTTGACTAGTCTTGGCGGCTTTGTAATTCACTATGGTTGATGCTTGTTGCATGATTTGAGGGCATTTATGTTTTTAGCTTTTGTGATTGAGATTGTTTGGTTGATAGCACTATGATTTTTTAGACTATTCTTGACTGTACTTTTTGGGAATCTTATTTTGATGATTGTGCATAGGCTCTTGTTGCTCCACCTCAGTTTGTGGAGATGTTTTGGAGGTTCAAACACTAAAGAACTCTTCGTTGCGAGCCTTGTTGCACGGGTTTGCTTTGCTATGTAATGAAGAGGATTGCGTGAAGGTGTTGTGAAGGTAACTATTCTGTTGCACCTCATTATGGTTAGGTATTTTGGTCTTCAGTATTCTGAGCACAGTTGTGCTAAGGGGGAAATAGTGAGATGTGATTTCTCTAGAATTTTTACGGGATAAGTTGTAGTAATGATGTTTGCTACATGATGCAATCATTAAGGAGTGATATTGAGATAATGCCAACTTCAAAGATCCTTCACGTTTTGTTTAAGGGAGGGTGTGAGAATATTACATACAAACCCAACTTTAGGGGTTTATTGGACCATTGGGACCGCTTGATCACTCCATTTACGGTTAAACACTTTAGTGGTTGTTGTGGTCCCACCCTTTGTGGTTTTAGGGGTAAACTCTAAAGCTACTTATTGGTGATTCTCTAGCTTCATTTGATAGACACACCGCAATGCAATGCATTGTGCTCTTTTGGAGCTTCTTATGAAGATGTCCATTGTTCAAAGGTGTTTTTGAACACCATCGTACACTTACATCAATGCTAAGCTAACATAAAAATATCTACAAGGAATTGAACTAGTAAAATAACATGCACAATCAAAATCATCCTCATTTGAAGTTGAAACGCAAAAGGAATATATTGAACCCTTTTTTATCGAGGTATTTAAACAATGCTTGGGTTTTATCATGTTAGTTTTTGTACAATTCTAGCAGTATAATTAATTGCATATAATAAAATAGGATCACTAAAAGAATAACCAAGCACAGAAACAATAGACACAAAGTTTTATCCTGGAAACCCAATAAGGAGAAAACCCAACAACCTTCGCATAGAGATAAATAGTTCAGAGATTAGTGTACATCCAGATATCAACAAAGAGAGAGAGAAAGAGAAACTTCTCCAAGTGTAGTAGCCCCAAGAAACCCTTCTCTAGCTGCAGTAGCGAACCTTTCTCTCTCCTAGAGCGAACTTGCTTGAGTTGAGTGAGTGAACAAATGAGAGGTGCGACCTCTCTATTTATACTAGTAAAAAAATGACTTTTTACTTAACTGGGCCCACCAGACTTTCCCTAACTGGGCCGACCTGACTGGGGCAGTTTTTCCCATTGTTTGGGGTAGGTTTCCCACTGTTTGGGGCAGTTTACTCACTGGGCCGACTTGTCTTGGGGGAATACAAAAATTACATTTAATAAATGTTTTCTTTGGGTGATTCCAACCCAATGTTTACATTGATTCTTTCAAGGTCTTTACATGATCAATTACATCAATATCTTCTCCCAAAGGAGGTACAACAATAATATAATAAAGTACATTAAGAATAACTTCTGAAGTTACATTATTTCCAACACTCCCTCTTAACAAGGAAGGTATTCTTCGGATACAGTCATCATCAACATCACTGGATATGATCATCTGGATCTCAATTGTACATTGCATCTGTTTTGAACATCTCTATACATACGGAAGGTCTTCAACACAGTCTCAGTCCGTCGAGAAGTGCCATCATGCGTCAGCTCAACCTAGTCCATCGGGCAACATGCACCAACTCAACTAGTCCATCGGTGAGTCCATACATCAGCTCAACAAATCTGCATAGTCCATCGGAGAGTCCATCATGCATCGGCTCAACCCAGTCCATTAGGGAACATGCACCAACTCAACCGGTCTATTGGTGAGTCCATACAAGAGTACCAGTGTGCGCCAACCTCTCCATCCCATCTTAGGATGTCTGAGAGATCTCCTCACTCTTTTCAGAGTGATCGGGAAAATGAACTAAATCTCTCCATGAGAGATCTCCTCACTCCTTTCAGAGTGACGGGAGTGTGCGTTGGCCTCTCCATCCTTTTCAAGATGTCCGAGAGATCTCCTCACTCCATCTCGGAGTGATCGAGGGAATGCTGTGGCCTCTCCATCCTATCTTAGGATGTCTGAGAGATCTCCTCACTCCTTTCAAAGTGATCGGGAGAATGCTCGGGCTCTGTATCATCATCCTTCCCTCTTAGCAAGGGATTTAATTGTTAAGTTTAAACCAAATAGACTAGCAAGATCACTGAAAGAAACATAATCACAAGATAGACACAGAATATACCCTGGGAAACCCTCATGGGGTAGAAAACCCAGCAAAGCTTTCCTCAATAAGATGATCAACCAAAATACAAGATGTGCTCCTTCCTTCTTTGTCTCCCTAGCAGATCTCCCAGACAAGTGCGCACTCTTCCACAAGTGAGTGAAATATCTAATGAGGAGTTCACCTCCTCTATTTATACTGACCCCCCAACTGACTAAAAGACCTAATGGGGCCGACCTCTCCTGGAGAAGTCTAATAACCCCTAAAATATAACTACAGGGCCAACCCCCACATGGTGGGTCTAATAACCCTAGTTAATACAAACCCCTGGAGGAATAAACATCTCCAGATACATGATAGGGTTACCTCGGAGGAATGAAACATCTCCGAAATAATAAAGTACAAATATAATATTCTTTGAAGTTACAATATTCAACACTCCCCCTTAACGAGAAGGATATTATAACATCTGCAGGAGCAATGAGTCATACATCATACATCTATATATCATCGGAAGCTTTCTTCAGTTCATCATCATCAGTAACTTAACTAGTTACTGGAGTATCGATATCACTCGATCATCAGCATCGATATCATCACTGTCATCAGCATCGTCATCACACGATCAGCATCGTCATCATACGATCAATAGCATCGTCATCACACGATCAGTAGCATCGTCATCACACGATCAGTCGCATCGTCATCACACGATCAGCAGCATCGTCATCACACGATCAGCAGCATCGTCATCACACGATCAGCAGCATCGTCATCACACGATCATCAGCATCGTCATCACACTATCATATTACAGGATGATCAATCCTTGCCTCTTTTAAGACAAGTCTCATGTCTAGGGACACTTCAATCCCGACCACAGTGCCAGTCCTCTTTCATACTGGATGTGTCACATCTACAGAGCCAGCCCTGTTTCATGCTGGATGTATCACATCTACAGAGCCAGCCCTGTTTCATGCTGGATGTATCACAACTACAGAGCCAGCCCTGTTTCATGCTGGATGTATCACAACTACAGAGCCAGCCCTGTTTCATGCTGGATGTAACCTAGAGCAATTCTAGGATTTGTCACGTACATTTTGAACCGAGGTCCAGGGACGATCCAGTCCTATCGTGTACCTTTTGAACCGAAGTCCAGGGACGATCCAGTCCTATCGTTCTGTTATCGGAGACCTCATGTCTACGGCTCTTCTTTAGGACTGAAGTCCGGGAATGATCCAATCCCCTCACATGTTCACTAAGAACTTCATTTTCGAAGACATACGTCTACGGCTCTTCTTTCGGACTGAAGTCCAGGAATGATCCAATCCCTTCACATGTTCACCAAGAACTTCATTTTCGAAGACATACATCTACGACTCTTCTTTCGGACTGAAGTCCAGGAATGATCCAATCCCTTCACATGTTCACCAAGAACTTCATTTTCGAAGACATACGTCTACGGCTCTTCTTTCGGACTGAAGTCCAGGAATGATCCAATCCCAAAAACATGTATCCTCATCACCAAAACATGTATCACCAAAACATGTATCATCAAAACATGTATTATCATCATCAAAACATGTATCATCAAAACATGTATCATCATCATCAAAACATGTATCATCAAAATCAAAACATGTATCATCATCAAAATATAAGAGTCCTAAATCTAAAATAATTCTAAATAACTAAATGCAGTAAAAAAAAATAACCTCATCATTGATGAGACAGACTAGTTATTAGATACTATGCTACTCCCCCTTTCGAGGAAGGTCCCTTTTGAACTACACCAAGCTTGTCTCGGAAATGTTCAAACTTTACTCAAGATAGCGGTTTGGTCAAGATGTCAGCAATTTGATCCTCAGTGCTTATATACTCGAGCTTGATGGCTCCTTTCTGCACCATATCTCGTATGTAAAAGTATCGGATCTCTATGTGTTTTGACTTATCATGAAATACAGGATTTTCAGTCATCTTGATGCAGCTTTGATTATCACACATAATCACAGTGGGGTCCATTTCTAAGTCAAACACTCCAGATAAAAGTTTCCGAAGCCATACTGCTTCACAGCTAGCAGAGCAGGCAGCTATATATTCTGCTTCAGCAGTACTGAGAGCCACACTAGATTGTTTCTTGCTGAACCAGGAGATCATGGCAGATCCAAGACCGTAACATCCACCAGAAGTACTTTTTCTATCTGAGACACTACCTGCCCAATCAGAATCTGAGTAACCATGTAACCTGAGTTCATGATTTCCGACATAAAATAGGCCAAAATCTAATGTACCTTTTAGGTACCTCATTACATGCTTTGCAGCTATTAAGTGAACCTTTCTAGGTTCTACTAGATACTGACTTAGGGTATTTACTGCAAAGCATATATCAGGCCTAGTATTAGTTAAGTACATCAATGATCCAATGATTTGTCTATATAGAGTTATGTCCACTAATTCTGATGAATCATTAACTAATAACTTTAAGTTGGAGTCCATGGGAGTGGCCATGGCTTTACACTCCAACATATCAAATCTTTTGAGAATCTCCATAGTATACTTACCTTGATTTAGGAAGATTCCTTTTGGTTCTTGCCATACTTCTAAGCCTAAGAAGTAATGCATTAATCCGAGATCTTTCATCTCGAATTCTGAAGAAAGCTTCTTCTTGCTTTCAATAATTTGTTTCTCATCTCCAGTTAGGAATAGATCATCTACATATAACAGCAATATAACTGGTTCATCATCCATCACTTTGAGATAAAGATTTGGGTCAGCTTTACTTTTGGTAAAGCCCATGCTAGTTAAGAAATTGTCAATCCTTCCGTACCAAGCCCTGGGAGCTTGTTTCAACCCATATAATGCCTTCTTCAATTTGCATACATGAGTTCTTCCATCATTAACCTCAAACCCTTGAGGTTGTTCTATGTATACTTCTTCTTCAATTACACCATTCAGAAAAGCTGTCTTAACATCCATTTGGTGTAATTTCCACTTCATCATGGATGCAAGTGCCATGATAGTTCTAATTGAAGTATACCTAGCAACTGGTGCAAATGTTTCTTCATAATCAATTCCCTCCTTCTGAGAGAATCCTCTGGCTACAAATCTTGCTTTGTATTTTTCAATGCTTCCATCCGCGGCATGTTTTATTTTGAAAATCCATTTGGAAGAAACCACACTTTTATCTTTCGGTTTGGGAACTATATCCCAAACATCATTTTTCATTATTGACTGATATTCTTCAGTCATTGCTTCTACCCATTCTTTCTTTTGAGCTGCCTCTTCATAGCTAGTAGGTAGTTGATCCACAAGATCACACATCAAGGCCATATAGTTGGACACTAGCTTTGGTTTCTTTCTTTCTCTAGTGGAGCCTTCAGGAGCACCATATCTTTCAGCTCCTTGAATAATGTCTCTAGCCCATGCTGGTCTTCTTTTCCTAGATAAATCTGCAACTGGGGGTTCTTGAGGTTCCAGCATGTCATGATCCTCTGGTGTATCCTCTTCAGGGATATGAACAGTCTCTGAGATTCTGGGAGATGAATCTTCTTCATAAACTTCTTCAAGTTGACACTTTCTGGATTTCTTGAGAGCTGCTTCCTCATCAAAGGTTACATCTCTACTTATTTCTATATGATGGAAACCTGGTATGTAGATTCTGAAGGCTTTGGAAGTTTCACAATATCCAACAAACATTCCCTTCTTACTTGATGGATCCAACTTGGTTCTCTTTTCATTTGGAATGTGGATGTACACAGGACACCCAAATATTTTAAGATGACTCACCTCAGGCTTCTTACCTGTAAACACTTCTTCTGGAGTTTTGAATTCAAGAGCACTGTGAGATAATCTATTTTGCACATATACTGCTGTCTTGGCTGCTTCAGCCCATAAATACATGGGGAGATCTTGGTCATGTATCATGGTCTTCACAGCTTCCATGATTGTTCTATTTTTCCTTTCAGCTACTCCATTTTGTTGGGGATTGTATGGAGTAGTTAGTTCCCTTTTAATTTCAGCTTCTTTGCAAAATTCCTCAAATTCCTTTGAGGTGAATTCTCCGCAATTATCTGTTCTGAGAATTTTGATTCTCTTTTCTGATAGATTTTCTATTAGAGCCTTGAACTCTTTGAATTTTCCAAAGACTTCATTCTTACCTTTCAGGAAGTATATCCAAGTTTTCCTTGAATGGTCATCAATGAATGAAAGATAGTATTCAAACCCACTTAAGGAAGTGGTGGGCATTGGTCCACATACATCTCTGAGTGTATAAGCTCTAAAATGTTCTTAGTCTTTGTTTCACTCTTTGGAAAGGGGTTCTTGATATTTTTTCCTTTCTTACACCCTTTACATGAGCCATCATGATCAGCTTTCAAATCTGGTAATCCTATGACTACCTTGCTTACATAGGGTAAGGCTTTATAATTGATGTGAGCTAATCTTCTATGCCATAGCTCATTGGGGCTAGAGATCTCATGTGCAAGGGCAGCTTCTGGATGGCCCTTGAGCTTATAGAGACCTCCTTCTTCTTCACCAATAACAACTGCATCTTTAATTGTCTTTCCTTTGGACCACATGAGTACTTGTCCATCTATGAAGGCTACTCTAAAACCTTTCTTATCTAGTGCTGAAATAGAGAGAAGGTTCTTCTTTAAACCTGGTACATATAAGATGTCTTTCATCTTCAAGGGTGTTCCAGAATCTAGCTTATAGCTAGCTTCACCAATTCCTTTGATGGGATATTGGTAGTCATCTCCTAGAGATACCTTCTGTGAAGAAGACTTTTCTTCAAGATTTGAGAAGGTCTTCCTTTGACCTGTCATGTGCTTGGAAGCACCACTGTCAATGAGCCATGTATCTTCTCCAGGAGATACAGATCCAGAGAGTGCAGAGAATAGAACATATTCTTCTGGATCTTCTTTCTTCACCTTATATCTTTTCCTTTTAGGCTTTACCTCTACCTCTTCTTCTTCTTCATCTTCTTCCTCTTCTTCTTCTTCACTATCATTTTCTGCCATATGTGCATGGTGTCTTTTGTGGACAAACTTCTTCTTTTGTGAGGGACAAAATCTGGAGATGTGTCCTAGCTTATCACAGTTTTAGCATTTGACTGTGGAAAGATCTCTTACTGGAAATGGTCCTTTTCTCTTTCTAGAGAAGTGTTGAGATCCTTTGTGGTCAACCTTCTTGAGATGACCTGTTCTTCTTCTTCTGGTATGGGTGGCCAAAGCTTGGTCATCTTCTTTGAGAAGAGCTTCTCTGTTGGCTACCCTAGCTTCTTCTTGAACACAATCCTCCCATACTATATCAAACTTCATGCTTTCTTTCCTGGCACACATGGTTTGTATGAAAGATTCCCAAGGTCTAGTGAGACCATTGAGAGCAGTCATCACTAGTTCATCCTCATCAAGAGTATCACCAATTGCATCTAGTTGTTCCTTGATTTGTGAAACCCTTGAGAAGTAGTCTTGAATGGATTCTCCTTTGTGCATCTTGGTACTCTTCAATTGAGTCCTTAGATTCATCTTCCTATTGATGTTCTTTCCTTCATACATTCTTCCTAGGGCATCATACATTTCCTTTGGAGTCTTCTTGGAGGCCACTTGGGGAATCAAGTGGTCTTTAATAGAATCAGCTATAATTCTCTTTGCCCTAATCAAATCCTTCCTGTGCTTTTCTTTGGCTTCATCTCCTTCTGGTTCTGCAACTTCTTCCTTGATATAATGAGCAAGATCATTCTCTTCAAGAATGAGACCAATTCTGTATTTCCATGCCCGGAAATTCTCTATACCTTCTAGCTTGTCTTCAAGCTTAGTGTTTGGAGCCATCTTCTCTTGGGGGAGTCCAAGAGACAGAGCAGACTTACCTGGAAAAGTTACTTTTCACTTTTCCGGAATCTGGAACAGAATTTTATCGCACTTTTGGTAGAATTAGGGTTTGACTTTCCCGGAGTTCTACTCAACCAAAAAGTTCGATCTAGGGCTCAAAAGAATGGTCTTGAGAAGGGCTATCTAGCCATGTAATCAGAAATAAAAAAATGCAAACTTTTTTTTTTTCTGAAACCAAATTCCGACTTGTCGCACTTTTGGTAGAATTAGGGTTTGGATTTCCCGAAGTTCTACCCAACCAAAAAGTTCGATCTAGGGCTCAAAAGAAAGGTATTGAAGAGGGCTATCCAGCCATGCAACCAAAATTCAATAATACCAACTTTGGGCTGAAACCCTAACTTTACCGGAGAGAGAGAGAGAGGTATTCTTACCTTGTGAAAGATGTCCTATTCAGTCTAACTCTGATACCATGTTAAGTTTAAACCAAATAGACTAGCAAGATCACTGAAAGAAACATAATCACAAGATAGACACAGAATATACCCTGGGAAACCCTCATGGGGTAGAAAACCCAGCAAAGCTTTCCTCAATAAGATGATCAACCAAAATACAAGATGTGCTCCTTCCTTCTTTGTCTCCCTAGCAGATCTCCCAGACAAGTGCGCACTCTTCCACAAGTGAGTGAAATATCTAATGAGGAGTTCACCTCCTTTATTTATACTGACCCCCCAACTGACTAAAAGACCTAATAGGGCCGACCTCTCCTGGAGAAGTCTAATAACCCCTAAAATATAACTACAGGGTCGACCCCCACATGGTGGGTCTAATAACCCTAGTTAATACAAACCCCGGGAGGAATAAACATCTCCAGATACATGATAGGGTTACCTCGGAGGAATGAAACATCTCCGGAATAATAAAGTACAAATATAATATTCTTTGAAGTTACAATATTCAACATTAATCATGGAACCAATCTCCCAACTCCATCATAGAGTGTCAGGGAGTAAATTCATCCTTCCCTCTTACCGAGGGAGTCAATCATGGGACCAATCTCCTCACTCCCTCTGGTAGTGATCGGGAGAAGATACCTGCACACATATCAGCTAACAGAGGCATCAAGTATATCGGGGAAGGCATTTCTGTTTTGCCCTATTCTAGTCATGAAATGCAAATAAATGAAATAATAACATATCACATGATTGAATTTATGCACTTGCATCGGAGAGTATCAAGAAACTAGTCTCCCCACCCTATCACGGGGTGTCTGGGAGATATCCCATCCTTTCTTTGAGTGTTCAGGAGAAAATATGGTACTACCGTCGGTCCACTCACCCTTAGTCAAGTCACATGGCTAATAATTGTCCGATATTACAATCACGTTTCCCTATCAACCTATTACTTCGGGTGCCAATCTGAGCACCAGCTTCACAGAACAAAAGATCACAGTTCCTTACTAAAATGTAAATATCCATCTTGGTGACGACCAGGTACATCAAGTATCCTCTCAACTGTCTGTTTGAATCAACCAACAACGCCATTAGTGTAGCCAGGTACTCACCGTCATCATATTGGATCCAATGTTATTGGAACCCGACCGAAACCGACAAAACCGGTCGGTCCAACTGGTTTATAGGGGAGATTGGTCCGACTAGTGACTCGAACAAGCTGAGCCAGATTTTTCACCAAACCGAGTACGAAACCGGGCAAAACCGTCGAACCGATTGGTTTTGACTAGTTCCATACGGAATTGGTCCGATCCATACTGTGCCGTACGACCGCGGACAGGGGACCCACAGAGCCCAAATTAAAAAAACCACAAAAAAAGAATCCTATGCTTCTAACCTAACCGTAAGCCTATCTTGAAGCTATTTAAAGACCCCCCTGACCCCTTAAGTTACTCACACTATTCATTCCATCTCCTTTGGAATTCTTGAGAGCTTAGTTTCTTGGGTAGTTTCGGAATCTTCTTGAGCTGAGTTTGCAAGAACTTCTTGGGTGGCTTGTAAGAACTTCCTGGGTAGATTCAAGTGTCTTGTGCAGGGCAGATTTGGAGGAGATTTGAAGCCTTTTTTCTTGGGGCAGATTTGGAGCTATTTCATGGACTATTTTGGAGGTTATTGAAGGGTTTTTTGCAGAATTTGTGGGTTGTTATCAACTTGTTCTTTTGCTATTGGAAGCGGCAATTCCTCTCAAGATTTGCTACATTTCTTCTTCTTTCTCAAAGGTATGTCAAGACTCAAGACTTAAGACTCCTTTTCTCTTTAAATTTGTTTTTTTTCTTAGTTATTAATATATTCTAGGGTTTTATTTCTAGCTTTTGTTTGCCATGGCTCCAAAAGATAAGAGGGATCCGACATGGAGTCATTGGCAATTGGATGACAGTGGGAAAAATATGCAATTATTGTGGGAAGAAAATAACTAGGGGGGTATCCATAGGATTAAACAACACTTAGCCGGTGCTAGAGGCAATGTTGAACCTTGTAAGAAAGTCTCTGATGATCTTAGAGCAGAGATGCTAAGTAGTATTGAAGCCTACCAAGAAAAAAAAGCCAGGACAAAGAAGCTTCAAAAAGGGTGATGA
The DNA here is from genome assembly GCA_027924585.1 of Larix kaempferi. Taxonomy (NCBI): domain Eukaryota; kingdom Viridiplantae; phylum Streptophyta; class Pinopsida; order Pinales; family Pinaceae; genus Larix; species Larix kaempferi. The sequence goes on along the minus strand of BSBM01000315.1, from coordinate 5,901,315 downwards.
TCATGAAACCCCTCAAGGTCATATGGCTAGTTTTGAAGAATCCTCTAGTTTTATGGTTAGGGGGAGAGGTGGACCTAGAGCATCCAATTTGAACCTGAAGAGGCCACGTAAGGCCCCAACTAGCAGTAGAGTGCTTGACTCTTTCTTTGTGCCCCACACTACCCCTGATGCTCAGCCCACCATTGATGCTAAATGGAAGAAGATGGAGAAGGAGGCTTCTTGGGAATGCATAGCTAGATGGTGGTATGATGCAGACATACCTTTCAATGCAACTAATTCTTCTTATTATCAACCTATGATAGATACTATAGCTTCATGTGGTCCGGGCTTCAAAGGCCCTAGTTTTCATGATATTAGAGGGCGCCTTTTACGAAATGAACTCCAAAGAATAGATGAATATCTGAAGGAGTTCAAGCAGTCATGGAGTAGAATAGGATGCACAATAATGTCCAATGGATGGAGTAATGGAAAATCCCTCACCATTATCAATTTCCTGATTGCTTTCCCAAAAGGAACCATGTTTCTTAAATCTGTGGATGCCTCTGATCAGGTGAATGATGCACAATTATTATTTCATCTTTTGGATGGAGTAGTTTTGGAGGTGGGGCCAAAGAATGTTGTACAGATCATCACTGCTAATGCCCTGAACTATGTTGCAGCAGGGAGGATGTTAGAGGAAAAACACCCCACCATTCGGTGGACTCCATGTGCAGCCCATTGTTTGGACCTCATGCTAGAGGATATTGGAAAAATTGAGTGGGCGAAGAAGTGTGTGGAGCAGGCAAAATCAATAACCAGGTACATCCACAACCACTCATGGGTTTTGAGTCTTATGAGGAAGAACACTGGGCTAAAGAGCTAGTTAGATCTGCTATTACATGATTTGCAACAAACTTTCTTTTGTTGCCATCCCTTGTTGATAAAAAAGCCAACTCGTGGAAGATGTTTTCTTGTGATGAGTGGAATGAATCTCAATGGAGTAAAAACGATGAAGGGAAAGATATTGGTGACAAAGTGTTTGAAAAAACATTTTTGAAAAAGGCATAAGAGAGTTTTATTTAGTGAGCCTCTTGTGAGAGTGTTGCGGAAGGTAGATGGTGATAAACCCGCCATGGGTTTTATTTATGAGGCCATGGATCAGGCTAAAGAGGTAATAAAGGTAACATATGGTGATAAAAGGCAGAAGTATTTTCCTATTTGGAATATCATTGATGACAGATGGAACAAACAACTCCATCGTCCTTTGCATGCAGCTGGCTATTACTTAAACCCAAGGTAACTTATCCCAAAATTCATATTCAAAGTTATAAGTTTTCTTGTAATTTCAAACTTTAAAGTTCAAAGTTATAAGTTACAATTTCAAATTCACCAATGAATATTTTTTGTCTTTTGAACTTTGAACTTTTGAAGGTACCACTATACAAAAGACTTTGAAGCAGATTATGATGGGGAGGTAAAAGATGGATTGTATAAATGCATTGAGCGCATGGTTCTTGATGCCAGGATACAAGATGAGATACACAGTAAGCTGCTGCAATTCGATGAGATTATGGGTAGCTTTGGCATGAGTATGGCCATACGAGGCAGATCCAAGGATCCACCGAGTAAGAATTTTCAAAATTTTCAAATTATATTATCCATTGTAAAGGATGAGTTAAATTTCCTTTACAATGGATAATATTGCAGCCTATTGGTGGGGATAGTTTGGTGGGCATTGCCTTGATTTGCAAAAGTTGGCAGTTTGAATAGTGAGCCAACCATGCCAGTGCTTCTGGATGTGAACGCAATCGGAGCGTATTTGAGCATATACACACCAAGAAACAAAATCGTTTGGAACACAAACGGTTGAATGATATGGTCTATGTCCAGTACAATCTTAGGCCAAGGTGTATGAGTTGTTGAATAGGACCCCAGCATCAGGAAACATAGCCTTGGATGACTTTGATCCAACATCAGAGTGGGTTGTAGAGACTCAGGAACTAGTATTTGACAATGAAGAACTTTCTTGGTTGGATTTGGACCCACTTCCAGAGGTTCCACCTTCAGGGTCGTGGGAATCAAGTGAGGCTCAGAATCCCACTCCTGTAGAGGATGAAGAGGATGAGGATGACGATGAGGAGGATGATGATGAGGAGTAGTAGCTGTGAGACCCATTCTTAGAGAGGATGGTACCCTAGTCAGCTAACTAGCATTCCTGGTCAAGTTAACTAGGAAGAGTAAAGAGTAAGACCCTGGAAGGTACCCTAGGGCCCCCAACTGTCTCTTGGTGTTCTTGGTTGGCGACCAAGTAGGTTGATGCCATGGAAAAGTCCCTTGCATGTGGCTAGGGCCCCTATTTGTCTCTAGGGTATTCTGGTCTGGGACCAGACAGTTTCTTTGTCACGAGGACCAAACAGGTCTTGCAGGTTGAGACAGAGACCTCCTGGTTTGGCACCAGGTAGATTCTTGGTCATGAGGACCAAGTAGTTCCTGCAGTGTCATACTTGGTTAGTTAACCAGGTGGATCTTGGTCGGTGGACCAAGATGATGATGTGTGATGTCCTCCTCTCCTAGGTCTTTGAGATGGTTGAGCTAGATGGTCTTCTCAAGGGACTAGCCACCCCTTGATGGAGTCACTAGCATTTGACCTAAGGAGCAGTTTGGAGGATCACAGGATCACATCATCCAGTGTGGACCTTCTTTATACAATGATGATGAACTTTCAGATTGTATGGAACACTTGTACATTTGAGAGAGAGATGATTGGTTGTATCCCACCTTGGTTGCTCATCCTTGGTCTTTACACCTTGTTAGTCTTGTGGTACCTTGTCTTGTTCACCTCTTTGACTTAGGGTCATCTACCCACCTTGGTTTGTCTTACACTTACCATCTTGATGTTTTGGTCTTATGGGTACTATGGTTGATTTCCCACCTTGTGGTACACCCCTTGGTCCTAGGGTTATGGGTCACGTACCTATCATTGTCTTATATTTTGACTTGTACCATGTGTTGGCCCTTGTACCCTCATACAATTAATTATATGTGTGGTGACATGACCCTATTACCCACCTATGACATTTTAATTATATTTTATGTTTTCATAAGTTGTTTTTTATTTTGGTGTCTTAACCAGTAATTATGGGTACCCTCCTAATCTAATGGAACCCTAACTAAATAAAAGAATAAATTAATGATCTTTCTAGTAGATCTAAGATCCTATATATTGAGATCAAATGTTCCTCACTTGACATCGTCTTAATATCATAATCTCAGCTTTGATTTAGCTCTACTTGACGTCAAGGGTTTAGAAGTTCTGCTGCTTACTTTGGAGGCCGCCCACCTACTGAAGTTTTACACATACCTTAGATCTGATTTTTGCTAACTGATAGGGCTGACGTCAAGGTCTATTTTGTTGCTGCTACTTGTGCCGTGGGTCTATTGAGGGCTGTTATGCCCAGTTCTTCTACCCGTGAATTTTAGAGGACAAGTCTGCTACCGGTGAGGACTGTTAGGGCCAGGTTAGAGTTTCGATCTGCTTGTTTTAGGCTTGATTGAAATCTGATCTGCTCGCCGGGGTTTGATTGAGATTAGGTTTGGCTGATAAGGGGTGTGATCCGCTTGTCGAATTGATGTTGAGGACCAATCTTCCCTCTATCTGCCTGTTGGGGTAGTCGTGATCCTGAAACCCAAACCGTGAGCCTAATTTGATCTTCAACCTGCTTGCTGATTGCATCCTTGTGGAGGTCGTGAGGCCTAGGACAAATCTAGTCTGATTTGTGGAAGCCGTGAGGCCTGAAAGTTAGATCTACTTGTTGTGCTGATCGATCTGCTTTCTATTGGTTGATTTGAGGAGGCCGTGGCCCTTATACATCTGATCCCACTTGCTAGGTTTGCTGTTCTGGTGGCCACACCTTTTGTTGACTGTTTTATACTAGATCTATGCTAGACCTTTACTACTGAGACTTACCTTGACCAGATCCATATTGCTGAGACTTGTTTTTGGTTTGATCTTTTTGCTGAGAACTATTTAGGGCCTGATCTATGTGTTAATCCTTTGTACTGCTTGGTTGAGGTCATATTTGGTTAGGGTTCAGACCTCTTGTGCTTATATCTTTTGGACATCTATTATGCTGAGACTAGATTGAGACTGTCACTGTGTTTTGACTGTCATTGACCATCCCTGTTCGACTGTACTACAACCCTTTCATCTCTCTCTCTCTCTCAGGGTTGTACTTACCCTGTAACAAGGTTCAGTTTGTTCTAAGAGTTTGACTGGCCTCTAAGAGGCACAGTCTATTATGAAAGTAAATTCTTCTGAGTATAAAATAGGAAGGGTCCCACACTTCAAGTAAGATCTCATACTCTATATTTTACTATTGTTGGAAATTTGTTTAATTTACACTACTGCTAATGATTACATGTTATTGAAGATTATTGTTAGTCATTTTATTACTGATTACATGTTACTGAAGATTACTTTAACACAAGGACCCACTTGGTAGTGTTAAAGTTGAAAGAGATGAAAATTATGTTTTGATTTATACTGTTTGATTACTGCTGTAATATTCTGCTTCAATACTAGTTTGTTGTACTTTTTGCATTAAAGTATATGAAATTTTTATTTCTCTGCATCAAACCCTAACCCTAACCAAAATTCAACAAGTTTATGGTTATTCATTATAACTATGGTATCTTTTTGGATTGTAGGGGCCATTTAGAGTCTCTTTGTTGATGTACTTTCGTTCAGAACCTCAGAGATGTATTGCATTATGTGCTATTTTGGTTATTTGCACCCATACTTGCTATATATATGAGAAACTTTGCATATTTGTGTATTAATGGTTTGGATTCATATGTATGCACATGAATATATATGTTTTTTTACAAAATATGAATATTTTATGTTTTTTTTAGTCAACCTTTTTTTCGTTTTTTTTCCGGTTCCGGTCCGATTTCTGGTGCAGTTCACATTTTGGGCTCTTTCGGTTTGATGACCGGTCCAGTTCTGATAACATTGATTGTATCTGCTCAGGATCTCAACTATGTTCTTCCTTAAACTAGGAAGATCTCATCAGGTTTCTACCACACCATCAATAGGCCAAGATCCTCATCTCAAGGACTAATTTCCTTTGTCTTGGTGAGGAATAGATCATCAGTATACAAAATCACGAACAAGCGATCATCGTCGGCAATATGTTTTGAATCTTGAGGCACAATTCTAACTAAACAGATCACCTCCTTAGAAATCAATTGAGTAACTCTCGTCTTTTAGGACTAACATACTCGAATCCTTCTGTCATGAATCTAACTGGAAACCAATTGCTTTCCATAATCATTGAAGAACCGAACATATGTAGTAGAGAGAGACCGACATCCGTTGGAGCCTTTTGCTTCCAAACACCAATCTATATGAGATCCTCTGGGCCTGTGAGTCATGTATCAAATATAGATGGATGTATTAGGTCCTCTTCTGTCCGCTGTTGCATAGTCATGACTTCCATCTAATTGCTTTGTCTAGAAGTCATCCTGCTAGGCTGAGATTCATGCTCCTAGAAGCTTCCTGCTTTTGATTAATCAGAACATCAACGAGATTCATGTGTCCACCACTTGTTCATCAGAACAAGTCTCATCATCCTTCTCTTTTAGGCCATAGATCTTTTCCCTACAAGTCAAATCTCGTCAGATGATTAGCGACATTGCATAATCAAATTTAACAAATTTATATTTCAATGCAATGGCAATAGTTTACATAGGTATGTAGGCATCTTAGCTAAAGCTTCAACACAACAATCATAAACATGTATCCCAAACACATGGTAATTATCTAGATGTCTGCTATCTCCACTAGAACATGCCATCAAGAGTGTGCACTACTCTAAGCATGTAAGGTGATATCATCTAGACTAGCTCCATCAGGTGTTTATGGAATGTTGTGCAACTCATATGCATAACAAGTACATCAATAAGTGAACTATGTCAAATGCTTAACAAACTTCCTGATAGATATGCATACAATTTGTTATGAAAACATATAAGACAAAAATAGATCCATGTGAGCAATAAATCCAAATACTTATCTTTTATTGGTTTTGTGTGTGGACTCCCACAAACTCCTTGTGGGAATCATGAGAGTCCTCTGTTCTTCATTTTTCTTGCTGGGAGTCCATTGTAGTCTGGATCTTCATATCATCACCTCAACATGGGGAGCACTAGAAGAAGAACTCCGTACGATCATCATTCCTTGACATCTTGTGAGAAGTATCTTCATCAATATCCGCAGTTAAGGCTTCGTGCTTCCTTTTATTTGAACTTCGACAATATCTGGCATAGTGGCCATACTTATTGCATTTGAAGCACTGAATATGAGAGAGATCTTTCTTCTTCTTCTTAGCTGGTGGCGAGCTTGATCTTCTATCTTCGTTTCCATTATTATGAAACTTTCTTCCTTTTCCTTTGCCTCTGCTGGCATGAGATGTAAATACTTGATTCTCTTCGGGTTGAGTACCATGTAGTTTATTCCATGCTACAATTCTTGTTTCCTCCTGGATGCAATCTGCCATAATCTATCAAATTTGGGCAACTTGGTTTGTCCACTTAGACTTTGGATGAATGGTTCCCAAGAGGGAGAGAGACCATTAAGAGTTGTTATACCAAGTTCTCTATCTTCAAGAGGTTCTCCACTAGTGCTTAGCTTATCTCTTAATTCAGAGATCCTCATGAAGTAAGAAGCAATTGATTCAGACTTTGACATCTTAAGATTTGATAGTTGATTCCTTAATGCAAGAGTACGATTGATGCTACTATGTTAAATAACTTCTTCAGGGTTTTGAACATCTTCCTGGCTGTCTTCTTCTGAGATATCTGAGGAACCAAATGATCTGTTTTTGAATCTACCAAGATTCTTCTTGCTTTGGCATCATTCTTTCTCTATAAAGTCTTGTCATCTTCTAGTTCTGGTTTTGGAACCTTCTCATTGAGGAACTTCAAGAGATCATTTTCTTCTAAGATAAGAAGCACTCTAGACTTCTAAGAGCTGAAGTTGGAAGCCCCATCAAGTCTATCTTCAACCTTCATACCAATCATCTTGACCGCAACCTAAAACTGCTTCAGAAACCCTAGAAGGAGCTAGTCAAATTTTGAAGTGTGGCAACTTGTAAAACTAATTCTACAGGTAAATGTGCCCTCCTAGGTCGAGTTGAAAAGACCTCCTTTTCTCCCAGATCTGTGGACAAAACAACTAAAACCTGGAAACCCTAGTTTCTCGACTCCGATAGAGAATAGGTTAGAAATGAAAATTTTCGGATCTGAAATCTGCTTCCACAGATAGTTGCGCCCTACCCAAGGTGAGTTGGAGAAAGATAAGAATGAGCCAAAATGGTGGGAAGAAGGGCTAAAAATTGGAAACCCTAATTTCTGCAGTTGCTGCAGATATAGGTCAAAATTTGAAAATTCTCGAAACTGGAATTTTCATTCACAGCAAGATGCGCCTTCCCTAGGGAGAAATTCCCAATGCTCTTTTAAGCCAAATTGAGGTGGGAAGGCTTCAGAATATGAAACCCTATTTTTCGACAATGGCTTCTTTTAGCACTGCTCTGAAACCATGTTAGTTTTTGTACAATTCTAGCAGTATAATTAATTGCATATAATAAAATAGGATCACTAAAAGAATAACCAAGCACAGAAACAATAGACCCAAAGTTTAATCTTTGGAAACCCAACAACCTTCGTATAGAGATAAATAGTTCAGAGATCAGTGTACATCCAGATATCAACAAAGAGAGAGAGAAAGAGAAACAAACCTTTCTCTCTCCTAGAGTGAACTTGCTTGAGTTGAGTGAGTGAACAAATGAGAGGTGCGACCTCTCTATTTATACTAGTAAAAAAATTACTTTTTACTTAATTGGGCCGACCAGACTTTTCCTAACTAGGACGACTTGATTGGGGTAGTTATGCCCATTGTTTGGGGCAGATTGCCCACTGTTTGGGGCAGTTTACCCACTAGGCCGACTTGTCTTTGGGGAATACAAAAAATACATTTAATAAATGTTTTCTTTGGGTGATTCAAACCCAAGGTTTACATTGATTATTTCAAGGTCTTTACATGATCAATTACATCAATATCTTCTCCTGAAGTAGGTACAACAATAATATAATAAAGTACATTAAGAATAACTTCCGAAGTTACATTATTTCCAACATATCATCTTCAACATTATTACTATCATTGTTATTCTCCTCTTCTACATATCCATTGACACACCCACCAATTCTAATTGCCTATTTTCTAGGCTCTTTTTCATCAACCCTTGTAACATTCTTTGGATCCACATTTTTGTAGGAAACTAGGGGGAACACATTTTTTAACATAAACAATGGTGGGGGAATAGAGAGAAAAAATAAATAAAATTCTTTATTATTAATTGGTATTGCAAGTCTCAAACTTGGGAACAACTTGTCTAGGGTTTTGAATCATTAATTCTTGGAAAAACATGGGTCATCTAAGCAAAATATCGCCAAACATTAAAAAAATGCATAAATTTGTTTTTTTCAACTAAATTCAACTATAAACTTACAACAAGATTAGATAATCACATTGCTACACAAATATGAAAAGAAGTTTTGAGATCAAAGTCAACAATCAAATGAGCAAAAAGGCCCCCCTATGTTGAGGAGTGTAACTTCAGAAGATATTCTTATTGTATTTTTATTGTACTTCCTTCGGGGAATATTTATATTGTAATTGATCATGTAAAAACCCTAAAAGAAATCAAGTAAAATAGCCAAGTCGGCCCCACAAAAATCAGTGGTTAAACTACCCCAAACAATGGGTAGTCTGCCCCAAACAATGGGCAAAATTGCCCTAGCCAAGTTGGCCCAGTTACAGAAAGTCAAGTCGGCCCAGTTAGGTAAAAAGGCCAGTTTGTGACTAGTATAAATAGAGTGGTGCCTAGCTCATTTGGTGCATCACTCATTCAAGCAAGTTCACATGAGTAGAGGCAGAAGGACAAGTTTGCTTGGGAGAAAGAGTAGCTGCATTGAAGACATCTTTTCTTGGGGTTTCTATTTATTTTATTCTCGGGTTATTATACGAGATTGACATTGTACTTTTTGATGAATCTATATTGAAGAAGTTTTGCTAGGTTTTTCTCGTGAGAGGGTTTTCCCAGGATAAATTTTTGTGTCTCTTTTGTATGATGTGCTTGTCTATCTTTCAGTGATCCTATTGTTAATGGTTATTGTGATAATATATTTATTGTTTGAAGATCTAACATAACCATCCTGGAAGTATCGAAATTCTAACACCCTAATCAAACTATATAGATGAAACATGCTTGCAAAGAATGCTTTCAGACATCTTGAGAATGACTCACCTGTCATGCTAGATTTTCCAATTACTTGTGATTTAGTGGATGTTTTCAAAAAGTGGTAAGTTTTTAATGCAGAATGCTCATTTGATTATTGGAGTTGGTCATTTTTTAATGCAAAATACTCATTTGATTAAATGGAGTTTGTAGATTTGTTTTCCAATTGGTTTGGTAAGCTGCTCATCCCAGATGGTCGACATAACTTTTTCAAGTTAGTTTGAGAGTATGTGTAGAAGTAGATCTGAAAAAAAAGCTTCCTCAGTATATCTTAGTCACGAATTTAGATAGTTTTCATTGGTAGAAGGTTAAATACCTTAATATTTTGAATGCTTACTTTGCTTGCCAGGCGCAGGACCACCTCATTTATGGCTATCCCTATTGGCGACCTACACCAAATGCTTCCTATGGAAACAAGCACTGCCCCGATAATGCCCGTAGTTAAGGAGGTTGCTTCATCAATTGGTTTAGTGTAATACCACCAATTTTGACTTGGAATGTATTTAACCAAAATTATGTAAATGATGTAAATATGCTAGTGTGAATTCCTAGTGTGGAGCATAGCTGGGCATGTATGTTGTATATATTTTATTTGGACTGTTTGGTTGGCTTGTTATGTTGATTTAGAAAATATGTAAATATTATGTGCATAAATAATAAAATGGTCAAACAATGGCCATGTAAAGAGCACCAAAAGGGCTATGATTGCACCAGAGGGGAAGAGGAAAGGGGGTCCATGGGTGACTAAATCCATGCTGCCAAGTGTCAACCTTAGAACTCACCCAAATTCTGTCATCTGCCTTGAATAAGCTAATTATCTCCTTTTTGACTATTCTCCAATCATTGAATGCATATGTGAGGTTGGTGGGAAAAGTCACCTCATGTAGTTATTGCAGCATGGGGCTGACTGCACTTTTGTGACAGTTTTGTCATGACAGAAGTCGGTCTGCAGAGCTACTAGGAGTCCTTTCTTCTACTGTCAGAAGTTATGTCAGTTGTCTTTTCACCATTTTTTCATATCCCTTGGAGTCAACCCTCATTCTCTCGTTCTTGCATGCTGATCTACACTAGGCATAGCTCTCCATTGTTGTCCATGAACATACCAGACTGTTTCTAACCTAGAAATTCGAATTTGGAGACCATGCTGTAGATTTGGAAGTGAAAATCAATGGATGTAGGTGAGTAGAGAGGTTGGGCAAGCTAGGAACCCTTTTCCATTGATTTCTGTTGCTCATAGGTGCTTGAGAAGCCACGAATTGAAGCCATAGGTGGTTCTTTAGCAACATATATTAGATTGGATTTCTTCTATGCACACACTAGAAGCACCAGGCAAGATGGATCGCCCAAGAGAGCCGTGGACAAGTGAAGGGGATGCCTGAGCCAAGAAGGGTGTTGTGTGGGGCAGGTATTGTGGAAGCCAAGGCTGTGAGGGCTGAGTGAGACCCCTGTAGAGCTCTGTATGAGCATTTGGCTAAGCATAGAGAGTAGAATAGGTTGTGGGATGAAAGAGAGAAGTCTGTAGGTGTTTCCTTCGCCCTGGTGGCCTCATGGCCCAGCTTATGGGTGGCCTCTTAATAGAAAGAGTGTATGCTGGACATAGTGCCTATGGTTGGGTGGAAAATGCTCTTACACAACCAGTTGCTTGGATCCGCATTGGACAAAGATAAGTATTCTTATGCATTTGAATTTGAAATGTTTTATTTGATGCCTATAATGTTATGCTTGTATAAATGCATGTTGTGTGTGTGTGTGTGGATCGATTTTATTTCCACTGTGTATGTTTGTTTACGTTTTTGCACACCATTTATATGATGAATATCGTATTATGGATTTGGAGCGAAATTTGAGAGCCCGAATTTAGCTAATGTCCCTCTTGATGGTCGAATTGGGTGAGGGGGACGTTATAGAGTGGTACCAGAGCTTCTGGTTGCAATACAGAAGCCATATGGGCCATAAATCACGATTTACAGGAAAAAGAATCAGAAATGGCTATGTAGGGATAAGTTTTTGTTAAATGACAGTTAAGGGGTTGGGAGTAAGTTTGAATTAATTTCGAATCAATCCCCTTATTGGCAAACGAAAACTTTGCATGAACCCGAAATTTTAAAAATTGAGAAAATTTTAGTTGGGCCCCACTTGTGCCAGGTGGAAGGGTGACGTGGAGGAGCCACGTGGGAAAGAGGTATGACGTGGAGGGCCCATGTGGGAAGAAGGTGTGATGCAGACCAACCACATCAGATACGCGTGTATAGGTGCCCATAAGTGATCGAGTGTGAAGGAAGAGAAGATTTGACTGTCGAGCAGTGGTGCAGATCGATGGTCGATAGTGTTTCAGGATCGCGAAGGTGCACGAGAGTCAATTTGTTTTCGCAACCCTGAATGAAAACCGCCCCATCCATGTGTCATCTTCTCGTGCATTCAGTCTCGCAAAAGCGGTCTCGAGAAACCACTTCTTGCAAAGCTTGAAACCACCTTTTGGGTCTAATAAGAAGTGATGTGATGTGGGGAGATGTGACGATGTGATGTGGGTAGAGATGTGATAGGTAGAAACGTCAGAAGGGACGGGACCCACCCTAGGCATGTCAGTTGTGGAAGATCATGTTGATCAAGATCAACAACTCGCAACGCTTTAGGCCCTTGAACATGCACAAAGGATAACAAAGCATCACGACCCTGATAAACCACCTTATGACGTGTCGCTCTCTTGTGCATTCAGGCTCACAAAAGCAGGTACAGGAAACCACTCTCCTCGGACCTTGAAACCGCTTTAGGCCTGACGAGCAGTGATGTGGCATGGGGTCCAGACATGATGTATGGAGATGTCAGGGCCTAGGGGTGATGGGACCCGTGGTAGTCATGTCAGTCTGGGAGGATCGTGCCGATTTGATCGACGACTGAGAGTGATTCAGGCCCGTGAAGGTGCACGAAGGTTAATAGATCAACATGACCCTGAAGCGGTAAACCGCCATATGACGTGTCACCCTCATGCATTCAGGCACGTAAAAGCAGTTTCTAGAAACCACTCTTCCTGGACCTTGAAACTGTTTATGCTTGATAAGTGGTAAGGCGATATAGGGGGCATTGGAAGGGCGCAAATCATAGAAAGGGCAGGATTTTCACAGCCGATTTTCGGGTGCTGGAGATTGAAAAATGACAATGATCTCATGCACAAGCTCCCTTGACCCCTGTCACCCCCCTAAGACGTCGTTGATTGCGAGAAGATTCTATGATTTGATAGAAAATTGTCAATATGGATGGTTCCCATAATGCATGAACACAAATTTTATAATTTTCTGAGAATATAATGCATCTAACAAATGTGTTTATAAACACTTTTGCAGATTCAAAATTCTATCAGTGACAGTTAAGGGCCAACATTCAGTATTGTGCAGTTGGGGAATCTTTGGTCTTGGTTGGGCCAAGAAGATCATCATTATGGATGATGCACATGATCCTTATGAAATTGAGGCAAATGCAATGGGAGAGAATTTTCAGGTTGAGAATGCAGAGACAAATCTAATGGTAGAAGAAACCAAGCAACTCCGCTAGACATTGCAGAAACTATGAGGAGCTTAAGGGTGGAATTGCAAAGTTGCAGAGCAGACAATGAAAGGCTGATTAGAGCTCGAGAGGAACATAATCAATTGAATGCAGCTATGCTTCAAAGCTGGACAAACATTCAAAGAAAGATTAACCATGGGCATAATTCAGAAAATCAGGAAAAGAGTGGGAGTAGGTCAAGGAGGCATTACCACAAGAGATCCCATAGTTCAAGAAGGATTTCTAGAGACAAGACATATACTCCTGAAATCTCTTCTAGTGAGTCATTTGACTCTAAAGAATCCATTGAAGGTTCAAGCTCTTCATCTCACAGAAACAAGAGGAAGAGGTCCTCCAAGAACAACTCTCATGGAGAGTTTAAGAACGCCAAACCTCTTACCTTTGATGGCGAGGTTAAATCTGGTCAAGAAGTTGAGGCTTGGCTTCTTGGGATGAGGAAGCATTTCCAAGTCCAACACTATTCAGGAAATATGAAAGCAAGAGTGGCCATCTTCAATCTGAATGGAAGAGCGTCTATATGTGGGATCACCTAAGGCAACAAGTAAAGAGGATCAATGAAAGGAAGATTGTGTGGGAGCAATTCAAGAAGTACATCAAGGAAAAGTACGTTTTTGATAGGTACTATGATGGAAAAATCAAAGAGTTCTATGAGTTGAAATTGGGACAAATGACAATGGAAGAATACGCAAACAGATTCTTAGAGCTGCTAAGGTATGACAAATATATTAGAGATGACAAGGTAAAAATTTAGTGCTTTCTAAGTGGACTGCCCCAATCATACAAAGATAGAATTTTGTTTGATGAACCTCGAACCCTAGAGGAGGCCATAAGAAAGGCCAAATATTGTTATGATCAAAACAAAAGCAAACCAGAATTCCATAAGGCATGGAAGGATACGGAAAATGAAAAGTTTGACCAAAGGAAGAAGGGGTTCAAGCCTCTTTAATTCAGAAATCAACCAAGGCAGCCATCACAGGGTGTGACTAAACCCGCTAGAATGATGGGAGACAAGCCAAGAGATCCAAGAGAACCTCTTCAATGTTGGGGATGTGGAGAAGACCATATGCTTAGGAATTGACCACATCGAAATGGAAGTGCAAAGCAAGTTCACAACATTCAAGGAGTTGAAACAGTGGGTCAAGTGGCAAGGACCGTCCATAGGATTTATGCAGCACTAGAGGACCTCCTAGCAGACCATCAGTCAACTATGGTTGAAGTTGAAGGTAATATTGCTAAGCAATCTATTTCTATTTTGATTGACCCTGGGTCTACTCACAGTTATATCAGTCCTAAAATTGTTGAGATTTGTGCTTTTAAGAAATCAAAGTATAGTAAGTCATGGTTAGGGCAACTAGCCACTGGAACCAAGAGGAAAGTTAGTGAGATGGTGGAAAAATGTCCATTGGAGATGGGTGGATTGTCCACTTTTGAAAATATGAATGTTTTGCTGCTTGGTTCCTATGATATTCTCATTGGAATGGATTGATTAGAAGCCCATAGAGTTAAACTTGATTGCTACAGCAAGACTTTTGAATGTATTGATGAAGAAGGAAACTCAAGGGTTGTAAAGGACATTCCAAAGGTAGTTTCTGTTAGGCAGATTTCAGCCATGCAGTTGAAGAAATTCTGTAGGAATGGTTTCCAATTGTATGCAACCCATATTTTGGAGGAAACAAAAAATGAAACTCCCAAGTTGGAAGACCATTATGTTTTGCAAGAATTCAAGGATGTGTTTCCCAATGAGGTTCCAGGACTTCCTCCAAAGAGGGGAATTGATTTTACAATTGATCTTGTGCCACGAGCTGCACCCATTTCCAAAACTCCTTACAGGATGAGTACATTAGAACTATTAGAGCTGAAAATGCAATTGCAAGAATTATTGGAAAAGAAGTAAATAAGGCCAAGTGTGTCCCCATGGTGAGCACCTGTAGTTTTTGTGAAAAAGAAGGATGGTACACTCAGGTTATGTATTGATTACAGGTAGCTTAATAAGGCTACAATGAAGAACAAATACCCCTTGCTTCGAATTGATGAACTTTTTGATCAAATGAGAAGAGTAAAAGTATTCTCAAAGATTGATATGAGGTCTGGTTATCATCAAGTGAGAATCAAAGAAGAAGACATTCACAAGACAACCTTTAGAACAAGGTATGGGCACTATGAGTTTGTGGTGGTGCCGTTTGGTCTCACCAATGCACCAACTACATTCATGTGTCTCATGAATAGTGATTTCAGCAAGTATTTGGACAAGTTTGTTCTCGTATTTCTAGATGACATTCTTATCTATTCTAAGAATGAAGAAGAGCATGAAGAACATTTGAGAATGGATTTGCAATTGCTAAGGGATCATAAGTTGTTGAGAATGGACTTGCAATTGTTAAGGGAGCATAAGTTGTATGTAAAGCTAAGCAAATGTGACTTTTACAAAAATAAAATTCATTATTTGGGTCACATTATTTCTGAGGAAGGAATATCAGTGGATCCCGAGAAGATTGAAGCCATTATGAATTGGCCAACTCCAATAAATGTGACAGATGTGAGATATTTTATGGGTCTTGCTGGTTACTACAGGAGGTTCATTGAAGGATTCTCAAAGGTTGCACACCCAATCACTTCTTTGCAAAAGAAGGGGATAAAGTTTGAGTGGACATCAAAATGTGAAGAAAGCTTCCAGCTTTTGAAGAAGCTTCTCACAAGTGCTCCAATTCTAAAAATTGCAGACCCGGAAAAAGATTTTGTGGTATGCACAGATGCGTGTAAAGATGGACTTGGAGGAGTTCTTATGCAAGATAACCATGTGGTATGCTACGAGTCAAGGAGGTTGAAAGAGCATGAGAAGAACTATGCTACCCATGATTTGGAGCTTGCAGCCATAGTGCACGCTTTGAAAATGTGGCGGAACTATTTAATGGGCAAAAAATTTGAGTTAAGGACAAACCACTGTGGTCTGAAGTATTTGTTTGAGCAACCAACATTAATTGCTAGGCAAGCTAGATGGCTGGAATTTTTATGTGAGTTTGATTTTGAGATCAGACATATAAAAGGTAAAGAAAATAAGGTGGCTGATGCACTTAGCAGAAAAATACATGAAATGCATGTGGCGGCCATTAGTGCCTTCCAACCAAATTTGAGGCAGCTAATTGTTAACTGTATTGCTGAAGATGAACTGTATGTGCAAATAAAAGACAAATTACAACAACAAAATTTAGAAAAGAAGTATGAAGGTTACCATTTGGAAGGTGATGGACTTCTTGTTTATAAAAACAAAATTTATATTCCTAATGTGGAAGATTTGCGAAGAATTGTTATGGATGAAATCCATAACCAAAAAACAGTTGCTATAGCGAGAAAACAATATTTTTGGCTGAGAATGAAAAAGAACATTGCTGAGTATATTTCTAAGTGTATCAAATGTCAACAAGTGAAGGTTGAACATCAACAACCAACATGTTTATTGCAGCCTTTGCCAATTCCAGAATGGAAGTGGGAAGTGATTTCCATGGATTTCATTACAAGTTTGCCAATGACAGTGAGGCAACACAATTCCATCATGGTTGTGGTGGATAAATTATCTAAGGTAACATAATTTATACCAGTTAAATCAACATATAAAACAGATGCCATTGCAAAGATTTTCATGAAGGAAATTTTCAGGTTACATGGATTGCCTAAAGTAATAATTTCAGATAGGGATACCAAGTTCACCTCAGATTTTTGGAAAAGTCGTTTGGCTGATTTGGGTACACAACTGAACTTTAGTACCGCCTACCATCCACAAACAGATGGGCAAACAGAAAGGGTAATTCAAGTGCTTGAAGACATACTACGCATGTATGTGATGGACAAACCATCCAAATGGGAGGATTATCTACACTTGGTAGAATTTGCATATAACAACGGGCAACAAGCATCATTGGGCATGAGTCCATTTGAAGCTTTGTATGGTAGGAGGTGCAGGACACTAGTTACATGGGATAATCCAGTGAACAAAATTGTACTTGGGCCAGAGTTGCTTAAGGAAATGGGACAAGAAGTTGCAAAGATTAGGCAAAATTTAAAGGCATCCCAGGATAGACAGAAAAGCTATGTTGATAAGAATAGAGTGCATAGAGAGTTTCATGTTGGAGATCATGTTTACCTCAGAGTGAGGCCAAGGAAGAGTTCCTTAAAGCTTGGAAGTTGTGCCAAGCTATCACCAAGATATTGTGGGCCATTTGAAGTGCTTGAGAGAATAGGACTAGTTGCATATAGGATTGCATTGCCTGCTAACACTAGAACTCATAATGTTTTTCATGTTTCTTTGCTTAAGAGATATGTACATGATCCTAACCATGTGATTGATTGGGATGTGATCCAGGTGGAACCCGAGGGAGAGTTCCAAACCAAGCCATTATAGATGACTTTGCTCCAGAATCGAGCCATCGAACAGGTAAAGGTGCAATGGAAGCACTTCGGTCCCGATGAGGCTACGTGGGAGTTGGAGGATGCCATGAGAGAGGCATATGCATTTTTGTTCCAATTTTGAACAAACATTGAGGACAGTGTTATTCCAAGGGGGAGGGGATTATAATACCCTCGATTTTGACTTGGATGTATTTAACCAAAATTATGTAAATGATGTAAATACGCTAGTGTGAATTCCTAGTGCGGAGCTCAAGGTCAAGGCCCGACTAGTGAATAGCTAGGCATGTATGATGTATATATTTTATTTGGATTGTTTGGTTGGCTTGTTATGCTGATTTAGAAAATATGAAAATATTATGTGCATAGATAATAAAATGGTGCAACAATGGCTGTGTAAAGAGCACCAAAGAGGCTATGATTCCACTAGAGGGGAAGAGGAAAGGGGGTCCATGTGTAACTAAATCCATGCTGCCAAGTGTCAACCTTAGAACTCACCCAAATTCTGTCATATGCCTTGAATAAGCCAATTATCTCCTTTTTAACTATTCTCCAATCATTGAATGCATGTGTGAGGTTGGTGGGAAAAGTCACCTCATGTAGTTATTGCAGCATGGGGCTGACTGCACTTTTGTGACAGTTTTGTCATGACAGAAGTCAGCCTGCAGCTGCCAGGAGTCCTTTCTTCTACTGTCAGAAGTTATGTCAATTGTCTTTTTACCATTTTCTCATATCCCTTCGAGTCAATCCTCATTCTCCCATTCTTGCATGCTGATCTACACTAGGCATAGCTCTCCATTGCTGTCCATGAACATACTAGACTGTTTCTAACCCAAAAATTCGAATTTGGAGACCATGCTGCAGATTTGCAAGTGAAAATCGATGGCTGTAGGTGAGCATAGAGGTGGGGTAAGGTAGGAACCCTTTACCCATTGATTTCTGCTGCTCATAGGTGCTTGAGAAGCCATGAATTGAAGCCACAGGTGGTTCTATAGCCTATATATCAGATTGGACTTCTTCTATGCACACACTAGAAGCACTAGGCAAGATGGATCGCCCAAGAGAATCGTGGATTGGTGAATGGGATGCCTGAGCCAAGAAGGGTGTTGTGTGGGGCAGGTATTGTGGAAGCCAAGGTTGTGAGGGCTGAGTGAGACCCCTGTAGAGCTCTGTATGAGCATTTGGGTAAGTAGAGAGAGCAGAACGGGTTGTGGGCTCAAAAAAAGAAGCCTATAGGTGTTTCCTTTACCTTGGTGGCTTCATAGCCCAGCTTGGGGGTGGCCTCTCAACATAAAGAGTATATGCTGGACAGAGTGCCTATGATTGGGTAGAAAATCGCTCTTACACAACTAGTTGCTTGGATTTGCATTGGACAAAGATAAGTATTTTCATGCATTTGAATCTGAAATGTTTTATTTGATGCCTGTAATGTTATGCTTGTATAAATGCATGTTGTGTGTGTGTGGATCGATTTTATTTCCGCTGTGTATGTTTATTTACGTTTTTGCACACATTTTATATGTTGAACATCGTATTATGGATTTGGGGCGAAATTTAAGAGCTCGAATTTAGCTAATGTCTCCTCCTGATGGTCAGATTGGGTGAGGGGGACGTTACATTTAGGGCAAGCGACCAAATTGATTGGGCCTTTGGTTAAGGATGGTGGATCCTTAGCCAAACCCCCCCTCGGTGTTAATGACAAATTGCCGCGGAATTACCCTATTTTTTTCTTGGCACATTATAATTCAGTAAAACCTATGACATTACAGAGCAATTTATTATACTACCACAGAGCGAAATTCCAAACATAGAGGTGTAGAAATTGAAGAGTTATAAAAGCGTCAAGAGTCAAGACTGTTTCCAAATTAGGGTTTTACAAGGACTTGTGCTTTTTTCAAGATTTCAGCCTCAAACCATACCTTAAAAAGTAAGTTATTTTCCATTTGATTGTAGAGCTCTTTCTAGGATTAGCAAGCTCTTAAATTTTTAAATTTATTTTTAGAGACGTGTTCTAATGTCTTTAAATAAGACATATCTATTGTCAGTAGGTAAACCTGCGGTTGGTACTAAGTGAGATTGTTGGACACCCTTGTAACCTCTGTTGGTTGGTACTGCTTAGATTAGTATTGCATAAGACAACACCTGTATACAGAATTTCATTTCCACGCACCCTTGGGTATATCAAGAGTCCCCTAGGTATACCTTGAACCAACTTTAGATAAACTGATTGTTGAACTTATGCTTATACTGAGAGAGGTGGGTGAATCAATGTAAGATACTTTTTCTTACATTAAACATTCATTAATCTTTCATTTACTTTGAAACAATAAATACACATAAAGTCAAATCACAATACACATAATTTAACGTGGAAACCCTTTCGGGAGAAAACCACAAAAATTTATCTTTATATATTCATGTAGGCTCCAACCTACTGTTACAAAGCTTGCAAGCACCAACTTACTGGAGACACCAGTCCCCTCGAATGACCACCAACTCAACAATATGTAGGCACCAACCTACTAGAGACGCCAATCTCCTACATTGAGCACCAACTCAACAATATGTAGGCACCAACCTACTGGAGACACTAATCTCCTCCACTGAGCACCAACTTAGTAATATGTAGGCACCAACCTATTGAAGAATCAGGTTCAAGAATGTTGACATAATCACCTCAAATATTAACTCATAATTAGCTTCAATTCTACTTCATAACTTGCCTTAGATCTGCTTCATAGCCTGCCTCAGAGCCTACCTCAAATCTGCTCCACAATCTGTGGTAAGATCATATTTAAACTAATTTTAAAATCTGGCATGGTCACCTTCTACATGAGCCTCATCCAGAGAAGGACCCTTAGAAAATCTTCCTGTTATCACCTAAACTGTAGTTGCTCTTGTGGATGTATCCAGTGATGGATGGCAATAGGGAAGGGCAACTCAAAAGGTGCAACCACGATCACCTCGACCTTCAATAAATGGTTGTCACGCCAGTCGAGGCAACCTTTGCTTTATGTTATCTAGCCCAGACAACAAAGGGGGAGACCCGATCTACTCCCGACAGGAGAGATCAAAACCAAGACACCAAATCAGGGTATTTCTAAGTGAAGTTAGGTGTATGGTTTATCCTAGACCTAAGGATGAAGTCACAAGCCAAGTGAAGGTTCAATGGGTATAGCTTTGGTTCATAGTTGATGTGAGAGTGACTTAAGATGTTTGAAATGAGATCTAGGATTAGTGTACTAGTTCAATGTTGGAAGATCCACTGCCTTGGGAACCGTGTCCAATGCAGGGTAGTTTAAGGGTTGAATTGGGGCTAACTAGTACAAGTGACAAGTTTGACCATGATACATGATGGCTTCAAGGGTTTAGTTCACCATGCATAGGTCAAACCACAAGTCAATCCAACAATCAAGGAAAGTCGAATTAACTTGGAGAGAAACCAGTGCCTTGGGAATTGGGAAGTGGAGTCAAAGTAGGGTTGACTTGTGGTTAAGGACTCCTAGTACTTGGGACAAGTGGGCAATAAAGGTCTTGGTGGATAAGTAGGTCTAGATCTAGGTTTGACCCAAGTGGACCACAATCCCTTAAAACAAGGAATGCTATCCCCAAGGCAAGATTTGACAAAGTGACACACTAGACCTAGGTTTTGAATTATTCCCGTTCCAAATCCGCAAGAATCTCAAGTACCCACGTCCTAGAAATGAGTCAACTCACTTCTCCAAGGTGGTGCGACTTTACCCAAGGAGGCTAAAATGTGTGTTAGGTGGGTCAAGACAAGTCCGATGGCATCCAAACTTGAGATCCGGGTAGGTTAGCCAAGTTGGAGTATGGATCTATAATTTCAAGGCAATCCGATGGCTAGATCTTACTAGATCTGAGTTTAAGTACACCTAATGGTCCAAAATGGGGATTAAATCCCTTAAAATGTGGAATCGGGCCCACAAGGTGAATTTCAGGAAAGTAACAATCTGGGTGTATGTTATTTGATGTGTAGATTATGGATCAAGCGGGATCTCAAACACCCATGTACTAGATCTAGGTCAACTTGCTCAAACTAGGAAGTGCGCTTTGCTTGGGAGAGGCTAAGTTGGCTTGGGAGAGGGGTCAAACGATAGCCAATCCTCACCAAACTATAGATCCAGGATGCCGTGGATGCTATAGAGGTGGGTTTTCAATATTATGCCCAACAACCCACTAGATCTAAGTAGATCTGAGAAAATGTAAAATGGGGGTTTTTGAAATATTTAGGGTTTTAACAATTTATGAACTATGTCAATGGATTGGATAAAGGAAAGAGAAACAAACCTGTGGATCTTACCTGGGTAACCTTGTAGATGTCTTGATGATGATGATCTATGCAAACCCGATCAATTTGAGAAGCTTTGAGGTAGTTTTCTATGCAAGTCGATTTGATCCGAGAAGCCAATGCGCCCTCTCTCCTGCACAACAAACGTCAACAATATCAGATTTGATGCATCAAGAGATAAGACTAATGCCACAAAAGAAGTAACAGAAAGATAGCATAGATCACAATGATGCTAATGATAACCCCCTGATACAAGCGAATGCCAAGAAAGTCGATTTGAAGAAGCCTTGCAAAATCGCCCTTGTTGAAGTCGCCCTCCTGTAGACAAACAATGATTTCCAAAAAAGATAGATCTTACCACAATTTCCAAATGCTAGGTTGCAATAGACTTTCCAATCACTATCTAAGAACACCAGATGCAAAGGAGACCACAAGAATTTCCACAAGAATATTTTTCTATACCAATAATCCAAGAGCCAAAGACCCCTTACAATGAGAGGCTCTCTCCTTTAAATAGGAAGGAGAGGCACCAAAACCCTAACCACTTTTTGAATGAGTGGCTAAGATTAAAAGATACAAATGTCTAATCAATGGTTGAGATGAGCTCAACAATAAAATACATGGATCACAAATAAAATATTATGTGAGTGGACAAAATCGCCCTAGAAGAGGGGAATCCCACCAAATCATGATGACAAAATATCATAAGAGGCTTATGGTGGGTCCAAGGGGTAATTTTATCCCTCCTTGGTCAATCCCCATAGCACAATAAATATAAAATAATCATCAATGTACCAAATCGTGCCTCCATGGTCAAGTCGTGGTCCTCAAAAGACCTCAAAAATCATCAGAAAGTGCCATAAGTGATGGATGCGGGCCCCGATGAAGCTGAAACTGCTGGAGAAGGTGTGGAAGGCCCCGATCTATCATCACTGATCATTCCATGCCATAACTTTGCCTCAGTAGCCCAAATCGATTTCCTCAATAGCCATTTCTACCAATCTTGAAATGCCTCGGGAAGCGTGAAACTGCCCCAAACAGCCTCCTAGAGTGCCTGCGCTGTCAAGGTGAGGGCACCAGTGTGTCCGAGGGGGGGGGTAATATGGTAAAAACAAGTGGCTGGACCACCCCCTCCATCATAAGCGCCCTAGGTCAACCGGATAAAAATCACATCTTGCTCCGACAGGGCCTCCAATAGACCAAAACTGCACTGGGACAGCCTACTGAGGCTCAATCATCACTGTAAGTGCCCGGAACTGAAAACAAACTGTCTTATTGGACTCAGAAGGTCCAAATCCATCCAAGATGTGTACTCATACACCATATGAGTCTGCATGATCAAAATAAATATCCAATATACCGGAACAGGGCCAATAATAATGATCTGTAAATGACCAAACACTGCTGTAACCCAAGAATCATCATCATAACCCTGTAGCTGCTGCATAGAATCATCATGTATGTATACATAGACCATATATCATCTATCCATATCATCATAAGGTCTAACATCTCATGTCCCATGGTCCTCCATGGTCAAACTGGGTCTAACCAAGACCAAATATAACTCAGACCATCATCCAAGGCCGCTGCAAAGTGTCAAGGTTAATACATGCTCTACAACTTATTCAAATAACAATTATAACACAGAGTAATCATAATTGGCGATCTAAATCCAAATATATAGTGTCGTTAATTATTATTATTACTCAGACTAGACTTTCAGGATCATACTCACTTCATAGCTGTGATCAATTTGCTAGTGATGGGTGAAGGCTAAATTAACTGGCTAGGCTAAGGGATGACTTGACTGACTTGACTTTGTGACACTTTGGCAAGGGAAAGGGAATACACACCATAGTATATACTGAATGAGCAATAACACAGGGAATGGCGGTGTCTCACAAATGGATGAGTTGTTTAAAGAGGGTTTATTCACCTTCACAGATGCGCACAATCCATAATACAAATAAGGCCAACAATTGTTTAGATATAGCATTTAAGTTCCATTGCTTTTTGGGCCTGAAGTTTCCATAGCCTTGATCTATGTGTGTTTACAAACACATTGCATAGATTTACATTTTTTCTTTAGGCTTTTTGCTGCAGGTGTGTTTTTAAGGCACTTGTTTAGCTGAGCACTTCTAGGTGTGTCATGGACAGCTTGTTTACCTAGGTATTTATTTTCCAAAAAGATATAACATTTTATTTTCATAGCCATTTTCATTTGGCATGCCTTTCATTCATGTGTGTTTAGAAACACATTGCATGAATGGGCTTTTCATACAAGATATAGCATTTCATTTTTTCCAGATTTTGTATTCATGGCAGCACTAAAAGTTTCAGGTTTAGCCAACACAACTTTAGTGACTAGGGGGAATTCCAAGGAACTCCAACTCACCATAGGTAAGTTCTGTCACCAACTCAGAGCCAAGACACAATAAACAGGGAAGCTCATCCAATACAGAGGCTACAGTGGGGGAAAGATCCTCCATGTCATTAGTCAAGTAGCAAGTCAGGGTGATAATCTAAAAGGTAGGCCATGGATGGATGAAGACAATGAAATGATGGAGCCAACACTAGCAAGCCAAGGTATGGTGGAGCCAACACATAGTGAGCCACACTAGGAAGAAACATCTCACTTGGGACCATTCAGCCAACAGTAATCCCATACGGCTCTTCACAAGCATAACCCACCTTCCATGGATAATAACACTTGGAACTGTTTTCCTAATGTGGATTGGAATAAAATTTGATGGTTCTAACCTGTTAGGATGGGTCACCTAAATGGAACATTACTTTGCCCTTCATGGCATTACTGATAACATGACGAAACTTAGGCTGGGGGTCTTGTATTTGGATCCAAAACGATTGTAAGGGTGGGAGTGGCATAAAAAAGCCTATGGTTGCTACATCACATAGAGTCTATTTCTTAAATCTCTCCATAATCATTACGAGCGAGATACTCACTATTTGGGGTGGCTTATTAAGTTACGCCAAACAAGCTCAGCTTCAGACTTTATCCGAACCTTTGAGCAGTTAGCCATCCGTACAAAGAACTTAACAAATTCTTCAAACTTTATCTCAACCTTTGAGCAGTTAGTCATTCGTACAAAGAAATTAACAAATTCTTTCTATAAAGAATGTTTCATTAATGGTCTCTGTTATCACACTAACTATAGCTGCTAACTAAGGGTGTTCCGTTCGGGATGGTAGAGGGTGAGTAGCCAGGTAGGTATAACCAGCAAACGCCAAGTCCACCATTCAAGGAACGGTAGTCACACCAGACAGGGCATTTGTCACTTTAGACGAGACAAGTAGCCAAGTCAGGGGGGAGACCCCGCTCAACCAGCTAAGGTTAAGCCTCAACAATCAGACACCCGACCCACAAGATAATCAAAATGAGATGCAAGATGAGTGTGTAAGTGTGAGATTTCTTCTAGCCTAGTGAAATCGAAAATCTGGATCGAAAAATGAACTTAATGAGATAATTCCAAATCTGATAACGAATGTTTAATGATGAATAATTGAAGATTAGGAGGCTGGAAACTAAATCAGAAAATGAAAATTGCCTAGAAATGTGACTGAAAATTCTGCCTATGGGGAGTGAAGCTCACTATGACTGTTCATGCATGGCAACAGTAAATTAATTGATTAAAACACATCTTCTAGCAATTATAGGTTGGTTATTAGATGATATAGGACAAAAGAAATGCAAACCAACAAGACCCACAACCCAGAAAAATACCCAACAGCGTGATTGGCCAATTTGCCCAAAGACAATCACAATCTATTTTGGTGCATCAAGATAGCAAGGCAATCAACATTTCACAAGAGATCACCACAAGAAAACAAGTAGAGTTGCAAATCGTTTTCTTCTATTCCAAGTCAAAAAATGCCAAGAGAGAGGGACAAAATGGGTGAGTGTCTTCTCTTATAGAGAAAGACCACTCTCAACCCTAACTCCCTCCAAAACCAAGGGCTAAGATTGACTCTCTCAATGCCCAAGTCGATGGAGGGGATCAACTCTCAAGAGGGGGGGCGAATTACCCCCTAACGCCCAAGTGGAGATGGGGCCACTTCGTGGGGCCCATACAATGCATATAAATGGTGGTTGGGGGGTGCCTATGGGCTGTTTTAGCCCCCCCATACCACTAAACCATGGTCTCAATACAACAAAACCATAAAAATTTGATTTTTGCTAAGTGAAAAAACGCCCCCCAAGGGCAAATTCGTTCCACATGGTGAGCTGGCCAAAGTGAGGGCCCCACAACACAAGTAGAATGTCCAAACATAGTAAAAATACCTTAGAAGACCCCCTTGTATTAGCCAACCTTTGCATTTGCCATTTTTCCATAGTTATCTTTGCCATATTTGATTTTCTATATTAATTTATTGTTGGTTTTTATTGCTGAAGATGTAATTTGGGCTTTTGACCCACTTATAATGCCCGGATTGACGAACCGTCTACTGCAATGCGATCGTAGAACCTAAATATAATAGATATGGTCACTTGAACGACCTCGATCAATCAATTAGGCACTGTTGGCCCAAAATCCATGATTTTTAATTAAAACAGGTCACTGGTGACCCATAATAATTAAAAATCTCATCAACGCCTCAATCTTTTGGATTTCTGACACTTGGAGGCTCATATGGGACCCCAATAGATAATAAATGACCAAAATCGAAATCTTGATTGCAACATTTTTTCGGGCCCATTTTTGGCCTAGTCAACCTGGTTTGACCAAGTCAAATCTGGTCAAAATGGCAATGGCTGAAAACCTATAAGCAACATGAAGCATCAAGGCTTCTTTATTTACGTTAGTACATTACTTAAAACAATATAATGTCGATATGGTGATCAAAACATAAATATCTCAATAAATACAAGCCCCGGGTGAGGTGGGTCCACCACCTTCAACAAAGACCCAATGCTATGCACAACTTACAGACTTGACCACTTAGCTAACTTTGGGTGAAGTGGATAAACAAGGTGAAGGATAAGGGAAGACTAGGACCAAGACCATGTGACCCCTTGGGTAAACAGGGAGAGCGGGACCCATTGACATAAACATACCATGATAAAACACAGGGAAGGGCGGTGCTTCACAAATGGGTATAGTGCAGGGAAACCACCACTGCTCATCTAACATGAACCTTACAACTCACATCCGTGCCTTAAGAAGATTCGTGAGGATCTTTTCTAGAGCCGCCATGACTGGGTGTATGGCAAACCGTAACTTGAGACTCTAGGGGACATGTAGAATTAGCTGTCCCTTACTCCATCTCACCTCCTTGCCCCGCAAGACTAGGTGAGGAAATAACCACTACAATGCTGATACATATGGCTGATCTGTGTCCGTGTGTGTTCAAAAACACATTGCTTGGACTTTTACATTGACTTTCATACTTAGCCTTTTTGGCTTGATTTACATTTCTTCATTTCATTACATTTCAAGGCCCTTTTTGGGCTACATACATATCTCAAAAGATATAACAAGGTGCTCATATTGCAAAGTAATGGGGCAAGTGAACATGCTTCGATGACCAATGGGGAACACTTGGTGAGTCTACACAATCCTATACTGCATTGCAACATCGGGGGCAACGGACGGGAGCAAATCCCAGGTTTGAGAATGCATCTCATACACTAAAGAGCCGAGGCACAAAAGACAAGGAATCATGGCATACTTAGAGGTCAATGGGGAAGGGGATCCTCAAGGTCACAAATCAAGGTCCAAGTTGGGAGAAATCAACATGAATGAGTTGAATGGATGGAGGGAAGTGACAGGTGGATCCAAAGTTAGTTGCCTAGGAGAACGAAATGACCAAGTGACCAAGTCTATACCAGTAACGGGGATGGGAACCAGTGTGCATATACATGAGCCCAAGCTTGAAAAAGTCACCGAAAAATCACGACTTTTTGTAAAAGTCGCGAGGTGAAGACCCTGCCGAAAAATCGGCTTGCAAAAATCGTGATTTTTTAAAAAATCGCCGATTTCCGACTTTTTCTAAAAATCGACAACTTTTTCGAAAACCGCGCGAGTCGATGGAAAAAAGCGCCCAGTCCGTCACACTCACGGTTTAAAGAGACCAAAAGTGATTTTTTTTGGATCATTTGTTTCATTTGGCATTTGGAGGAGGAGTGTGAAGGGCAAGAGGGCACCATCAACTACTTTGGAGGCATCCAAGACTCCAAACAAGATCAAAGCTCACCATTGTGAATTTTTGTGGAGAAAGAGTTCAACCTCAAGAGTCAAAACTTTGCCAATCAACCAATTCGTCTCACAGGTATGTAGTGATTCATTTTCTTGTATTTTTTTAATGATTTTTTGCATGTTTGCTTGCCTATATTCTTTCCTCTATTCTTTTATTTTTTTTGCCATTTTTCCAATGATTTCCATGTCCATAAATATCAAAAAGAGTCAAAATGTAGGGGGTTTTAGAATGGACTAGCATGTTTTCTTTCTTAGATCTTTAGCCACCCTCTTGTTATCATTTTTCATGGCCAAAAATATAAATTTAGAGGTCTGATTTTTTTAAGCCAAATTGTTGCAAGTTTTTCACATGGGGTTTAATTTCTTGTTTTTGTATTTTTGTGCCCTAGGTTTGCATTTTGAGGCTGCCATTCCATTTTCCAAGATGCCAAGGCCATTGGATCCGTTTTGGCAGTATGGTGAGCCTGAGGATGATGGAAACAGGCAAAATTTGAGTTGAAAATTGTGTGGGCATCACATGTCAGGAGGGGTTAACAGGTTGAAATACCATCTAGCTAAACTCCTTGGGCATGATGTTGGAGTTTGTACTACAGTGACCCCAGAGATCATGAGATCTGCCCATGACGCAATCCATGAAAAGAATAAAAAGAAGGATGAGATCGCCGCAAACAGAGCTGAGATTGCAGCTTTTGGCCTAGCAAGAAGTGTGGGGGCAACAGGATCTGCCACTTTTGGTGAGGGTAGTGCGAGGGGTTCCACAGCCATGGCGGGGGCCTCATACCATTTTGGTCCACGAACAGGAGGTGGATCACAACCTTCTATCAAGGCATTGATAAAGAAAAATGACAAGGTAGAAGTGGACAGGGTGATGGGGAGGTGTCTTTACTGGAGTCACATACCTCTCAGCATTGTAAAAAACGATCCATTTTGGCAGCCGATGTGTGATGCCATTGCAGCATTTGGCTCGGGGTATAAAAGTGCCACCTTTGATGAGTTGCGGGGTCCAATCCTTCAAGCAGAAAAGAAGGACATCGGTGCTAGGTTGGAGGAGCTCAAGCAGTCATGGGAGAGCACTGGATGCACAGTCATGTCAGATGGTTGGTCAGATGGTGAGGGTAGATCCCTTATCAACTTTTTGGTACATTGTCCTAGAGGTACCTTGTTTGTGAAATCAGTCGATGCATCGGCATATGTAAAAGATGCAGCGCTCTTATGTGAGTTGTTAGATGGGTTCCTACAGGACATTGGGGTGCACAATGTTGTGCAAGTTATTACGGATAATGCAGCTAATTATGTGGCTGCTGGCAGGATGCTTATGGAGAGGCACCCCACTTTGTTTTGGACTCCATGCACTGTTCATTGTATTGATTTGATGCTGGAGGATATGGGGAAAATTTCCTTTATCAAGGTGGTGATTGATCAAGCTAAGAGCATCCCCAAGTTCTTTTACAACCATACTTTTGTTCTCAGCCTCATGAGGAGGCACACCAAAAACAGGGAGTTGAAGCGTCCCGCAATCACGCGCTTTGCCACCACCTTCATTACTCTTCAGTCCTTGCTTCAATGTCAGTTTGAGTTGAAGAAAATGTTTGTTTCTGATGAGTGGCGTGATTGTGCTTACAGCAGGAGAGAGGATGGGAGAACCATTGCCAAGTTGGTGTACACTGACTCCTTATGGGAAGGAGTGGGGGAAGTGTGCTCGGTGAGTGAAACTTTGGTAAGGGTTCTGAGACTTGTTGATGGTGATAAGCCCGCAATGGGCTATTTGTATGAGGCTATGGATAGGGCCAAAGAGACCATCCAGAATTATTATGTGGGCAAGGGTACCCCGGGGCACGAGAGGCACATGTTGTTATGGGAGTTGATTGATAGTCGATGGATCGGAATGCTTCATAGACCCATTCATGCAGCAACACTCTTCCTCAACCCTGCATTTTCCTACAAATGCAAATTTGATTTTGATGGTGAGGTGTTGGAGGGGCTCTTCACTTGTATTCAGAGGATGGTACTTAATTATGAGACTCGCAATGCAATCAATCGCGAGTTAGGGGTGTATCAGGATGGTACTGGAGTATTTAGCTTTGCTGATGCTATTCGTGACAGGACCAATTTCATGCTAGGTAAGTTATTAAAGTGTTTAACTTTTATTTGCAAGTTGAAATTTGAAATTTTGAATTATGATTTATTTATTTCCTTATTTGTTGTAGCTACTTGGTGGCGAACCTATGGTGTAAGGACACCAAATTTATGGAAATTTGCCATCAAGATTCTTAGCGAAACATGTACCGCTTCAGGATGTGAGCAGAATTGGAGTGTGTTTGAAAAAGTACACACAAAGAGACGCAGAAGGTTAGAGTCTTAGACTTTAAATTTTCAACAAATCAATTTCATTTAATATAATTTGTGAATGTATCATCCTCACATATTATAATTATATTTCATTAATTTTTTAAACTTGAACCTCTAGACTCATACAAAAAAATTATTTTCCTCTTACAGGTTGGAGTTCATATGTCTCAATGATTTGGTCTACGTCCATTATAATCTCCGCTTATGGATGACACACATGAATAAAGCACCAAATGCTGATGCCATCGCCTTAGACAATATTGATATTTTGTCTGATTGGAGGGTGGAGATTGAGACTCCTATCATGGAGGAGGAACCTACATGGCTAGAGGGAGAGAAAGGGTAGGCGGAGGAGGAGGAGGTCAGAGCCACCACGGAGGGTGATGTGCTAGCATCGCCACCACCGCCTACACCGATTGATACATCTAGTCCTCCATCCGTCACTCATCGTCCGATGTTAGATGCAGGGGCAGGGTCTTTTACTGCTACTTCTAGTGCTAGGGGCAGGCCTGACAAACGGCCCATGACCTTTTCCCGTAAAAGGGGAAGAGGGCATTGATATTAGATAGATAGCTACTAGTTTTCCTGAGATACATTTATATATGTGATGTCATTTTGTATTGGTTATCTACTTTTGAGTTTTGAGTCCTTGATTGGACAACTATGGTGTTTCAAACTTTCAGACTTTCAGGATTCAGTATCGACTTTGATGTATCATTTTATATTTGACATGACTACATGATGATGGTATATATCAGTGCTTTCTCCATATTTATGTTCCAATGTGTTTATCTGATGTTATTGTTGCTTTATATGTTTAAAATTCTGAAAAAAATGAATGTATTTTGTATTTTTTAATGTTTGCCGACTTTTTTCGATTTTTCCCGATTTTTTCACTGATGTTGCCTAGAAATTGTTTTCGGGACCCTTGCCAACTTTTTGCTGAGTCCGACTTTTTCAACATTGCATGAGCCTACTAAATGAGGTGGACTGACATCACCAAGGGCTATACACATCATAATAAACAACGAGATCACCATAATCAAACATCATATGTCAAGTCCGTGTACTATCATAAATAAACAAGTCTAAACAACAACATGTGCAATAAACCATAAAGTGCTATACCTGCCATACCATATACCTGCTGCTGAAGCTGTCTCTGAAACTGGATCTCTACTGAATCCGGGCAATAAGTGGCAAACCAGCAATACTTTGTAGTGCTCTCATCACAATATGGCTAAGTAACTATCTCAAATGGGATCATGCAAAGCCTGGCAAGGAAGGGTGACCCTGTAGGCAATGCTGTGTAACATGTCTGGACCAATACAAAACCATCTGTCCCCTCTGATATCCCTGCTCGGAGCAATCTGAATATAATGCATGCCCCCTTTGAAGGCATCTGATCTCTGATCTGGAAAAAAAAAATGTAGTATGGTCCCCGACCACACAATCTGCAACATGGTAGCTCCAGCTAACATGGATGTGATAAAAGCCTCAAGGAGGCGATCAAAGAACAAGTCGGAATGCCACATCCTACTACTTGGTTGGAGACATCTCACAGGGATCTAGAAGTAGAGATGGTGATCAATGTACCCTCTTTCATTCCTCGCTCATGCCCTACATAGGTCAATTCCTTAAGCACAATTCCTTCACCTATCTTGAAAGTACAGAAGTTGTCTCCAATAGAAATGGCAAATCAAAAAATACGGGGATTGCTATAATTGTGACGAAAAGAATACGGGTCATAAATGTGATAAACAAAAGTTATTCCAAATTGATGTGACTGTTCCTACCCATTCCAAAGACATCATTATGGAAGATACCCCTAAGTTTGAGGTTGCTCACCAAACTCCTCCCATGCAAGAAGAAGTGGAACATGAAGTCCATCAAGAAGAACCACTCATCTCTCTTCATGCTTTATCTAATATTTCAACGCCACAAACCTTAAAACTTCTGGGTTTCATCAAGCACTGCAAAGTGGTAGTCTTGGTTGGCAGTGGTAGCACCCACAACTTTATTGATTGGTGAGTGGCTGAATAACTCCATTATGATGTTCACTCGTTGCCCAACCTTTAAATTATGATATCTAATGGTGGGATGATGAAATGTGGGGGTTGCTATGAAAATGTGAGATTCCAGTTGGGTGATATCATCTCAAAACTCATATGTTGGCCATAGATATGGGTGGTTGTGATATAGGTTTAGGTGTGAAATGGCTACACACATTAGGGCCATTTACCATGGACTTCAAGGAATTATACTTGAGTTTTACTTAGGACTCATACTCACACCCTCAAAGGGCTCCATGTAGGTTCCCCTGAAATCATAAGCTCTCATCGGATGGAAAAATTATTAAAGAAAGACTACTCTAGAATTGTTGTTCACTTCCATGCCATCTAGGCTTTGGATAACACTACACCAGAAATCTAGCTTGACTTGTAGAGAAATTTGGACAAACACTAGTAGGTTTTTGAGACACGTAAGGGTTTACGTCATCTAGAGGAGAGCATGATCATGGTATTCCCTTGATTCTGGGAAGTCAACCACCAAATATACAACTGTATAGGCACCCATTTGCACAAAATAATGAAATTGAAAAGATCATTTAGGAGCTATTGGAGGGTAGGAGTCATTCGTCCTAGCACTAGCCCGTATTCTTCCTCGGTGGTCATGGTTTTAATGAAAGAAGGCACTTGGTGGATGTGTCTTGATTTTGTAATGTCCCTTTCCGAATGATCACTCCAGGCAGACGACTTATTGCACCGAGAGGAGCGAGGTGCTCTACAGCCGAGTATGGGGGAGATGTTGTAACGTTCCTACCTAACAAAATAATTAAAAAATAATTAAAAAATAATTAAAAAAATTCACGTCGGCTCATAAAATAAAAAATTATGGAAAGTATTTAAAAAAATCCATGTTGGCTCATAAAATAAAAATGATGAGAAGTAATTAAAAAAATCGATGTTCATCTATAAAATAAAAACTTAAAACTTTAAGATAGATCTATCAACAAAGAGAGATCAAATTTCTTGAGTTTAAATTTAAAAAAAAATTACATCTCAAAATTGGATCCCTCTCGGTGCTTGATAGATCCGGGTTTAAGATGATCTATGCTGGTTAGCCTATTTGATTCTTGTAGGCTATAGTCGAGAGAAAAGGGGATTAATTAATTATTTATTGTCATTTGGACAAAAAACAACATTAAAAATGACATTGAGTAATTATTTAAAAGAAAAGAAATTACAAAAGTCACTTTTAATTAATAAATGTGGAAAAGGGTAAAAGTGGCCAAAAAAGGTGAAAAAGGAATAAAAGGGCAAACTGACCCATTCTCTCATTCATTCATGACATTTCATTTTCGAAAAATGGATTTGGAGAGCTCTTGGGATGGAAACCCTAAAAGAGAAATTGGTTTTGGTGGTGATCCACCCTAGCTGATTGAGAGAAGAAAGATCACTTGGATCTTTACATGGTGCTTCATCGTGAAGAAGATGATCCAAGTATTCAGACAAATTGTTGGGGTTTGTGGTGATTTTTGGAGGGCATTCTCACTCTTGTGGAGGGCGCAGATCTCTTGTTCAGTTTCAGCCCTTGAATCCTTTGCAATACATTGTTCCATACAACTGAGAGGAGTGTGACTCACTTGTTGGCTGGGACTTCCATCAAAAAGGAGGGCGCTGTTGTTTTACTGATCTTGGACCATAGAGGAGGGGCACACTTGGTTAGTGGGGATGCAGTCCCTCATTGGGTGGCTGTGACACACAAAGATACCATCCTTCTTCCTTGCTGCTGGCTATATTTCTGAGTGGGGGCAAGTTCTGAGTTATGTACAACAGAGTACAAGTGTTATCAGCTGCTGTAGCCATTTTCCAAGCCAACTTGTGGGGGAAACATTCTACAAAAGAGGTTGACTGTACTGTGACGCCCACCGGTTAGAAATTATTCAGATCGGATTTTTATTATCCTTGTTTAACTACCATAACAGCTGCTAGTAAAATTGCTGTAGCTTCATGTCTTGTTGCGAGTTATTTTTATGGTATTAAATGCAATGAAAAGTGATAGTTTGAGACATCGTCCACTGTTGAACGTCATTATGCCTGAGATCTGAAATATAGTCTACAAAACCAGCAAAATATATCATAAAAATCATTAAAAATCAGATCATATTGGTAGGGGGAATCTTACAGGGGTGTCTTAGCATTGTCACCAAACTGTTTTGAAAAAGTGCTGAACTAGAGAATACCATTATAACAACAGTAATCACAAACGCATCTCAGCATAACAGAGAAGGGTCATCACAGTGGTATCATAGTTGGTAATTCTGCCAGCCTGTGAGTGCATGTTTCTTTTATGAATCTGGAGGACAAAAGATATATCAGCTATAGGAGAAGAGGGGAGAGAGGGTCTGAAAGCATATTCCTAGCAGAATCAGAGGAAGAGGATCAACCAGAATCAGAAGAAGAGGAAGACACGGGGGATAGAAATGATACAAACAGGAATGATCCACCTGAGGGAAGTACTATGAACATTTTGAATAATTTGGTAAGGTGGCAGCAGTACCACCAGTACTTGTTAAAAATTGGGAATTTGACAGCAGTAACAGACTGTAAATATAAATACAGAGATAGCTAGCAGTAATTACAAATCCACAAGATTGAACACAGTAATTTTTCACGGGGAAACCTTTTAAGGACAAAAACCCCAAAGCAATTTAATAATAATTTATCTCCAAAAATGAGATGGCTGAGTTTGTACAATAACAGGCTGAGAAAGCCTTTTCAACAAATCAAAATTTGTTTTACTGATCAAGAAGAACCCTGCACACTGTCTGCTGATTCTGATCTGTCACTGAATTACTGTA
Organism: Larix kaempferi; assembly: GCA_027924585.1. NCBI lineage: Eukaryota > Viridiplantae > Streptophyta > Pinopsida > Pinales > Pinaceae > Larix > Larix kaempferi. The sequence goes on along the minus strand of BSBM01000315.1, from coordinate 5,866,272 downwards.
GGTGTTGCTAGATGCCTGAAACAGCTTTGAATGCCAACCAATCACAGATGTATGCATTAGTGAGAGGACCAAGACCTGTTTAAACTTTAGGCTGGGCTGTCATGACCTGTCCAAGTTTTTTTCCAAGGCTGCCGTGATTTCTGTAGCTTGTGGGTGCCCTCAATAGGGCTGCCAAAATTAGGACAGGCCCTGACTCAATTCATGTGCACAAAGAAATGCCCTAGCTGGGCTAAAATACACTGCAGAAAAAAAGATTCAGGTGGCAGCAATAGACCCTAGCTGAGATAGGGTGCTTTTAAACCAGCAGAAGAATGAGTTATGGCTTTCATTTCTCCAAAGAATAAAACCCAGCAGAAGATAATACCACCCACGAGCTGAGCAGAGAGGCAAATAGCAAATCCACGAGCTGAGCCTTAGATCAGACAATAACACCCACGAGCTGAGCAGAGGATTCCACGAATTGTGTTCTTTAAATGTTGAGTTTCCTTTTGTTTATTTATAGTGGAATAATTCCACTTTATTGAGGCCGACCTGTCCTCACATAAATTAATTTTTTATTATTATTATTTATTTTTGTCCTCCAAAAAGAAATAAGTATGAGGCCGACCTGTCCACCTGTCCTTCACATATTTACATCATTTTTATTTATTATATATTTTTTTTCTTTCTCCAATAATGAGCCAACCCATAATAAATAAATAAATATATATATATATATTTATTTTTCTTCTAAATGGTGGGTTCATGGACCAAGCCAAGCTATGCTTGGGTTTCATTTATCTCAACAAGTTATCCAGGCATTCTTCAAGGCCTTAATGTCCACTCCAAGCACATCATCATAAGGAGATAAATTAATTGCTTTACTTCACCCTCCTGTTGCCACAAAGACCAAGTGAAGGAGGACACCACTTGCCCAGACCCGGTCTAGGGCTTACAGTGAAATCCTGGTAACTTAGTAGGTACCTCCATTCTCCCAGAGAATGGCTCTCAGCCCCAGGCTGATCTTTCAGTCCCAGACTGGATCAATATCCTGGTAATTGACCTGGTGCCTCCATTCTCCCAGAAAATGGCTCTCAGCCCCGGGCTGAGTTACTAGTCCCAGACTGGGTCAATATCCTGGTAACTGACCAGGTGCCTCTATTCTCCCAGAGAATGGCTCTCAGCCCCGGGCTGAGTTCCCAGTCCCAAACTGGGTCAATATCCTGGTAATTGACTAGGTGCCTCCATTCTCCCAGAGAATGGCACTCGATGCTGCTCAGGAAAAATCAACACTCCCTCTTAGCGAGAGGGTCATTCTCTGCAATACCAAGCTTGTCTCGAAAGTGCACAAGCTTTGTCAACGACAAGGGCTTGGTTAATATGTCAGCAATCTGCTCATTTGTACGGATGTACTGGAGCTTCATGGCACCTCGCTGTACCATATCTCTGATGAAGTGATACTTCATCTCAATGTGCTTTGACCTGTCGTGAAATACAGGGTTCTCTGAAAGCTTAATGCAACTCTGATTATCGCAATGGATAATAGTTGGTTCAAGCTTTCCACCAAACAGGTCAGAGAGAAGCTTTCTAAGCCAAACTACTTCTCTGCAGGCATCACTGGCAGCAATATACTCAGCTTCAACTGTGCTTTGAGCTATGGAACCCTGTTTTCTGCTGGACCATGAGATCATGGCTGATCCCAAATTGAAACAGTACCCTGATGTGCTTTTCCGGTCCACTGCACTGCTAGCCCAATCGGAGTCAGCATATCCAAGTAGCATTACCCCACTGTTGGAGGTATATCTGAGCCCATATGTAATAGTACCTCGCAAATATCTGAGCACATGTTTGGCAGCTATCTAGTGTATGTGCTTCGGCTCGGACATGAACTGACTCAATGCATTCACTGTATAACAGATATCTGGTCTCGTATGCACTAGATACATCAAAGATCCAATAAGTTGGCGATACTGAGTAGGATCCACTGCCTGTGAAGAAGTAGCTGAGTCACGTAACTTCTTCAAGTTTGATGTCATGGGTACACTCATGGGTTTGCAGTCATGCATCCCAAACCTCTGCAAGATATCAACTGTATACCTCCCTTGAGACAGAAAGATCTCATCTAGCTTCTGCCAGACCTCTAAACCAAGAAAATAGTGCATGAGTCCCAGATCCTTCATTTCAAATTCTGAAGTAAGCTCCCTCTTGCACTGAGCTATTAGTTGCTCCTCTCCAGTGAGGAATAGATCATCCACATATAGGACTAGGATCAAGACATGGTTCTGGACAACCTTAAAGTAAAGTTTGGAATCAGCAGTGCTCTTGGAGAATCCCAAACTGTGAAGGTAACCATCAATCTTAGCATACCAGACCCTTGGGGCCTGTTTGAGTCCATACAAAGCTTTCTTTAGTTTGCACACATGAGACTGCATTTCATGTGTCACAAAAGCTTCAGGTTGCTCAATGTAGACCTCTTCTTCAACTTCTCCATTAAGAAAAGCTGTCTTTACATCCATTTGATGGAGCTTCCATCCAAAGACAGCAGCGAGAGAGATAATGGTCCTGATGGTGGTATACCTGGCAACAGGAGCAAATGTTTCATCAGAGTCTATGCCTTCCTTTTGTGAGAAACCATGTGCCACAAATCTTGCTTTATATTTCTCAATGCTGCCATCAACAGCATGCTTGATTTTATAGAGCCATTTGGAAGTTACCACAGACTTCCCTTTTGGTCGAGGAACAATTTCCCACACATCATTTTTCATAATGGAATTATATTCTTCTGTCACGGCATCAATCCATACCTGATGAGACTCTGCTTCTTTGAATGTAGAAGGCTCTGCATCAATGAGCTTACTCATAAGACCTGAGTATTTTTGGGGTTTCTTGCTTTCTCTGAATGTCCCAGAAGGAGCTTTATGCTTCTCTGCTTGTTGCAATATTTCTCTCGCCCAAGTAGGTCTTCTCTTGGAAGGAGGAGCTTCAAGTAGTTCTTCAGCTGGTCTTTCTGGTTCTGAGTAAGCATGAGGTTCATCTTCTTCCTCCCTCTGATTCTCTGAATGAGGAGAGTCTGGAATGTCGGAAAGAGATCCTTCTGGATCTTTTGGAAGCTCTTTGGAGTGGCGGAAAACAACTTCCTCATGAAATATCACATCTTTGCTGATTTCAATGTATCTTTGACCAGGAACATAGATATGGTAGGCTTTTGAATTTTCACTATACCCAACAAATGTGCCTTTCTTTCCGGAAGGCTCTAGCTTTAATCTCTTTTCTTTTGGCACATGGATGTAGACCGGAGTGCCAAAGATCCTCATGTGGTCAACTGCAGGTTTCTTTCCTGTAAAGACTTCTTCTGGAGTCTTTTCTCCCAAAATGGCATGAGGACTTCTGTTTTGAATATAGACAGCTGTACTAGCAGCCTCAACCCATAGAGACAAAGGAAGATCTAGATCACACAACATGGCTTTAGCAGCCTCACAGACTGTTCTGTTCTTCCTTTCTGCAACCCCGTTCTGTTGGGGGTTGTAAGGTACAGTCAACTCCCTCTTGATTCCTGCTTCTTGGCAAAAATCATCAAAATCATTTGATTCAAACTCACCTTCATTGTCTGACCTCAAGATACGAATGTGTCTTCCTATCTGATTTTCAATCAGCGCCTTGAACTCCTTGAACTTATCAAAAGTTTCACTCTTAGCCTTTAGAAGGTAAATCCAAGATTTACGAGAGTAATCATCAATGAACAATACATAGTATAAACAACCACTTAAAGAAGGTGAAGACATGGGTCCACAAATGTCAGAGTGAATCAAATCCAAAATCCCTTTTGATTTGCTGTGACTTTTGGAAAAAGACTTCTTGGTATTTTTACCAAGGGCACAACCTTTGCAAATACCACTATGTTCATTAGGAAACTCAGGCATACCTGTAACCATCCTTTGAAGACCAGGGAGAGCTGCATAATGAAGGTGCCCAAACCTATGGTGCCATAGCTCACAAGGGTTGATAGTACTGTGAACCAATGCTTGAGTAGAGTGCCCAGATGCCTTGTAAAGGCCTCCCTCTCAAACCCCAATCAATTCTGCTGCACTCAACCTTTCATTCTTTGACCACAGCAAAACTTTTTTGTCCATGAATATAACTCTATAGCCTTTGTCTTCTAAGCCGGCAACAGAAAGAAGATTTTTCTTCAAACCTGGAACATATAGTATGTCTTCAATGTGCAACATGGTCCCTGAATCAAGTTGAAATGAGACTGAGCCCACTCCCTCAATTTTGTAGGTGGAGTCATCTCCAAGTTCTACTTGAGTGGCAAACTTCTTCTTTCTGTAGCTTGGAAGGGCTTCACGGGAACCTGTCATATGTTTTGAGGCTCCACTGTCCACCAACCAAGAATTTGTGCTGTTGGTGATGGACCCAACTAGGGCAGAAATCAAATAGTATTCTTTTCTTGATTCTTCTTGCTTGGAAGACTTTGTATTTTTCTTCTTCTTTGGTTCTTCTTCTTCAGCTGTAGATGCTTGGAATTTTCTTTTGGGTCTTCTCTGTGGCTGCCTACAGTCCCTAGCATAATGTCCCATCTTGAAACAATTGAAACATTTAACTTGTGACATATCAAGTTGTTTACCTTGTGGCTTGTTTTCTTTCTTCTTGGGATGGAAGGGCTTCTTGAATTGTTTCTTGGTTTTAGCTGCTAGTGCAAGGTTCCCTTCTTTAGGACCCTTAGTTCTGCTCTGTACTCTGCCTTCTTCTTCTAAATAGTCATGCCAAAGTCTCTCAAAATCTGGTTGAGTCTCACGTCCACTAACAGAAGCTAAGAAGGTTTCCCAAGAACTTGGAAGACCATCAAAAACAGTTTGTACAAGGTCATCATCATCTACTGTAACCCCAATAGCAGAGAGTTGATCTCTTACCTGAGCAATCTTTGTGAAGGAGGCCACTCCTTCATCTTTTTCCATCTTCAATGTACGAAGTCTATTTTTCAAGACTCTCTTTTGACTGGGTGCTTTCTTCTCGTACAAATTTGTCAAGGTGTCAAAACACTCCTTGGCTGTCTTCAGTGGTGTTATGGCAGGCATTATATTTTCCTTGACTGAGTCATAGATAATCCTCCTAGCCTTGGCTTCCTTCTTTTTGAATGCTGCCCTTCCTGTGTTTGACGTGGGTTCTTCTACAACATTGATGACTAAGTCATCAAGGTCATTCTCTTCCAAGGTGGCCATAAGCCTTGCTTTCCATGAATTAAAGTTTGCTGAACCCTCAAGCCTGTCCTCTGGTTTGAAAGAGGCAGAAGAGGCCATCTCTGGTTTGTCTATACTGTCCCAAGGTCTATGTAAGACACAACTACCTGCTCAAATGCTGTGTGCTTTACAAGCAGAGCTCCGATACCATGTTAAAAATTAGGAATTTGACAGCAGTAACAGACTGTAAATATAAATACAGAGATAGCTAGCAGTAATTACAAATCCACAAGATTGAACACAGTAATTTTTCACGGGGAAACCTTTTAAGGACAAAAACCCCAAAGCAATTTAATAATAATTTATCTCCAAAAATGAGATGGTTGAGTTTGTACAATAACAGGCTGAGAACAAGCCTTTTCAACAAATCAAAATTTGTTTTACTGATCAAGAAGAACCCTGCACACTGTCTGTTGATTCTGATCTGTCATTGAATTACTGTAGGTGTTGCTAGATGCCTGAAACAGCTTTGAATGCCAACCAATCACAGATGTATGCATTAGTGAGAGGACCGAGACCTGTTTAAACTTTAGGCTGGGCTGTCATGACCTGTCCAAGTTCTTTTCCAAGGCTGCCGTGATTTCTGTAGCTTGTGGGTGCCCTCAATAGGGCTGCCGAAATTAGGACAAGCCCTAACTCAATTCATGTGCACAAAGAAATGCCCTAGCTGGGCTAAAATACACTGCAGAAAAAAAGATTCACGTGGCAGCAATAGACCCTAGTTGAGATAGGGTGCTTTTAAACCAGCAGAAGAATGAGTTATGGCTTTCATTTCTCCAAAGAATAAAACCCAGCAGAAGATAATACCACCCACGAGCTGAGCAGAGAGGCAAATAGCAAATCCACGAGCTGAGCCTTAGATCAGACAATAACACCCACGAGCTGAGCAGAGGATTCCACGAATTGTGTTCTTTAAATGTTGAGTTTCCTTTTGTTTATTTATAGTGGAATAATTCCACTTTATTGAGGCCAACCTGTCCTCACATAAATTAATTTTTTTTTATTATTATTTATTTTTGTCCTCCAAAAAGAAATAAGTATGAGGCCGACCTGTCCACCTGTCCTTCACATATTTACATCATTTTTATTTATTATATTTTTTTTTCTTTCTCCAATAATGAGCCAACCCATAATAAATATATATATATATATATTTATTTTTCTTCTAAATGGTGGGTTCATGGACCAGGCCAAGCTATGCTTGGGTTTCATTTATCTTCAACAAGTTATCCAGGCGTCTTCAAGGCCTTAATGTCCACTCCAAGCACATCATCATAAGGAGATAAATTAATTGCTTTACTTCACCCTCCTGTTGCCACCAAGACCAAGTGAAGGAGTACACCACTTGCCCAAACCCGATCTAGGGCTTACAGTGAAATCCTGGTAACTGACTAGGTACCTCCATTCTCCCAGAGAATGGCTCTCAGCCCCAGGCTGATCTTCCAGTCCCAGACTGGATCAATATCCTGGTAACTGACCAGGTGCCTCCATTCTCCCAGAGAATGGCTCTCAGCCCCGGGCTGAGTTACCAGTCCCAGACTGGGTCAATATCCTGGTAACTGACCAGGTGCCTCCATTCTCCCAGAGAATGGCTCTCAGCCCCGGGCTGAGTTCCCAGTTCCAGACTGAGTCAATATCCTGGTAACTGACCAGGTGCCTCCATTCTCCCAGAGAATGGCACTCGATGCTACTCAGGAAAAATCAACAGTACTCAAGCCAACCAGTACTCAGCTTACGACCAGTACTCAAGCCAACCAAAACAATAATGGCAACAATGGGAACCATGTAGAAAGAAGCAACACTAATGTTCCCACAGAGAACAACACCAAGACCACCAGTAGAGTGACTCCTAGACCTCTTTTACCTCAATTATTGGATGAACAACAAACATGAAATCAGGGTCAGCCAGGACAAGGTGACAATTTTAATGATTATTTGAGGGAGTGCCAGACTCTCAAATATGCGACCCTGCATTTGAATTTTGGAGGGAGAGGCTTATGGGTGGTGATACCATGGGCTAGTCACATTGGGACATTCTAACATTATCTCATACCTGGACTTCACATAGAGATTGATTGACATATTTGATAAGGACCTAGAGTTGCATTTCAGGGAGTTGGCACAGCTCAAGCAGACAGGTACAATAGATGCTTACAATTTAGAGTTTCAGAGGATTGTAGTCATGGTGACAGATGTGTCGGAGCATCGGTTGGTTATTTTGTTCATTGAGGGGTTGGCCGAGCCATGGTGTGGTTGGGTTAAGGCCTTCAAACCCGAGACTTTACAAGATGCCATCATTAGAGCATGGGACACGGAGGATACAATACCAAATAATAAACCTTAGTCCAAACCTTTCGTTCCTCAGAAAAACAAAGACAAGAAACTTTTCAAGGAGTGGTCCAAGAAAAACAAGTTAGATGATGAGACCTGGAATGAACTACGAAGGAAGAAGCTATACTTCAGCTGTAAAGAGCCTTGGGAATTGGGTCATAGGTGCATGGGTAAAGGTAAAGTTCATCACATAGAGGTGCTCTTGGATAGAGGAAGAGGAGGCGGGACATGCTTGGGATGGTGAGCATAGCAATGAGGATGTCGTGTAGCCATGTGCAGAGACTTAGGATGGGACTATTGCTACTCTATCATGTGTTCCTAGATTTCACACTTTCAGGGTTAGGAGAGTAGTATAGGGACGTGTCACGATTTTGATAGATGGTGGGGTAACCCACAACTTCATAGACTTGACCTTGTTGACCAGGAGAGGCATCCCTATTGAGGACTTTGAGGGGTTCAATGTGGTGGTAGCTAGTGGGTGCACTTTGGTATGCATGTAGAATGTTTCGTGGTTGTTTGTGATAATGGGAAACTATAGTATGATAGATGATTTCTATGTGGTTAAGCTGGGAGACACCTATGTAGTTTTGTGTGTTCAGTGGCTTAGTACTCTGGGAACAATCTAGTAGAACTATCAAACATTGGAGATGGGATTCAATGCACTGGACGGTAAGAGGGTAGTTATGAGGGGCATGTCCAATGGTGCTTCGAGGATTGTTTCAGCCAAGCGGATGAAAGCCTTATTCAAGTATGGAGATATAGTATACGCAGTAGAGTGTTTGCTTACGACCCAAAAATCCTCAGACAACAGCCAATTGTATCATGTAGACATTCAGTCAGTATTGAACAAACATTACTAGGTTTTTGGAGAGATCCCTCCAGGGGGACCTCCTGATAGGGGCTTCGAACACACCATTGATTTAGAAGAAGCGGCCAAGCCCGTGATCACTACTCCATACAAGAACCCCAAGAAATACAAAGATGAGATAAAGAAGGCGATAAAGGAGTTGTTGGTGATGGGGCATATCTGACCCAGTTCTAGTCAATTTGCTTCTTCAGTTGTTTTGGTCAAGAAGGATGGAACCATGAGGATGTGCATTCATTATCATGCCCTAAATAAGAAAAGAATAAAAAACAAGTATCCCATTCCGAGGATCATTGAGCTATTGGATGAGCTGCATGGGGTGGTGTACTTTTCAAAGATTGATCTTTGATCGGGATATCACTAGATCAAGGTCAGGGAGCAGGATGCAAGACTGCTTTCAAGTGTCATTATGGGCACTATGAGTTTTTGGTTATGCCATTTGGGTTGACCAACGCACCTGTCACTTTCCAGTCTTGTATGAACCACATCTTCAACAAGCAGTTGAGGAAACTTTTGTTTGTGTTCTTTGATGACCTTATTTATAGGAGGACATGGGAGGAGCACTTGAGGCATTTGGATGAGATATTGGGCACCATCGAGGAGCAATCATTGTATGCCAAGGCTTCAAAGTGCGAGTTCAACTTGACAAAGATCCTATATTCCGGCCATGTGATCAGTGCACAGGCTATACAAGTAACATCAAGAGAAGATCCAGGCCATATTGAATTGGACACCACCCAAGAACCTTACAGAGTTGCATGGGTTTTATGGATTGTGCAGTTATTGTAGGTGCTTGTTAAGGGGTTTTCACAGTTGGGTGCATTCTTGATTGATCTTACAAAGAAAGGGGCATTTAGGTGGACATAAGAAGCTCAAGGAGGTGATGAGCAGTTGTCCAGTTTTAGCACTTTTTGATTTCACTCAACCCTTTGTGTTCGAGTGTGATGCTTCGGGCAAGGGTATAGGAGTTGTTTTGATGCATAATAGACATTCGATAGAATTTGAGAGTCGGAAACTTAGGGAACCAAAGAGACTCTACTCCATTTACGACAAGGAGATGCAAGCCATTATGCATGCTTTGTTAAAATTCATACAGTATCTGGTGGGTGGCAGATTTGTGGTTAGGACAGACCACAACAACTTGCGATTTTTCTTGGAGCAAAAGGACCTAAATGAGAGGCAGAAGAAATGGGTAAGCAAGATACAAGCTTATGATTTTGACATTGAGTATGTGAAGGGAAAGAAAAACATTGTTGTTGATGCCCTCTCCAGGAAACCAACAGCATGTTCGCTGATGGAGGTTTTAGATGATTGGAAAGCCCACCTTTTGGTGGAATATTCCAAGAACAAGTTTGCTTGTGAGTTAATGGATGGTCACATTTAGCATGATAGGTACAAAGTGGTGGATGACATTATCTTCTACAAAGATAGGATATACTTAGTATAGAGTCCAAGCTGAAAGAGAGGATCAAGACGACCATGAATGATACACCACTGGGAGGGCATCCTTGGTATTTCAAAACTTACAGGAAAATTAGAGAGAGGTTCTCATGGGAGGGCCCCAAGGATGATGTATTGCAGCATGTGTGGGAGTGTATGACCTGTTAGCAGATCAAGTTAGAGTGTACTCACCCAGTGGGGTTACTATAGCCTTTACCCATCTTAGAGCAGAAGTGGGAGAGTGTGTTGACGGACTTCATCACTGGTCTACCGAAGGTGCAGGGCAGAGATTGCATATATGTAGTGGTTGATCGGTTGACCAAGTTTGCTCACTCCTTTTCCATTTCCTCAAAGTATTTGGCGTTGCAGGTGGCATAATTGTTTTTCATGGAGGTGTTCAGACTCCATGGGCTGCCGAAGTTCATTGTCAATGACATGGAAAATAGGTTTCTTAGTGCATTTTGACAGGAGTTGTTTAGATTGGAAGGTACATAGTTGACTCCTAGCACCACTTATCACTCCCAAACGGATGGCCAGACGAAGATTGTGAACAAATGGGTCAAGGGGTATCTGTGCAACTACGTGCCAGGACAACGGAGAGCATGGGTTAAATGGTTGCACCTGGGAGAACATTGCTACAATACCACTTACCATATGTCCATAGGTGTGACCCCATTCCGAGCATTGTATGGATATGATGCTCCTTCATTTGTAGACATGGCATTTGGGGATAGCAAGGCTCCCAAAGCCAAAGACTGGATACAAGAGAACCAACATATCCTTAGGTTCCTTAAGGATAATCTGTAGGTGGCCTAGAACCAGTAGAAGGTGTATGCAGACTATAATAAGCCTAATTGGTTATTACTATTATTTATTATTAGCTTATTAATTATTACCAGTATTAGGTTAAGGGTTAATGGTCATCTCGAAGAGATGCCAACGTTACGCATTCATGCATATATATTCAATTTAATTTCTCCATTGTAACTCATCATCAAATATTTTAAAAATATGATTATATATTATATTTGCAAAAGTATATTGCAAGTGGTATCAGAGCAATCTCGGGAAGGGAGGATTGTAATGTCCCTTTTCGAATGATCACTCTAGGCGGGCAATTTATTAGCCTATTTGATTCCCGTAGGCTATAATCGATAAAAAAGGGGATTAATTAATTATTTAATGTCATTTGGGTGATAAAACAACATTAAAAATGGCATTGGGTAATTAATTAAAAGAAAGGACATTACAAAAGTCACTTTTAATTAATAAAGACTGACTCATTCTCTCATTCATTCATGACATTTTATTTTTGAAAAAGGGATTTGGACTTGGAGAGCTCTTGTGACATTTTGCTCCTGGGACAGAAATCCTAAGAGAGAAATTGGTTTCGGTGGTGAAACTATCCACCCTAGCTGATTGAGAGATGAAAGATCACTCAAATTTTTTCATGATGCTTCATCGTGAAGAAGAAGGTCCTAGCATTCAGGCAAATCGTTGGGGTTTGAGGAGTTTGTGGTGATTTTTGGAGGGCATTCTCAATCTTGTGGAGGATGCAGATCTCTTGTTCAGTTTCAGCGCTTGAATCCATTGCAAGACATTGCTCCATACAGCTGAGAGGAGTGCGACTCACTTGTTGGCTGGGGTTTTTATCACAAAGGAGGGCACTGTTGTTTTACTGATCTTGGACCATAGAGGAAGGACACACTTGGTTAGTGGGGATGCAGTCCCTCATTGGGTTCCCATGACACACAAAGATACCATCCTTCTTCCTTGCTTTTGGCTATATTTCTGAGTGGGGGCCTGTTCTGAGTTATGTACAACAGAGTACAAGTGTTATCAGCTGCTGTAGCCATTTTCCAAGCAAAACGTGTGGGGGAAACATTCTACAAAAGAGGTTGACTGTACTGTGACACCCACAGGTCTGAAATTAGTCAGATCTGATTTTTATTATGCTTGTTTAACTGCTGTAGCTTCATGTCTTGTTATGAGTTATTTTTATGGTTTTAAATGCAATGAAAAGCGAGAGTTTGAGACACCATCCACTGTTGAATGCCATTATGCCTGAGATCTGAAATATAGTCTATAAAACCAGCTAAATATATCATAAAAATCTATTAAAAATCAGACCATATTGGTAGGGGGAATCCTACAGGGGTGTCTTAGCACTGTCACCAAACTGTTTGACAAAAGTGCTGAACCAGAGAGTTGCATTATAACAGTAGTAATAAAAAACTCATCTCAGCATAACAGAGAAGGGTCATCACAGATTTCTGTGCCCTCAATAAGTTGACCATCAAAGATAAATTTCCCATCCCAATCATTGATGATCTTCTGGATGAACTCCATGGTGCCAATTTTTTCTCCAAACTTGACCTTCGTTTAGGATAATACCAAATCAGGATTAAAGAGGCCGATATTCCGAAGACAACTTTTCACACACATGAAGGCCATTACAAGTCTTTGGTAATGCCCTTTGCACTTTGTAATACCCCCTCTACCTTTCAGAGCCGCGTAAACAAAATTTTGAGGCCATATCTTTGTGATTCTGTGCTGGTTTTCTTTGATGACATCTTGATTTATAGTAAAACTTAGGATGCCCTTGTACAACATATTGATAAAGTCTTGCAACTCCTTCGAGACCATTAGTTGTTCATTAAATGCTGCAAATGTGCTTTCGGGTTATCATATGTTGAATACTTGGGTCACATTGTGGGATAAAATGGGGTGAGAATCGACCCCAAGCAGATTGAGGCAATGTAAGAATGATCCTGTCCTAAAACCTTGAAGAGCCTACACGTGTTTTTAGGCCTTACGAGCTACTATAGGAAGTTTGTGAAGAACTATGGTAAAATTGTAGCCTCGTTGACAACCTTGTTTAAGAAAAATGCCTTTGCATGGAATAAAGCAACATAACAAGGATTCTCAGTTTTAAATCAAGCCATGTGCACCACATTGGTCTTGATTTTACTAAGACGTGTATTGAAAAGCGATGCTTCCGAATAAGGTATGGGTGCAGTGCTAATGCAAGAAGGAAGACCCTTAACATTCACCAGTGAGCAGTTGTGTGACAGGAATTTGCACAAGTCTACTTACGAGAAAGAAATGATGGCCATCACACATGTAGTTGACACATGGTGGCCATATCACATAGGGTGATGCTTCTAGATCAAGATAGATCACGACAACTTGAAGTATTTTTTGAAACAAAGGTTGTCATCTCCAGAGAAACATAAATGGGTCTCTAAGAAGCTTGGATATGATTACGAGATCATCTACAAAAAGGGAAAATACAATGTTGTGGTAGATGCATTGTCAAGGAAACATGAGGAAGAGGGATTCCTCTTTGCCTTGGCTTCTTCAGTACTTGAATGGTTAAAGGAAGCACGACAAGAATGGCTAAACACTGCTGCTACATCTCAGCTCATCAAGCGACTCTAGGAAAATCCCAAGCCTCCCCAGGGTTACACTTGGCAACAAGATACATTGCAATATAAATATTGCCTTTTTTGGTACCTAACTCTGCTTTAAGAAAGAGAATATTAACAGAGTTGAATTCATCTCCTCTCGTAGGTCACTTGGGCTTTCAGAAAACTTATGCATGTGTTAGGTGTTCCTTCTAGGAAGGCATGAAAAGTGATATCCTTCCTTTTGTGGCGAAATGTGATATTCGCCAAAGGAAAAAGGGTGAGACAGTGAAGACTCCTAGGGCATTGCAACCATCGCCAATACCAGCCGCTATTTGGCTCGACATTTCCATGAATTTTATTGTTGGTCTTCCTAAAGCAGGTAACAAATTAGTCATCATGGTGGTAGTTGATCTAATTTCCAAATATGCTCATTTTAGTGTGTTCCAACACCCATTTACCTCGACAATGGTTGCCCAAATTTTTCGAGATACGATTTTCGAACTCCATGGCATGCCTACCTCTATCATGTCAAAATGTGATCCCACATTCACCAACAAATTTTGGTATGACCTATTTAAACTACAGGGAACCCAACTGCAAATGAGCACCTCTTATCATCCCTAAATAGATGGTCAAACATAAGCAGTCAACAAGTGTCTTTAAAGTTTAAACCTATTTGTGATGTTTTGCATCCGAAAAGTATCACGAGTGGGCACAATGTTTACCTTCGGTAGAATGGTGGTATAATATCACTCATTAGAGGCAACAAAAAATGACACCATATGGAGTGGTACAACGCCAACAACTCCCCTTTGTGGTTTCTTATCTACTATGAGTACCAGATACGTCCAAAGTACACACAGTGAATAGTTTGTTTCATAATCATGATGTCACTCTTTGCACACTTAAGGAAAATTTGGCATTGGCTCAAAATCGCATGAAGCAGCAAGCGTACCAACATTGCTTAGAGCATTCATTTGGAGAAGGCAACCGGGTGTTCCTTTGCCTCCAACCTCATAAGCAAACCCCTCTCAAAGTGAAAAGGCTATTAGAAGCTTGCACCAAAGTTTTGTGGCCCATATCAGATTGTTCAACGCATTGATCACGTGTCCTACATATTAGCTCCCCTAGCACACTCTAAGATCAACCCAGTATTTCATGTGCTTGTTTGAAGAAGATCGTGGGTCAGAATTGTCAAGTTCAAAGTACATTGCCAGAACTGTATGAAGAGGCTCCATTTGGTTCCAACTAGAGGCAGTTTTGGACACCAGGGAGCGTCAATTTTGTCCCTGCACTATCTGTGAAGTTTTGATTTAGTGGAAGGATATCTTGCTTGAAGATGCTACTTGGGAATTGCCAGCAATTTTGCAACAGTTTCCCTATGTCTAGCATTGAGGACAATGCTTTTGTTGAAGGGGGATGGCATGTTAGGGTCCTACCCTAACCCACCTACTTTATCAATGTACAAGGTCATAAAGTCCATTAGATAGTTAGTGGGTAGTGATTTAATGTAAAAAGGCCCTCATTATTGAATAAAAGCCCCTAGGTGGTTGACCCTCATTAATAGCGAGACTACAAGTAGTTAGGGATTTGGCTATTGAAGCACTATATATAGAATAGTAAGCTATGTAATGTTTAGTTAAGAATTGTTATTGTATTTGGAGCTTTGCTCTTGGAGGTTGCCCCCATGAAGAAGCAAGTGAACATAGTTATCTATTTTGAATATCTTTAATACAAGAGACCTTTTTTGGTTTATCTATTCATATTTCGTTGTCCTGTATACTACGAGATCCATGGATGGCTCCATTGTCTTTTTAGAGAGCTTATTCTCAGGGAGCTTCAGACCTTGTCTAGGTTCTTTCAGTACCCCGACTAGAGATGTCTGGCCTTGTATTTACAGGAGGCCCTTCGACTCTACTCTCTTGTCCTTCAGTCACGTTCATCTACTAGAAAAGTCTCCAGCCAGCATATCACTTTCTTTTTCTGGTGCTCCCATCTTTGAGGGGTACCAAGAGGTAGATAGGTGAGGACACTTCTTCCGACTTCAGACCTATTCAGATGCGAAGGATTTCCTCCTCTTCTGTCCAACCCCAACGACATAGACAGTCTCAACCTCGTACCAGCTGTCAGCTAGTTTCTTCTAGAGCACAGCAATGGGCACATCACTCCAGGCAGAGACGCGCTCCTTCGTCTACCCTCTCTTCCAGCTCTTCCTCTGGACAGGGTTCTATTCTGCATTTCCTCCAGTCAGCCTTGGA
Organism: Larix kaempferi; assembly: GCA_027924585.1. Taxonomy (NCBI): domain Eukaryota; kingdom Viridiplantae; phylum Streptophyta; class Pinopsida; order Pinales; family Pinaceae; genus Larix; species Larix kaempferi. The sequence continues at coordinate 5,850,752 of BSBM01000315.1, read as the reverse complement.
TGTTAGGAGAGATGGCTCCGATGTAACATGACAGACATATGCCTTTTGTTTCACAGGCCCTAGATCTACTATATCTGTACATCTCTCTCCTAGATTGGCTCTCCATCTGTGGGTACATCTCTCTCCTAGATTGTCCCTCCATCTGTGGAGTTCGATATCTAGGTTTTGGTATTACTTTTCTTTCTGCATTTCATTTTATAGGAGCTGCCTTAGTGCTTCCACTTTGTATTGGCATCTTGGTACCTAACAGTCCCGTTGACCTACTTTTGTGGTCATTTGTTGGACATTAATAAATTTATCTTATCTTATTATCTTGTGTTTTTCTGTTTTTGCTCTGAATTTCTGGGTATACATATATTACAGAGTGCATTGTCATTTTGTTCCATGATTGTGATCAATGTATTATTGTTCATTGTAGCCAATCAATATGCAGGACAATAACCTCTAACAATTTACATTAAAGTTTTAAACATTCATGAGCACAAGTGAGATAAAATGATAAATAGGGTTTACATATACGTAAATGTATTGTGCTTCTTTATTAGTCTTTGAAAGTTCATAGATGTGAGTTAGGGCTTGATGGTAAACATACTGAACAGTTTCAGTGAATATTGAAATAAATTTTCTTTTACAGAGCTATCAAAACATTGAAAAATCAGTCAGTATCCTCTCATCTTTCTAGTCTCCGTTTAGACAAAGGAGAAATGATTATAGATATTGATGGTACTGTGACCACTCAACCTGTTCTCCAGCATTTGGGCATCTCTGCATGGCCTGGTGCGTCCCTTTTCCATCAAGGGTTTGTGCATATTTATTTTCTTTTTGCATGTTACCTTTCTAGTATGAGGTTCTAGCTGTATATATATTTGTTAGTTGCATTATATGCTGTTTTTGCTACAAGACGACTGATTCTGTTTATGTTTCAGGACGGCTGACTCTGACAGACCATGCCCTTTATTTTGAGGCATTAAGCATTGTATCATATGATAAGGCCAAAAAATATGATTTATCAGCTGATTTGAAACAGGTTGTTAAACCTGAGCTGACTGGACCATGGGGCGCACGGTTGTTTGACAAGGCTGTTATGTATAAATCAATATCTACGTAGGTGACTCATCATGGCCACTTCTTGGATGCTATCTTAGTTGGGTGATAGGTTGTGAGGCTCTCAATTGTTTAATTAGCTGCTCATCATGGCCACTTCTTGTATGTTATCTTAGTTGGGTGATAGGTTGTGAGGCTCTCAAATGTTTAATTAGCTGCTAGATTCTGTAGATGCTTGCAGATATTAGTTTGCCCATATAATTAAACTTTCAAAGTTCATTCTACAGACCTGAACCAGTGGTTATGGAGTTTCCAGAACTTACAGGACATTCACGTCGTGACTACTGGTTGGCTATTATTGAGGAGATTTTGTGTGTGCATCAGTTCATCCGAAAGTTTCATCTTGAAGATGTTGGACAGGCAGAAGCACTTTCAAAGGCTGTTTTAGGCATTTTACGTCTTCGTGCCATTCGGGAAGCATTCCATATTTTACCACCTCATCCTGCAAAACTTCTCACATTTAACCTAGCAGAGAAGCTTCCTGGAGGGGATCTGATCTTAGAAGCATTAGCAGAGCTTTTGCCCTCAGTGGATGCTGCAAGTACAAAAAATGATGGTGGATATGCTAGTGACAAGATAGAAAAAAGTGGCCTCTATTCAACCTCAGCTGTCACTACAATGGCTAACTTAGGATTCATGTTTACAAAGGGCTCTGGGACAACTGACGAAACAGGTCTTCCAGTTGGTGAAGTTCTTGTTGGTGATTGGACTCCTTTAGAAAGAGCAGTCATGCAATCAAGAAACAACTTTAAAAAGCTGGAAGTCGCACAGGCATCAATAGATGGAGTGAAAGTAGAGGGCATTGATACAAATGCGGCTGTAATGAAGGTTTGTTGTCTTCTGTTCAAGTTTAGGCCTTTCAAACCATCATCTCTTCTAATTGTCTGTGCATTTATATAGGGTATGTTTAAATATGTTTTAGTTATATGTTATTTTGATGCATAGGTGTAGTGTGCTACGCCCATATGGAGATGATTTTGGTCATGTATACTTTCTGTAGGAGGTGTCTGGATCTTATCTTAGTCTTTTCTTATCGTCTTTCATTTCTTGCCATTAGATTATCTGTTATTATTTATGTTCTGCGTCTTTTTGAGTGTTACTTCATGTGCTTTTAATTCAGAGTTATTGTGATCCGTCTTTCTCCCTTTTAGAGATATTATTGATAATAAAATCTAGTCGAGGAGTGCACTTCTTGGAAACACTGGCAGTGACAATAACACCTGCAGGTAGCAGAACGATTACCTAATATTAAATAAGATTTGTATCAGTGGCTTGCAGGAACCACTTTTTATACTCAGATTTGATCATCCTAGTAAATAGATCAAGTTTCTTTGGGTGCTTCATCTTGTAAATGCCTAATGTATAACAGTACTTGCAGGAATTGCTTCTACCTGTTATACAGTTCATCAAATGGATTCAGTTTATGGCATCATGGGAGGATCCTCTTAAATCGGCTACATTTTGCACAATAGTTTCTTACATAATATACAGGTAATTTATTTTGTTCTTGGACTATGTTATTTGGTTTTATATTATACCTATGGCAGGTGTGTTTGTCTTTGGTAAGGGAGAACTTCTTTCTATGCATTAAAATTTAAAGCCAACAGTATAATTTTTTGAATTAAAGTTTCCTTTGATTATCAATATTAACAGTTTGTACAAGGCTTTCATACAAAAAGGGTGGGCTGTGCATGCAGCCTCCACAAACATAGTTCAAGAAACAAAAAATTGTGTGGGTTGGCTTATAAGCCAAAACACCCAAGAACTAGATGTCAATTAACAAAATACTTGGTCTGGATTAGGCCAAAACCCCCAGAGTCATAATTTCACCAACTGTCTAGAAATTGGAACACAAGAAAGACAAAAAACAAAGGGCAAGAATCCAATCAAAAAGCATTAAGAGGTGACCAAGGTGACCATGCCAGCCACTGGAGGAGCATACCATCCACACGCTCCAGTAATCATGCATGCTTATCTTATTCATTGAAGTCAAACAAAGTGGATTTAAGTGGAACTAAAGATCATGCATGAGTGAACTCAAACTAATTTAGAAAAATGCCATGCATGTGCTCCACTAATCATGCCTCCCTATCCTCTTATTCACCGAAGTCAAAAGAAGTGGATTGAAGTGCTAAACTGAGACTGAAGTCAAAAGTAGACTTACTTTAAGTTGAGTATAGTAACATGTTCCCTTGAATGAAAGTTGAGTATAGTAACATGTTCCCTTGAATGAAGGAGCTTGCTACCTTGGATGATGTCATGCATGCCAATTCATGAAGCAACAAATCCACGTGTGTGCCATGGTAGTATCTCTATTTAGCTGCCACATGTCAGAAAATAGTGAAACTAGCACCCATTGGGCCATTGATAATCAACTCGAGAACTCTGCAATAAAACCACACGTCCTCTATCCAAACCAAGGCTTGACAACAAAACCAAACACTGCACATTGGTACCATGTCATTGCCTTGTCACCTGCTAAAATAGACCTCCCAAAAATAGCAATGAAACCTCCTAAAAAATAGAAAAACTTTCCTAAAAGGTAGGGGATTTAGAATGCCAAGAAAAAAACTATGACATCTCCTAAAAGATAGGAAACCCTAAAATAGGGATTTCTACTCTGTCATGCATGTTGTAAAAAAGAGGCTCATCAGACTCGTGAGCTCCCAAGGACCAGGAGTATTTCACAAAATTTGTCATATCGACCTTGGAACACTAGCTTTTAAAAAGTAGGATAATTGCAAAAAATAGAAAGTCATAGACATTGATGGACTTTAAGTAGTTGCTTAACCATAGAAAATCATGAATGTAACCATCAACCCACTAGTCTGATGAAATCAAGATGGATATTAACCCTTCCATTTGCCTGATGCAATTTGGGAGTTATTGGTTTGATATGCATGCACATGGATCTAGGTGTTGGCACACTTATGGAGGAGGCCTAGCCACCTTGCACATTCTCCCAGGCTGAGTAGGTTATGGTATTTTTGGAGTTATGGTGTTGGTATATGGACCTCTAATAACTTTAGCACACTTCTCAAGGGCACATCTAGTTCATGGATCTATGTTATTGCTTTGTCAATGTGGTCTTATGGCCACCCTCTTTGCTCATCTCCCTAGGATGCATTCTTGGGGAGTTGGTTTGGCAGATCTGTTGAGGTGATCTAACTACTTTGGCATGTGGATTGAGGTTGCCTCACTTCTTGGAAATGATTACAACTTTTATCTAATACTTGCATTCAATTGTTTTTAAGTTGTAGCTCCTGGTACCCTAATTTCTCAGTGAATTGCTTGGGCACAATTCTTGAATTATTACCAAACTTAATGTGATCATCCTTTGTTCTCTTGTGCTCTCATTCTGTGCGCTAATTTAGGAGCTTCCCCTATATGTAGGGGAAAGAAATTGTGTTAATCCCTTTCTTGTAAAAGTGCACAACTTTGTAATGTCGATGTCTCTATAAAAAGCGCATCAGAAAATAAAGTGCCTTGTTTTTCTACAAGCAATGGTCAGAGTGTGAGATCTCTAGTTTTCAGCATGATAAATGTGGTTTTCTTTTGAATATCCCAATCTGAACTACTTCTGTGGTTAAAACATGTTTTTGAAGTGGGTTCTCCAGTGAAATTTATTTACAATGGTTCTAGTCGAATATATAGGATTAATAAGCATTCTGTTTGTGAACCCTGTGTAAACCATGATTTCTATGTAGATACTGGTGGAAGTACATGAATATTATAAATAGAGTGATGGCGTTTTTGCTCTATTCAATGTTTCTGAAAGAACTCTGAAGTTTGTTGGTCACATACAGGAACTGGCTTGGCTATGCATTCCCGTGCTTTCTCCTATTCATAGCAGTTTTCATGCTATGTTCTAGGCATTTTAATCAGGAAAAGCCAATTAATGAGGTTAGGGTCACAGCTCCTCCAGGGCAGAATACTGTAGAGCAATTGCTGACTCTGCAACAGGCAATATCTCAAGTAGAAGAACTTGTTCAGGCTGGGAATATTATTCTTTTGAAGCTTCGTGCACTTCTACTTGCGGCTTTTCCTCAGGTCTTGTACCAATTAATTTATTACTATCGTCTTTCTATTACCTAGTCCTTATTTTGCACCGATTTTATTGACAAATTATCTCATTATTTCCCATTCTATATCTTTTCTAATTATTAGAGTACTGTTTTGTGATTAGCAGGCAACCGAGCGGGCAGCTTTAGTCCTTATTCTTCTAGCAATAATTGTAGCCTGCCTGCCTTTGAAGATTGTTGTCCTTTTGGTCTTTCTGGAGACATTTACAAGACAAATGCCTTTACGGCAACCTACCACTGAGCGTATGACAAGAAGATTAAGAGAATGGTGGTTCAGTATTCCAGCAGCGCCTGTTGTCCTTGAAAAGCCTAAAGAAGAAAAAAAGAAAAAATAATATGGAAGCTTTTCTTGATTTAGTGTTTATGCTTCTTTCGCAATTTCTACATTGCTTTTATTGGTGAGTAAATAGTTCTGTACATGTAAAGAGAATTTATAATCAAAGAGAAGAAAGTTGCTGTCTCGTATGTGGACTCTGGGTTTAGATGATTTTACGGTAAGCTTCCCATTAGTTTGCTTTTTATATGGTTATTATCGTCATTTGTTCCGGAAATAGAATGTCGGTACCTATAGATCTAATGAAAATATTTTTCTGTTAGCAATTCATTATTGCACAGATGCTGGCTGGTAGGCTGCGCTGAGCAGAACCAGATTATTCAAAGGATTAAAGTTAGACATTGTTATATGTACTGAACCTTGTAAAATATGTACTGACAGCGCTCTTCTCAATGTTCAACTAGAATGTGACTAGTACTTTTTGACCTATACTAGGCCACGATTCTTGTTCATAAAAGCTTCAACTATATTCCCACTAAAAACTTTCCTACAAGAAAGAATACGTGTTTATGTGATTGCCCGTGGAGCACAAGTTTGAACAGACACTAGCTACTGAATCAAACATCAAAGGCACATGCAACTTGAATCTGACGGTGCTGAAATGAGTGACATTAGTTATTTACTTATATTGGATTCGTTAACTGTCCACTGTGAAAAGGGATCAGAAATAACTATGGGCCAGCATAAAACAATCCAGAATTGAACGCTTAAAACATATCACTTATTAAATTAATAAGTGTTAAATAACTTAAATGATGGTATGGTATGCATGCACCAAACGCACTAAAAGCTGTTGAAATGAAGTTCACGGTGAAAAGGGCCCATAAATAACCAGGGGCCTGCATAAAGCAATGCAGAACTGAATGCTTAAAAAATACAACACACAACACACATGAGAAGAGTTAAATTTTGGTAACTTCAAAGAAGACTACAATTTGAATCTTTTTTATTCAAGTTGGGATCCATTCCACGAGCAATTGCAAGAAGCCTTGCTACCAATGCACTTGCAGTGCCTGGTTGTCTTTATTGCTTAATCTATACCGGTAAAACCCGTTCTTTTGTCAGCCAGGAAAAAATTGGGTTCTTCTTCTAGACATGGAGGATATGACCGTCAGTAACATTGCAGTCCATTTTTGTAATAGACAATTTAAGATGCCAAAAGTGCAGTGCCATTCTGCACAGTTCATTCTGCACAGTAGTAGAAACCATCATAGATCTATCTTAAAGGGGATCTACCAAGTGCCGAGAAGGATCATATCTCTCGAAGTGCAAACCCCTTTCTAGAGTGAATGTTGAGGAAGCGTTTTAATTATCTAATTTGTGTAGTTTTATATATATGCCGTTGTAAATATTTTAAATTGCTGACATGTTATTTTTTTATAATATTTTAGTATTTTTTTAAAGACACCTGTCGGTTCGAGGATGAGCATGGAAGGAGTTACACATCTCTCCATATCTCCCCATATTAGGCTGTAGAATGCGCCTCTTCGGTGCAACTAAAAAGTTTTGTTTGGTAAATAATAAAGGGGACACGATTTTGATTATCAAGCTCAGGATCAGACCTTGTTAAGCTAGTCCGTTTTTGTTGTAGTAAAGTCTAAAGCGTCACGTCCCATCTTATTGGAGAGATAAACATTACTCTGTTATGAGAATGAACTTTGTAAATATCGAAATAATATTATTACTTACCACATAAAGAAGGGCTTCGGCTTTGGCCATGGCTATGGCTTCTAACTTTGATCCTATTCATTTTTTATTTTTATTTTCAAAGAAATATTTTAGTAAAATTGTACTTCATAAGTAGCTAAGTAGCTAAATAGCTCCATGAACTTTGTTATGAGAATGAACTTTTTCGAAATAATATTATCACTTACCACATAAAGAAGGGCGGGCTTTGGCCGTGGCTATGGCTTCTAATTTTTATTTTTATTTTCAAAGAAATATTTTAGTAAAATTGTACTTCATAAGTAGCTAAGAAGCTAAATAGCTCCAACCGGGTTCAAATCTGTGGCTTGGGTTTGTGCCCCCTGAATGCACACCAGAGCACACAAAAAGCTGCTGGTATCAAGTGCAAGCCTTGGGTGCTTCGATGGAATAGATACTCTCACTTGTCGCTACTTAACCAAAATGCGACATCTGACACTATCTGTGATAATAATAGGAAGCTTAGTGAAAAAGGTGTACCTGGCGACCTCTGACACTCAATCTGTGATAATAGGAAGCTTGGTGAAAAAGAGTGTACTTCATATTGTGAATGCATTCTCACTATTCATTTTGGATGCCTTTCACAATATGTGGAATTCTAATGTCAGTTTGAAAGCTATTTGCTGTTTAAAAATTAAAATTTGAAGAGCATAAAATATTTTAACAGCATTTATTTGATTTATTTAAGATTTTTTTGAGAATTCTTGATTCCCATTCACTTGCATAGTCTTTATTGTGATTTATATTATTGTGGGTGTTAATGCTTCTTATAATTTAATGCAATGCATTATGATTGTCAGTTGTTACAATACAACCATTATGATTGTAAAATTATTAAAATACTTGTATTTCTATTGAAGAATTCAAACACAAGCAAATTCTTGATTTCCTATTCACTTGCATAGCCCTTATTGTGATTTTGCAAAGCCCTTATTGTGATTTATATTGCTGTGGGTGTTAACGCCTCTTATAATTTTTATGAAATGCATTATGGTTGTCAATTGTTATAATACAGGCATTATGATTGTAAAATTATTAAAATATTTGTATTTTTATTGAAGAATTCAAACACGAGCAAAAAAATGGAGTAAATGATGATATTAATGCACACTCAATCTTATTCAATATCAAAGACATTTGTCAAATTATTAAAATACAAGCATTATGATTGTCAATTTTGTATTTTTAGGGACAAATTCCAACACAAGCAAGAAATGGAGCAATCACAATCTCAAATGATTTCTTCAATATATGAGCATACTAACAACTTCAACAAATTATTTTGATTAGAGTAAGCACTATACAAATGGATCATTAACCAAGCATTTCTCCTTCATAATGATCATTTGGGGAGATATGAACATCATCTTTGACTTTGTTGAACTTGTTTGGTAGCGCCTTGGTGAAAATATATGTAATTTGCTCCTCGTCTATGCTGCAATGCGTAATATCAAATACACCTCGCTGAACTAGTGCTCAAACAAAATGATATATATGTGTGTGTGTGTGTGTGCGTGCGCGCGCGCGCTTGGTGTTGTTTTAAAAAATTGGATTCTTGGTCATTTGAATAACTCGTGTAGATATTACAAAACTAATCTTAGCCAAAGTGCTTCACATGTCGTTGTAGCTATTGCTTTGTTTTGTATTGTGGAGAGTGTTATACATCAAATTCACCAAAAGAGCATAAAACAATGAGGAGAATAATCCACACCTTAAGAATACATAAAATAGATGAATAAGAAGCCTCTTTGAGGGGGCGACTTGCTTATAGAATGCATTAAACACACAAGACAAGATGATATGATTATACACATGAATCTCCTTTATTATAAATAGTAGATGAAGTGGTCATTATGTAACTTAATACTGAGCCACTTTAGCCATAACTAATATAATTATAATAATTGATTTTTAGGGCCTTAACATAGCCTCTCTTAAAGAAGCTTTGCCTTCAAAACTTGTAATTGAGGGTGTTTCTTCACGAGTTGTTCATCTTTCCATGTAGCTTCTTCTGGCGACATATTCTTCCACTTGATTAAGTACTCCATAATGATTCTATTATGAAGAGATAGATAATGTCTATTAATAACGTTTTTTGGTTCTAGAATCAACTTCCCTTCTTCATCTAATTTTGGTAGTTTTGTTTGCATTGATATAGTATGTCCCAAAACCTTTTTCAAGCATTATACATGAAAAACCTTATGAATGTGGGCGGAAGGTAAATCTAACTCATAGGTCACTTCTTCAATGTTGCGAATAATTTCATAGGGTCGGTAATATTTTGGAGACATTTTTTATTCTTCTTCTGTTTGAGAGTAGATTGCTTATAAGGTTAAACTCAATCAACCTCCTCAAATTGTCTTTCACCTCTATATTGATATGTTTGTTGCTTCATCCTATGTGTATCCATTAGTTATGCTTTGGAATGATCTTGCAAAAATGATGTGATACTAGGAGCTGGATAACAATAAAGCACTTCAAATGGAGTCATCTTTGTAGATGTGTGATAGGCAGTATTATACCACCATTATGCTAAAGGAAGCCATTTGACCCATTGAGATTGCTTGTATGAAGAAAAGCAACGAAGATGACCTTCCAAACATTTGTTAACAATTTCTGTTTGTCCATCTATTTGTGTTTTGTGGGTGATATGCTGAACTTAGGGCATGCATTGACCTAGAGATAGATTTGACAGATTTATACCAAGACATCAATAGTTTGGTACAACCAAAGCAGGTGCAAATAATCAAGTGCAACACCAAGATGAGAGAGAGTTGACATTCAATAAATTATTGAAGAGTTCACTTATCACCTTGAATTATGAGCCCAATATTTTCATTGACCCTCCTAAATTTGATAATCATTTTGTTAGTATCAAGAATCTTTCATCTCAAAGTTTCAAGGGAAACCAAGAGGAGGAGCAACTTGAAATCTTTGATTTTCCCATTTGGGAAACCAACAGATAAACTAGGATGAAGAATATTAATCCTACTGCTCTCAGTCACTTTCATAGCCTTACTACAAAAGATCCTGACACTTTTGTTTTAGAGTTTGAAGTTGTATGCTGGACATATGATTGCGCCTTAGATGCCCAAAATCTCAAGCTCTTCCCCTCTACCTTGAAAGAAACAACCTTAAAGGTGGTTTATGAGATAGGAAGGAAATAACATTACTAGTTGGGAGAAAATGAAACAATCCTGAATTGAAAAATATAGGGATTATTGTAAATCCAAAAATAACAGAGATAAAAACTTTATAATGATCCAAGGATCGAGTGAGTCCTGAGAAGATTGAAGAAATATTTCATTTGAGATACAAAAAGGCTCATGGGTGCACGCTAGATGAATAATCTCTCGAACTTGTGCTCCTTAGGGAGTGAGAGAAGATTTGATGGAAACTAAATTAAACCAACTTGCAAATGGAGACATCTTTCAGTTAAACTATGAAGAAATGAAACAAGTGTTCAAAAACTACTCCAGATCTACAAGCAAGAAGAGTAGGTGTGGCATAAAAATTTCCCCACTATTACCAAAGTCTACATCTACAACTCTCACTAAAAATGAAATGAGAAGTTTGTAATAAAATATGAAAATTATATTGCATTCATTGGGTTTGCAAATGGATACCATGTACGTTAAACATAAACATGAGGAGGCTAAACTAGCCTTACCTATTTTCTCCCCTATTCGCAAAAAGAAACATGTAAGAAATGAATTTCCACTAAACACAATGGAATTTTGTGGGATTTGTGAAGATTATCATACAAGCATTTTCCCTTCATTGCTTGGTTTGAAAGAAGCATACCATAGTACATAAGATAACATATAGCACATAAGATGACATGGAGTATTTATGTTTCATTAATCATAGGAGACAAGGACAACCAATGTAATTTCATTGAAGTATGCCTTACAACCACTCTCAATATTTTTATTCTTTTGGAAATCAAATGTATAACCCATATCCAAATTGGTACCTCAATAGACATGCTAATTGGCAAATGCATAACCAAACACCACAATAGTGACAATATTACCTGAATCAACATTTTCCATGTCCGTACCCATATCAGTCCCAAGGCCAATGGTCAACTCCTTCATCATCATGGAGACCTCAAGGAAAACAACAAGATGCTTTCTTTCCATTTCCTATACCTCCTCTGCAAAACACTGCTTAACAAGCTCCCAAACAACCTCAATCTCCCCCCAACCTACACCATATCCTAATAGCAAACAAGTTCAACCTATTTACAATAATGAGATGAATAACTACCAAACCTACTCATTGAATTCTTTGGAACTCGATCAGGGAAGGTGTTTATGAATCGTCCATCTCCACTTTCCATTGGACATATAGATGACAACCCTAAATCTCAAGAAAATAGAATAATCAAGAGAGTGAAATTCAAAAAGACCAAGAGCTAAGTAATCAAAGGCGTCTAATCAAAATCCTCCTTACCCTGAAAGGTTAGGGAAAGAGTATACTTACACTAATTTAGAGAATAACCTTTTGGGAGAACTCAAAAAATTGTGTGAAGCTACACCTCCTCCAAGCCATTAAAGATGTATTGATCTACAACAAATTTATCAAAGAAACATGTAATAAGAAGCTTGGGAAAAAGAAGAAAGATCCTCCTAAAATAAATCTCATAGGGAAGCTCGTTGTTGGCTGTGGAGCCCGATCTTCCTGATTCAGAGGTTATGTTTCATCCGTGTCTGGATCCCAGGACATGACGGGGGTGTGTGGGGGGGCTTGACCCCACACTACAGTCGCCATGGGGGGTCCAGGGGGGCGGGGAGGGCTCTAGGGGGTCCAGAGGGGTAGCTCTAGTCACCATGGGGGTTCCAAGGGGGGGGATGCCTTGTAAAATGTTGTAATTTGATAGCCATGACTTAGTCAATAATGGGTGATTTACGAACCCATGGTACTGGGTATCTCGTGGTATTTTCCCATGGTAATCGCTCTTTAAAAAAAAGGTATTGTAATACGTCTGTGCGTATTGTAGTATTGTAAAGATCTCTATGATTCTGTTAGAGATGATGTGAGAGAGTGAACAGGAAGTTGCAGCGAATGTGTTGCGGGTTGTATCCCTTTTTGTTGGACGGTATAATAAAATGACTGAAATTTTCTCTGTGGACGTAGCCATATTGGGTGAACCACGTATATTCGTGTTTGTCTTGTATTATGTGTTTTATATTTGCATATTGTTTATTGTTATTGTGTTGCGATCTTGATTTTTTAACAATTGGTATCATAGCCAAAGGTCTATTTGGCAGATAAACTCGCAGGAAAGAAGGGTTCCTAGTTTGAGTGGGAGCAATGGCAAAAGAAGAAAAATTTAAGGTTGAGAAATTTAATGGCCAAAACTACCAGTTATGGAAGATGCAAATGGAGGACTATCTGTATTAGAATAATCTATTCCTATCGTTGGGAGGAAAATAAAAATAACTGGCAACTATGAAAGATGAAGAATGGGAGGTTCTTGACAGAAAGACACAGAAACAATACGGTTGTGCCTGGCTTCGTCGGTGGCTTTCAATATCTCAAAAGCAAAGACAACTGAGGGTTTGATGAGCGCATTGAGTAAACTGTATGAAAACCCTCATCCTCCAACAAGGTATTTCTAATGAAGCGTTTATTTAATATGATGTTAGAAGGTGGGTCTGTTGCTGATAATTTAAATGAATTTAATACAATTACAAATCAATTAAGTTCTATAAAAGTGAACTTTGAAGATGATGTTAGGGCACTTCTAATCTTGTTCTCATTGCCAAAAAGATGGAACAACTTGGTCATGGCTGCAAGTAACTATGTCTTTGGTTCAAACAATTTGAAATTTGATGATGTTATTGGTGTTATTCTTAGCGAGGAAATGCGAAGGAAAAACACATGTGAGACATCAGGTAATGCATTGACCATGGAGAGCAAGGGAAGACAAAGGGAGATATGAAAGAGTCTAGGTAATCGCAACAAGTCCAGGAAGGGCAGATCCAAGTCCAGAATGGGAAACATAGCCTGCTGGAACAATGGAAAGAAAATGCATTCGAAGAAAGACTACAAATCTCTAAAGAAGAAAGTAGATGGACATCAAGAGACTACTAAAGAAACAAATGTAGTAGGTGATGTGTTACAAGATGCTTTGATTCTTGCATTAGATAGTACTAGTGATTATTGGGTAGTAGATTCAGGGGCTTCATGTCATGCTACAACCCATAGGAAATTCTTTTAAGATTATGTTCTAGGTGATTTTGGACATGTTTTATTGGGTGATGATGAACCATGTAAAATTGTTCTAAAGGGTAAAGTACGGATAAAATTAAAGAATGGAACTGAATGGATGCTGAAAGATGTAAGGCATATTCCTTCTATGAAAAGATGTCTAATCTCAATAGGGCAATTGGGAGATGGTGGCTGTTTATCTACATTTGGGGAAACGTGGTGGAAGATCACTAAATGATCAATGGTGATAGCAAAATGAGACATGATAGGTATGTTGTATTTGTGTCCTCGTAATAGTGCTTGTTCTATCTCTTTAGCTTCCACAAGAACATATACGACATTGTGGCATCATAGGCTTGGCCACATGAAAGAGAAGGGGATGTAGATTCTCCACTCAAGGAAGTTGCTTTCAGATTTGAAGCAAGTAAGTTTGGAATTCTATGAGAACTGTGTTGATGGAAAACATAAGAGACTTAGATTTCTCAAGGTTGGGAAACAGAAGAAGAATGACAAATTAGAGCTTGTTCATATAGATGTATGGGAACCGGATTAGGTACAATCTCTTGGTGGATCTTGTTATTATGTTACTTTTATTGATGATGCAACAAGAAAAACTTGGGTTTATTGCATTAGACAGAAACCTAATGTGTTTTCTATTTTTAAGAAGTGTAAAGCTTTGTTTGAGAATGAGACAAGAAAAAAGTTGAAGTGTCTCAGATATGATAATGGAGGTGAGTACTGCAACAAGGAGTTTGATAGTTACTGTTCATTCCATGGGATTCGTATCAGGAACACCACAAGAAAATGGTGTGTCAGAAATGACGAATAGAACAATCATGGAGCGTGCAAGGTGTATGAGATTGCATGCAGGGTTGACCTTATAGTTTTGGGCAGATGCTGTAGATACTGTTGTTTACTTAATAAACAGAGTGCAAACGCTTTGGATGGTGGTATTCCAGAGGAGACATGGATAGATAAAAATGTAAACTACTCATTTATGAAAACTTTTGGTTGTGAAGCATTTGTCCATTTTGATAAAGAAAATAGAACAAAGCTTGAGGCTAAATCCAAGAAGTGTATCTTTATTGGATATGGGGTTGATGATTTTGGTTATCGCTTATGGGATTATGAAAATAACAAAATCATTAGGTGTAGAGATGTGGTATTCAATGAAAATGTCATGTATAAAGATCAGTTGCAGGGAAATAAACATGAAAATAAAAACACAAAGTACACAGTTCTTGATGAAATCAAAGAAAATGAAGCTCCAAAGGTGACAAAAAATCAAGAACAACAATAGGTACCTCAAACTCTTGCAAGTGTTAGAAGATCTTCCAGGTTGAGTAGACCCCCTGAACGATACTCTCCTTCACTGTATTATTTATTGATGATTGATTCGGGTGAACCAAAATGTTATGAAGAAGCAATGCAGGTGGAAACTAGAAAGAAGTGGGAGCAAGGCATGAATGAGGAGATGGACTCATTGGTAAGAAACCATAACTGGGATTTGGTTGAGTTGCCTACAGGTAAAAGAACATTGTAGAATAAATGGGTTTACAGGTTCAGTAGAGAAAATTTCAACTTAAATTGGTCCTTTCAACCCTAATTCAAATTCCATGCCATCATGTATTAGCCAATCAAATTGATTTAAAATTCAAACACTGTATAGGTCTTAAACAATTTTTTATAATATAATCCCAAAATAATGTATTATTTTAATAATATAATTTCTCTATCCCTGCCCTAAATTTTCTTGGATATCGAAATAATCTTTGCCTAGGCTACCCCAATATGACTCATTCTCCCCTAATTACTATTACAAAAATATATAATAATATTTTATAATAACGGTCAAAATTTGAGTCCAATAACTTTTAACTAATATCATAACTAATATACCCATCAATCTTTTAGGTAAATATATAATAGTAATAGTAATTAATTTTTTTTTCATATGGTGGTTCACCGTTTGTAATAGTAATTAATTTTATAACTTATATCTAATAATAAGTAAATATATCCAGCCCTCGTTTAGGTAATATCCGACCAATATATAGTATATAATAGTATAGCAATTAATATTACAACTAATATATAATAATATTACATTATAATTAATATTTAATAATAACTATCAAAAGTTGGGTCCAATAAACTTTAACTAATATACCCATCAATCTTTTAGGTAACACGTGAACAATATATAATAGTAATAGTAATTAATACTACAATTAATATATAATAATATTATATTATAATTAATATTTTGTAATAACCATCAAAAGTTGGGTCCAATAACATTTAACTAATATCATAACTAATATATTCATCAATCTTTTAGGTAAATATATAATAGTATAGTAATTAATTTTATAACTAATATATAATAATATTATATTATAATTAATATTTTATAATAACGCTGAAAAGTTGGGTCAAATAACTTTTAATTAATATACCCATCCATCTTTTAGGTAATATTGGACCAATATATAGTATATAATAGTATAACAATTAATATTACAACTAATATATAATAATATTACATTATAATTAATATTTAATAATAACCATCAAAAGTTGGGTCCAATAAATTTTAACTAATATACCCATCCATCTTTTAGGTAACACTAACAATATATAATAGTAATAGTAATTAATATTACAACTAATATATAATAATATTATATTATAATTAATATTTTGTAATAACTATCAAAAGTTGGGTCCAATAAATTTTAACTAATATCATAACTAATATATAATATATAATTAAATATAATAATAACTAATATCATAACTAATATACCCATCCATATTTTAGGTAATACATGACCCAATAAATTTTAAGTTGGCATTGTGTATTTAATTTTCTTTCCTTATTTTGGGTGAAAACACTACATCGAACTTCGTCCCGGTAAATTGATTTTAATATAAAAAATATATATCTAAGGTAGCTTTGATAAAAGTGAAATAACCTTGGGCAGCTTCGTTAAAAGCGAAATAATATAAAAAATTGCCTACATGGCTTTTTTTACCATTTTCTTTAGGCGGCCCATTTTTAATTCAAATTTCCTCTAATGAGGAAGAAGATGGAGGAAAGAAGTGGTATAAGGCCAAACTTGTTGTAAAGGGGTTTGCACAAAAGAACTGTATAGATTTTGATGAAATATATTCTCATGTTGTTAAAATGATTTCAATTAGGAATATTTTAAGTCTAGTGGCAGTAGAAGATTTGCATCTTGAACAGTTAGATGTAAAAACAACATTTCTCCATGGGGATTCAGAGGAGGAGATTTATATGCATCAACCACATGGGTAAGAGATCAAAGGGAAGGAGAATTTGGTATGCAGGTTGAAGAAGTGTTTGCATGGCTTGAAACAAGCTCCAAGGCAGTGGTATTTGAAATTTGTCAGGTTTAAGACAAAACAAGGTTATAGTAGATGTCATTCTGACCACTGTGTTTATTTCAAGAGGCTAGGTAATGGAAGATATATTATCTTATTATTGTATGTGGATGACATGATTGTTGCAGGGTCTAACATGCAAGATATAAATGTGATCAAAAGGAAGTTGGCTAATTCATTTGCGATGAAGGATTTGGGTGTTGCAAAGAAAATCCTTGGTATGAGAATAAAAAGAGACAAGAAAAATTGCAAATTGACATTGTCTCAGGGTGAGTACGTAGAAAATGTGTTGGAGCGGTTTAGAATGCAGAATGCAAAACCAGTTAGTACACCTTTGGTGATCCGCACTGTTGGTTGTGGAGCTTGATCTTCCAGTCTCATAGATGATGATTCATCCGTGTTTGAACCCCAGGTTTGGTTATGATCTCGGCATGATCCCCAAGGGGTCCGGGGGTAGCGCTCCTGAGAAATTTTTTTGGGGTTCTTTTCGCCAACAGTTTTCGGGCCCATGGTTTTGGGTAACTCGTGGTATTTTCCCATTGTATTTCCCTTATAAAAGAAAGACATTGTAACACGGCTAGGGTTGATGTATTAGGTATTATGCATTATAAAGATCTTTGAGATCGGAAGAGAGACTGTGAGACAGTGAAGAGGAAGTGCAGCAGTTGTGTTGCAGGTTGTATCCCTTCACTTTGCTGGATGGTATAATAATAAGGACTGGCAATTTCAGTGTGGACGTAGCCCATCTTGGGAGAACCGCGATATATTGGCGTCTATCTTGTAATGTGTATGTGTGATTATATTTGCATTTTTGTTTATTGTTATTGCTTTGTGATCCTGTTTTTCTAACACCACACGTGGCCAGGAAGCACAAGGGGGACAACAGTTTGATTGAATGAGTCGGCTCTGTTATGGCGGAAGCATAAGAAATAGAATAAGCGAAGCAGGAATACACTACAGAGATAAACACAAATATACACAAACAATATGCAAGAATGCAAACTGGTTTCTCTATTACTGGATATAATATCATGACTTGTATATTACAATATTATACATGCTTATATAGAGTGTTAAGACGCTTGGGTTCCTGCCCGTTACGTTCAGTTGCAAAAGAAGTTAGAATGGTTCGTAAGTTCAACCATTACAGTCGACTGGAAGACAGAGATACACTCTGTCGAAGTGCGACAGTCGCAAGTCGCAGGTCGACGCTGCATGTCGACGTCGCAAAACTGTTGAGATCGCTGAACTTGTCGAAGCTGCTGAGTTTGTCGAAGTCGAAACTTGTCGAAGTTGTGTCAAATTCGATGACTTGTTGCAGTCAAAGTTAGCACTCAAAAATAATGCCAACTGTGATGTGGATCAGACCTCCTTCCTTAAGAAACAATGGTCCCCATTGTTTGCTTATTTAAGTGAGGAAACTTTGTCGGTCAGTTCAATAGCAGAGTACCACCTTCCTTGGGATGGGAGCTGTCTTACTTTAGAAACCTGAAATAAGGGAATTGTGTTTGTCCTTGTATGGCATACTCATCATCCCACGCTGGTGTCGCAAGGAAGAGGTTCATGAACACCTGGATTGATGTCGTCGGGTTCTGCTCTCGGTATGTCATTATGTTCCAACAATGGTGCATGGTATGGTCGAAGTAGATCCACATTGAATACTGGATGCAGACCCAAGCATGCAGGAATGTCAAGGTGGAAATTTTTTTCTCCAATCTATTGAAGAATACTGTACGAACCATATCGCAAAGTTTTGAGCTTCTTGTATGGACCGATGAAGTTCTCATTCTTGAGATGTAACCATACCTTATCCCCAATTTGGAATGAATGAGGAATACGATGCTTGTCGTGCCGGGCCTTAGCTTTTGCGTTTGCTCGTTGCAACATTTCTTGTGCTTGCTTCTTGATGTTGCAGATCTGATCTTGAAACTTCATGTCTTTATCAACTTCCCACTGGCTGTAGTCGGTGTCGGGTTTGACTATGTCGAGGAGCTGATCAAGTTGATAGGCATTGAGGGTTGAAATCTGTAACATATCTCAAATGGACTCTTTCCCATAGAGCTGTGCTGATCATGATTGTAACTGTGTTGTATGTATGGAAGAATTTCATTCCACGTTTGTCGATGCCTGTGGCTATACATGCGAAGTAGTTGTACTACCAAGTTATTCACAACTTCCGTCTGTCCATCGGTTTGAGGATGGAAAGCTGTCGACAATGAGATTCGGGTGTCTAGCTGTTTCGAGAGAGTCTTCCAAAAGATGCTGACGAATTTGACATCTCGACCAGAAGTAATGGTTGTCGGTAAACCAAAGTGTTTTCAAACATGTGTGAAGAAGAGATGAGCAGTCTGCTGCGCTGTCGTGGTCTTCTTGCATGGAATGAGAATGACCATCTTGGAAAATCTGTCGACTACTACTAATATCGCGTTATGATGATGTTTGGTAGTAGGATATCCCATCAAGTAGTCCATAGAAATAGATTCCCTTGGTCGACTAGGAGTTGACAGAGGTGTGTACAATCCCTGTTGTCGATTAGGAGGTTTAGCAATGACACAAACCACCCATGATCGAATGTACTTGTTGATGTCAGTTTTAAGTGTAGGCCAAAATAAATACTTCTGGATAATAACAAGTGTCTTTGATACTCCAAGGTCTCTTGCAGTCTTGCTGTAGTGTGCGTCCTAAATGAGCTGCTGTCCATGCTCACCTATCGATACAAAAATTTGTCCAAGTTTGTATAGCAAGGTGTCTTTCAGGAAAATGTCGGAGGTAGACGACTTGTCAGTATGAAGCTATCGGTAGATTGGTGAAAAGTCAATGTCATCCTGATACAATTGAGGCCAATTGGTCGTGTCGTATCCCTGCATACTCATCACTGTGAAAATGAGAGTAATGGGTTGCCGACTTAGACAATCGACGATAGCATTATCTTTACCTTTCCGATACTTAATCACCAACTAGAATTGTTGTAGGTAATTAATCCACTTGAGTTTTCTGGTTGTTTGTAGTTTCGATTGGGTCAGAACGAATTGTAGAGGTTTATGGTCAGTGAGGATGACCGTTTCCTTGCCAAGGATGTAATTCCTCCATTTCTTGAGAGCTTGCACAATGGCGTACAGTTATTTTTTGTACGTCGAACATATTCTAACTATGTCATTAAAAGTTTTGGAATGAAAAGCCACTGGGTGACCAGACTGAGTGATCACTATGCCCAAGGCATAGTTCGATGCCTCCGTCTCAATCTCAAAGGTATGATGCAAATTAGGTAACACAAGTACTGGTGCAGTGTAGAGCTTGTGCTTGAGCTGTTCAAAAGCTTGTTGTTGTGTCGATGTCCATTTGAAGATAGTTTTTCCATTTCCCTTCGTCAACTGATTCAAGGGCCAGGATATGTGACTGAAGCCGAGTATGAATCACCAATAGAAATTCACCAAACCAAGAAAACTTCTTAGTTCTTGAATGCTTTGAGGAATGGACCAATATTTGAGGATCTGTACTTTGTCTGGATCGATGTGAATTCATGCAGAGTCAATTACATACCCCAAATATTTGATGTTGTTCATTGCAAAGGTGGATTTGTCCATGTTCAATTAAAGTCGATGTTGTTGGAGAGTGTCGAGGACTTGTCGAAGTTGTCCGGTATGTTTTTCCCATGATTGAATGAAAATCAATATGTCCTCAAGATAGACAATGACCCATTTTCTGATGAAAGGTCGCATAATGTTGTCCATGTATCGCGTGAAGGTCATAGGTGCATTGGTTAAGCCGAAAGACATGACTAACCATTCAAACAATCCTTCCTTGGTCTTGAAAGCAATTTTCCACACATTTGAGGAATCGATTGGAATCTTATGATATCCCGACTTGAGCTCGAGCTTAGAAAAGAATTTGGCACCTTTTAGATAGTTGGTGAGCTCGTCTATCTGCGACAGAGGGTAGCGATTCTTTACCAAAATTTTATTGAGTGCCTTGTAGTCGATGCACATGCGCCAAGTCCCGTCTTTCTTTGGGACAAGGACGACTGGACTCCCACAAGGAGAGGAGCTGGGTCGAATATGACCTTTGTCGATCAAATCTTGGATTTTTCTGCGAATCTCTTCATTTTCGAGAATGGATATTCTGTAAACAGATGCATTAGGAAAATAAGAACCAATAGTAAGTTCAATGGAGTGTTTTACCTGGCAATGTCGAGGTACTCCATCCGTCTCTTGGAATACAATCCGATACTCGTCGAGAACACTGTCGATCAACTGCTTCTGTCGGGAGCTGCATTGATCGGTGAGTCAACTCATCGCTGTGGTCTTCCTAGAATGTTGCAGTTTGATCATGATTAATGCGAACTTCTGAGCATGATTGATGAGCTTCTTTGTCTGTTTAGAAAATATCATTGAGACCATTGGTGTAGGTCGTCGCTCTGGTATGCCATACCATCGATTTTGGATTCTGACAATCACCTTCTGAGGCCATGACTGATAGCTTCCATGGTGATCCCACAAGTAAGGTTTCCCAAACAAGGCATCGGCTACAGAGAGTGGTGCCACATAGCAGAGTACTCCATATTCAAAAGGATTTATGAAGTAGGCGAGTTTGCATTGTTAGGTGATCCGTAGTTCCTCTCCATCCTTCATCCAACCGATGTTGTAAGGATGAGGATGCAGAGTGGTGACAAGACCTAGTTTCTTCACGAAATATTGAGAAATGAAGTTCTTCTAGCTACCGTTATCCATAATCAGATGTAATGGATTGTGCTAAACCCATATCCGTGTATGGAACAGGTGCTCTCGTTCCTCCTCGTTGACAATAGTCGAGGCTGCTGGAGTGGTCGATGTCAATGTCAAAAGGGTCATGGCATCTGAATCAAATTCTTCCACCATCTTGTCGAATGCGTCAGATGTTGACACTTTTGCCAAAAATGTCTTTCGAGCTTTGCATTCAGACGTATCATGCCAAGATGAGTGGTGGTAATCGCACCATTTCCCGTTAGGCGGTTGTTTACTACATTACCTTTTCTGAAAAGGATTCTTGCCGTGATTTGGCTTTGGCATGGTCGGCTGAGAAGATTTCGACTTGTCGAAGCCAGCTGGTGTATTCTTGTCGGGTGGTTTTCCCAATGTAGGCTTTGTCGCGAAGCGTGATTTCCCTTTCTTCTTGGTTTCAAGTTTGTTGGCATAGTGGAATGCATCTACGAGCGTATTGACAGTCAGAAATTGCATCTCTTGTTGAATATACTGGGACAATCCGTTGATGTACTTATGAACAAGCAATTTCTCTTCTTCTTGGATGCCAAGTCTAGCGAGTCGATAGAACTTGTCGGTGTAACTCTATACTGATTGGTATTTCCATTTACTTAGCTCCTACCACTTCTTATACTGCTGTTCAAGGTATTTGGGTGGGTAAAATTCATTTTGGACATATTCGACAAATTTATCCCATGTGTCGATGGGGTCTCCACTTTTCTCCATCTTTGTCGAGAGGTTCTCCCACCAATAGTGCACATATGTTGACATCTTTAAGGATGCAATGGTGATTTTTTTAGCTTCCGAGAGTTGATTCATAGAGTAATAGGATTCCAATTGTTGTACCCAATTGTCGACGGATTCCACGTCAATCTTTCCTTCCAGATTTGGTATGTCTAAATTCATTTGAACTTTGAAGTGGTTGATTTTGTCGGATTTACTTCTCGTCGAAAATCCTCCGGATGTCGGAGCAAATCACGTGAGAATTTCATTGAAATGGGAAAACATTTCAGTCCATTATCGAGTCACCACTTTCTCAATAAGTTGTGCTATCTCGTCGGCTGCATGTGTATCGTCTGTTTCTCCTTCCATTTCTAGAGGTAGTGTCTTCTTGGATTGTTGAGATTGTGAGTGTGTTTGAACATGCATAAGTTAGGTAACTTAGCTGAAAGTGTCTACGCAAACTTAAGCATGAACAAAGATGAATGCTCTGATACCAATGATCTGCACGTGGCCAGGAAGCACGAGGGGGACAACAGTTCGACTGAATGAGTCGGATCTGTTATGGCGAAATAATAAGAAATAGAATAAGCAAAGCAGGAATACACTACACAGATAAACACAAATATGCACAGACAATATGCAAGAATGCGAACTAGTTTCTTTATTACTGTATATAAGATCATGACTTGTATATTACAATATTATACATGCTTATATAGAGTGCTGAGACGCTTGGGTGCCTTCCTGTTACGTTCAGTTACAAAAGAAGTTAGAACGGTTCAAAAGTTCAACCATTATAGTCGACTGGAAGACAAAGAGACAAGCTGTCGTAGTGCGACAGTCACAGGTCGATGCCACATGTCGACGTCTTGAAACTGTTGAGGTCGCTGAACTTATCGAACTTGCTGAGTTTGTCGAATTCATGTCGAAGTCGAAACTTGTTGAATTTATGTCGAAGTCGATGACTTGTCGTAATCGAAGTTAGCATGCGACAATAATGCCAACTGCGATGTGGATCATTTGGCCAATCATTTCAAACTAAGTAAGGAGATGTGTCCTAAGACACATGAAGATATGGAATACATGTCCAAGGTTCCCTATTCATTAGTAGTTGGAAGCTTAATGTATGCCATGGTGTGCACAAGACTATATATTGCACATGCAGTGGGAGTTGTGAGCATGTATATGAAGAATCCAGGTAAATAACATTGAAAAAAAGTAAAGTGGATTCTCAGGTATTTGAGAGGTGCTACTACTCATGCATTATGTTTTGGAGGTTCATACACTATTCTACAGGGATATGTTGATGCAGATATGGAAGGTGATAAAGATACCAGGAGGAACACCATAGGGTATGCTTTTACTGTAGGTGGAACAACAGTAAGTTGGATTTCGAAGCTACAAAATGTTGTTGCATTTTCAACAATGGAAGCAAGGTATGTTGCTGCTACATAGGCTAGTAAAGAGATGATTTGGTTACAGAGGTTCATGGAGGAATTGGGTAAGAACTAGGATAACAGGTTGTACAGTGAAAACTAGAGTGCCATTCATCTTCCAAATATCCCAAACTTCAATTCTAAGACTAAACATATACAACTCAAGTGCCATTTCATATGGTCTGTTTTAGAATATGAACTGTTGAAGATGGAATTGATACACACAAGCTAGAATCCTACAGACATGTTGAAAAAGGTAGTAACCAGAGAGAAAATGAGTTCTTGCTTGGTTTTAGTTGGCCCTCATGCATGAAGATGAAGATGGGAAATTTTCTAGGTCCAAGGTTTGGAGCATAGTAAAATAGATGCAGTAGCGGTGGAGTTGCTGTGATTAGTCTCCAAGTGGGAGATTGTTGGCTGTGGAGCCTGATCTTCCTGATTCAAAGGTCGCGTTTCAGTCATGTCTGGATCCCAACCCATGATGGGGGGGTGTAGGGGGGATTCCCCTCAAACTACAGTTGCCATGGAGGGTCCATGGGGGTGGGGGTCATGACTAGTTTGGGAGCCTCCCATGGCGGGGGTTTGGGGACAGTGCCCTCGTAGCGAAAATTTCGTAAAAAAATTCCTTGTAAAATATTGTAATTTCATAGTCAGGATATTGGGTATCCCGTGGTATTTTATCATGGTAATTTCTCTTTAAAAGGAAGGTATTGTAATACATATGTGTGCATTGTAGTATTGTAAATATCTTTATGATTGTGTGAGAGAGACTGTGAAAGAGTGAAGATGAAGTTGAGTGGATGTGATATGGGTTGTATCCCTTCATTTGCTGGATGGTATAATAAAAGGACTGGCGATTTATCCGTGGACGTAGCCTAGATTGGGTGAACCACGTATAATGGTTTCTCTCTTGTATTGTGTTTATGTGTTTTATATTTGCATATTGTTTATTGTTATTGCTCCGCGATACTGTTTTTCTAACACTTGTTGTCCAAATTTTAGGGAAGGTCTTCACTCCCAAATATTTTGATCCAGGTAGCCTAGTATTTGATGTGTACATCAATACAAGTTTAATCCAAAACACCTTAGTGTACTTGGGAGTTGCAACTGAAGTAATGACCAAGTCATCATGCTAATATTTAACTTATGAGAAATGTTAAGAAACACACCTATTGTCCTTCAACTTGCATACATATTGAAAATTAAACTAGGAGTTTTAGAGGACATCATTGTCTCAATTGTCTCATGGGACTACCCAATAGAATTCATTGTCTTGGAAACCAAATCTAAACTTAATGGGTACTCTCTTATCCTAGGTAGGTTTTGGCTGACGACAACTAATGCATACATAGTCTATAGAGTATGGCATATGACCATCAATAATGGCCAAGAGTAGGAAAAATTAACTCTTTACCCCCTTACCAAACCTTTCACTGAAACAAAGATACCCTTATGGGTAGAAGGAGAAGATATGTTCCAAACTATCCATCTAGCCTTCACCATAGAAATTGCTCTAGAACTTTAGGATGATGATGAGGACACAATCATTTCCAATTACATGGAAAACCTATATTGAATTTCTATTCAAACACAATAATATAAAGTCAAAGAAGATGAAAAAAATATTGAAAAATATGATAGTTTGGATTAGACCTATTAACATAATTTTTTTTTTGATACAGTGTAGCAAGTAGTCAAAATAATAGAAATTATGCCTAACAAAAATCTAAAATTTAGCAATAAATTAAGTCCTAATCAAGAACAAAAACTGATGGAAATCCTCAAGTATAACTCTTCCTTTTCTTGGTACTATAAGGACATGCAAGGAATTCATTCATATATCTACACACACCTCTTATGTATCATAAATGAATCTTTACCTATTAGACAACCACATAGAAGAATAAACTTTGTCTTAAAAGGCATAGTCAAGGAATAATTGCAAAAAATCCTAGATACTTGGTTCATCTACCCTTGGTCATAGTAACAAAAAAGAATGAAAAATTGAGTGTCTAGATTACCTAAAATTCAACAAGGACACAATAAATGGCCACTTTCCGTTACCCTTCATTGATAAAGTGCTAGATGCCTTAGTTGGTAAAAAATTATTTTATGTTTTAGATGGATTTAGTTGATATAATCATATTCAAATCAATATTGAGGACTGGAACAAAACTACAAACACTTGTCCGTAGGGCAAATTTTCCTGTAAGGTCTTTTTGTTTGGCCTACGTAATGTTCCTACAACATTTCAACGATTTGTCCTTAGAATGTTTTTGAGTTAATACATGATTCTATTGAAATCTACATGGATGACTTCACTCCCTATAGGAAATAATACTAGGAAGCCTTAACCAACTTAACAAACGTGTTGAAAAGATATCAAGACTATGAACTTATTGCTAAGTAATGAAAAATGCATGAAGCTCATGAATGAAGGAATTGTTTTAGGCCATCACATTTCTTCTAGATATATCTAGCTAAATTAATCACAATAAAACACCTGATTAGACTTTAAAAAAATAATTAAGAACCTTTCTAGGCCTTGTAGGTTACTACAAGAGATTCATAAATGATTTAGCAATTTGGCTGCACCCTTATTTACATTGCTTTCAAATAATACATATATGTTGGAAAACATTTGTTGGGTATGTGTTATAATATTCTTTGCATGGGGGTTGCATCACCTACGATCCAGAACACTATAGTGCTCTACCGTATGCATCGGGCGTTGCGCATGGCACTGGATTAAGGGGAGTCGGCACACTAACGCCAATTTTTTGCTTTTTTATCGAAAATTATGTAATTAATATCAATTAAGGGATCAGGTTTTAAATCTAATCAGGGTTTATGGATTAGGGTTTTGGATGCTATGGAATATAGGAGGAAACACAATGAGAAAGATAGGTGTGGCTCTAAGGTTTGTTGGTTTTTTTGTTCAGGGCTTCCAGGGTAAAAATCTGTGTGTGCCATTTTTTAATCTCTGTTTTGCTTAATAATTTGTAGACATTGCTTCACTTCACATGTTTAAATCTTATGTGTGGTATTAGAGTTTGATTATTGACTTTAGGGGGATGCCTTTTTTATGAGGATTCAACTTGTTTGATAGATTTTGGGTTTGTCAGATAAACTTGGGTCTAGTGGGAGCTTTGTAGTGGTGATTCGTGTATTGAAAGAGAATGGTGAATAGTTCTAGAACTGAGATTGAGAAATTTAACAGTTAGAACTTTAAGCTATGGAATCTCAAAATGGAATATCTTCTTGTACATCAGGTACAAAACCTATGGGATCAATGAAAGAAGATTGGGATAAGATGGAAAGAAGGGCAAGGAGTAAAATTCAACTTTTATCGTCAAATTCAATGTTGTTGAATGCATATGGTGAAAAAAATGCATTGAAAGTATGGAATAAGCTAGGGAGTTTGTATCAATCAAAGTCCCTAGTAAACAAGCTATTTCTTTGAAAGAAGGTATATCACCTCAAACTTGATCATAATGACATAATGAAGGATCATCTAAATGTCTACAATACTCTTCTAAGTCAAATCACCTCTGTTGGTATTAAAATGGAGAAAGAAGATAAATGCATTATGGCGCAAGTTGGGTCGGTCAGACCTTCTTGATTAACAATAATACGCGACACACACGATGCTCACACATACTTGGTGTAAACATGATGCCAGAAGTTGTCTTCTATTAATTCAATCCAATGAACGGTTACAACGCAAAATGCAAGGAAATGTAAAACAACTAACTAGTCGGCCTCAACCTTTACAATATACAAAAGTAAATGTGTGCTCTCTCTGTGTGCGATCTTCTCCCTCTCACGGCCTCTGTTGGATGCAAGCGCTCACTGAGCTATGTATGAACGATCTCTGCTCTCCTCGATCCTCTACTGATCAAATGTTTTCCCTTGTGCCTGCGCACTGGTATTCTACCCTACTGGTGCTCTGTTGCTCATCTCGAGGTCCACTTCGTTTCCTGAGACACTCTTCCTCTGTTTGTCGAATTCTCCTGATCTTGCAAACTTGCAGTTTTCAAGGCCCTCTGGCCGTGCTACACAACTTTTTCCCGTGGTGACATCTGTCATGATCCCAACCACCTTCTTAATTGCTCATAACTTCCTTAGCAACCATGAACGATTATCAGGTACTTTTCCTTGACTTCTGACCTACTCTAACTCTACTACAGTAGTCAGTGCCATCACTGACCTCGACCATACTGTCTTCATCATCCTTCGACTTATCTGTCAGCTTCCTTTGCTTCTACGGCTTCTCCAGTTTGCCCCTTCCTCCCCGCTTGGATTCCACCTCAACATGTTGGTGTCGCTGTTTGACAACCTGTCGACACTCGACCTCTTTCGATGCACTCCTGTCGTCTGTCGACTTTAAACATATTGAATCTCGACCTTCTTATTTTTTCAACTCACTTGAACAACTCTTGCTCGATTTATTTACTTCGACGGCCAATCTCCCTTTCGCACCAGTGGTCGTCGGCAATCCCCCTAGTCGACTCCTCATGTCGGTCAACTTCGCTTGTTCTTCCTAGGCCCCGATGCTCCTGCATCACATTACATATTATGTTCTTTGCCATATTCTTGGGATAGTTTGATTGTAACAATAGGTAGTTCTATTCAAGCCACCTTAAAGTTTGAGAAAATAGTGGCATCCCTACTGTTAGAAGAAATGAGGTGGAAAACCATGGATAGTCATAGAATGGATGCCTTGTTTAATAGGTCATCCCCATAAGAGAAATACAAATAAGGATTCAGGGGGGGATCCAAATCTAAGGGTATATCAAAATCTTTACTAAAATATTTGAGGAAATGATGGAAATGCAGTAAAAATGGGCATTGTAAGAATGATTGTATATCTAAAAATGTTGAAAAAGTGAAGGGATCTAATGATACCGCTTCAACAGAGGTGAAAACCTCCTCTTAAGGATGAGACATGTACCTAGCCTCTACAGTTACCCATTCAGATCATGATGTATAGTTGATTAACTCAGGTGTGTCTTTTCATATGACTCCTTATAGGAAGTGGTTTTGTGAATATTAAAAATACAATGAAGGAGATGTTTTATTAAGAGATGTTTCAAAAACAAAATCATTGGATGTGGAAGAGTTAAGTTTCTTCTCAAGGATGGAAGGATAAGAACTCTCTCTAGGGTTTTACACATTCCATTTCTAGCTAGAAACTTGATATCCATAAAAATCATGGGTGATGTAGGTGTGTAGACTATGTTTGCAACAAAAACATGTAAAATGGTTCAAGGATCAATGATGTTGATGAGGGGAATTTAGATTGGAACTCTATATAAAATTTTGTGAAGAAGAAAACTCACCTATGGGTTTAATAGTTTTGTTGTTCTCGAGGGAGGAGATAAAGAAGACAAACCCACTACCATATCCAGAGGAAAGACAATGCTATGGAATCAAAAATTGAGACATATTGGAGAGAAGGGCCTTCAAGCATTAGAAAGTAAAGGTATGGTTGAAGTTATGTTTGATTGCACATTAGATTTCAATTTTTGTGAACATTGCATATATGGAAAAAAAATTCGCTAAGATTTGCATCTAGTGCTATAAGAGCAAAGGGAATTTTAGAGTTAAGATAGAGTGGTGTTTTTGGACTTGTGCCTATTCCATCATTAGGTATATCGGTGTATTATGTTTCATTTATAGATGCTTTATCAAAGAAAACATGGATTTATTTCCTTCGAAATAAATTTAAAGTATTTGATAAATTTAAAAAATTTAAGGTTCTTGTAGAGAATCATATAGAAAAGAAAATAAAGGTGTTGATGACAAATAATGGTGGGGAGTTCCACGGGAATGAATTTGAGAAATTATATATAAGAAGTGCATAATAGAAATATAGAAGACTATGCCATACACAGCTCAACATAATGTAGTTACATAAATAATGAATATGACACTAATGGAAAAGGATAGGAGCATGCTCAATGGTGCCGAGAGAGGACATGAATGATGGGAAAAGGAAGTGGATTCTGCACATTACTTGGTAAATCGATCACTCATATAAACATTGGTTGAAAAAACTACGCATGTGTAACTTACCCGTATCACCACTTTGTCGTTGTAGGGAACGAGGTGCAAATATATTTTTTTTTCCTTCACATCAACAATAAAGTTATTAGCCACATTATATACAAGGTCATATATGTACTCGCATTGAAATTAACATTGCATAAGAACACTTGTTCAATCATCACTTGTTTTTTTCATAACACTTATACATTACACATGATTAGCCATCCAACCTATGGCTCATTCGATTCGAATAATTTTATATTTGTGCACATCCAATACAAGGTGTAATCCATGAATAATAATCACATCAACAAACATCCATAAGCATCATTCCACATGTAAACTTAGGGAATAGACATATAACATTCTTCATTGAATTTCACTTACCATTTTAGATCATATTTCTCAAGTAAATTTAAACACATCAAGTACACATGAGGAAGAGACCTGTATGTGTGGTTCACCCAACTCTTTGGGCTACGTCCACCAAGGAATTGTCAAATCTTTATTTATAAAAAATAGAATACATTCCGCGATATAGTGTGTGTGCAATTACTTTCTCAAGCCTCTCACCGAGAGCACTTTCCAAAACAATCAACCATCTTTTGCAGAGGCATCACATGGATTCTCTCCCAAGGATTTTCTCCCATGACCAGATCATTATAACTTATACAATGAGACACTGCCCCTTCCCCAAGGTTTATATGACAGTAATGTAATATATACAAGGTACATACAGGAGGTTTTCCCACCCTAACTAGCATATTATATATATACCTATACACACAATAAACATGGAACCAACCTCTTTCCGCATGTATAAATTACACCTATGGTTTTATTTTCAATAACTTGCATTATATAATGAGCATTACACTAACAGGTCCCGAACCTGCACAAGCAGTGATTTAAGCCTTGAAGGAGGGAACAAGGATTAGGCTTAACCAACCGTCCTTTCCCAATGCCCTGTATATTTCCCGACCTACGCATTCACCAAAGAATAGAGAACATATATGCAAAACATGAAACCAATGCCATGGTTATATTATCCAGCGTATAATTATATAATATATGTATATCACATGGCAAGTATATATGGACCAGCTAACAATCTCCGTGCAGTGCATAAAAGAGCATATATATACAACATAAGCAATTGATAGTATATAGGGATATGTTATCCAATCCTGTGCAATGACACCACAAGCTAAAACATATAAATGTGTTATAATAATACACAGGGATTAATTTCTCCCATCCTTGGACGATAGGTAAATACATCCAGCAATTTATACAATTTATGAAATATATATGCAGAGCTATCAGACAAATGCATCTAGCAATTGATTCAACATATAATTTATGAAATGTATATGCACATGGGTTTCTCTGCCTTAATATCTCTATGTATTAGCAAGTTAATCATTAAGCTTTCAAAGAAAGTATTCTCATGGATCTTTTCTCCAACCCTTGCGCAGTAGCAAGAAAGAGCATAAATGATATGTAAAATATGGAACCATATGCATGCACAACCATAATGGAATTATATCCTACAAGAAACGAGCATTAAACATATAAAAGATATATGAGACCATAATTGAAAGCGATATTTCCCTACTCATGCGCAACAAACAAAATGGCAGGGTATAAGATATTTATAAAGTTAATGTTATATCAAGCATACCTTAAACAAGGATCTATTTCCCAACCCACTGCGCAGACAATAAGAAGCATAAATAAATAAATCCACACGCGGATTTATCTTCCACATACCTATGTTGTCATAAGTTAATTCAATAAAGATCTAGCATCAATATCAATATAATTAATAAAAAGGAAGGTATCTACGGACATTTTCCCAACTCTCTGAGCAATGAATGCCAACAACAATCAGCAAAATACAAATAACAAATGGAATAGAAATCATTCAGGTCCTTTCCCAGCTCTCTGCCCAATGGATGCAACCAACACTCAGCAAAAAAATTTAACATATGAAATGGATAACATTCAGAGTCATTTTCCAGCTCTCTACGCCATGAATGCAACCAACACTCAGCAAAATAATTTAACATGTGAAATGGATAACATTCAGAGTCATTTCCCAGCTCTCTACGTCATGAATGCAACCAACACTCAGCAAAATAATGTAACATATGAAATGGATAACATTCAGAGTCATTTTCCATCTCTCTGCGCCATGAATGCAACCAACACTCATCAAAATAATTTAACATATGAAATTGATAACATTCAGAGTAATTTTCCAGCTCTCTGCACCATGAATGCAACCAACACTCAGCAAAACGCAGCATGCAATGTGCATAAAATACCATCCAACAAATACATAAATGAATTCATCTCAGAGAATACATAAATGGCTCCACCTCTACGCAATCCAGAGTCACACAGTCAGCATGCAATAAAGAATAAGCAAAACGCAGCATGCAATTACAACTACTACTCAAAAAATACAACTCTACGCATGCTCTCCCTCCACGCTTGCTTCACCAATAGTAGAAAAAGAATAAGGCTCTCCACTTAGCCCTCTCAACGACATGCTCAACCAGCAAGAGAATAAGGCTCTCCAAGCAGCCCTCCTCAAGCATCTGCGCATCCCCATAAAGAGTGTTGAATGCAGCATTTAAAAGAGAATTAAAAACCTCAACGTAGGCATCAAGAAGTAAAAGTAAAAAGTAAATACCAACCAGAAAATAAGGAAGAGCCTCCACGCTTGGTAAGTGAAAAAAATGTATAAATTAACAATTATATATATAACAAAAATTCCAGCAAATTAACCCTCCAAGGAGTAATGCTCAACCTAACAAAGAAGGAAAATTAATACTCCACGCAGCCATAATTAGAAAATAGCCATAAGCTAAATTAATAAAAAAAATCTTTAACTTTTTCTCTTCAGGAAGCCTATGGTAGAAAATAGCCCTAAGTTAAAATAATAATAATCTTTAACTTTTTCTCCTCTCACTCTTTATTGTAAAATATGGTAAAAATAGCCAACCGTAAATATTTCTATATTGCAATATCATTAAATAATATTTCATAATACTTCACCTCTATATAAATAATATTTATAAAATCTAAGTGAATAAAAAAGTATTAAAATACTTATGTTTTACCTAAAGTAGCCTTTTTATATTACATTATAATGTATTATAACCACACCAATATATATAGATGCCCGCATTTATCTCTTTTACATAAAACAGCTAATTAACTTTCTTTTAAATATTAAAACAAGGCCTTTCTCATAAGGCTATTGTCTTTAAAAATAATATCTTAGGATACACCTAGTAATTCTTTGAAATCTTTTACCCTTCTTATAGAATACCAACTATGTAGGTATATATATAATATCATTATAAATATAATGCATTCAAAGGTACTATAAAAGAATTACAAAGTATTAATATAATTAATATTTCACTAATACATATATATAATGCTTTTCATTTATAATATAATTATGAAGCATTATTACAAATAATCTATATAGGAATTATGCATACCTATTACAAATATTATTATACTAATAATATTTGTCTCTCTCTCTCTCTATATATTCTTCTATCTTTATGAGGCACTAAGTAACCATCACTTAGTCTTTTAGGTGATAAATAACTTAGCTTATGCCAAGTACTAGATAGTTGTTTTAAAGAAGAAAACCCTAGACGTCCTCTGCCGGGACTAGGATGTCAAGGACATCCATAGGATTTTCTTAGCTTTACTTAACAACTTTTAACACACATTAACCTAGTGCTAAGCATGAGGCCCTAGGAGGCTGTTACTAACTCTCGACTGTTAACGGTATCTTCGGCATCCCTCTCAAGGACTAACCGATTGTAAAATTAGTCACAACAGATCTAATGAACAAGTAAATCAATCAAAACAGATGAATATAGAAAATATGGTGTAAAACTATGCAAAACATGCATCAGTGCTCAATATCCCAATAAGGTTGAATAATTACAATACAATCTGACAATGTGAGTGAGCAATTCGAATTGACTAAGTAGGCCATTCGAATCACTGAATGGAGTAGCTTGACTCCAACTAGGAGTCCTCATCATCAATCGATGGTGCTCATCAATGCACAAGAACCAGTCATCCAGGTGTCAATCTGAGTCTAACTGAGTGTAACAAGTGTAACTGAAGTGTGTAGCACTGATTAAGGGAAGGAGGCTTAGTGGGGGGTGCATGGGAGGCTAACTGAAGTCAGAACAAGTCATCTAGTCAATCTAGAGGTCCAACGGAAGTGAAACAGTCAGTCGGGAGTGAAACTAGCCTCAAATCAGGGAGAATCGGAGCTAACTGAATGTAACTGAAGTGGAACTGCAGTGGTAGGTGAAGAAGTGCGCCCTTCTCTGGCAGTAGGTGAGAAGTGGGCGCCTTCCTGACTAGGAGGGCTAAAACTATGAAGTAAGTGGCTCCCGGGTGCTAGAATAAGGTGGCTAAGGTGCTGGAGGCATCAACCTGGTGACTGGGATGCATGCAAACCCTAGAATTTGCATGCAAACCCTAATTGCATGCAAGATCCTGAAAAAGATGATGTGGATATCCGAACACCCCCCTTCAAGCTAGACTATGATGTGCAAAAAAAATAATGTGGGGCCCTGGTAATTAAGACCAAAGGTCACCCCAATACAATAATAATCCAAACTAATAACAGTAAATAAACCGAGGAAATGGGGAAAACCTCATGGGAAAAATACCCCCCCTCAAAATGAACTGTAACACACCAAAAGATTTAACTGCTCCAAACTCAAATAGATATGTCTGGAGGTATCTTACTCTTGGGAGTAAATGGATTATGCTCCAAAAACATGTGCTTGAATTCTCCATCAGTGGATGCAAGCGAATGTGGAGACTTTATGAACTTGCTCTTCATACCGAAAATGGTGAGAACAAATCTGAAAATATGAGGATGATCCTGGAACCTGTAATTCGAACCAAGTGAGGTAGAAAAAGCTCTAATAAGATCAAATAGCTCTTGAAACTTGAACTTCTTATCAGTAGAAGTTAAATCAGCTCCAAGAATAGATGAATGGTTTCTTGAGATCTCCTTTGAACCAACAAGGGTGAGATCAAAACCAAAATCAGCAAAAAGTGCATGAGAATTGAACTCAAGCGAATGGTAGTGCTCTTCATCTTCATTAAAAATCTGAGAAACTTTGCAAATGATAGAACATAAGTCTATAGGAGGCATGCAACCAAGGAGGGTGAATGCTTCACCTCCAAAATTAGATTTTACCTCCAAAACTTCAAGTAGATCATTATTCTGCATGCCGACAAACTCATGTGAAAGAGAGGATTCAAGAACCTCTTCGGAATCTAGAGTATGAGCTGGTTTATCTTGCTCAGAATTCGAAATAGAAGACTTTGAGAGAGTGAGTTTTGAATCTACAGTTTCTTCTTCATCTTGAACAATTGTTGAGGCCAACACATGATCGGAAAGAACACATAAGGAGATCTCCCTGGGCTTGTTCTCCAAAAGGCTAGCATGATCCTCTTCTTCCTGCTTTCCAAATTCTCTGTCAAGTTGGACCCATAGATCACTTGGATTTTCAGCAGTATTACTGAGGTAGCGCATACAAGGAGACATAGCAAGACACATTGCTCCAAAAGCTCTGTCACAATCATTGAGCCAATCATTCTCCTCTTCATCGGAATCAAAATCTCTTGTATTACCAATGCACATATCAAAAAGACACTGTCTCTTCAAGAATGCAATCATCTTTGGTTTCCATTCATCATAGTTGAATGGAGTAAGAATATTTTGTGAAGAAGAAGTCTCCATCTTTGCATTAGCGAATGCACATGGAGGAAGTAAGAAACCTGCAAATCACACACAAACAAACACTATGTTTTCAGCCTTGCATGCACATGAGCGAATGCATATAAGATTTTGCATGCCGCTGCTGAAATATATTGGTGAGCAAAGATTGCTCTCTCTTCATGTAGAACACCTGTAGAAAAGAAATCTTGTCCCTGTCATGGATCTGATAGCATGTAAAATTAGTCACAGCAGATCTAATGAACAAGTAAATCAATCACAACAGATGAATATAGAAAATATGGTGTAAAACTGTGCAAAACATGCATCAGTGCTCAATATCCCAATAAGGGTGAATAATTACAATACAATCTGACAATGTGAGTGAGCAATTCGAATTGACTAAGTAGGCCATTCTAATCACTGAATGGAGTAGCTTGACTCCAACTAGGAGTCCTCATCATCAATCAGTGGTGCTCATCAATGCACAAGAACCAGTCATCTAGGTGTCAATCTGAGTCTAACTGAGTGTAACAAGTGTAACTGAAGTGTGTAGCACTGATTAAGGGAAGGAGGCTCAGTGGGGGGCGCATGCGAGGCTAACTGAAGTCAGAACAAGTCATCTAGTCAATCTAGAGGTCCAACGGAAGTGAAACAGTCAGTCGGGAGTGAAACTAGCCTCAAATAAGGGAGAATCGGAGCTAACTGAATGTAACTGAAGTGGAACTGCAGTGGTAGGTGAAGAAGTGCGCCCTTCTCTGGCAGTAGGTGAGAAGTGGGCACCTTCCTGACTAGGAGGGATAAAACTCTGAAGTAAGTGGCTCCCGGGTGCTAGAATAAGGTGGCTAAGGTGCTGGAGGCATCAACCTGGTGACTGGGATGCATGCAAACCCTATAATTTGCATGCAAACCCTAATTGCATGCAAGATCCTGAAAAAGATTATGTGGATATCCGAACACCGATAACCCCAAAACAGCCTAGTAACCTTCGGTGAACGTCACCGTTCACTAAGTGCTTTGCGACAACAAGGTGGTCCTCACCCAAAGTCCCAATCCATTTCACCTCTTCCCCTTCAGAAGATTTGTCGGTTGCTAGCATTATTAATTACAACTTTTAGGAAATGAACCATATAACTTACAAAGTCTACTGGTGGGGCCTTGGCCTTGAGCTCCTCACCAGAAAACCAACGCAATTTACAATTGCATTTACAATAATAATAATAATAATAGAGGTCAAATTGGAGGGATGTTACATCCTCCCCTTAAGAATAAAACCATCCTCGGTGTTCAATAGTTTGTCCTTCGCATCCTTTCACCATCTTTCGCTTGCTTTGGTTGTCTTTACATTGTTGCAATTTACGCAAGCTCTTATCACTTATATCCTGCACATTATACAGATCATACAAGATCTTCCAACGTTCTTTAGCATAACATAAGTATACAAGATTTCAAAATAGTAAATTTTTATCATTCTTCTTCATCCCTGAGGGGATATTTGCTTACTCTATCATTCATAACATTCACTCATAATTACATCTCATAGTCTAGTTACAAGACAAATCGTTAACATTTGTTTATATCATAAAATAATTCTTTTCAACAAAACTTTGTTGATCATCAAACTCTTTGTACTTCAACAATCATGGGACTTGCATACAAAACTCTTATGTACTTCAACAATCATGGAGACTTGCATACATATCCTGCTCATGTACTTCAACAATCATATAGATTTACATACATAGCACTCTTTTGTACTTCAGCAATCATGGAGACTTGCATACAAAACATGAGCCCTCTGTAACTCATCAGGAAAATTTGACGGTCTTACTCTGCAACTCATTACATAGCTTCCCCTCATCGAATCTTCTTGTGGGCTCAGTTCTAACACCACAAGGAAAAAATTAAGTCTACTCAAAGAAGCTCTTGTGTGCTCCGTTCTAACAACACAAGGAAAAATTTGTGAGCCCTTCCTCTACTCATTTTGATGGATATAAAGATTGCCTAGGTCTTTTGGGTCAGTATCATTCAACGAGCCACCTGCTATGTTCCACTTCCATGGGAAACATGACCACATTTTTAGGGAAGTTGTCCCATAACAACAACTAGTAAGTGAGTGCGAGATGCAGCTACTCTGCCTGAGTCCAGGAAAATATTCTTTTCCCCTCAAACCTCTCGTTTAAGTACAGGAAATTTACTTAGTAACAATCATTCATTATCTCTTGCATGCCACATACAATGTAATAGCAACAAAATATTAAAATATATTCACCTATTTACCTATCATATTCTTTGCATTTTCATGATTACACATAATCAATCACGAGTCTTACCACCAATCGTGATTCATAAAATCCTGTAAAAAAATCTAAATTAAATCATTACTTACTTTTGAGCGATTTAGCTCAACTTTTCTAATCAACGTTCCTCTTTGATCATGACATCAGTCGTAGTTAAGATCACTTCCTAAAATGTCAATATAAAGAAATTTTTTTTTGCTTCAATTTCAACATTTGAACACATTAGTTGCATAGCATTACATGCATGCCTGTGCATCCTCTTCAATTCATCCCGATGTAAACTCTTCAATATCCTTAATGTGATTCTGAGGTCAAATCTGCTGAAAACATGTTAGTATCATAGTTTAAACATTTAGTTACATATAGATTTATTTCAAATTGAGACTTATCATCTAAAGATTCTTTTCTTAATAAACTTTAGATTTAAAAGATCCCATGCTCAATCAATCACAAAAAGTTTAGGATTCTTCTTTTTCCTATAATCAAACTCCTACTATTAACAAGACCTTTTAACTTGACGCACATAAATCTTTGTAAGAAAATAGGACAAGCCCTACCAAGAGTCTATCTATGAAGAAATAGTCATAATGCAAAATAAGATCATTTAAACTCGTAGGAACATTGCATGTAATTTTCTTTAGGCTTACTCTAAAATTCAAACACGATAACAAGCTTTATGAAATATGATTTGTGTTAAGTAATAAAATATTAACCTTTAACAAGACAATGATTTTTCATAAACCAAATATTATTCAATTACATCAGTCATTTTGCCACATAAATTCATTCACATCTTCACTATAACTTGTAACCTATGAACTAAAGGTATGTCCAAATTTATTTTGGTTATCAATATTCTCGGGTAACAATTACTTAGATGACTCCATACTATTGGTTCCACGGAAGAAAATGAAAAGAGAGTCAACATATATTTTTGCAATAAACATACTACCAAAACCTAAGTAAAACAATATAGTTTTTAACATTGATACTTGAGGATCAACTTTTTATTTCGAGTAATGCACCTATTATGTAGCTATATATTCATTCATATTCTATAACATTTATGATGCTATATTTTCTGATATAGCATTCCATGAAACTGTTGTAACAACTAAGCATTATTACTACTACGTAACTATTAAAATTGAAAATGTTCAAGTGACCTCGCCAAATCAAACTATACTTTTTAACCTAGTGATGCTCATGCACTTAGTAATCTTTGATAGAAAAATAGAATATTAACAACTAAAATGCGGAATTAAAAGATACTTCTATGCAATTTTGAAATTACTTATTAATCGACATGTTTCATGCCACTTTTCATAATTTTTTTGTTTTGTCAAGGTAATAACAAATTTCACCAAATCCTTCCATATCCTTATCTGTTTCTTCTAGACTAATACTTTACCAAAGGAAAATAAAATTATGAATCAACAATTCTATATAGAAGATTATGACGCTTCTATTCCTTTTAACAAAGTTAATAAATCATGATACAAAAATCATTACATTTCACATGTACTAAAATTATTTCAACTAAATATCGCATTCCATGATAATACTATTCAATCATGTGAGTACCTATACCTTTTATCTAGCAAGAAAAACTTACGACAAAGATAACATACCTTACTCATAATTTTGTAAGGAAAAAACAATGTTGAAAAATACTTATCCTTACTCCTTTTGGAGAACTTGAAGTTTAACTCGGATGACATTTTTCCCTCGTCAAGTTCATTCCATGCATCAAAACAAAACAACTTGATTATCCTTCATACTTTTTTATCTCATGTTGATCCCAATAGGCCCGAGTGCTGTAACCTAGCGCTCT
Organism: Larix kaempferi; assembly: GCA_027924585.1. NCBI lineage: Eukaryota > Viridiplantae > Streptophyta > Pinopsida > Pinales > Pinaceae > Larix > Larix kaempferi. The sequence goes on along the minus strand of BSBM01000315.1, from coordinate 5,811,036 downwards.
GATACCACTTTGTAACGTACCCGTATCACCACTTTGTCGTTGTAGGGAACGAGGTGCAAATATTTTTTTTTTCCTTGACATCAACAATCAAGTTATTAGACACATTATATACAAGGTCATATATGTAATCCTATCGAAATTAACATTGCATAAGAACACTTGTTCAATCATCACTTGCTTTTGTCATAACACTTATACATTACACATGATTAGCCATCCAACCTATGGCTCATTCCATTCGAACAATTGTATATTTGTGCACATCCAATACAAGGTGTAATCCATGAATGATCATCACATCAACAAACATTCATAAGCATCATTCCACATGTAAACTTAGGGAATAGACATATAACATTCTTCATTGAATTTCACTTACCATTTTAGATCATATTTCTCAAGTAAATTTAAACACATCAAGTACACATGAGGAAGAGACCTGTATACGTGGTTCACCCAACTCTTTGGGCTACGTCCACCAAGGAATTGTCGAATCTTTATTTATCAAAAATAGAATACATTCCATGACATAGTGTGTGTGCAATTACTTTCTCTAGCCTCTCACTGAGAGCACTTTCCAAAACAATCAACCATCTTTTGCAGAGGCATCATAGGGATTCTCTCCCAAGTATTTTCTCCCACGACTAGATCATTATAACTTATACAATGAGACACTGTCCCTTCCCTAAGGTTTATATGACAATAATGTAATATATACAAGGTACAGACAGGAGGTTTTCCCTAACCCAACTAGCATATTATATATATACCTATACACACAATAAGCATGGAACCAACCTCTTTCTGCATGTATAAATTACACCTATGGTTTTATTTTCAATAACTTGCATAATATAATGAGCAGTACACTAACAGGTCCCGAACCTGCACAAGCAGTGATTTAAGCCCTGAAGGAGGGAACAAGGATCAGGCTTAACCAACCATCCTTTCCCCAATGCCCTGTATCTTTCCCAACCTACGCATTCACCAAAGAATAGAGAACATATATGCAAAACATGAAACCAATGCTATGGTTGTATTATCTAGCACATAATTATATAATATATGTATATCACATGGCAAGTATATATGGACCAGCTACCAATCTTTGTGCAGTGAATAAAAGAGCATATATATACAACTTAAGCAATGGATAGTATATAGGGATATGTCATCCAATCCTGCGCAATGACACCACAATCTAAAACATATAAATGTGTTATAATAATACACAGGGATTAATTTCTCCCATCCTTGGACGATAGGCAAATACATCCAGCAATTTATACAATTTATGAAATATATATGCATAGTTATAAGACAAATGCATCTAGCAATTGATTCAACTTATAATTTATAAAATGTATATGCACATGGGTTTCTCTGCCTTATTATCTCTGTGTATTAGCAAGTTAATCATTAATATTTCAAAGAAAGTATTCTCATGGATCTTTTCTCCAATCCTTGCGCAGTAGCAAGAAGGGGCATAAATGATATGTAAAATATGGAACCATATGCATGCACAACCACAATTGAATTATATCCTACAAGAAACGAGCATTAAACATATAAAAGATATATGAGACCATAATTGAAAGGGATATTTCCCTACTCATGCGCAACAGACAAAATGGCAGGGTATAAGATATTTATACAGTTAATGTTATAACAAACATACCTTAAACAAGGATCTATTTCCCAACCCACTGCGCAGACAATAAGAAGCATAAATAAATAAATCCACACATGGATTTATCTCCCACATACCTACGCTGTCTTAAGTTAATTCAATAAAGATCTAGCATCAATATCAATATAATTAATAAAAAGGAAGGTATCTAGGGACATTTTCCCTACTCTCTGAGCAACGAATGCCAACAACAATCAGCAAAATACAAATAACAAATGGAATAGAAATCATTCAGGTCCTTTCCTAGCTCTCTGCCCAATGGATGCAACCAACACCCAGCAAAACAATTTAACATATGAAATGGATAACATTCAGAGTCATTTTCCATCTCTCTGCGCCATGAATGCAACCAACACTGAGCAAATTAATTTAAAATCTGAAATGGATAACATTTAGAGTCATTTCCCAGCTCTCTGCGCCATGAATGCAACCAACACTCAACAAAATAATTTAACATATGAAATGGATAACATTCAGAGTCATTTTCCAGCTCTCTGCGCCATGAATGCAACAAACACTCAACAAAATAATTTAACATATGAAATGGATAACATTCAGAGTCATTTTACAGCTCTCTGCACCATGAATGCAACCAACACTCAGCAAAACGCAGCATGCAATGTGCATAAATACCAACCAACAAATATATAAATGAATTCATCTCAGAGAATACATAAATGGCTCCACCTTTGCGCAATCCAGAGTCACACCGTCAGCATGCAATAAAGAATAAGCAAAACGCAGCATGCAATTACAACTACTACTCAGAAAATATAACTCTACGCATTCTCTCCCTCCATGCTTGCTTCACCAGCAATAGAAAAAGAATAAGGCTCTCCACTTAGCCCTCTCAACGACATGCTCAACTAGCAAAATAATAAGGCTCTCCACGCAGCCCTCCTCAAGCATCTGCGCATCCCCATAAAGAGTGGCCAATGCAACATTTAAAAGAGAATTAAAAACCTCAACGCAGGCATCAATAAGTAAAAGTAAAAAGTAAATACCAGCCAGAAATTAAGGAAGAGCCTCCACGCTTGGTAAGTGAAAAAAAAGGTATAAATTAACAATTATATATATAACAAAAATTCCAGCACATTAACCCTCCAAGGAGTAACGCTCAACCCGGCAAAGAAGGAAAATTAATACTTCACGCAGCCATAATTATAAAATAGCCATATATTAAATTAATAAAAAAAATCTTTAACGGTTTGTAGAAAATAGCCCTAAGTTAAAATAATAATAATCTTTAAATTTTCTCCTCTCACTTTTTATTTTATGGTAAAATATGTAAAAATAACCAACCGTAAATATTTCTATAATGTAATATCATTAAATAATATTTCATAATACTTCACCTCTATATAAATAATATTTATAAAATCTAAGTGAATAAAAAAGTATTAAAATACTTATGTTTTACCAAAAGTAGCCTTTTTATATTACATTATAATGTATTATAACCACACCTATCTATCTATATCTATATCTATATCTATATATATATATGCCCGTATTTATCTCTTTTACATAAAGCAGCTAATTAACTTTCTTTTAAATATTAAAACAAGGCCTTTCTCATAAGGTTATTGTCTATAAAAATAATATCTTAGGATACACCTAGTAACTCTTTGAAATCTTTTACCCTTCTTATAGAATACCAACTATGTAGGTATATATATAATATCATTATAAATTTAATGCATTCAAAGGTAGTATAAAAGAATTAAAAGGTATTAATATAATTAATATTTCACTAATAGATATATATAATGCTTTTCATTTATAATATAATTATGAAGCATTATTACAAATAATCTATATAGGCATCATGCATACTTATTACAAATATTATTATACTAATAATATTTGTCTAGGTATCTATATATATATATATATATTTCTTCTATATTTATGAGGCACTAAATAACCATCACTTAGTCTTTTAGGTGATAAATAGCTTAGCTTATGCCAAGTACTAGATAGTTGTTTTAAAGAAAAAAACCCTAGACGTCCTCTGCCGGGACTAGGATGTCAAGGACATCCATAGGATTTTCTTAGATTTACTTAACATCTTTTAACACACATTAACCTAGTGCTAAGCATCAGGTCCTAAGAGGCTTTTACTAACTCTCGGTTGTTAACGGTATCTTCGGCATCCCTCTCAAGGACTACCCCATAACCCCAAAACAACCTAGTAACCTTCGGTGAACATCACTATTCACTAAGTTCTTTGCGACAACAAGGTGACATAGGTCCTCACCGAGAGTTCCCAAGCCATTTCACCTCTTCCCCTTCAGAGGATTTGTCGGTTTCTAGCATTATTAATTAAAACTTTTAGGAAATGAACCATATAACTTACAAAGTCTACTGGTGGGGCCTTGCCCTTAAGATCCTCACCAGAAAACCAACACAATTTACAATTGCATTTGTAATAATAATAATAATAATAATAGAGGTCAAATTGGAGGGATGTTACAACATGAAGTATGGATTGGAAAAAAAACCTCTATTAAACATATGATTTTTTTTTGGGTATGATGCTTATGTACATGTTCCAAAGGAAAAAGGGAGTGAGATGGATAATAAGGATGAAAAATGTATCTTTATTAGTCATAAAGATGGTGTGAAAGGTTTTAAACTTTGGAACCCAGTAACAAAGAAGATTGTTTGTAGTCGAGATGATGTTTTTAGAGAGGTTAAAGATGTTCCCAAACAGGAATTCACTCTAATAGAAAATGAACCATAGAAAATAGAGTTTGAGTTGGAGGATGAAGAATTAGACTCAATAGAAGAAGTTGAATAAGATGAAGAACCTCATACCCCAGTTTTTAGGAGATCATCTCGAGAGAGAAGAAAATCAAAAGGGTACTCTCCTCTTGATTTCCAGTCTTGTTTTGCTTTAACTATTACTGATGACAATCCTAGAAATGTGAAGGAATCTATTGATTCATAGGATAGTGATCTCTGGAAGAAGGCCATGGTTGAAGAAATGGATTCCTTGGATAAAAATGAAGCTTGGGATCTAGTTGAGTTACCAACTAGAAGAAAAAGTGTTTGTAGAAAATGGTTTTTTAATAAGAAGTTGAATGCAAAAGGTAAAGTGGATAAGTAAAAAGATTTCTTAGTAGAAAGGGGATATTCCTAGGTAGAGGGAATTGATTTTGGTGAATTTTTTTCTCCAATTGCTAAATTAACTTCTACCAGATTCCTTCTTTCGAATGCTGCCGCTTTTGATCTTGAATTAGAGTACATGGAATTGAATGCATCATTCATACATGGGGATATTTATGGTGTACCCAGTCCCGAAACCAAGGCCAGAGACACCACAAGAACCAAGGGGAAAAGCTGAGTCAAGTAATGCAAAGTAGAATAAGGCCAATTGATTGTTTATGAGTAAAAGCATGACAAATGATCTTATAATGGCCAAGTGAAAATATCTAGCTCATGTATATGATCATAATTTCTAGATTATAGACAATATTAGATGATCATAAGTGCTCAATTGTTCTTGTTATCATCCGATTGTGTTTCAATAAGGGATTATCTTATTAGTATGATTATGCGAGTGATGGTTTGTGTGTATATATAGTGAATAATAGAAATATTAAGGATACATATACAACCACATAGACCATAGGAAAATCAGAGACATAGGCTTCCATCTACAGCCACACAAACCAAGTCCCATGGCTCTCCCCTATATCCATCGGTCACCAATAAAAATTAGATTTCATGGTTGCCACTCTCCATCCATCAATCATTAGTAAAAAACATATCTTTATGGTGGTAATCCACAACCATTTAACACTAATACAATCAGATTTTCATGGCTGCAATATACAACCCTCTCGGATCATAATACCTTGGATCTCAAGTTGTCATTTACAACCATTAAAATCATAAAAGAAATATAAGAGAAGGCTGACATCTACAACCATAGAAAATGTGAGAAAAATAGAAGAGATAGCTGCCACCTACAACCACAGAATATCATGAGAGGAAGAGAAGAAATGCATCTGTAGTCATAGAACCATGAGAAGTTGAGGATAAAATACTAACAGAAGCTCCCTCATAACCTATCATACGAAAAATTTCTTTATCGGAAACTCCTATAGATATTTAAAAAGGAATACTCGAAGGAAGACACGATTCTGTTAACCCATTCCAATCAAATGAAATGACCTCAGTACTTAGAGGGGATCCCGTGGAAACGGGATGTTGCCCATCATGATCGAAACTGACTAGAAAAACATCAATGGTTATCAATCCACTCTCGCTTGGAAGATAAGAATGCGACGAAGATTGTGTCGAGGTGACTCCTTCAGTCTGGAATTTCTACAATGAAAGAGCGGGATCGAGTGGAGATGACAGTGACTCGATCACTTCACTCTCAGAAGGGTGAGTGGGATCAATTGTAGATGAAACTAAATTGATCACTTGGTCAACCAGCGGGGGGTCAAGGGACAACTTACTATTGTTTGTTGGAAGCACCGGTTGAGAACTAGTGATATCTTCCAACCACCGCGAAGCTTCATCCATGCTTGGACAAAGGAAAGTATGGTGCATACCCTTGCATATCAAACAGGGATATAGGACTTTACCCTTCCGACCCTTCACCAAGGGGTTACTGTTTGAGGGAGTGTCATCAACATGATGGTCAGAGGTTGACGATACAAGTGGTTTGGGGTTTTTAGACCACACTTCTAATACATGGGAAAGACCGGGGCAATCCTTGAGAAGGTGATCACCCTTGCAGAGTTTGCAAGGGAGCTTGGGATTACGAGGTTTTTTCGTAGAATGAGTGCCATTAGAGGAAACTGGTTTACACTTTGTCTCTTTCTTATCCTTCTTCTTCTTAAATTTCCTTTTCTTCTTCTTCTTATCCTCCTGATTACTAACACTATTTCTTTGATTAGGCGAGGAAGAAGGAACGGAAGAAGATTCATCCGATGAAGAAGGGGAAGGATTAGTTTGGGATTGACCCTCTCGTGGTGGAGAGTTAACATTCAGAACATTGGGTACAACCGGAATCACCGGATTGAATAACCATACCGGTAATCCTATGGTTAATCCAGGAAGATTTAACGTGGCAATAAAGGGAGGACCAATATCTCCAACTGGAGGAAAATTAAAAGCTACCCCTTGAAAAGGGATCTCCGGATTGGTAGTTTGCGAAGGAGCATGGGTGCATGGAGGTGGATTCTCCATGGAACAAAACTAAGTGATGCGGACGAAGTCTTGTTAAAAAGAACTCAAAACCCTCAGGCAACCGAGCGTGCGAAAGGGGAGCTAGAAAAAGACAAGGCTCACAGGCCAAAAGAGCAAGCTCAAAAACTATACTGATGCCACTGCCACAGTAACCGAGCTATACAAAAAAATGGACAGAATGCCAACAAGCAAACCTACAAAGAAAAAGACCCTCTACAAGATAGCAAGCAAAATCTCCAAACTAAGAGCTGGAGACCTCAACAAGTTGTATCCTTCGCAAGGTGATGAAATCCAAGTCGAACAATACAAAACGAGAGACCAATAGTGGAAGGATATCCCTCTACCGAAAGGGACCCCGGGTAAAGAGCCCTAGAAGAAAATTCACTAAGCTACCTCGTTCATGACACGTCGGAAAAGGTTTTCGGCACTTCTTCCTTATCACCCTTGTATCACCAGTATGGTGGCCGAAGAATACAAGGAAGACAATGATCGATGTTGCCTTAGGGATAAGTGGAGTGTGGCATTCCACAGAGTCCGTCCGGTTCTCGATCTCGCGGCGGTTTAGCCCCTGAAACAACAGGAGGCCCCTCCACAAACTGGTCGATGACCGTGTCAATAAATACTAGAGGATTTTAGTTCCCTAAAGACAACGACTATGTCTTAGATGAAAAATGACAAGGGGGAACTATTTTGATGCCTATCCCCGGTGTCCTACCTAACTACCAAGTTCTTTTGATTTCCTCAAGTGAGGTTAATGTTGGTTTAGTTAGGGAGATTAATTTTAGAGGTTGTCTTACACAATCGGGTTATGGAAGTGCAACTTGATGGTGTTGTGACGACTCAAACCATGCAAATGAAGATGAATCGAAATGAGCCTTTCTCTTCGATGAACACTAGCTAAAGTAAGGAAGAATTCATTCCATTCCCAATATGTACAACCCAATGCAAATGCATTTTTATTTCGTTTCAAAATGATAGAAAGAAGTAAAAGATGTACCCAAAACTAACCCAAAGCAATAAAAATGAGATCTTTTTTTTTTACGAACACCAAATACAATAATTATAATTTGTTTCCTATATCTTTACACTTGAAAAAGACACATCTAATCTATGGAAAGAAGGATTCCACAAATGTTTCCAATTAGATGGAAGAAAAAGAAAAGCACTCAACAATTCTATCTAACTTGAATGCACACAAATCAAGCAATATTTTCTTCTTCTTACAAATGTGAGACCAAAGGTTTCAAATGATCGAACTAAAGCAAGAAGAATAGCTATTTTTTCCAGTTTCGTGAATATAGCAAAAGAGTGACAAAATCAAGCTTTTCTTTGAACTAGAGTGGAAACAAGGAATCAATATTTCCCAATAACCAATAAATAGCTAAAGATGCAAAGGAAACAAAGCAGAAAACCCAAGAAAATGACTTCAAAAGACGAGGATGACCCAAGTTTTTCAAATCCAATCTAAAGAATCCAAATGATGCCAAAAATGAATTGTATCAGTCCAAATCAGTCATGTAATGGTCACAAGATCACTCATCAAGAGACTCTAATTTAGACAAATAAAAAATGTACACAAGGGATCAAGTTAACCCAAGGGGATTTCAACTTTCCAAGGTAGGACCTAGTCTTCCAAACAAAGAAAAAGGGTCACAAATTCTCCAAAATGAGGTTTGGAAGGGTTCAAAGTTATGTTATAGAGATCCTAAAGTGACTGGGAAGGTACACTTGACTCCCAGAATTGAAAAGTGGCTCAGAGGACTCAAAATTGACCAAATGGCCTCAAAGATGCCAATGGAGGACTAGAGACAAAATGTGGATGAAAAGGACTTAAAAGAGACCCATATCTATTAAAAAATGTGCCAAAAAGAATCCAATGGACCATATGGAGGCACCCAAAAATTTTGGGAGCAAAAAACCCAAGGGAACCCCTCCAAATAAGCTAAAAAATGACCAAAATAGGACAGTGCCGCCCTTGCATAGACCAATGCAGAGCGGTAGTTGGACAGTACCGTGCCCTAGAACACTGTGAGGGAGCGGTATTTGGATAGTACCGCACCCTAGAATACTGTGGGGGAGTGGTAGTACCGTGCTCTAGCCCACTATAGGGGAGCGGTAGTTCTCCTGTAGGGTAAAAAAAATGAAAGTTTGGCCAAGATTCGAGCAAGGATAAGGTCCTGAGTTTAAAATGGTCCTTAATGATGATCAAAGAGGATCTAAGATGATGAGAAACAACAATTAGAAGAGGATTTGATGATCTAAACAAGCAAGCAGAGGTCAAACTAGGGAAGAAAGTCCCCAGCGGAGTTGCTAGTTTTTGTTGTAGATATTTCTCCCTACGGATAGGTAGAAACTCTCTTAGGTTAAAGTAGACTTAACTGAATCTAAACTAAGACAAAAAGATAACAAATGCTACCTTGAATTCCTAGATCCAAACAAATATTTCAATGCCATAATGCTGGAAGAAATGGAAGAGATCTGACTGACCTTTGATTTAATTGCTCGTCTTAGTTGTTGCTCCAATCTTCAAGTCCTCGCAAATGAACCTGTTAGAATGAACTAAGGTACAAGCACATACAATCTTCTAGAAATATGAAATATATGTTAGAATCTAAATCTATAGCAGAAACAAATCATATGATTGAAACAAGATCAACATACACGATTTGGGAAACAAGACAAGTTATGTTTTATTACAAACTTGAAGTCACTTACAATGGTTGCTTGATTCCCAAGCCAATCCTCCAGCTCCAAGTGCTTCCACCTCTAGCTATCTCTGTAGAAGTCCTAAGATCATAGTTTTGGTGCCCCAAAAGTCCTCCCTTTGGCTCATGGAATGCCTCTCTCTTATAGCATGTGGGAAGGTTAACCAACAAGAGAGAAGTGTGGATCTATGGAGTGTTTAGTGGATCGGGCCAGCTAAACAGAGAGGGGAGTTGAGATCGAATCATAGGTGGGAATCCCAATGATATCTCTTGAAAGTCAAGATCCCAAAATCCAAGGCAAAAGGTTAATTTTGGACTACCGTGCCCCTAATACTGAGCATAACGCGGTAGTACCGCACCCCATAGGAGGAGCAACATGCGGTAGTGCTGATTACCGCGCCCCTGTAGATGTGTAGGGAGCGATAGTGCTTGCAAACAGGACTAAGTTGGGTTGACAGATGGAAGAAAAATTATTTTCTTTCAGTGTTCAGTCAATGGTTTTTACTCTAGATGTTTAGATGATATTTAAGGGAAACTGTCGTTTAGGTTGCTAGTGCAAGGATGTGACACTAATACGTAATGTGTAATATTGAGGTATAAGAGATGCCCCCTAAAGTGTGAGGTCAGAAAAGACTGATGGCCGAAAGAATTTACAAATATGGTGTGGAGATAGCATCAAGGGGAGCAACAAGGAGATGAAACAGAAACAAAATGTCAGATATACCACCGAGGTGGGCATTCCCATGCTCGGAAACAATTGACTCAAAGCATGGCTGCTGACCAATACATTGCAGATCCATGAGTACTGAGATGATATAGACTGTAGAAAAATCATGGCTACTATGAACAAGCGTAGATCCATGAGACAGTGATGACATAGCCACGACCAATACATAAGTGGATCTGTGTGACAATACAGAAGAAATCTCCATTGCAACCTGGACGTAATCAAAATACAAAAGGGTGTCCAGGGTCTTCTACCTGATCGCAAACGATACGAATCTAGCCATGTGATTACAAGGTGTTGAAGTCAAACATGGTAGAAACCATTTGATTACCGGTCAATGATGTGAGCCGTTAACAAATGCGAGGGAAAGCACCAATGATGACAATGATCCCCAAGGTATCTATAGTACATCTCAATGAAATACGAATAAACGAGTTGATGTCGAGCATCCGAGAGATCATTCAATCAGAGGTCAATGATGAAAACCTACTGTAGAATATGAGGAAACCTGCCATTGAGGCATGCAGGTACCAAGGTACTAGTGGTTGAATCCTAAGCCTAATTCCTGGATAATGATTTGGTGTCGACAGGAATAGACTCGTCGAAGGTGGGCCATAATGATTCCCACATCATCGACACGAAATCAGAACGAGAGATAATATGGAACAATGGAATGATCGAACATGTACTGACACAACGGAGGACTTGACATAGTGGATGACTTAGAGCAACGCAAAACCCTTTGAACATATAACGGCATGAAGCAGAACCTGGCAGCAGGGATTATTGGTGGCAGAGGATGAACACATGATGAGTAGGCTTGTGGTCAAGGCGACGACTCGAGATGATGACTATGACTCAGCAAGAATAGATGAATACCCAAGAATAGATAAGGGACAAATGCATGCCATGTTCAAAGGTGACGACTGACGAGCTGCCAACAAAATAAACGACTCATTTCCCATTTTCCGCCGACATGATGGACGAGTACCTCTTTGTTGTTTTACGAGCTTGAGGAGGATAACAGATGCTTGGTATAGCTCATCTCATAGATGAGTCCGATCTCACATATTTTTTGAACCTGAGAAAGGATGGGTTCATCCCAAAGTGGGCCCTTCGATGTTGAATTTTAACGAGTCCAAGGAAGGAAAATTTGGTTGTCATTTCATGTTTAGAGAGTCTGAAAAGAACTAAAAAAGACTCCAATGGTTCTTTTTCGTAAAGTTAGCCTCATTTCCCGAAAAAGGGTAAAAAAACATGGGAGAGGACTCTTCCAGTCATGATTGATTGGAGTATTCCTTTTTCGTAAATAGTACTTCCTGGTCCGAAAAAGGGGTAAACTATCACCAGAAAGACGATCATTCAAATGCTTTTACAAGCGTGAAAGCATCAAGTTCGCTTGGTAATCTTTCTTATTTAGGGAGTCTGAAAAGAGCTTAAAGAGGACTCCACGTACAACTTTGTCATGGTTGATGACCGAGTACGACAAAGGAAAAGTAAACTCGGCACAGTTCCTTTTCCATAAATAGTCTAGCGAGGTCGGATAAAGTGATAAACCTATACTCGTTAGACACACATTTTTGATCAATTTTTAACGAGCACGACAATGGTATCAAAAGCACTCGGAATCTTTTTCATATTTGAACCAGAGCACAAAAAAGTAAAAACTAAACTCAAACCACTTTTCATATTTTTAACCAAAGCACGAAAAAAGTGAAAAGTAAGCTCAAACACCATCTTACTGTTTTTAACGAGCTCGAAGATAGGTTGGAAGAATGCTCATGGTATCTGCTTCATTTTTTAACGAGCTTGTAATAGAAAATGAACTATGCTCGAGATTATTGGTTTCATTTTTTAATGAGCTTGAAGCCAGAGTTAAACTCTGCTCACGGTTAAGGCCCATTAACGGGTTCCTTCCCAACATGATGACTAGAGGTTGGTAAATGCCCCCAGCATGATTACTAATGGCTAAACATGCCCCCCAAGATTCGTTTCGTCTGACTATTCTTCTTCCTTACCCAAAACTCCTGGCTACTAATCTGAATGTGTTCACTAGGGGGGTAGGGAGAACTAGGACCAAGTGACCTAGGCAGATGAAATGAAGGTTGAAATCCTAACTCTAGCGAGAGACTCGAACAAATGGAAGGGAGGTCTATTTCATTTTTACACAAGCTTGAAATAGACAATAACAATGCTTGAAAGGGTCCTTTTTATTTTTTAACGAGCTTAAAACAGAAAGAAATTATGCTCGAAGGTAGTTTCATTTTTATGCAAGCTTGAAACTGAAAGTAAACTATGCTTGGGATTGATTTCATTTTTACACAAGCTCGAAACCAACGGTAAACTGTGCTTGAGGGTCGGTTTCATTTTTTAACGAGCTTGAAACAAAGAATAAATTATGCTCATAGGAACCTATTTCATTTTTTAACGAGCTTGACATAGAAAGGGAACTATGCTCATGATGGATTTCATTTTTACACAAGCTTGAAACTGAAAGTAAATTATGCTTGTAGGGGCCTGTTTTATTTTTTAACGAGCTTGAAACAGAATGAACAATGCTCGAAATGATGGTTGGTTTCATTTTTACACAAGCTTAAAACCAAAAGTAAACTATGCTTGAGAAAATGGTTTAATTTTTTAACGAGATTGACATCAGAAAAAGAACTATGCTCCAAAGCTCTCAACATGACATTTGCATGTAGGAGGAAAATCCCCCTAGCATGATTGCTAGCGGCGTGACTCCAGCCCAAATTCCAAATACTGGAGTCCTTCCCCCCTCTCTAAGGGGAAGACACCACCAAAACATGTGGGACATTCAGGGAAGTCTGATGACTAGGAGTCATATGATGAGTGGGTGTCACAAAGGAAAGCTGATCAATGGTCACCATATTCCCATGATGGGGAAAATACCTCACTCGAAAGAGTGTGGACACTACAACTTTCATAGCATAGACATAATCACGTCCAAGGAGTAGATTAAAATCTAAGGGACCTTGGACTACCATAACATCAATACAAATAGTTTTCCCTCCCAAAGTCATAGGCAACTGAGGAAGGATCCCTAAAGGTCGAGTAGGCCTTTGGTTAAAAGCCAATATCTGGTCAGTTACTGGCACAAGCCGAGGGGAACCTAAATCTTGCCAAGCAGTTGAGGATAAAATACTAACAGAAGCTCCCTCATCAACTATCGTACGCAAAATTTCTTTATCAAAAACTCCTACATACATTTGAAAAGGAATACTCGAAGGAAGACACGATTCTGTTAACCCATTCCAATCAAATGAAATGACCTCAGTACTTGGAGGGGGTCCCGTGGAAACGAGCTCTTTCCCATCATAATCGGAACTGACTAGAAAAACATCAGTGGTCATCAATCCACTCTTGCTTGGAAGATAAGAATGAGACGAAGATTGTGTCGAGGTGACTGCTTTAGTCTGGACTTTCTCCAATGAAAGAGTGGGATCGAGTGGAGATGACAGCGACTCGATCACTTCACTCTCGGAAGGGAGAGTGGGATCAATTGCAGATGAAACTAAATTGATCACTTGGTCAACCAGCGGGGGGTCAAGGGACAACTTACTATTGTTTGTTGGAAGCACTGGTTGAGAACTAGTTATATCTTCCAACCACTGCGAAGCTTCATCCATGCTTGGACAAAGGAAAGTACGGTGCATACCCTTGCATATCAAACAGGGATATAGGACTTTACCCTTCCGACCCTTCACCAAGGGGTCACTGGTTGAGGGAGTGTCATCAACATGATGGTCATAGGTTGATGATACAAGTGGTTTGGGTTTTTTAGACCACACTTCTGATACACGGGAAAGACCGGGGAAATCCTTGAGAAGGTGATCACCCTTGCAGAGTTTGCAAGGGAACTTAGGCTTACGAGGTGTTTTCGTAGAATGAGTGCCATTAGAGGCAACTGGTTTACGTTTGGTCTCTTTCTTATCCTTCTTCTTCTTAACTTTCCTTTTCTTCTTCTTCTTATCCTCCTGATTAATAACACTATTTCTTTGATCAGGCGAGGGAGAAGGAACGGAAGAAGATTCATCCGACGAAGAAGGGGAAGGATTAGTTTGGGATTGACCCTCTCGTGGTGGAGAGTTAACATTCGGAACATTGGGTACAACTGAAATCACCGGATTGAATAACCATACCGGTAATCCTATGGTTAATCTAGGAAGATTTAACGTGGCAATAAAGGGAGGACCAATATATCCAACTGGAGGAAAAGTAAAAGGTACCCCTTGAAAAGGGGTCTCTGGATTGGTAGTTCCAGAAGGAGCATGGGTGCATGGAGCTGGATTCTCCATGGAACAAAACGAAGTGATGTGGATGAAGTCTTGTTAAAAAGAACTCAAAACCCTCAGGCAACCGAGCGTGCGAAAGGGGAGATAGGAAAAGACAAGGCTCACAGGCCAAAAGAGAAAGCTCAAAAGCTATACTGAGGCCGCTGCCACAGTAAGCGAGTTGTACAACAAAATGACCGGAATGCCAACAAGTAGCCCTACAAAGAAAAAGACCCTCTACAAGATAGCAAGCAAAACCTCCTAACTAAGAGCTAGAGACCTCAACAAGTTGTATCCTTCGCAAGGTGATGAAATCCAAGTCGAACAATACAAAACGAGAGACCAATAGTGGAAGGATGTCCCTCTATCGAAAGGGACCCCGTGTAAAGAGCCCTAGAATAAAAGTCGCTAATCTATCTCGTTCATGACACGTCGAAAAAGGTTTTCAACGCTTCTGCCTTATCACCCTTGTATCCCCAGTATGGTGGCCGGAGAATACAAGGAAGACAATGATCGATGTTGCCTTAGGTATAAGTCAAATGCGGCATTCCACAAAGTCCGTCCGGTTCTCGATCTTGCGGCGGTTTAACCCATGAAACAACACGAGGCCCCTCCATAAACTGGTCGATGACCATGTCAATAAATACTAGAGGATTTTAGTTCCCTAAAGACAACGACTATGTCTTAGATGAAAAATGACAAGGGGGAATTATTTTGATGCCTATCCTCGGTTTCCTACCTAACTACCATGTTATTTTGATTTCCTCAAGTGAGGTTAATGTTGGTTTAGTTAGGAAGATTAATTTTAGAGGATGTCTTACATAATCGGTTATGGAAGTGCAACTTGATGGTGTTGTGACGACTCAAACCATGCAAATGAAGATGAATCGAAATGAGCCTTTCTTTTTGATGAACACTAGCTAAAGTAAGGAAGAATTCTTTCCGTTCCCAATATGTACAACCCAATGCAAATGCAATTTTATTTCGTTTCAAAATGATAGAAAGAAGTAAAAGATGTACCCAAAACTAACCCAAAGCAATAAAAAGGAGATATTTTTTTTTACGAACACCAAATACAATAATTATAATTTGTTTCCTATCTCTTTACACTTGAAAAAGACACATCTAATCTATGTAAAGAAGGATTCCACAAACGTTTCCAATTAGATGGAAGACAAAGAAAATCACTCAACAATTCTATCTAACTCGAATGCACACAAATCAAGCAATATTTTCTTCTTCTTACAAATGTGAGACCAAAGGTTTCAAATGATTGAACTAAAGCAAGAAGAATAGCTATTTTTTCCAGTTTCATGAATATAGAAAAAGAGTGACAAAATCAAGCTTTTCTTTGAACTAGAGTGGAAACAAGGAATCAATATTTCCCAATAACCAATAAATAGCTAAAGATGCAAAGGAAACAAAGCAGAAAACCCAAGAAAATGAATTCAAAAGACGAGGATGACCCAAGTTTTTCAAAGCCAATCTAAACAATCCAAATGATGCCAAAAATGAATTGCATCAGCCCAAATCAGTCATGTAATAGTCACAAGATCACTGATCAAGAGACTCTAATTCAGACAAATAAAAAATGTACACAAGGGATCAAGTTAACCCAAGGGGATTTCAACTTTCCAAGGTAGGACCTAGTCTTCCAAACAAAGAAAAAGGGTCACAAATTCTCCAAAATGAGGTTTGGAAGGGTTCAAAGTTATGTTATAGAGATCCTAAAGTGACTGGGAAGGTACAATTGACTCCTAGAACTAAAAAGTGGCTCAGAGGACTCAAAATTGACTAAATGGCCTCAAAGATGCCAATGGAGGACTAGAGACAAAATGTGGATGAAAAGGACTCAAAAGAGACCCAAATCTCTTCAAAAATGTGCCAAAAAGACGCCAATGGACCATATGGAAGCACCCCAAAATTTTGGGAGCAAGAAACCCAAGGGAACCCCTCCAAATAAGCTCAAAAATGACCAAAACAAGACAGTGCTGCCTCTGCACAGACCAATGCAGAGCGGTAGTTGGACAGTACCGCACCCTAGAACACTGTGGGGGAGAGATAGTTGGATAGTACCACACCCTAGAATACTGTGGGGGAGCAGTAGTACCGCTCTCTAGCCCACTATAGGGGAGCGGTAGTTCTCCTATAGGGTTAAAACAAATGAAAGTTTGGCCAAGATCCGAGCAAGGATAAGGTCCTGAGTTTAAAATGGTCCTCAATGATGATAAAAGAGGATCTAAGGTGATGAGAAACAACACTTAGAAGAGGATTTGATGATCTAAACAAGCAAGCAAAGGTCAAACTAGGGAAGAAAGTCCCCAGCAGAGTCGCCAGTTTTTGTTTATGGGGAATACCATTATGGTTTTGAGGAAACCAATGGTATTAACCAACATGGTTTAGGTCTCTTTTTCCCTCTTTTTCCTTTTTTGAATATTTTGAATATTTTGATTCCCTTTGAATAGTTTTTGGGAATTTTGGACCCTTTTTGAGGGTTTTTTGAGGAAAAATATATATTTTGAGGGGAAAAAGGTGTATTATGGTCTTTTTGGTGACCTTTTGATGGCTTTAGAGTCTCAAATGGTGGAAAAGTGGACAAATGGGTCATGCGAATAAGGGAATAAGCTAGTGAGCACTTTTTGGGTGTTAACACCTCTGCTTAATAGTTTAAGCACTTGGGCCTATTAGCATAAGTTTGTAGGCCCCCTAAGGTAAGCTTACTTCCCTTATACTTTTTAAGCCTTCTTTGGACTCCAAAGCTCATGAACTATTTACCCGATCTTTTTAGGTACTTGGGAAAAAAATAATGCTAAGAATGGGGTCCCTTTGTGCATATATTTTGTACCTTGTCCCACCTAATGAACACCTTCCAAATTTATCTTTCACATGATCATGTATTCCATGCAACACGATATCCATTTCCATTGCATTATTATTTGTTATCTCCTTCATGGATGCAGTTTTTTGTAGTCTTTTTAGAGCGATGTAAGCATTTGGAATAGATTTCCAGACATCAAAACCTTGTGCATTTTAAATGGAGTCTCATTCTTATAATCCAATCAGATCAAAATTTGATCCATAGAACAGTCGAACCCCATCTGCGGAGTAGAGACTTTCATGTTCATCCATGTGCTCTAGAGATCTTTGGTACAGCTATCAGACTCTCGCGAAGGAATTGACTCCTTGATTTAATTGCACCAAATCGAAGGAGGATCGAAACCTAAGGAAGCTCCAACTCATTGGTTTACTAGATCCATCTAGAACGAGGTTACAACCCCTTGGTTGTCATAATTTCCAACCTATAGATAGGACTCCAGACCTCAGTAAGGTCCAACTCAATATTTTTACTAGCACCAACTGGATGGAATCCCCAACTCCTTGAGATCACAAGCACCAACCCAAAGGAGACTTCAATTTCCTATCCTTGCTTGATCCCGCCACCCTAATATGAATAAGAAGAAAAATATTCCACTGCCATTGTATCACAGTTTCCATCAACCTATACGTGTATCTATGTCGTTGTACTTGTATCACTGTCCATGTATCATTGTATTGATGTCACTATCACAATCCATGTTCGTCATAAGGACACAATGATTGTCTCTGTCACAAGGCCACAAAAAATATCGATGTCACAATGTCAACTTGTACATGCCCCAAATCTGTCGTCCAAGAATGGCAGCAACTTCTTCCAAGATATACTTCAGATGTATAGCAAGACCATAAAGATGCCTCCAAAGAGTGTAATCAAATCCTAGAAATAATTACCAATAGACTTCATCTATTTTCACCTTCAAACCCTTACATCATAGAACTCATAGTACATTCCAAAAGCTTAGAGGGATCTCATGCCAATATCATTACCATGGAATATTCCAATACAATCACCAATAATATCTATGCCATTGGAGAGTGGTTTTTGATCATTTCTCATTTTGCGTATTGGAGAGCATAGCTTGTCCATGCTTGTGGAGTGTTTACTCTACTTGCCTTAGTACCAATTTCGAGGGTGAAAGATTCCCATCCTAATTGGGAATTGGCGAGGCCATTGTGCATTGGACCATGAGGACACATATCAAGAGGTTGTGGCACCCATTTGTGGCAAGATTCCCCACTACACTTGGCATGATTCTCTCATCAATTTGAGTTCAAGATGAAGGGTAACATACTTGGGGTAGTTAAAGAGGTATTATTCATGGAATGAGTCATGTAAGGTCGAATTGGAGTGGAAGAATAAGTCCCATGGAAGAGGAAGAGACATCTTAGAAGAATTGTGACAGTTGGGCTAGATTCCCTAGCCTCTAGTGTGACAACAATGATGAAGAAGCTATGACACCTATGACAAAAATCAGACCTGAATGCCGACATCTGAAATATATGACATGTTAGGGATAAAAATAGCCTCCAAGAAGGTGCACAAGGGAGTTAGTGCAACCAAAGTGACACCCATTCGAAATGAGGGAATAAGGAGACTAGGATTTGTTGGACAAGTGGCACACATTGGAATCTCTTCCCAAATTGAGTTGGAATGAATCCTTTGGAAGGAATTCGACCCATGGAGGACTTGAGAAGTTTATAAAAGTCACAAGAACAAAGAAGGAGAGTAGATTTTGATCATTTTTATTTGCATCTTTGCAATTTGGAGAGCTTGTACCTTGTCATGCTAGTGGAGTGTTTACTCTAATTGGGAATTGGATAGGCCATTGTGCATTGGAAAAAAATTGGAGAGGCCATTGTGCATTGGATAGAAAACCAGAAAACCAAAATTTGACAGAAATTGCAGATCCGAAATTCGTAGGTCACTTTTGAGGGGTAAATTTTTGGAGTTTTCAAAATCTGAGCACACCAGCTTGCTCACCTTAATCAATTGCATCTCCCTGTCCAATCAGAAGTTTGAAATTCCAAGTTTGGATTTTTAGGGTTTCTCTGTCAAACCCTAGTCAGTTCCAAATCCAGTGGTAAGATCTAAATATTTTATTTCCATTTGAGTTTCTCATTAAGATGTCTCACCACACCAAGCTTGAGGATAAGCTTTAAGGGCTTGATAACTTATGAACATGGAAGTATAGGATTGGGTTAATCCTAGAAGAGAATGAATTGGATACCTACATATATGGAGATGTTCTAGTCCCAGAGGGAGATGAGGCTAAGGCCTTACATAAGAATAACTTGGTCAAGGCCAAGAGGATCATTGCAGATTCTATCAAGGACCATCTCATACCACATGTGTCATCCCTAGAGACACCCAAAGAGATGTTTGACTCCTTGACCAAATTTTTTGAAGGAAATAACATAAATCGGAAGATGAATTTGAGGAATCAATTAAAGAATGTCAAGATACAAAATGAACAAACCATGCAGTCACACTTTACAAGGGTCTCTCAGATAAAAGAACAACTTGAAGCCATTAAAGAAGATATAGAGAATGGAGAAATAGTGATGACCACCTTGAATGGTCCTCCTAGGTCATGGGATTCCTTCATCCAAGGATTTTGTGCTAGGAAGAAGCTCATCACATTCAGTAGGCTGTGGGAGGAATGCTCATAGGAAGAAGCTCAAATTGTAGCTCGAAAAGAAAACATGGGTAGTGATCAAGACTAGTCTCTCACAGCACACACCAAGAGGAATTACAACAAGAGGGAGCATCCTCATCACAAGAAGGAGATTGTCCCAGGAACAAAAGCAGCTCCCATAAGAAGAAGAACACTCTGTTAGAGACTCTAGTAGTTCCTGCAAGGAAGCAAAGATTGAGAGGGAGTCCACCCAACAACCAAACAAAGATAAGTTTTTGAATTATTATTTCTTGTATAATATATGATTACTTAAATAATGTTGTTCACTCATATACATAGTTATGTTCCTAGATTTAGGATGTATATTATGCATGTTAGAAAAAAATTGCATTAAATTATGAACAATATACTACTTATATGCAAGTAATGGGTAGTAAGTGGTATATGGTACTGTACAACATTCCATTGCTACTTATCTACAATGAAACCTCTTTGCTGACATGTTGGAGTAGTGCACACTCTTAACAATGTTCTGGTAGAGATGGAAGGCATCTAGAAAGTTACGGGATATGTGGACAACATTCTTGAATGGTGTAGTGGAATAGGAAGTATATGTGGAGCAACCACTCGGGTTTGAGTCACATGACACAGAGAATCATTGTGTGCAAACTAAAGAAAGCCTTGTACGATTCGAAATAGGCACCCAGGACATGGTACGAAAGAATTGAAAGCTTCCTGACTAGTTTGGGATTTACCAAGAGTAAAGCATATTCCAACCTTCACTACAAGGTTGAGGAAGGAAATCCAGTGATACTCCTGCTGTATGTGGATGACCTGGTTGTGACAAGTGAGGATGGGTTGATTGTTGATACGAAGAGGAATCTTGCTGCTGAGTTCGAGATAAGGGACTTGGGTATGATGCACTATTTTCTAGGCATGGAGGTGTGGCAGAATGTGGATAAAATATTCCTTGGACAAAGAAGTATGCAGTAGAGATCCTGAAGTGGTTCGAGATGATGGATTGCAAGGCCATGGCCACACCTATGACATCGAACCTGAAGCTATTGAGTGATGCTTCATCAGATTCGGTTGATGCCATGATGTATCGTCAGATGATTGGGTCTTTGATGTACATGAAAAATACGAGACCAGATATTTGCTTTGCTGTAAGCACATTGAGTCAGTATATGGCGGAACCCAGGAAAGTCCACCTAATTGCGACAAAACATGTGATGAGATATCTGAAGGGTACATTGGATTATGGACTCAGATATTCCTCAGATAGTGAGTTTAGAATATATGGGTACACAGATTCAGATTGGGCTGGAAGTGCCAAATACAGAAAGAGTACCTCAAGATCATGTTACTTTAGTTTTGGATCAGGCGTGATCTCATGGCTTAGTAGAAATCAACCCTGTGTTGCACTCAGTACAGCGGAAGTTGAACATGTAGCAACTTGTTCAACGTGTGGTGAAGTAGTGTGGCTTCGCAAGATGTTGACATGATTGTTCGATGCAGAGACTGATGCTACGGAGATGCTCTGTGACAACCAGAGTTGCATCAAGTTGACCGAAAATCCTATGTTTCATGATAGATTGAAGCACATCGAGATTATGTTCCACTATATCCAGGATATGGTGCATAAGGGAGCTGTGAAGCTCGGTTATGTTACTACAGAGGAACAAGTTGCTGATGTGCTGACTAAGCCTCTGTCTCATGTGAAGTTTGAAGCTTCGTGTGGTCCAGAGGGATCTCTCTAGAAAGAAAGACTAATAGAGATCCTATTCGAAAGGATAGATGCCTGTCCAGGAGGGACGAAAGACCAGTATTGGATGACTGATAGTTACAACTCTGACAAGATGATGCCTATCCGTAGGGATGGATGCCTCTCCAAGGGTGAGGGTAGATCAATACTGGCTGATTGATAGTATCAATATTTAGTTACTGATGTTTGTTGCAGGTGTTCCAGCAGATGGTGCTGCTGATGAGGATGTTCCGGCAGATGGTGTTCCAGCTGACGAGGTTGATGACAGTAGAAGATTCCAGCTGATGGTGCTATTGATTAGGATGTTCCAGCAGATGGTGTTCCAGTTGACGAGGTTGCTAACAGCAGAAGATGTTCCATCTGATGGTGTTGCTGATTAGGATGTTCTAGCAGACGGTGTTCTAGCTAACGAGGTTGCTGACAACAGAATATGTTTTAGAAGATGGTGCTCTATTGATGATGAGATGATCTAAAGATGATGAGATGATCCAAAGATGATGGGGTGACATTAGGGTACACAATTTTTTTAAGGTTTTTTCAGAGACAGTGTAATCAGTCTTAAGATGTACCCATGGAGGACTTGAGAAGTTTATAAAAGTCGCAAGAACAAAGAAGGAGAGTGTTATAGCTTGAAATGACACCTCTCCGTCTGTGACAACACTTGCTTCCCTTGGTCGCATGATGACACTTCTTGAGATCAAGTTCAGTCACACAATAGGACACTTGTGGATTGAGGGGTCATTTGGGACACTAAAAATGGTTGAAATTACCTCATTACTGACCCATTTGATGTTTATAACCCTTGAGAACATTTTTCCAGACCAAACCATCTCTTGAAAATGAGCATAAAAGCTTGTTTTTGGCCATTTTTTCACATGTGCGTTGGTACACAGGCATGGTAGTAGCACCTATGCCCTACTCTGCTTCATTAAAGTAGCGCACACCTCCACATGTGCGCTAGTTTTTCTACTGTAGAGTAGAGCACAGTCCTGTACTAGTCAAAATCCTAAAATTTGGGGAAGTTAAGTTGGTTGGGGAACCTCCGACTCGGTTATAACTTCTTTTCCTCTCCTTCATTGACTATATAAGGAGGGTAGAAGGGCCATGTGAGGGGACCAAGCCTATAACAAATTTATGCTGGAGGAATGGAGACCCTCATCCCCCTCTCTTGTGCTTTAGTTTTGATAAACCCTAGCATAGTTGATTAGAGGCTGGAATCCTTGGAGAACGGAAGCAGGAGACCTTGAATCTAGGTTTCGTGAAGTGCCAAGCTTGAAAGAAGGTATAACTTTATGTACTTGCTTTCATTCATTAATAAAGATTAGATGTTCTTCCCTTTCCAAAGATGACCTATTTATGTGTGTCTTAGATTTGATTACTGTTTGATTATAGTTTGATGTCTTATTATGTCATGGATATCAATCTTATGTATGTAGTCAAATGTATTTGAGAAAGGTATCGAGTTGTTTTGTAGGTTTGGGCATTGCGACACTGGATAAGCATTG
The DNA here is from genome assembly GCA_027924585.1 of Larix kaempferi. Lineage (NCBI taxonomy): Eukaryota > Viridiplantae > Streptophyta > Pinopsida > Pinales > Pinaceae > Larix > Larix kaempferi. The sequence goes on along the minus strand of BSBM01000315.1, from coordinate 5,787,631 downwards.
AAGAGCGAGGAAGGTAAAGATAGGATCAACCTTCTGAATAAGGTGCATACATCTCTAAACCCTAATCTCTTCACTTATTTTTTGTACTTGCAGAATGCTTGTAAGTCTATCTTTATCACTGTAAGTTGGTAGTTTCTCCCATGAACTATAGGTGCATTTTCCTCACAACAGAATGTCGACTCCGCTGGGGACAAGCCTAACTACTTAGGGGTATCCAAGGTCATTTCTTTAGTTTTGTTTGATGGTCTTTGTTCATTTTCTTGATTAGAATCAGTGATTAGGCTCTGTTTGACCCTCCTGGGCTTTTTACAGACCCTTCCTAGCCCTTGCAAACCCTTGTGGACCCAGGTGTGGGGGTTTTAACCACATTTTCCCAATTTTTTCCACCTGTATGCTACTGTTTGGACAGTACAGTAGCACCTTGGGCACTGGTTTTCTTCATGCACAGTAGCGCCCACCTCCTGGGATTGATTTTTTGGAGTTTTGACTTGTTTTGGAGGGCTGTGACTGCATTTGTTTGGGTCCTTGATGACCCTAGGTCTATGTTAAACCACTGTAAGTGGTCTCCTATCCTTGTACTGATCCTACATTCATGATTTGAATCTCTTTTGATCAATTTGGACTTGTTTGGAAAGTTTTGGTGCTTGTGGACCCAAGTTGGGGGGTTGTGGACCAGTTTGGTGTTTTGTACCCTAATTTGAGTCCGACTGAACTTGCTTTCTCCATTTCCACTAGATTTGAAACCTATTGAGTCTTCTTGTAATGTCCCTTGTTAGGAATTTTATTAAAATTGCAATTTTCCACTTTTTTCCTTGGTTCGACCTTTGACTAGTTTCGATCTCTAGGTCCCAAATTTGCCCCAAATGATCCCAAATATTCTGAGAAGGTATATGAATGATATTAGAACATAAATATGTGTTTCAGGGATGCCTTTGTACCTTTAAAACACTTCTGCAAATACTCTTTCAATTCTGGTCAATGTAGGTAACTTTACTAGTGATTTCCCTTTGACTAGTATTGGTCTCTAAGTCTCAAATTGACTCCAAATGCCTTCAAATATTCAAGGAAGGTTTATGAATTATATTAGGAATTGAATATGATATTCAGGGATAACATATTTCCACCAAAAGACCTCTTCAAACTCTCTTAAGATTCTGGACCAAGTATGCAATTTTACTAGTAATTTGGGGTTCAAATCCCCCTAAGGTAAGTACTGAAAATGGCTTCCCAAATGCCTCCAAACCCACTCAAATTTATGAATAGAGGTATGTAATGTGTTAATTATGTTATTAAGGTCTCATATGCACCATTAATGCTTTATTACAACTGTTCTCACCCTCTCCCATTCAACTGCAAAAATCCCCAATTCGACCCTTGGGGAAATGGCACTATTTCTTCTCCCAATGCAATTAAACTGAGTAAAATGCTTCAAGTGCTCAAGTACAGTAAATGAAACTTGTATAAGACATCCATGGAAATATATTTATCACAAATATATCAGAGAATCATCCATTCATTCGAAATTATCATCAATACATTGGCTCACAACAAGGTAGTGAGGAAATGGCATTGTTCTTCCATTAAAAATGAGATTTATACATTTCTACTTGGAATTTCGACCTGAAAATTTTTGGAGATGAAGAACAGAGTATTTAATTCATATTAAAAAATAAATGGGGCATTATAAGCTCCCCCAAAGAGTACAATATCTCACCAAAAATGCCCTCCCTCAAGGATCAAGAATATGCCATCAAAACTGGAAATGGTTGAAGGAGCGAGCTGCAATAGAAGAAACCATGAGCTGCCCTGTAGCTTACAACTGCAAATAAAGACTCCATTAAATCTCTAAATGAAAGGTCTGAATGGCCTTTCCAATTTCCAACTTGGATGGGAATCTTTCACCCTCGAAATTGGCTAAGGCAAGAAACTAGTCATCCACTAGCTCTCCCTCTTCACAATTGCAATTGCAAATTCTACAAATGATCAAAATCCATTCTCATACTTCATTTCTACATTTTATAACCAACATTAGCCTTCTAAGGGTCGAAATCCTCTCAATAGATTCAATAGATTTCCATTTAGTAAATATTCCACATTTGCCACTTGTCTCCTAGTTCTAACCTTCCATCTTCTCCCAATTTCGATTTTGAGTCTCTTTGGCTTCTCCAACTCCCAAATTCACCTTCCTTGAGCCTATTTTTGGGGCTGACATGTCATAGTGGTCAGATGTCAGAGGTCAGGTCTGAAATTTGTCATATTTGTCATAGATGCTCCGTCATTGGTGTCGTAGGGGCTAGGGAATCTAGCCCAAGTGTCCACAAACTTCCACTTTGACTCTTTATCTTCCATGGAGGTTACCAATCCTTCCCAATTCGACCTAAGATGCTCAATGACATGTGTTATGGCTTACCAACTCACCCAAGAGTGTTCACATTCCCATTAATTCGAATTTGCAAAAGAAAGATACCATGTATTATGAAAAATCAAGCTAGTGTGGGTCCCACATCCTCCATATGTCTCCAAAACCATTTTTCACCTAGGATTTATCTTGAATTTCTTTATTCACTCTATTTATTAAATACTTGAACCCTTCTAATGTCTAAACATCATTTATTATCCCCCTTATTCCAAATCCCAAAGCTTCCACCCCCAAACCTAGGAAACTAGTAATTTTCCTCCTTGGCAATTATTTGACCCTTAACATCAATTTTACAAACTCTAATGAATATGGCTAATGTGATTAGGCCATTGTGACCCAATTCCAAATTTGGGACATGACACTTCTTCACCCTGTTTGTACCTATTTGAGTGAAATTTCTCTTTTAGATTGGTTTCTTATCCTCCCTTATGCTTTTAGTTTTCTTTTGTAGGGAAAGCTCAAGTGTTTTGGCTGTTGTTCAAGACCTTGTTTGCATTGTTTATGTGCAGACTTGACTTTACCAAACCATACTTCTTTGTAGGTCATTTGCTTTGTTTGGGTCTAAAAGTAGTTTTCGTACTCTTTTCCCAATGGTTGGAATGCTTACATCAATAAGAATTTGAAAGTCATATTTGGTAGCTTTTACTGTTTCAATAAAGAGAACCTGAAAATTCTTTGTTTTTGCTTTGATAGTAGGTTAGTTTCAGTTTTGTTTCTTACCTTTGGAAAGCATAAAGAATTTTGATTTATTTTCTGAATAGAGTCCCTTGCAAGTGGCTTAAAGGATTTAAGAGTGCTTTGCATAAAAAAGAACAAGTTTTCTTTTGCATATCTATTTGCTTGAGTAGCTGCATTCTTAGGTTTTGAGTTTAATTTTGTACATTTAGGCTTTATTTTTACCTTTTTTGCATTCGAAAGATTAAAAATTGCATTTGAATATGCATTCTAGATCGTATCTTTAAGACTTGCATTGAAAAAAAAATATTTTTTTTAGTGGTAAGCATTTCATTTCAGTATTATATTTTTGTTATAACCACTCTCACACAACCACTACCTTTTTGAGTAAGCAAGTAACCTTTAAAATGAACCCTAATAAAATGTACTAGTAACATTTTCTTTTCTAGGTTACACTATACACCAACTAGTCTTGGTTAGGATCTTGGGTTTAAAACACCTTAAACCACCCAAGATCACACATTACGCAAAAATTGTAGTTCGACTATTGCACGTAAACTCACTTCATTCAAAGCTTGCATGGGATCTATGCAGTAGGTCTTGTGAGATCAGATTGTTGGGAATACTCCTCCTACTTTATGTTTCGAGCATATAACATGATTGGATCGCATTTGGGGACTCTTTTGAGTTTCGGGCTCAATTACCCTGCACGCCTTCTGATTCGACCAGAGACTGTTCCCCCAGGAGTTTTCAGTGTGGTGTTATCCTTAGTATCTGACCATAGGTTCATACACATGTGACGACGGAGGGTTATATCTGTTGTACCTAGGACAGACGTGGGAGGAAATCCCTTGCAGGTCTTTGGGAGAGAGGTTGGGTGATTCCATCTCTTGCACCCTTATTCATTGTATTGTGGACCCCGGGTAACTGTTCTTCTACCTTCGTTGATCTGTTCTGGGCTCTCATCATCCCAGGCTCTTCTCCGGAAGGCATCTGTTTTCCTGGTTTGATTTACCTAGTACCTTTTTAGTGGTGTGCTCTTTGTGCTACTTGTCTTAGTTTGCCTTAGAGAAATTCTTGCTCATTTGAGCAGGAAACTATGTCTAGCATTCCGGCGAGTGCCAATCAAGGTACCCCTGTTCCAAGGGGTCCTTGTGTTGTTCCATTCATTGGAAACATTGGTACTCCCTTAATGGCTACTCTGAATCTTCCTGGATTCACTATAGGGCTGTCGGTTTGGTTGTTTTCCACTCCGAATGCCTTGCATGCTCCTGATGCTTCTTTTGTAAGCACCTCAAATCAAGAGCATCAGAACCTTGGGCCTTCTTTGCCAGTAACATCTTCTCCTTCTTCTACCTCATGTGGCGAAAGTAGCAATACTAGTAACCAGCAGTCTAAAAGGAATAGATGGAGGAAGAATAGGAAGAAGATGCCAAAACACGGGGGAAACAACCCAGCCTCTGTAAGTCATGTTGGGGGAAAACACCCTGCCTCTGCAAATCATGCAAGGGGCACCTACCCAACCTCTGGAGGTCATGCTGGGAGAAAAAATTTAGTCACCGAAAATCACACTAAAATTTTGTCTTCAACCACTGTTAGTCATGTTGAGGACACTTCATTGATCACTGCTAGTCATATTAATGACAAGTCACCAGTTCCTGTGAGTCATACTGGAGACACTAGATCAGCCACTGCAAGTCATGCTGAGGGAGTTGACGTTGTCGACAAAACCAAAAAATAGAAGTGTCAGTTCCCTTGCAAGTTTTGTGAGGGAGACCACCTTAATTACTTGTGCCCTGTACTTCCAGAAGTGCAAAAAGTGTGGTCCTTAGTTCAAAAGTCTTATGCTTCTGAGCAACTAGCCTCTGTAAGTCATGCTGGGGGCAAGTTGTCAGCCAATGTTAGTCATGCTGAGAGTATTGACGTTGTAAAGGAGTCTGGACCTATAGGATGGAAACCAAAGTTCCCTTGTAAACTTTGTAAGGGAGATCACCTTACTCACCGATGCCCTGCCATTCCAGAGGCACAAAGAGTGTGGTCCATGTTTGAAGGAATCTCTGCTCTTGAGTTGTCTATAGATTCCCTACAGTCAGATCAACCTTTGGTTGATAAATTGGTTGAACCAATGCAATCTTTGGTCAACCCCACTCTTCCTTCGAAGAGTGAAGTGATTGAATCGATGCAATATTCGATCGATCCCATAAGTCCTGCAAAGATTGATGCACCTACTGCGGAAGTCTTCTGCATTACCAGTTTGGATGTTCCTAAAAAGAGGGGGTACTTCATCCGTGCCATGTGAACCCCTACCAAGCCCTAGGATTGTTTCCTTTGATTTGAATAGTCTAGCCGAGCCTTGTCTTCCTTCTTCGACACCTTTCCAGATAAAGGTTGATATCGAGAACCATACGGTTGATCGATGCATTGTAGATGAAGGAGCTTCTGTTAGTATCTTATCTGCTTATGCTTGGAGAGATTTGGGTTTCCCTAATGTTATTCCAGCTATTAATTGGTCATTGACCTTCGATAAAAGACCTAGTGAACTGTTTGGATTCCTCCATTAGGCACCTGTTACTTTGGGTGAAAAAACAGTCTTAGTTGATTTTATGGTTTTAAAGGACCCTGTGGACTTTGATATGATCCTTGGGCGTGATTACATTTATGCTATGCATGCTGTGGTGTCTAGTCTATTTCGTGTGATGCATTTTCCTCATAACGAAAGCATCGTCACTATCGACCAGCTTGCATTCATTGATCCTCCTTATTACCCAACTATAGACGAGTAAGATCCCTCGTCATTAGGCACTACTATGTCACATGGGAATTTTGTGGCATATTGTTCTTTGAGTTCAACTGCTACTGAGAAGGAGTCTCTGAGTTCATGCTTACCTTCTCGGGACTTAGTCTCAGCTTTTGACCAAGTATCACCTCCATCTGAATGTTTAGATATGTATTCTATCTGGGATGATATGCTTCCTTCCGATGAAGTTTTCCTAGAGTCTATAGTATAGTCTGACATTCATTTAGATGTTGATCCCTTTCATAGTTATGTCCAACCCCGGTTTGACCTTAAAGTCTGATATCCTCACTGTTGAGTCTTTGGACTCTCCTATAGATCCGCAAATCGATGTTCCTGCTGAGTTCGATTTTGCTTCTAGAATTTTCAACTCCCGTGATGATGAATTTGTTTATGCAGATTCCATCATGTCCTTCAACTTTGTTCTTCATCCTGAATTTGATCTTGTTGATTGTAAGTCCTCGGGCTGGGGTACCATAGAGTCTTCATTTGAAAACTCTGCCTTGTTTATGCCTATTGTTAATGATAGTGAAGTTGAAAGTATTTCTACCACAGTGACTTGTATCAGGTCTTTCTTTACATATGTTTTAGATATGATCTTGGTACTGATGTTTCTTGGAGACATGATTCTTAGCTGGATGTATACTTGCTTACTGGTCCCTTTCGACACCTTGTGCGACCATGTCAAGTATATTCGGAACCTTGCATATAGGTTTAGGCTTCCCCGCTGTTATGTTGCATTTGAACCTTTTGCCATCCGAATTCGCCATAGGGTCGAACTTGTTGGATATTGGTGTGCTAGCCATCTATTTATGCATTGTAGACTAGTCCGACAGCAGAGCCTACCTAACATGGGTCACCCTACTCAGCACCCTTATGCCATTTTGGTTCCCATGCCGAGTTTTTCTCATAGGCTTGGGAGCCTTTTTAGATTTACCATGAATTTGAGAAGAAGCCTCATATATTTCTTCCTCATATATTTCTGGCCATCCCTGATAAGGCTCCCATCTTTGTGTTCAAGTTGCATATGCATTTGTTATGATCCCGCTTGCGCTAATGAGCCTGATGCCAGCTTCCACGCTTTTAGCTCATTGTATAAGCCTCCATCTCCGATCTCATTTTCGCTAAGCCCTATATCATTTTGCCTTTGCAGTTTGACACCTTTTACCTGGAGGAGACACACCCTGAGTGTCCTTATCTTGTTCATGCTCCTTGCATTAGGCATAGCTTTGTTCCATGCACTTGGAGCTAGTTTCACATGTCCTTGACACTCATCTCCTCCCAAGCGAGCATTCTTCTTTTACTTCGAGCTCGTTAAAAATAGTAAGTAGGTTGCGAGCATTATTCTTTTACTTCGAGCTCGTTAAAAACAGTAAGTAGGTTGCGAGCATTCTTCTTTTACTTCGAGCTCGTTAAAAACAGTAAGTAGGTTGCGATCATTCTTCTTTTAGTTCGAGCTTGTTAAAAACAGTAAGTAGGTTGCGAGCATTCTTCTTTTACTTTGAGCTCATTAAAAACAGTAAGTAGGTTATGAGCAGTCTTCTACCTTCCCTTCGAGCTCATTAAAAACAGTAAGGAGGCTACGAGCATTCTTCCACCTTTACTTCAAGCTCATTTAAAATAGTAAGTAGGTTACGAGCAGTCTTCCACCTTCCCTTCGAGCTCGTTAAAAACAGTAAGGAGGCTACAAGCATTCTTCTACCTTTACTTCGAGCTCGTTAAAAACAATAAGTAGGTTATCAGCAGTTTTCCACCTTCCCTTCGAGCTCGTTAAAAATAGTAAGGAGGTTATGAACATTTCTTTCATCTTCACTTCGAGCTCATTAAAAACAGTAAGGAAGTTATGAGCATTTTTTCTATCTCCTTTGAGCTCGTTAAAAACAGTAAGGAGGTCATGAGTTTACTTTTTCAGACTCGTTAAACCTTTACGGAAAAGATCCCTATGGAGTTATTTTAAGCCCTTTTTAGACTCCTTAAATAGGAAAATTTTGCCGAGCATAGTTTTCTTTTTCGGCTCATTAAAATAACTGAACTGACATCCACTTAGGTATAGAATTACCCCTTTTCCGGGCCTTGGTGGATAAATTACAGAAAAGGTATACTCTAGGTATACTATGGTATGCGCTAGAAGAGTTCTTCTTCCTTTGTTTTACACTTTTTCGAGGGAGGAGACTAACTTTACGAAAAAGGACCTTTCGGAGCCTTCTTTAGGGTTTTCTGGCTCTCTAAACATGAAAAAACCAAGCGAGCACTCACCTACTCGGGCTCGATGTGAAATCCACGAGAGGGTAAAAAGAGGATTGTTTAAGTTTTTCAGACTCTATAAACATGAAAACATCGGCGAGCATTAACCTACTTGGGCTCGATATTAAAATCCATAAGTAGGTGTATAGAGGATTGTTTAAGTTTTTCAACTCTATAAGCAAGAAAACACCGCCGAGCACAGACCAATCCGGGCTTGATATAAAATCCACAGATAGGTGTATGGAGTTTTCTTCTAGGTTTTTCAGACTCCTTAAATATGAAAATACCGTCGAGCATGCTTTAGTTCTTTGTCAAGCTCGTTAAAAAATGAAAAAGGAAAGGGAAGGGAAGAATGTTAAAATATATTTCAATATGATGGCAGCAAGTCAACTATCTCCTTGAACAAAGCACCTATTTTGAGTCTATCAAACAAGTGGGTTCTAGTTTTGGCCTTAGGGTAAACCTGATCTCAGAGTTTCTTACTCCTTCGTTTGGTTAGTCTTCCAATCATATGGAGAATCTGTTAATGTCTCCTACATTGCAGATTTGCATCATGGTCTCTTTGTGTTCAAAGCTGCCTAAGTCACTCTTGTGTCGTGCTCACTGTTCAAGGATATAACCTGTGTCGGCCATTCTGTAGTTACGTTGAACTCATGCGTCGGCCATTCCTTGGTGTCAGTATGTTTCATCATGTATTCAGTCCTACTCCAAATCAGCTCATACCTATTGAGTGTCCCTCGTGTTGGATGATGGAGGATGCATTAAGGCCTCCCTTCCATTGGACTTATTCCCATCGACTTCAACTCATTGTGCTCTGGGAATGAAGTTTAGAGTTTCGGTTAGTACCTTGGGGATTGCAGTCATTAGTGGCAGTTTCCCTCGCTATTGGATATATGGGAATACATCAATGTCTCCTATCCGATGGATTCTTCAAGTGTTCGATGGCAAGACCATATATTCGCACTTGCTTGAATGTACTAGGTACCTTGGGTTCCGTTTTCATTATTGGTGGACACATTTGCATTTGTTAACGGTATACATCAATGACCGGTAATCAAACAATACCTCCCATGTTCGACATCAACTCATTTATTCACATGGATAGGTTTGTACCTTGGGTTGTTTTTGGATGAAGACCTTGGGATCCTCTATAGCATCACCTCATTTATGTTATCGCCCAAGTTGCGCAAGACTGAGCCACACTCTTTTTGGGCTCTTGATGAGACATAGATCCATCTTGTTCTCTATGACTATGTTCTCCAGTTTTGACATAGATCCACCTTGTATTTATGTGGCTATGTTTACACTTATGTTCCTCATGGATTCACGCTTGTATTTTAGTGGCCATGATATATGCATCAGTATTTGGATCATTATTGTATCCTCTTGGAGATCATGTTCCACCATTTGAACATGGACAGTTACCCCAAGGATAAGTTTGTTTGACATTGCCTTTGCTTTCAGGTACTTCATTTGAGCCTATGATTCTTGGTTTCTCCATTCCTCCATGATTCAACTCTTTTTTATTTATAATGTATTTCGGCGATCGTTTCCCGCACTCCCTCTGACCTCATACATTAGGGGGCATCTGTTATATCTTGAAATGACACCTCTCCGTCCGTGACGACACTTGCTTCCCTTGGTCGCATGACGACACTTCTTGAGATCAAGTTCAATCACACGACAAGACACTTTTGGATTGAGGGGTCATTTGGGACACTAAAAATGGTTGAAATTACCTCATTCCTGACCCATTTGATGTTTATGACCCTTAGGAACATTTTTCCAGACCAAACCATCTCCTGAAAATGAGCAGAAAAGCTTGTTTTTGGCCATTTTTTCACATGTGCGCTGGTACACAGGCATTATAGTAGCGCCTATGCCCTACTCTACTTCATTAAAGTAGCGCCCACCTCCACATGTGCGCTAGTTTGTCTACTATAGAGTAGAGCACAGTCCTGTACTAGTCAAAATCCCAAAATTTGGGGAAGTTAAGTTGGTTGGGGAACCTCCTACTCGGTTATAACTTCTTTTCCTCTCCTTCATTGACTATATAAGGAGGGTAGAAGGGCCATGTGAGGGGACCAAGCCTATAACAAAGTTATGCTGGAGGAATGGAGACCCTCATCCCCCTCTCTTGTGCTTTAGTTTTGATAAACCCTAGCACAGTTGATTAGAGGCTGGAATCCTTGGAGAACAAAATCAGGAGACCTTGAATCTAGGTTTCGTGAAGTGCCAAGCTTGAAAGAAGGTATAACTTTATGTACTTGCTTTCATTCATTAATAAATATTAGATGTTCTTCCCTTTCCAAATATGACCTATTTATGCGTGTCTTAGATTTGATTACTGTTTGATTATAGTTTGATGTCTTATTATGTAATGGATATCAGTCTTATGTATGTAGTCAAATGTATTTGAGAAAGGTATCGAGTTGTTTTGCAGGTCTGGGCATTGCGACACTGGATAAGCATTGAAGAGTGAGGGAGGTAAAGCTAGGATCAAACTTCTGAATAAGGTGCATACATCTCTAAACCCTAATCTCTTCACTTATTTGTTGTACTTGCAGAATGCTTGTAAGTCTATCTTTATCACCGTAAGTTGGTAGTTTCTCCCCTGAACTATAGGTGCATTTTCCTCACAATAGAGAGTATCTTTTGTGATGGTCCAAGCATATCCATTTATTTTTATTCTGATATATATACTCAGTATTTAATGCTCAGAAGAATCTCAGGTCGAAATACCAAGTGAAACTATGTAAAAACACCAAACAATGCATAAATGGTGCCATTTTCCCTATATCTTGTTGCCGGAGCCTGAAGAGAAATTATTTCGAATTGTATAAGTCAATATTTGTGATTTTGTTAATGTATGGAGTGTCATTAATGTTATGAAGAAGTTTCTTTAACATTTCACAAGTCCTTGGAACCTAAATCTTGAATTTCATAACCACTGGTGAAGTTTACTAGCATTTCCCCCTAGTATGTGAAGACATGTATACAAACATCTAATTTATGGTAGTTGCAGAAGCCTATAGAAACTAATTGATGATGCATTGGGGAGATAATTGAATTAATTTATCAGTACCATGTCTCTATTCTTAAATTTGGAAAGGTATTACAACATTTGGGAAGCCATCTTTGTCCCCTACCCTTGGGGGTTTTGAGCCTCAATTTGACTAGTAAAATTTCCCAATTTCTCTTGAAGTTCAATGGCTACTGCAGAAGTATTATGATATTAGTCTACAATCACTGATGAGGTTCCTTTTTATGTCTTAATACCCTCCATATACATTCATACCCAATTTGAAATCCTTTAAAAAGTCTTTTGGAGCCATCTACCCTTGGGGGCTTCAACATAGATTTTCCTAGTAATTTTTCCTTTCATTCTCTAATTGTAAATACAAGTGGTTGAAGTATTTTGGAAGTTTCCAAGCCTATAATAGCTGCATAAATGTGTCATATTACATCTCAACGGTTATGAATATTTTTCAAATTGTTAGGTATTTTTTATGTTTCTAAAATTTCCTCTATATGGGGTCTTGGTTTATCTCCGTTAGGGATAATTTTAAGAACCCCCCTTAAATTTATATGTATAAAAAATGGGCGAATCCCCATGATACACATAAAAGTGTGAAGGCTATTTTATCAATAATATAATATATATATAATTTTTTGGCGAATATTTCATGGAATTATAAAATCTTGTAAATTTTGGGCAAATCTTTCACAAAATTATAAAAACTTGTAAAAAAGTTAACAAATCTTTCACGGAATTAGAAAATCTTGTGAAATCTTGGTGAATCTTACACTAAACTATACAAACTTGTAACGTCTTGAAAAAATGGTTCAAGTTTAAAGGATTTTGTAGCCATTAAAGAGATGCCAATGCACATTTTGAAGCCCTTTACATGGAAGAAGAGCGAGATCTTGAATCAACACAAATCATATTGGAAAATATACTCCATTTGGTCTCCGATGGTAAAAATGAGGAACTAATACATTAAATAGAAGAGGAGGAAATTATAAAGGCCATTTGGAAACTTGCTCCTTATAAGGATCCCGGGCCTAACAACTTCTCCATCCATTTCTACAAGGACCATTAGTTTATCATCAAATCGGACCTAAAATGCATGTTCTTGAATGCTTAGAAAAAGACTTAAATTAGGGGGTAGTACCAGCTCCTCATTCTTAGCTCTTATTTTGAAAGAGGCAAACCCATGAATGTGAACCTTGAATGTGAACCTTGATGTCGTATCTATCTTGTCATTTTATCTGTGATTGCATACCCTTCCTCACTAGTTGGAAGGATTCATTACAACAAGGAATGGGCCATTCACTATAATAATAAACAAGTAGGTTGAAATTGTGAATTGGTACAAAAGCATCGCAAAAGTAGATCATGGTCTTGAAATCCTTCAACTAAAATCCTATGTGGTACACATAGACCAGGGCTTATACATTCATGGATGGATTTCTAGATAAGTCAATGTGAATTAGTTTTAAAAAACGGCATAGACATTTGACACTTAGAACAACTGAGGGCATCAAACATCTAGCAAGTGAACCATTTGTGACCCAATTTAAATGTTGGCACTTGGCATTGAAATGTTTCTATTGCAACCCTCTTTATTGTATAAAATGCCCAACTTGTACAATTATTTTTTATGATATATATTAATAGTCAAAGGAAACAATTTATCAAAATACATCAAAAATACTCAAATTTACTTACATTTGTCCATTGCAGAAACTCTGAACATAACATAACAATGTGAAGAATCTAATATTTATCATAACTAATCAACCTATGCAAAGTAGACAAATTTCAAATTATGTTATGATAGAATATATAAATCTATCTCAAGAATTGATTATCTGTATATTGATGTATTTACAACTTCATAAGCATTATGTTTAAGTTAAAATCAAATGAATGTTTTAATTAATATTTTAATATATGATAATGATGGCTTCGATAATCCAGTATTTTTAGGCTATGTGCACGGGTCCACCGCTGCCATTGGCAATGAGTAGAAGTCTAAGTTTCCCCATGGATGGATGGATCATGGGTTTTGAGTTTTCAACATGACCAACTCAAAGAAGTGAGGAGGACTCATCCTATGGTGGAGAAGAACTATCGAAGGAGATCACTGACCCTCCATTTTAAAATGTTCTTTTCTATCTCATGTATATTGATATTTTGTCCAAACACAAAGTATTTCATCCAAAAGGCCAAAAGGATAATTTCCTGGTGAAATAAAGTGTTGGTGCAATGGTTCTTATGTGAAGGAATAAAATCTATCCCAAATTGGAATGCCTTTGAAATGTTGAAGTAGGGAAGAGACATTCCTTAGTGAAGGGGAGAATGTGTAGATTCCATAGATTTTGGGCATTGGAAGATGAACTATAGAAATGACTGTCCAAAAAGAATCAAATTATTAAATGAAATTTTTCCTTGTATTTATTTTCTAGAGGATAATTTACTGTCTTTTTCAATGCCTAGAATATAGAATAACATTGAACAAACATAAAATAAGGTGCGAGGCTTCATGGTAATCTTGAATTGCGAATGAAGAAACGGTTTCTCAAATATGGTATGCATAAGAGAGTTGTTTACATATCAAATGCTTGTGCACCTTCCAAATTGCCCTCCTTATTTCTAAGATAAGGAAGTTCTGAAGAAAACTAGAACTCAATTGGTTTATTTCACCATGTTGTCACCAGAATATACCCCATGAAATTCTAGTTTTCGGCACCGCACATATAAAGATGGACCTCTGTTCTCGATACCAGAATGCCCATTTTTGTCAGCCTGGTCATTCCTATTGTGTCAAATCCTTGATTTGATTAAGTCTTATCATCTACCTTTGCTATTTGAATTCAAAGCTCCATGTCCTAAACCAAGTCAAAGTTCCAAAAAGTATGGAATAAACCTTTTATTAATTTAAAAGGTTTTTGGGTTTTAAATTATATATTAAAAAGATTAAATATATATTCTTTTATTCATAAACTTTTTTAATATAAAACTTTAAAATTACCCTGCCATGTTAAAGGTCTTGGTTAAAGTCTTTATAAGGATGTTTGGAACTATTCAATACGTAAGTCAATCCATATCCATGTTAAGCCAATCGTCAAGTGCTAAACTCGGACTCCATCTACCTTCTTGTGTTTTGTAAAAGTTATTTTAGGTTTTCACTTCGCCACCACCTCAGAAAGCACTCACATCAAGCGCCAAGGAAAGTCCACAAGGAGCCAAAGGTCTTTGCACAACGTGTCAATTGGGATCATGGAGGAATGGGCTTTCAAATTATTTAATGCTTATTATCCATTTCATGTAGGATATGCTTACAAGCATAAAACAAAAATGCATCCAACATCCATGTACATGTATTAAGAGATGCAGTTCAGGTGAATTGCGCTCAACTTTTAAATACCTCATTTTCAGGTGGCAAAACCGAGATCAAAAGACTGCCCAAGAAGAACATTCAATCATCATAAATGTCAAAAAATGTACATGCAGAGTCCATCAAGCTCGAAGGATGGAGTTTAGTAGTTGTTGGTGGCAGAGTTTAATCATGGTCAATGTAGAGATGCACAGACGAGTATGGGAGTTATCACATTCAGACGAGCTTTTATAATGTCAAATTTGAAGCCTCCAATCATTATTTTTGCCGCTGCTAGTGCACATAGATAATGCAAAAGATATTTAGTTTTAGATCAGCAGACAGAGAATGATTTCTAGATTTAAAGGTTAAAGTTGCATATTCAATACCATGTTTCTAGGGCACCTGGATGCAGGGGATTTTGGTCAAGGGTCATCTCCAGATTTCTAGGAAATCAAATAATTGATGGAAGAGCATCATTTCGAGATCAGTCCCAGCTTCAAAGGCACAAGATCAATGATCAATAAAAAAGATCCAAGTTTTAGAATAACAGTTGTGTCGTTTCCAAGTTTGAAGGTGAAAGATTGAGAGCATGATACCATCAGTCAAAGAGTTAATTGCATTCCAAATTTCCAGGAATCTAAATAGCACCTTCAGTTAGCAAATTCAAGCATGCAGACTCAGAAGTAAAAGCCAGATTCCATATTTTTAGGAAATTGGATATTTGAGATGTCGATCTTAGATTCAAAAATAGATTTTCTAGCAGAATCTAATGACAACTAAAGAATCCTACTATGTCTAGTACACTCACAAATGTGAGAAGAGTCAAGACACCCAAATCTGACAATGGAATTGATGAATTTAGATGGGACAATAAGCATGCTAGCATAAATGTCCTCTCCAAGGTAATCACTTTAGTGTTCACAAATGCTTTTATTCAAGATCATTCAACTGTAATTGAATTAGTAAACTACCTATAATTAGTTCTCTGTTTGTTTTTGTAGGACAATTGGAGAAGGTATTTTTCATATAATCATACAAGGGATATGTTGATAGTTTCATTTGATCCCTCTGAAATGAGACATCCTATCCACCAGATATTCAATATACACGAGCTTCCCCACATAGACCAACTTTTCTATTTCTTTTGGGCTCTAGTTTGTTGGTTGGAATCTCAAAGAAAAGGGGAATATGAAATCTAAGAATTACTGTACACATTTTGCTGCTAGGTGAATGAGCTAATTGAAAAAATATTAATTCACCCACAAACATGACACATGCATAGCACTTTCATAGCTCATCCCCTCCTCCAACCGCAACCTCTTCTTCACTCTGCTTGGAAATCATGGTTCCCACTCTTGAATACTTCCCCACGTCTTTGAGAAAATCCAACAACTTTGAATTCTTTCCACTAATCATAATTATTTATCACTATAACAAAGAATGAACAAAACCTAATTTTCTGTCAAGGGTATCACTCTCTTTCCCTAATATCTGCTCTATAATCATCCTAATACCACTTTAATTCCTACTAATTGTCTCTTCATCCAGTACAGGTCATTCAAATCTTTTACCAGATGGGTTCCAAACCCTAGTAGTGGTTCCCCCAACGAAATCTACTAGCACATGGACATATTTTTTTTGAAACCATGACAATACAATAATACCAAGCAAATTTCCCAAATGCAGCAAAACCACAATAAAATTTAATGGGTTTAGTACTAGGATTCAATCAAGTTGACCTGATATCTTGGTGGGTAGTGGATTCGATCAGCCCACATTCTTCCAAGATGTCAATTACATTACTATGTATGCTGATAATATCCTTATCCCTTTGAATTTGTTTACTGTGGCTTGTGCAGCTTTGGTGCATAAACTCATTCTAGGGTTTGGGTTTTGTATTGAACAACTAATATTTGACCAAGTATTGATGTTTTTTAGCATTGAAAAGGCTACACACACATATATATAAGCAACAGGCCCAAAAATGCAACTAACCTAAATGTTTAGGTCATTATTGTGCTTCTGAAATATGTAGATCAATAAAATTTTAAAAAATATAATTTTAAAAACAGATCCGTTACTCATTAATAAAATATTTGACTATCATGTAACAAAAACATACATTATCCTTTTACATTCTTCCTCCACTCAATACATAAATATGTAGTGGATCTCTGTAGCTTGTATAAAGTTAATTTTTGGCACAATGGGTGTCTTTGCAAGTATCCAAATCCATTGTAATATGATCTATTGTGGAATGTTGACAAAAATATGCCATTCAAGTTAAAAATAGTCTAGCTATATAAAAACTTGACCCTCAAGTTCAACTCTCCAAATGATAATTTAGATCGGCAATGAGGAATTTAAGGTTTTTAATGAGCAAGCATGGCTTGTGACAAGTGTTCTTGAATCATCACTTATTAACACCTTTATCATGGAGGTTAAATGGTTGGTACAAACATCCCAAGCCACAGATAGAGCGTGGCTTGTGGCAACTTATCCTAAATTTTCATTTAAACACCTTCGTGGAAGTTACATGGCCAGTGCAAACCTCCCAAGCCACAGAAAGTACCTGCGTGCCTTAATAAGTTATATTTGAGCCCTTAACCTCACCAGCTCAGCTTCAAATCATGGAAGATGTAGGCACTATATCATTATTATACACTTAAGTGTTGTACTGCTACTATCTTGTGCATTAGTATTCTTTCTTTCTGCTACCACCTCTCGCACACATTCTCTTTAATTTGTATACTCATTATTTCATATTTAATTAATTTCTTTCCACATCGTTTCTTCTTTGCTTCAAAATAAGACCTCATGCATCATTGTGTTGCAACTAAATTCTTAACAATGACCTCCACCTTCTGTTAAAACCTCCTCCCCCTTCTTCATTGACAATTTTTATTGTGTATTGCAGATTTATCAAAATAGTTTTTCCTTATAGCTTTGATTGATTATATAGGTTCTACAACACTGCATATCTTGAGGCTTTTAATTGGGTCTTCTATGATTCTGTAAAGAACTCGGTTGACTCATTGTTAATAGCCTTTTCCATTAACTGAAGATACTTTCCCTTTCATCTATACACTGAACTGAAGGAGAGAGGAAGAAAATCTTGATAATCATCAACAACATGGGAAGAGAAATAGAGGAATAAAATCTAGATATCTGGCAGGTCAATGAGACAAGTTTCAACACGGACATAACATTTTTCAGATAAAGTAAAGTAAAATACGCTGGATATTTAGCAAGTAATGTGAAAGATATACTGTCAAGAGGCTGAAGGTCTAGAAGAATAATAGTAAAACTTTTAAAAAAACTATAATTAAAAGTCAGAGACCAATTACGCACTGGAATGCTGTAGTGACCGAAAAAATCGAATGAACACGGAAAAAATGTTGGGCAGGATATAGGGTTTTTTTTGTCAAAATTGATTCCAGTATTATTTAACCCTCGTTTCATTGTCAAGGGGTAAATAATATCACATGAATGGCAGGACTGCCAACCCAAATCTTGATTCCAAATTGGAAAATCCAAACGTTACACAAGCTGAGAGAAAAGAAACGTTACACAAGCTGAGAGGACGTTGTACATGCAGCAGTGGTATCGACATAAGTGATAATGCGAATGAGGAATCCAAGACCAGGCCACTACAACATTCCGTGGAAACTCTAGAATGACATTCAAGCCTAATTCTGCCAAATGGAAACACTGGCAAAAAGTAATGAAAAAGTACCAGATTAGGAACCAAGGAACCCAATTCAACCCCTGACTCAAAAAAACAAACTCATCTTCAAGTTTTTTCATTATGAAAAGCAACTATAAATCATCTATAGGCCTTGTAAATTCATGACAATATGGCAGATACTGATGCCACAAGAGACTGGATACGAACCACTCAAGCAATGGATGGCCAACCCTAGAATTTTCCACAATTTTTTATCCTGATAAGCATCAAAATACCTTCTGAACTACTGAGAATGAATAAACCAGACAATTACTACAACTCTAAAACAAGTTAACCAATCCCCCGCCTTGACAACCCAATCCCCAAGCGAATCCAATAGCATTCCTAATACAGTAAGTAAAAACTTAAAACGCTAAGAAGCCCAAAACAAGCCGCACCTTTTCTAGAGCCAAAAAAATGGAAACACGCAGCCTTCTGTAGAAGTGTGTCCGCACGTAAATACCGAGGAGGCCCAAACCCAATATATGATGCTACTGCAATGGCAGAGAGCTGTGCCTGCATCTTTAAGTGCGATAGACTATGGGAATCTGAGGTTAAATTCTTGTAGCGAGTATAGTCCACTATGGCTCTTACCAGTACGTATCCTCCACTTTGTCCCTTCCTTCCGGTCTCTAAGTCAAGCAGGGAACGGGTTACTACTAGGGCAGAGGAGTGCAGAAGGGCGTATTTTTTATGGCTCGTTGTTGTTGGAACTTCTTGAGTCAACTTCTTAAACTAAACATTAACCCTAAGCTTCAAGCTATGTTTTGTGAGCCTGCAACCCAGAATCCCTTACACTCGTGAAAATATCAGTGAAAAGGATATTTCTAATACTCCATTTAAGTACCAAATTTACCGTATCAAATTGAAACCCTGAAACCTGATTCTGTTGATACAGGGACGAAATCGGTCCATTATGCCTCGATGTCAGGATTTATGGACGAATTTCTTAAAAAAATTCACAAGAAAGAAAATCCTGGGGTGATTGAGACTAGTATTTCGATTTACAACCAAAAAATTGGGCGAAATTTGGATTTGAAACCTCCATGGCTAGAAATCGGGGGCGAATGGAGAATTTCACGGGAATTTGTGGAGGCGAAAATCGTTTTTCCCCCTAAATACGACTGGGCTAAGTTAGTTTGAACCCATTTTTGGGGAAATAAATAATGGGCTAAATTTTAATAATAAAAAAAAGAGATTTAATATAAAATATTCGCCCACTAAATTTTCAAAACCCCTCAAAATTCGCCCATGGGCTATAATTCGCCCCTAAAATTATCCATGATCTCCGTTAGACATTGATTATTAAAATCTGTAGAGAGGAACGATGCGAATTTTGTCGCTTTTTATGTCCCAATACCTTTCAAACACCTTCAGACCCAAATCAAAAGCATTTGAAGCCATTTGGAAGCATTTGAGTCATTAATAGTCTAAGGGTCGAATTGGCCAAAAATTGCAATTTTCCAATTTTAACAAATTTATTAAAAAGGGACACTACATGAACAATAGAATTATGAAGCTAATATGAAATGGGTTGTTTAAAAAAACAACACCAACCTTAGATGTTATTGCTAAGACATGTGATCTCTCCTTCTTTTCCTAATTTAATGTTTCATCTCAATGCCATCTTGGAAGATTGATCTTGTTGTTTAGACTTCTCTTATCTCTTATGGTCATCTCTCTATCTTCTCCATCGACTTCTTCCCATGTTACACTAGATCTTCTACAAACCCATCTAGAAACAATGTCTAGAATTGGTATAATTGATCAAACAAGTGATTTCTTCATATTGTTAGCATTTTTGTCTTTATGTTTTTTAAATTGATTCTATATGGATTCTTGGGTTATTTAACATTAATATAACATTGCTTATTAATGTTTATAGAGAGGAACAATGCAAATATTGACACTACTCTAAGGTCTCTACATAAGGTCTCTCACTCCAAGGGCGGAGGTGGAAAAGGCACTAAAAAATTGGACGACTCACACCAAAACAGACAAACGTGTAGCAACGTGGCAGAATTATGATGTAGACCCACCCAGAAGCAAATCGACGGTGAAAATGGGTTCCCGCGCTAGAAAGTGCACAGTGGTTAAACTTGGAAAAAGTGGAGAGGAAATTAAACCGCCAACCACGTGGCAAGCGTAGGTGGAGTCCGCTATGAAAAGAGGTTAAATTTAAACTGCTCATCGCAAGTTCCGAAACCACCTAAGCATATGTTCTATAAAAGGTTTGTTCAAAGCTTTAAAAAATGTTATTGTCGCTTATTGCTTGGAGGAAAAGAAACCCCCAGTGTTTTGATTTTGTGTCCCAAATGGAGAAAACCCAAGACCTTCTTCCCTTCAATGAAATTTTAGATGAAAACGAGAAGCTTGTATTTGACAGGGAAAGGGATATTTTCGACCTTGTTTTGTCTGTGTGTAGTATTTCACAGTCTAAGGAGAAATTAATGGAGTTTAAGTTGCAGGGAAAGGATGTATTTAATGTTTTTGGTTATTTTATGTACTATTTTTGTGTCGAACAAACCCTACACTTCCCCAAATTTGTTTGTTGGTGTGCGGCGAATTATTCACAGGGCCAAAGGGTAATCATTAATGTAAAAATGACCAAAATTCTATGCCGAGTAAATGCGCAGACTGTCCGTGAGGTTCTATGTTTACCTGAAACATTTCCCAAAAGCCCTGAGTCGTTTAACGAAGAAAATTTGGCAAAGTTTTATAGAAACTGCAGTCCTGCAGAAAAATACAAGTTTTTATTACAAGTCTTGAAAGATGGTCAGTCACATGAAAACCTATCGTTCCTTTTGAGTATTGATGTCTTTCAGCGAGATACCCAGTTATTTTTGTCATTGTTGAGTCAAATTTTAAGTCTAGATAGTGATAATTCAATCACGGAAGTTATGTTAGGTTTCCTTCTCTAAGTAATTTCACCAGAGTCACAGTCGAGTCCAATGTGTTGTTTTAATTTTGATGAATTCCTAGTTGAAGCGATTCATGGCCAATTGGTGAATTTCAACCAGTTGAAGCATTTCATATATCATCATTCATATCTCCTGAAGCTATTCGTGTGTTCAAACATTTCAGAATCCGAGTTTCTTGGTACCATCTTTTCTCGTGACCTTCCTAAACTGGTCAATATGTTTGAGTTAACGCTGAAAATCACGGCAGAAGTTTGCTGAATTAATTTTAATGCTGAAATGCCCCAAGTGTCAGAAGAAATGAAAGAAACTTTGTAGCCTACTCCAGAAGGCCAAACAGGTGATTGGTTCTTGTATAGAGAACATACTACAATTAGGGTGTATGGTTTTACTGGAGCACCATATCTGTTGCTAGCCTTTTTAACAGCGAGGGTTTTTGCCTTGGAATTTATTAGACAAAGGTTGCATTTAGAAGATGAACATTTCTGTGCTTTCAAAAAAGCATCGGATGTGAAATTCCCTCTTGAATTTGGTCCATTCATCATTAAGAATAAGGCAACCCTCTCTCTAATAGAAAAATTACTAAAGATTATGGATTTCCAAGAGGCTGAAAGGATTAATTATGATCCTGATCAAATTATATCGCAAAGGAGACATCAAATGGAAACAAGGCTTTTGATCATCAAACAGTAGAAGGATTGAAAGAAATGGAAAATTTATTCAAATTTGAACAAGATAATAAAGAGGCGAATATGGAACAAACAGGTAATTTGGCAATGCTGGTTCATACACCAGCTAAATCTGATATCACCAGTAAGAGAAGTATTTTAGAAGTTGATAGTAAGGAATTTGATCAAGAAGTTTCAAGGAAGAAATCAAAAGTGGAACAACAGATTGATATTATTATTATGGAGGAACGAGATTCAATTGTTCCAGAAAAAACTAGTTTGATTTTGCTGCCACCTGCAAAAATAAAGGAATATTGTTTTTCAGAAATAAAGGAATCTGGAAGTAACTCTCAGTATAAGTCCATATTTGATGTCCATTCACAATATACATCAAAGAGGAATCATTCTTCTGAAGAAACTAAAAAATTGTACCCTCAAGTAAGAACGCTGGCAGAACAAAAAGTTTCCCTTCTTACAGCTACGGATCCAGGAAGAAACACTATAAGGTTTGCAGTGGTGAACGATGAGAAAGTTTATGAGATGGAAGTTAATATTGATGCGATTAATATACCAGATAACATTCAATTGCATAAACAAACAGGAGATGTCCTGTATTCTGATTTATTGCAATTCACTTAAAAAATTTCTAAATTGCAGTCTGTGATAGCAAAGCTTGAGAGTCAACTGAGGCAAGAGAAGGCAGAAAACAAAGCAAATTCGATCCAGATCAAAAGACTACAAGTGGAACTTGTGACCTTGGGAGCCAAGCCAGGGAACATCCAATATACCAAAAGGCTCATTGATGAAAAAGAAAATACCATTCAAATTATCAAGAAAAAATTGAAGGTGCCAAATAATCAACATGTGCAATCTTCAGAGTTTACAACATTACAACAAGAAAATGAATCCATATATCAAGAAATGATGGATCAAAAAGGTAAAATGTTAAAGTTACAAGATGAAAAGCATGCTTGGGAAAAACAAAGGATTGAATTGTTGTCACAAATTTCATTGTTGAATACCAATCAGATTGAAACTGTGTAAGCGCCAGAGAAGCGAGGGGATAAATCTCTATGTACAGATGAAGGACGAATGGAAAATTCATCCACTGAGGAACTGACCAGTGCTATGTCACAAATTAGTCTAAAATATGTAGAGATAGAAGAGTTGAAAGTGGAAAACCAAAAGTTGAAAGAGGAAGTAATTCAAAATTCTGGAGCAAAGATAAAGGCTTTGAGTGATAGAAATCAACTGCAAAAGAAAGTTGATGAATTAAAAGATAAATTGACAGTTCGGCTTCCATTACACGGAGCTAAACACCTTATATGGGATGCAATATCAGCGGAAGTCACCAAATTATGGTCTTATTTGAATTTTATAGCAGATAAAGATGCTTACACGAAAGGCCTTCAGAAACAACTCAAAATATAGTCAGTTTGTTAAAAACTCTAACCCAATTAGATATGCAGAGTTTTGGAATCAAAGACAGACCATCAATCATCATTTCGGCAAGAAGAGTTATTGGCAAGCATGATCGTGTTAAATAAGTACAAGACATGGCGCAACAGATGGTCCTTGAAGTTCAAAATTTTAAGGAATTATTTCTGGGGCGTTTTGAATGTGGTCTACCTTATTTTTGGAGTGCAGATGGAAAATTAATGACTTAAGAAAATTATCACAATTTGATAGTACAGGCTCATATGGATCACTCGAAATTTGAAGGTTTGGTAAAAGGATTAACTGGAAAGACAATAATTGATAAATTGACTGATGATTTTGAAATACTTGAACAATTTGTAATGATTAAGAAGGGTCTACCAGATGAATTTTACACAGAATGCATAGAATGATTAAGAAGGGTCTGCCGGATGAATGTTACACAGAATGCATAGAATTGGAGGTGATGGTGAAAGAAATGATGGATTATGGAATCCCAACTCAAGACCAATGGAAAATTGTTGAAAGATTTGGGAAACCAAAACACAGGTTATGCCGGGAATAAATATTTAGGTGTCTCAATTTTAAATGACATTGCGGTTCTTTTGTTAATTGCCCGAGTGTTACATCAGACATATTTCTTTGAAATTTCTTTTTTTAGCGAAGAATTCAAAGAACGTTCTGTATAAATTTTGATTTTACAAAATAATAGGGGTTGGATCCGAAACAAAGATTCATATGTTGTTACTTTCTTCAGTCTTTTAATTTCTCTTTTGTGAATGTATTTCGTGTTACACCATCTTATCGCTTTGCCTCATAGTTGACTGTAATACCCGAGTTAGAATTCATTTTATATGCTTTGATCCAAACATTTAAATATTTTCAATGTTCTTTCTTGCAAATTAATGCATAATTCATCCTAGAATGGAGATTGGCTAAGTTATAACATATAAGCAATATTTATCCCGACTTCCAACCTCCAACAAGAAGGATCGGCCACCCCTTCGTTTATTATAAAATTGTGAACAACTATATCCAACCACTCACCTGTATCCAGAATGGTGAACAAAAGAAGGATCGAACGACCCTTCTTGCAATCTAGAACTATTTTGAACAGAATACTGGGCAGAAGAAAGGTCGGCCGACCCTTCATTTATGAGTGAATTGTAAAAATATTCAACCCGCCTAGGCTGGGACAACAGTTCCAGACTTCCAACTTCTGCAATGAATAGTTGGGATCAGTATATTGGCTAAGTTATAACATATAAACAATATTTATCCCGACTTGTGACAAGAAGAATCAGCCACCCCTTCGTTTAGTAGACAACTGTAGACACTTATATGTTACAATTCACCTGTATCCAGAGTGGTGAACACAAGAAGGATCGACCGACCCTTCTTGCAGCCTAGAACTATTTTGAACAGAATAATCAACACAAGAAAGGTCAGACGACCCTTCTTGCACCCCCATGAGGATTTCATCGCCTTTTCCAAAGACACAAATATATTGCAGATTGAGGATACCTAGATTTCTTAAAACGTTCCATTAATTTCGCTATCCCGCAACCTGCAATGCAGATTACGGGATGGGACAACAATTCCCGACTCCCGAATTCCGCAGTAAATAGTGGGGAACGAATATTGGCTAAGTTATAACATATAAACAATATTTATCTCGACTTATGACCTCCAACCTCGGCCGCCCCTTTGTTTAGTATAAAATTATGAACACCTATATCCAAGAGTTCACTTGTATCCAGAATGTTGAACACAAGAAAGATTGGCCGACTCTTCATGTAGTCTAGAACTATTATGACAAGAATACTTGGTAGAAGAAGGGTCGAACGCCCCTTCATTGCATGTGAATTTTTAACAAAGGCACGGTAGCCATTTTGTTACAGTCAAAATGCTTTGGTCTAGTAGAAAAGAAGAGATAAGAAACAATCCAATCAATACTCTTTAATAAGTTTTATTTGTTATCTTTGTATGATTTGTAGAGCTTGTTATCTAATAATTGTCCAAGCTTAATTAAGGTTGCCATCTATTCAATGCATGTAAATTCCATTTTTAATACCAGAAATCTTTTCAAATTATCGGGTGGCCTGCATATACTTTTGTCCAAATATTCAACCTCTAAAGGTGAGGGTGTCAATTCATGTATATGAAGAATGGTGAACACTGAAAGAAGACTGATCACAATAAGGGTCGGCTGACCCTTCATTCACGAGATAAATGTATACACAACAAACCCCTTTCACTGGCCCCTTCGGCATCACCTTGTAAACAAGCTGAAGTTCAACCCGAAGCGAATATGGGGGTTGCATAATCAAGATTCTGTTAACCATGGTGATGCATAGATGTCGTTACGAGCTTTGCATAACGTTCTGTTTAACATCAACTAACTAATGGGATATAACACCAGATGACTTCACACTTGGCAGCTATCGCAATATACAGAACTACATTGAATCTCTACTGTATTCACCAGTTAGATATGAATTTGTCAAACTATGTGTTTCTTCTTCACAATCACGCACTTGTATTCCAATTAATCAATGTGCAATTACCATTCACATACATATAAATTAAGTACAAAAGTTCACATAAACTCGAATACAAAACATGTGATAAACTCATACACATAAACAAGAAGGATCGGCCGCCCCTTCTATGATGATCTCTTGTTCTATGATCGATCCTTATCTCAAACGACTCTATAAAATGTGCATTCTATCTCTCATGGATAATGCTAGCAGATTTGTTCTTAATCAATCAATTGATTTTGAAAATGAGGGGTCGTTCCTTAACCATCGATCATTAGCATGAACATTTTCAAGTATACATCTAATATTAAAACACTAATTTATAATTATAGACATTGTATGCATTCTTATGTGACTACTTAATATTGACTGTTTTGCAGATAAAGCATGGCTACATTGTTGAGCTTCAGTAACTACCAGGAAATCCCTTTCTTTGAATTGAAAAAAGATCACAACCTTCACCTATTCACAAATGGCTGGTATGTTGAGATGGAAGAACCCAATAATTTGTACCATGATTTATATCTATTCTACTTGGATTACGAAAGAGCTCAGACTAGAGCTGCAATATTGACATATGCGGATCCCGATGAATCTGATGACAAATTGGGAGTTCAAGTTGAAGCGGTCGATGGTGAAAAGTGTTTCCTTCTACAGCTTGATCTTATGGTTTGTAATTATCTACGAGATCTAATGAAAAGTGGGCCTGATCCAGATCTGATTTCCTGTGTGAAGCAAGGGTGGGTTTTTCCCTCATATGATGTTTCTAATCGTTCCGGAATTGATACTGCGTCATCCTTGAAGAAAGGAATTTTTTTGGTATGGAGGAAAAGAATGCTGGATGGGAAAACTTCCTCTGTCTTGCATTACATGAATATTAATAAGAAGCCGATAAAGGTATGCCATGAAAAGATTCTTACGTACAACAGAAGAGCATTTCTCCAATATATTGTAAAAGATGTGGACAAATATTCCTTCAAACAACTCAAAGGAATTCCTTCTAAAGCGATGCTGCAGAAAGCAACTAAGAGCCTTGAAAGTTCAAAAGAAGTTCAACAATAGCAGATCAAATACTTTTTGTTCAATGAGCAAGTTTTTTCCATTGATGTAACAATATGTGTTGTTGCGCCTCCGCAGTTACAATATCGAAAGGTTGATGAGGAGGTCGTGCAAAAGATGGTTGTATCTCTTCTCCATACATTTACAACAACATTGAGAGATGCTTTTCTATTGCCTTTCAATAAGAAGACCACATTGGCCTTTCTTCCTGGAAATGAAGAAGAAATTAATTTGCCATTAGTAAATTTTTATATATTGGATGGGCAACATACTATTTCTGCGCAGAAAATAATCATTGTAGATGATTGATATAAACAACTCCATTCAAGGTATCAGCATCGAACATCTCGTCTTCTACATAGAGACGTTCCTCAGCACACCATCAACAAATTATGCAAACAAAAAAAATTTTCAAACAAAGAATTTGCAAACACTTCATTTATTTCTCAAGTTGAAAAAGAAAGGGAGAAATGGATATCCTGCGGTACTCCATCCCGCCCGGGAAAGGGAAACATTTCCAGTGATGCTTGGTAGGCATAGAATTTTTCTTCTTATCAATCAAAGTCTTTAGATTGCTGCTTGTGTTATGAAATTAGCAAATTTACTAGAATATTCAATTTTATATGTTTGCAGTCTTTCCAAGATGAATGTATGGATATCTTTTTCGTTCAAAATAAGGAGAGCCTTAACCACAAGCTAACTCTTGTTTTGACATTGGATCGACTGTGGAGAAAATGGCAGTCTGTATTCGAGCTTTACAAAAGTGGCTCCTTGCCATGCTCGCCCAAGAGCATCACTGAGGATGATTTTGTTCAAAATAAAATAAAGAGTTAAGGCTCTAGTTTTTTTAGACCATTGTGTGATCTTGATGAAGATGAATTGACCACTGTGGTGGACAATATAATCAACGGATCAGTTTGGATGAGCACATCAGTCAATAAAAAAGTTTGCGCACAAAATTTAAATCAATATTGCAAATGAATCAAGGAAGAGAGGTCAACCACGCATTCGATTGTTGAATATTTCAAAATTAATGATGTTCAAATTGATCGATCACAGATTGTCACTGACGA
Source organism: Larix kaempferi (assembly GCA_027924585.1). NCBI lineage: Eukaryota > Viridiplantae > Streptophyta > Pinopsida > Pinales > Pinaceae > Larix > Larix kaempferi. Next base: position 5,759,688 of record BSBM01000315.1, on the reverse strand, counting down.
TAACGTCATTGAAATATATAAAATTGTACCAAACCATCTCCAGCAATTGTGCAGTATTTTATGCTCTGGAAAGCAAGCAAAATATCCGAGTAAAAAGAGAAAGAACGAATATGGAGTGGATAATGGTACCAAAATACCAATTGATGCTCATAAAATATTGAATCTATATATCAATAAAGAGAGGATGGGTATGTCCATTGACGACGTCGAAAATAGTTCACAATTTGCTTGTCAATATTATCCCGAATATTTGGTCAACACACTCAGATTAATTCCATTCTTTCGTGCGACAGTCAGCTGTGAATTTGTTGTTTTGGATATGTGTAATTGTGATAGTCCATGGACAGAACAAGACATGCTTGCGTTTTTGTACTACTTAGAAACAAATGAAGAGGCATGTACTTGTATTTTTTTAGCTAATATGGAACACTCTTGTATGATTTCTAAAGATTTCACAATTTTCAGCAAGAAATAAATAAACATGTTACACCGAATCCTACAAAGGGAGTTTATAGAGAAATCTCCAGGGACTTGTTTATAGGATTCTCTATTATACATTGTTGGAGCATTTGAAGGTATAAGGATATTTTATCTACTTTTGAAATTGATATGGATTGGAAGGATGAGGGCCTACCGATGATTCATTTACCTTGGCCCAAGGTTGACAACGATAGTGCGAGAAGCCATGTGTTTGCAAAAGAAAGGACACATGAATTCTGGGATCACATAGTTTCCAAACAAGTCTCTTCTCAAGGCACAGTTCTTTTGTTGTACACAGGAGGTAGGCTTCTTCGTTCGTTAATGAGGGCTCCAGAAAGAATACTTATTTCTATTGTGAAGATAGTACAACAAGAGTTGTTTATGAATAGTTTCTATCATGAATTGGGTGTAAAACAAGGTATTTCTATTAACTTTTTCAGATGTCTTTGATTTAATTTTACTTTTCTAAAACAAGGTATTTCTATTAACATTCTCAGATGTCTCTGATTTTATTTTACTTTTCTCGGTCGGTTATGTTCAATAACTTCTTCAAATTCCTATTCTACTACAACTTCAAATAAAGAGCACACCCAGGTATCATCCAGTCAAATTATACTATCCGATGACGAAAGTGAATGTGATAGAGAATCCACAAAGAACTACCAAAATGAGCACAAACATGAAAAGAAGGTAAAAAATTATTTTTCAAAGATCATGGTTAAATTAACTAAATTATGAAAGGAGATAGTGACCTTGAATACTTGCAAAAAATTATATAAAATGTATACCTGCAAATTTCCAGTTCAACATGTGGATCATCCACAACCAGAGTTGGCATCGACGATGCCCCTGGATATTGGCCAGCAAATCATATTGGAGAATAATGGACCAGGCGAGAGCTTGGACAATAATGAACAAGGTGAGAGCTTGGACAATAATGAACAAGGAGAGAGCTTGGACAATATTGAAATTGGAGTGGGCTTGGTGTCAAAATGCGGTGTCTCCAGCGATATTACTCATAGGTCAAATGTTGGCCTGCCATTGACAGGTAAAATACAAAGAACATTTTCTACTTAAATTGATAAAACAAATTTATTCCAAAGTATATAATGACAAGCAATATTTCTGTGCAACTCCCCATACAAAAATGTTATTGATATTAGAAACATAAGGTTTTCTATTTCGCAAGAAAGCCACAGAAAATGATTCCAAAAGAGAAAAAAAAGGAAATAAAAAAATTCTATTGGAGGGGAAAAAGTAAAAAAGGGGGAAGAGATTACTAATGGTCAATTTGAATTTAAACATAGAAGAACTTCATATGAGTCACGAACAAATGCCATTGTATTTTTGGATTTACTTCTTTCCGAATTCAATGTTGGGATTTGGTCATCTAAATGTAGTGTCAATGAGGGGAAGCCACTGCTTACAAAATTTTTGATGGCATGCGGTAAAGATAAATCATATGAGCAAATTTTTTTATTTATTTGGTTTCGAGAGAGATGTACCTATGATCAAAAAGGAAATACACAAAAAATATGGAAAGTGTGTGGATAGAGTTCCTAATGAAAACTTTGTAATTTAATACATCAATGTTTGTTTTGGAGGGTGATGGTGAGAAAGCACTTTCATTTCAAAACTGTATTTTGAGTAAGCCCTCTATTGAATCATCCCTTAGGACATATACTGAATTGGTGTATGGACTTTGGCAGCATTTTAGTAAAATGCATGAATCAACTGATATCAGAACCTTCAATGCCTTCTCCCCGTTGAATCTTGGTTGAGTGACAGCCATCAAATGTAACCTATCATTGCCTATTTCTAGATGTAATCTATCATTGCCTATTTTAAATCATTCAATGTGTTTTCTGTTTTTTCCGGAGACATTACTATTTTCGTCTGAATGTAACATATTATTAGTTCAGTGTGATGCTTTTATTAAATCAATTGAATCTGTGAAATTTTGGGTGATTTTTGTATTAATATTTGGAAATCAACATCTTCATGTACAGTTGCATGGTTGTGATCATTAACTTCATGAACAAAGTGTTGTTGTTTTTGTTATATATATAGTCATTTTTCTTGTATGCAGTGAGGATATCACCGCAAAAGAAACTATTGGTCCTAGGAGTAGAGGGATTGCTCTTTGGAGTTCGGATGTTATCCAACATTCGAGATTCTTCCAAACAACCTCATTTTGTCCATAATTGCTATCGTTATTATACATGCATGTTCAGCTCCAAAATTATCAGTGTTTCCAGAGATCATTTTGACGTTGCTCTATGGTTTTCCTCACTCGACAACATGGAAATTAAAAATTTCCTTGCTATATTTGAATGGTTGAAAAATGAAGATTTTGTATTTATTTGGGGTTGAGAGCAATGTAAACTTAGTACTATTTATAATCACTCAATGTCCACATACTATAATGTTGGTGAAGTACATAACATATACAAAAAGTCGTTTAAGGATGTACTTATCCAATATGGATATATATATAAACAAACATACATGTTGTTTATAGATGAAGGGCAATATCAATCAACAAACAATTGCAAGGAAAATTGCTTGAAAATGCCAACTAGTTGGAAATTTGACGGTTCACAAGCGAGAGATATAACTATAAAAACAATGTTGTGTTCTCTGTTGAATTATCTCAGGCCTCATTCAAAAATGGGGTGTTGGTTAAACACATTGAATTTGAAATGATCGTCATATTATACAAAACAAATTCATTTAGTGATTTGTATATTTTTTACAACTCCTGCATTTAATTGATGTAAGTTTTATTGCACAGTTCTCATATTATTTATGGACATTGTACCATGTATCTAGTAATGAGTTTAAAAAATTGTTGAACATGAAAGCAATATACTTAGAAACATTGAACCATAATATTTTATTGACTGGGTTGTGTGTGTGTGTTTTTTGTTTGCAGATAGTACTAGAATATTTGTTTTTAGTAAACCATTGATAATTTTGATTTCAATGGCGTTTTGTTACACGCATTACATAGAAAAAAGAAACCTAGATTGAATGACCACTGGACATCGAAACATCAACAAAGTATTATTTTATATGGCCAGGCTTAAGGGATTTTTTTGAAAAATGCTTTACTTTTTTTGAGGTTGGGGTATGGACATCTGCTCAAAGAAAAAACGTTGACGAGTTTTTTCCTAGATTATTATAAAGAACAGGATTGAAAAGGAAACTATTTAGATTAATTTTAACACAGGAAGGTTGTTCTTCCGTATCCAGAGAGGGTTTTTCAGGGTGATGGAAATATTTATGTATTTCACAAGCCTTTGAGTATAGTTTGGGATACTTTGATCCATGGTTGGGATCGGAAAAATACTGTGATTGTTGATGACTCGGAATAAAAACATGTTTCTAACAAGGAAGGAAACTATATTACAACAAAAACTTATGCTTTCGACGATGTCAATGACACATTTTTGTTAGATCCATTATGGCCTTGCTTGCTGCAGCTGAATGGCGTGAACGATGTGAGGCCAATTGTGAATAAAATGAAAATGAAAGTATTTTGTTAAATAATACACTTGAATGTTTGTTTGTACCAGTATGTTCAATTTCACTGTGATTATAATTCTTGTAAAGTGTCGAGTTTGGTTTCCGAAAATGCAAAATTAGAGTTTGAAATTGCTAAAATCTATTTTAAAATTTCAAGATTAAGTATTGGATGTGGAAAAAGTAGCCTTCCAAAAGGGCAAGTGGAAATCTACCCTTGGCAAATTAGATGAATGGAGGAACCATAGAAGGAGAGAACTGGAGAAACTCTGTACTTGGAGAATTGTAATGTTTTACAATCTTAAAAGAATTTCAGTTAGTTTCTCTTTTCCTTTCTTTTGTTGTGTATAAAGTTTCCTTGATTCATTTTGTTTTTTCATACATACATCTAGTACCTCTGTTTAAATTGTATTGTTAAATCACAAAACATATAAATATGTGTGCTTGATTTATCATTCATATGATTTATATGCAGGTTATGCATCAGTAAATTTCTTTACTTGATTCATATTGTTTCACATTCTGCAATTACATAATAGTCATTATCATCATATTAAGTTAAGTTATTAAGCATCTAATTAACAGCTCCTTAACTAGGCTTATGCCTATCATTCTAAGAACATACAGGAGGCACCTATACATCAATGATCTTTTGACATGGCGTTCTTGGTTATCAGTATGTGAAATGGTGTTCTGTTGAATTGCTGCTAGTCCTCTACTTTGTAGGTTAATAATTCTTTGTTGTACTCTAGCAACACTATCATTAGAACTTTTCAGTATTTGTTCAAGTGAAAGGGGTCCTCTAGTAGGTGATATGATAAGGATATCCCTTCTATTTTCTTGCTGAGGTGCAGGTTTACTAGGAATTATAGTCGGTTGTGGGACTATTTGTTGTTTAGAGGTAGATGCTTGTGACTGGCTACGAGTGACAACCGATGATGTTCTTGATGGAGGAGGTTTATGAGTATTATGTTTAGGCATATTTTACTTCAGGTCCTCCTTCTAGCACCATTTGTTGAGGCCTCAAGTGTGTATGTGCTGGAATGGCTTCCAAAGCTCTCAATAGAGGGAGAAAACCCAGCCAGGGGCTTCAGATAGTCCTGCGCAAGTATTACCCTATCCTCGAGCTGTTTGGGATGGTGATCTCCCATGGATACAAAGGCCTCCGCTGGCACTCATGGTTTTGATCCTAAAAGGATCTGTCTTCCAATGAAGGAAAACAAAGTGTGTTCAGTCTGAAACAAATCTACCTAGGAAGGAAAATATAAGCTAAGTTAGACGTACTCTAAAAGGTGTCTTGTTTAAATTCAGATTAACTTGATGTGAAAATAAATAAGTACATTCATCCACTTAAAAAAATGTGAAGAAGATCAATTCCTTATTTTCTTAAGTTATAATCAATCAATTAAAATTAACTGAATGCAATATTAAGTGTTTAATCTCATTCAAGATTAACCTGTAACCAATATGTCAATTGAAAAATTAACATAGATTATAATTTACTGTAAATCATTTGCAGAAATCGATAAATATTTTAGTTGAAGAAATTCAATTAAAACATAATGCATACATAGATCTAACATAAGGAGAAATCCAGATTAACAATCTCTGCATGAAATAATATTTGCAAAGGATTAAACAACATAGATAATAACCTGAAGTAGAAATCAATATTTACCAAATAAATTTGATCAATGAACAAAAGATGATGTAAGAGAATAACTTTACTGTATTAATGAAAGTCTGTAAGAAATTACAAGCTCAGCATAAAACATAGCATCTCCATTCTTCTTTTACCGATTTCTACCCCAAAAATGATCATCCCTTGCCTAAGAGAGATCTACACCTTAAATAATAAATTACAAAAATAATATAAAGGATAAATTCCCCTTAAACATAGATTACAAAATAAAAATATTCTATTTAGTGAGGAAATCTTCCCACGTGTCCCAAACTTCTATCAATTCATCTATATCTGGATAACGAAGAGATTTGAGCCCCAGCTAGGCATCACACATGAATACTTCAATCTCATTTTTGGATATTTTATGCCATGTGTGGATAAACATATAGATCTTGGCCTCCAAGGAAACAGGTTTCTTAATCAACCAATCCACGTCTTCAATTTGGATATGCTCAATGTCCAAGATTTTCTCCTTGAATTGATCACAATGGGCTTCGACCTGTTCTATCATCAATTTTGGTAGATCTTCCCCCTTGATGAGCCCCATTGCAGGGAATGCCAGTATCTCCATGAGATTGCCTGAGGCATACCATCTTCTTCTGCAAAGGGCTTGAGCCTAGTTGATAGTATCATGTACCATGTCAATAACATTCTCCCAAGCTCGCACAACAGTTCGGATCCTTCTGAATTTGAGGCTGTCCAACTCAGGGATATCAACGGGCTTATCTTCAATATACTTCTGCCAATCCATGATGTCTTCTACAACTTTAGAAGCCTGTTTTGTTTCCTCTACTTGCTGGCCCAAGCTGCCAGCTATTTTGTCAAAGATAATGTAAGTCTCATGGATTTCACCCAACGTAGTAAATAGCTTAGCTAGAAGCTGATGATGCTCCAGGTTGACTTGATTTCCTAGGTCCTTGAACTCTTGCTGTGAAAACCTAGAAAACACAAAGGAGGCTGCATTTGCAGTTGCATCCTTTAGCTGGTGTTCAAGCATCGCTATCGTTTCAGCATTGGTAGTGTCCAAAGCTTCGGCATCTTGCAATTGGACTTGAAGAGAAGCATTATGTTCTTGAATGTATTCAATCTTATTTTCAAATTCTTTTCTCAGTTCACGAATGTCAGCTTCATGTTCTTCATTGACCTTAACCAGCTGCTCTTGAAGTTTCTTGAGCTCCTTCTTGACATCAATTTATTTATTCAGTGTGATTACTTAATCAAAATTGGCACTTGGAAAAGCACCCATGGCAGTAGCAGTATCCAGTGCTTCTTGTTGTATGTCATCTGATTGCTTGGCCCAAATGATTTGATTAGGAAAGGGGCCCTACAACACATCCTAATCTCTGCCTCTTTTGTTACCCTTCTTCAACACTGCCTTAGCCTTTTTGCTATAGAAATAATCTCCAAGGGAGGTTACAATATCTTCCTCATAAGTAGCTACCAATTCAGTGGAAGATATAGCCACATCTCCTGTTGCAATTATTGGGGCTGTCTAAGTAACAGTGGTATTAGGTATTGTCATAGTAATCTAAGAGGTGGTTAGTGATGATGGTGGTTGCAGAGAGACAGTTGAAGACTGGATATTTTCAACTATTGATGGTGGAATGGAAAGTGGAACTGACAAGGTTGGAGATGGAACAATAATGGAAGTTATTGCATCAAATATCTGGGATATGGTGGATGGTGGTGTTACCCCAGAAGATAAAGTGGAAACAACTTGAATGGATAAAAGTAAGAGTGCTGAAGTTGTGGTATCAACAACAGAAGTGGTTTCAAGAGACTGTTGATCTGGGACAAGATCATCCATGACCATGGCATCCAACAAATATGTGATTTCCTGAGAACTTTCAATTTCTTCCTGCACCACAGTCACAGAAGGAAGTGTTTCATCTTCCACATCATTGTATTCAATAGTAAGAGTAGGGATTTCATAGGAAAAAGTTTGAATTTTCTGTCTTTTAGCTGGTTTACTCACAACAATCACTTGAACATCACTAATCAAGTTAGCTGTAGCAGCCAATTGAATATCAGTAGTGGGTTTGGGTACTGCAACCACTTGGGTATCCAACACCAAACTCATATGTGCTAATTTATGCTTCCATTGCTGAAATGTATGCATCCACATCTTTAATTTTGCAGCAGTTTCAACTTCGGAGTATCCTCCATAAGGCCTTTGCCTTTGTCTCCATCCGGGTAGGTCAGCATCAATGGAGCACTTGCTTTGTGAGCTTCCTTTTCTTCGCTATCTTTTCTTGTTTTCTCATCAAGCTTGAGTTCCATGCTTCTATGGCTCAAAACCTTGGTTTTAAGCTCCCGCTGATACTGAAAGATATGTCTCTATTCTTCTTTTCTCTTTGCCCTCAGCAGGAATTCAGAGAAAATATTAACTCCCTGATAAATAGAGTCATCAGGGATGTCTTGGTGTGTATAACCAATGTTCATATGTGCCTGTTTGAAGTGAGCCTCCATAAATCCTTTGGGGTCATGATTTCTTTTAGGAGCAAATCCCAATTTATGAGAAACAATCCTGTCTCCCAGTGTTGTAGCCCAAGTCGAAGTTGGGATAACCAAAGGCCCAAGGTTTAAAGGGAACTTAGGCCATCCATTCCTTTTGGGACCAGTGAGCTTAACGTAGACACCATCTGTAACAGTCTGATAAGATATCTCCTCAAGTAACAGTCTGTCAGGGACAACTCTTGGTAGAAAATGTACAGTACTGCTTCCACAGACTCTAATGTAAGCAAAGGCTTCTCCCACATACCAGTCACCCAATGTAGGGATGAGAGTTCTGGTATTAGGAGAAAAGGAAATGGCATCTTCCCTGAAAATCTGTTGGTAAATTGCACCAAAGAAATGGTTGCAGATGTCATAGAGCAATGGAACAAAATTGCTTTCCCATAAGGCATAACAATAAATATGAACAGGGGGTGAGGACTTAGTCCAAATCCACCCCATGGTGGGATACTGAAAATCTATACAGAAAACATCAATTACAAATGCAGAGAAAAAGAAGTATGGCTTCCTTGTAGCTGTTGTTTTTTGATATTTCTCAATGGTTGTCTTTAACTCTGCTGATAAAATTGAAGCCCAAGGGAATGACTGCCCCATTGTTAGGACATGATGGGTGATAGGTCCCATTCAGCTTTGAATACTGAACAATTAGGGAGACCATAAAGTCTGCAGAGAATGGCTTCCAGAAGAGAATAAGGCTCTTTGAACTAGGAAATTGGGTATAAATTATCATCCCTAGGCATGAAATTTGCCAGTCTGTGCATCCAAGACTTCAGGATTTCATTGAAATTGTACCTAGTCCTTGAGGACTCAAGGAATGCAACATTGAGGGGTTGAACAACTGGTTTTAGGGTGTAAGCTCTGGTAAAAACCTTAGGGAGAAAAGTAGCCAATTGAGACCCTGTGCTATCATTGAAAGAGCGGTCTTTAGGGTTAGCATGGTCTATAATCCACTTAACTGCATCAGTGTAGGGAAGGATAGCAGGTCTTGCAGCTATAGCGTGGATTTGTGAATCCCTAATATTTTCATAGGCGGGGCGGTCACTCTGAATATCAGTTAGGTCGTCATTGTCAAAGATGGAGTAAATTTTGGACCAATCGATTTGGTATGTCTCAGAAACCTTATTACTGGTGTCGGCAAGGATGCCGAAGTTTGGGTATTTGTTCAAAAGATCTTTCTGAGGAGTTTTGCAGCGAGTGTTGCGAGACATGTTTGAAAAACTGGAGAAATATGATGAATAAATAAACACCAATAAGAAAAAAAACTCAAAATAGCAAAAAACCATGAACAATTGTATAAGAATGTGACATGAAGCCAACCTGTGCAAGCCAAAAAAAATGGCGAAAATGATCCCTGGTAAAAAGTCGTGAAAACAACCCCTAGTAAAAAGTCGTGTAAATGACCCCTAGTAAAAAGTCGCGAAAACGACCCCTAGTAAAAAGTCGCGAAAACGACCCCTGGTAAAAACACACAGTAAAATCCACACAAATGGAGAAAATGACCCTCGGTAAAAACTTGTAGTAAAATCCACACAGTAGGCAATTTTCGAAATGAAAAATGATAAAAGAAAACATAAACAAAATTAAGATATTTATTAATTCCGTTGGGTTAAATTTGGGCTGTAAGATTAAGACAAATCGACGGCTGAGATCTAATCTGGGGAATGCGAAAGACGAGTTGCAGGGGTTTAATTTTTTGGAAATATATAAAACGTTCCTGCAATCTGCAATCCACAATTACGGGTTTTGGGACCACAAATCCAAATAAAAACAAAACAAAGTGCCATCACTTCCTATGATGTCAGTTCTCTCTTTGCAGCTCACACGTGTGAGATTTTGGCGTTCCAAAATAGAGATCAATTCATGTATAACCAGAATGGTCAATATTGGAAAAATATAAATCACGACAAGGGCCGGCTGATCCTTCATTTAGTAGATAATTGTGGACACCAATATCCATCAATTAACCTATATCTAGATAGGTGAACACAAGAAGGATCGGACGACCCTTCTAGCAGTCTAGAACTAGTATGAAAATAATAGTGGGCAGAAGAAGGGTCGGCCGTCCCTTCATTTATGATGGAATTGTGCAAATATTCAACCTACGAAGTATAGGATGTCAATTCATGTATATCCTGAATGGTGTAGATTGCAAAAATACTAATCACAAGAACGGTCGGCCGACCCTTCATAAAAGCTAAAAAAATGGTGGAAATGACCCTTGGTAAAAACTCGCAGTAAAATCCACACAACAGGTAAATTAAGGTTTCCATCTATTCAATGTATGTAAATTCCATTTTTAATACCAGAAATCTTTTCAAATTATCAGGTGGCCTGCATATACTTTCTTCCAATTTTAAGTCTTAGCTCATTTGATCTCATGGAGGAAGAATATACCTTTGAAGTGGGAATTTTTCTTGTATGCATTGGAGCAAGCTTAAACCCCTAGATTTGCTTATATATCAAAGATTCAAAATGATTATAACTTTATCCATATGTGTCATGAGACTTTCCATTGTAGCTCTCTTACCTGATTCTTTGAAGTTTTCTTTGAGCTAGTTGTTAAGTTATTGCATCATTTTTGTTGAACTTAGTCCCAGATAGAATGTTCAGTCACCAAGGTTCTAGAGTCTATTTGAGTCTATCTAAATTAACTTTCCCCCTTGACATTGACCAAGGGGGGAAGGGGGAAACCGAATCATACAGTACTCAGATCCCCATGCATTCCATTTTTTATATTATCTATCCTTTCCTATCATTCTTGCACCTCTAGAAATAAAGGAATTTCTCTGAGCCATCCATCTTGCATGATCGATCTGGTACCATTGATCTTATTCCATGCTTAGACCCATGGCCTTCCGCAGTCTTCAATCTCTCAAACTCCACCTTCCTCGCACCTTAGATCTGCGTAGTTATTATCAACTGTCGATCTATCCCCTGTTCGCATCCTGACCATCCAAAGGTGCGTCCTTTGCCAAGGTTCACGAATTTGGAACATGCCAATACTCCGTGCATGTTCAATCTACAAACTAAACCTCTGCCACTGATGCCTTTCCTTGCCAAATCTGCACCGTCGAAACATGCGGTCCCTACCAAAACTTCACAAATCAAAAAGTCTATTTCCTCGCGCATCTCAAATCACCGAGGTACCTGTCGTCCGTAGATCTGTCCTTCTGCCTGTTGATCTAATTTCCAACTTGCTTGCGGGCTAGAAACACTCTGCCCACGCTTAAACTGTCCTATATTACTTTTGTGAACAACACTTGTGGCCATCGATCTCCGTCAAGATTCTGTAAGTGTCGATCTCCGTCAAGCTTCTGGCTGTCTAGAACTAGTATGAAAATAATAGTGGGCAGAAGAAGGGTCGGCCACCCATTCATTTATGAGGGAATTGTGCAAATATTCAACCTACGAAGTATAGGCTATCAATTCATGTATTTCCTGAATGGTGAAGACTGCAAAAATACTAAGCACAAGAAGGGTTGGCTGACCCTTCATTTAAGCTCGAAAAAATGGTGAGAATGACCCCTGGTAAAAACTCACAGTAAAATTCACACAGCAGGTAATTTTCGAAGATGAAAAATAATAAAAGGAAACAAAAACAAAATCAACATATTTATTAATTCCGTCGGGTAAAATCTAGGCTGTAAGATTAAGACAAATCGACGACTGAGATCTAATCTGTGGAATGCGGAAGAAAAGTTGCGGGGGTTTAATTTTTTGGAAATATATACAATGTTCCCTCAATCCACAATCCGTAATTGCAGGTTGCGGGACTACAACTCGAATTAAAAACAAACCTACGTTTCCACAATCCGCAATCCACATTGCGGGTTGCGGAAACGCATGTCGCAAATCCATTATTCAAATAATTCCCGCATCTGTAATAATTTATAACTAGATAGCCACTTCAACAAGCTACAACATGATATGATGGTGCGTGCATTTTTCTTAAACCATGAATTATGGCAGGTATTCTCTTAAAGCAGTTTTGACTACTTTTTCCATACTTTGTCAATTTCCAAAGTTTCACAAACTTGTCATACTTTTCCAGAATGATGTCAGATTGCAACACTCACTCAATGATAGCACCAGAACACCATCATGTGTCTTTCTAGCCTCATCACACATTCCATGTCATCATACATGCCATGTCATCACTTTCTATGGTGTCAGTATCCAATATCCAACAATTCACCTGTATCCAGACTCGTGAACACAAGAAGGATCGGACGACCCTTCTGGCAGCCTAGGACTAGTATGAAAATAATATTGGGTAGAAGAAGGGTCAGCCGCCCCTTCATTTATGAGGGAATTGTGCAAATATTCAACATACAAAGGACAAGATGTCAATTCATATATATCTAGAATGGTGAAGACTAGAAAAATACTAAGCACAGGAAGGGTCGACCGACCCTTCATTTAAGCTGGAAAAAATGGCGAAAACGACCCCTGGAAAAAACTTGCAGTAAAATCCACACAGTAGGTAATTTTTGAAGATGAAAAATAATAAAAGGAAACAAAAACAAAATCAACATATTTATTAATTTCGTCGGGTTAAATCTAGGTCGTAAGATTAAGACAAACCGACGACTGAGATCTAATCTGTGGAATGCGGAAGACGAGTTGCGGGGGTTTAATTTTTTGGAAATATATAGAACGTTTCCGCAATCTGCAATTGCGGTTTTCAAGACTACAACTTGAAATAAAAACAAACCTACATTTCCACAATCCGCAATCCGCATTGCGGGTTGCAGAAACACATGTCGCAAATCCATTATTCAAACACTTCTCGCAATCCGCAATCATGTATAACTAGATAGCCACATCAACAAGCTATAACATGATATGATGGTGCGTGCATTTTTCTCAAACCATGAATTATGGTGGTCATTCTCTCAAATCATTTTTGACTACTTTTTCCATACTTTGTTAATTTCCAAAGTTTCACAAACTTGTCATACTTTTCCAGAATGATGCCAGATTGCAACACTGACTTAATGACAGCACCAGAACACCATCATGTGTCTTTCTAGCCTCATCACACATTCCATGTCATCATAGATTCCATGTCATCATACATGGCATGTCATCATACATGCCATGTCATCACTTCCTATCGTGTGAGATTTTGGTCTGCCAAAATAGAGATCAATTAATGTATAACTAGAATGGTTAAGACTGGAAAAATATAAATCACAAGAAGGGTCGGCCGATCGTTCGTTTAGTAGATAATTGTGAACACCAATATCCAGTAATTCACCTGTATCTAGACTGGTGAACACAAGAAGGATAGGACGACCCTTCTGGTAGTCTAGAACTAGTATGAAAACAATATTGGGCAGAAGAAGGGTCGGACGCCCCTTCATTTATGAGGGAATTTTGCAAATATCCAGCCTACGAAGTATAGGCTGTCAATTCATGTATATAATGAATGGTGAAGACTGCAAAACTACTAAGCACAAGAAGGGTCGATCGACCCTTCATTTAAAAGAGAAATGAAATTTTTTTAATCTACGAAGGTTTGGACAACAATTCCCCACTACTGAATTTTGCAAAATATGGTAGGGATCGGGACATTGCCTATGTTATAACATGTAAACACTATTTATCCTGACTTCCGACTGCTGACAAGATGGATCGTCTGCCCCTTCTTTTAGTAGATAATTGTGAACACCAATAAATGACAATTCACCTATATCCACAATGGTGAACACAAGAAGGATCAAACCACCCTTCTTGAAGTCTAGAACTATTATGAAAATAAGAGTGGGTAGAAGAAGGGTCGGCCACCCCTTCATTCATTTATCTCGAGCCTCATTCAAAAATGGGGTGTTGGTTAATGACATTTAACTTCAAATGAAAACAAACAAAGTTTCCACAATCCACATTGCGGGTTGCGGAAACGCATGTCGCAAATCCATTATTCAAACAGTTCCCACAATCCACATTGCGGGTTGCGGAAACGCAGAACACAAACATTTACAATACTCTTCCCACAATCCGCAATTGCGGGTTTCAGGCATCAAATCCGCAATTATTGGAAAACATTTACAACCGAAAACTAGAATGGTCAATCATGGAAAAATACTAAGGCTAGTCCGTCATTTCATGTATAACCAAAATGGTCAATAATGGAAAAATACTAAGCACAAGAAGGGTCGGCCGACCCTTTGGTTAGTAGATAATTGAGAACACCGATATCCAACAATTCACTTGTATCCAGAATGGTGAGCACAAGAAGGATTGGATGACCCTTCCTGCAGTCTAGAACTAGTATGGAAATAATACTGGGCAAATCGCATGAATGGGGGGACCATCGAAGGAGAGAACTAGGAGACACTGTGTACTTGGAGACTTGTAATGTTTTACAATCTTTAAAGAATTTCACTTAGTTTCTATTTTACTTTCTTTTGTTATGTGTATCAAGTTTCCTTGATTCATTTTGTTTTTTCATATTACATCTAATAACTCTGTTTTGTATTGTTAAATCATAAAACATATAAATTTGTGTGCTTGATTTATCATTCATATGATTTATATGCAGGTTATGCACCGGTCAATTTCTTTCCTTGATTCATATTGTTTCACATTTTTCAATCACAACGCAGTCATTATCATCATAATTTAATTTGTTAATTATCTCATCATTGACACGACAGTCACATTCTTTTTAATCCTTTGAATAAAATAACAAAGGAATCTTTACTCTTGAAAATATGCATCAACTCTGCTTGGGAATATTTATTCAAAATTGAAGGGCTCAATACAAAATGAGTATCTCTTCATGGGTTCCAACCCTTACTACATTGAGAAAAGAAAACAACTAATCCTTTGAATAAAATAACACCAGAATCTTTACTTTTGAAAATATGCATCAACTCGGCTCGACCATCTTTATTCAAAATTGAAGGGCTCAATACAAAACGAATATCTCTTCACTGGTTCCAACATTTACTACATTGCCAAAAATTGTCTTTTATACATTGTAAAACCTCTCGAGGTGAAACCCTTACTGCTTCATAACTAAAAATAGAAAATTATAAACTAAGTATTACATCCTATTTCGGTCAAAATTTATACAATTTATAAAATTTCTCATAATATAACATTTGATGTATTTCTATTGGCTGTAGCTGCTGACAGGGCCTCTTTCTCAAACAGTAGTTTCAACTATGCAAGGTGTACTTCATTTTCCCATATCTCTCCACTATCTTCCATTGCTCTGTAGAAGGTACCTCATAACTAGTCATCTCCTTGACCAGAACTTTCATCTCTATGTGTGTTAAGTTTAAACCAAATAGACTAGCAAGATCACTAAAAGAAACATAATCACAAGATAGACACATAATTTACCCTGGGAAATCCTCATGGGGTAGAAAACCCAACAAAGCTTTTCTCAATAAGATGATCAACCAAAATACAAGATGTGCTCTCTCCTTCTCTACCTCCTTAGCAGACCTCCCAGACAAGTGCGCTACTTTTCTGAGTTGTACAAGTGTGTCTAATGAGGAGCTCACCTCCTCTATTTATATTAGTTCCCGACTGACTAAAAACCCTAATGGGGCTGACCTCTCCTGGAGAAGTCTAATAACCCCTAAAATATAAGATCAGGGCCGACCCCCACATGGTGGGTCTAATAACCCTAGTTACCACAACCTATCGGAGGAATAATCATCTCCGGATACATAATAGGGTTACCTCAGAGGAATGAAACATCTCCGGAATAATAATGTACAAATATAATATTCTTAGAAGTTACAATATTCAACACTCCCCCTTAACGAGAAGGATATTATAACATCGTCTGCAGGAGCAAGGAGTCATTGACTACATCATACATGATACATCTATAAATCATCGGAAGCTTTCTTTAATTCATCATCATCAGTAACTCAACCAGTTACTGGAACATCAATGTCATCAGCATCGTCATCACACGATCATCAGCATCGACATCATACGATCATCAGCATCGTCATCACACGATCATCAGCATCGTCATCACTCGATCATCAGCATCGTCATCACACGATCATCAGCATGGTCATCACACAATCATTAGCATCGTCATCACACGATCATCAACATCGTCATCACTCGATCATCAGCATCGTCATCACATGATCATCATCATCGTCATTATCAGCATCGTCATCATACGATCATCGGCATCGTCATCATACGATCATCAACATCGTCATTATCAGCATCGTCTTCATATGATCATCGTCATCGTCATCATATGATCATATTACAGGATGATCAATCCTGCTCTCTTTAGGACATAGGTCCATGGATGATGCAATCCTATCATGTACCTTTTGAACCGAGGTCCAAGGACGATCCAGTCCTACCATGTACCTTTTGAACCGAGGTCCAGGGATGATCCAGTCCTACCATGTACCTTTTGAACCAAGGTCCAGGGACGATATAGTCCTGTAATTCAATTCTCGGAGACCTCATGTCTACGGCTCAATTCAAAGGACCAAAGTCCAAGGACGATCCAATCCCCTTACCTGTTCATTCAGGATTTTATTTTCGGAGACATCTTGTCTACAGCTCAATTCAAAGGACCAAAGTCCGAGGATGATCCAATCCTCAACCGTACATTTAGGACCATGTCCAAGGATGACTTAATCCTCAACCGTACATTTAGGACCACGTCCAAGGATGACTTAATCCTCAACCGTACATTTAGGACCACATCCAAGGATGACTTAATCCTCAACCGTACATTTAGGACCACGTCCAAGGATGATTTAATCCTCAACCGTACATTTAGGACCACGTCCAAGGATGACTTAATCCTCAATCATCCACCAAGGACTTTATTCTCGAAGACATATTTTTACGGCTCTCTTTAGGATTGAAGTCCATGGATGATCCAATCCTCACATGTCCACCAAGGACTTCATTCTCAAAGACATATGTCTACGGCTGTCTTTAGGACTGAAGTCCAGGGATGATCCAATCCTCACATGTCCACCAAGGACTTCATTCTCGAAGACATACATCTACGGCTCTCTTTAGGACTGAAGTCCAGGGATGATCCAATCCTCACATCAATATAAATACTAGTATCCTCATCCATACAAGTACATCATTAAAATATGTATTCTCATCAATGCATCAAAGCACATATACATATATCGTGCATCCTCATCAATACATATATCATCATCAATATATAAATCATCAAAACATGTATCCTCATATATCATTAAAGCATGTATTCTTATCAATACATAAATCATCAAAACATGTATCCTCATCAATACATCAAAGCAAATACATAAATAATCAAAACATGTATCCTCATCAATACATAAATCATCAAAACATGTATCCTCATCAATACATCAAAGCATGTATCATCAAAGTAAAAAATAGTGTAAGTGTTCTAAGTGTAAGAAGTCCAAATCTAAATAGTCATAAATAACTAAGGGTGGTAAACATGTATCCTCATCATTAGTGATGATACTACTCCCCCTTTAGAGGAGGGTCTTTTAGAGCTACACCAAGCTTGTCTCGGAAGTGTTCAAATTTCACACGAGACAGGGGTTTGGTTAATATATCAACAACTTGTTATTTAGTACTTATATATTTGAGTTTGATAGCTCCTCTCTGCACGATGTCTCGTATGTAAAAGTATCAGATCTCTATGTGTTTTGATTTATCGTGGAATACAGGATTTTCTGTCATTTTGATGCAAATTTGATTGTCACACATGATCACAGTGGGATCCATCTCTAAATCAAATATTCCAGATAATAGTTTTCGAAGCCATACTGCTTCACAGCTAGTGGAGCAGGCATCTATGTATTCTGCTTCAGCAGTACTGAGAGCCACATTGGATTGTTTCTTGCTGAACCATGAGATCATGGCATATCCAAGACCATAGTACCCACTTGATGTACTCTTTCTGTCTGAGATACTTCCTGCCCAATCAGAGTCTGAGTAACCATGTAAATTGAGATCATGATTTCTAAGATAATATAGACCAAAATCTAAAGTACCTTTTAGGTACCTCATCACATGCTTTGCAGCTATTAAGTGAACCTTTCTGGGTTCTACTAGATACTGACTCAGGGTATTTACGGCAAAGCATATATCTGGCCTAGTATTTGTTAAATACATTAAAGACCCAATGATTTGTCTATATAGAGTTATGTCCACTAATTCTGATGTGTCATTAATTAATAACTTCAAGTTGGAGTCCATGGGAGTGGCCATGGCTTTACACTCCAACATATCAAATCTTTTTAGAATCTCCACAACATACTTACCTTGATTTAGAAAGATTCCTTTTGGTTCTTTCCATACTTCTAGACCTAAGAAGTAGTGCATTAATCCAAGATCTTTCATCTCGAATTCTGAAGAAATCTTCTTCTTGCATTCAATAATCTGTTTCTCATTTCCGGTTAGAAATAGATCATCTACATATAATAGTAGTATAACTGGTTCATCATTCATTACCTTAAGATAAAGATTAGGGTCAGCTTTACTCTTGGTAAATCCCATGCTTGTTAGGAAATTGTCAATCCTTCCGTACCAAGCTCTGGGAGCTTGCTTTAATCCATATAATGCCTTTTTCAGCTTGCATACATGAGTTCTCCCATCTTTAACCTCGAACCCTTGTGGTTTCTCTATGTACACTTCTTCTTCAATTACACCATTCAGAAAAGCTGTCTTGACATCCATTTGATGTAGTTTCCACTTCATCATGGATTGAAGTGCCATGATAGTTCTAATTGAAGTATACCTAGCAACTGGTGCAAATGTTTCTTCATAGTCAATTCCCTCTTTCTGAGAGAATCCTCGGGATACAAATCTTGCCTTATATTTTTCAATGCTACCATCTGCAGCATGTTTTATCTTAAAAATCCATTTGGAGGAAACCACACTTTTATCTTTTGGTTTGGGAACTATATCCCAACCATCATTTTTCATTATTGACTAATATTCTTCTGTCATTGCTTCTACCCATTCTTTCTTTTGAGCTGCTTCTTCATAGCTAGTAGGATGTTGATCCACAAGATCACACATCAAGGCTACATAGTTGGATACTAGCTTTGGTTTCTTTCTTTCTCTAGTGGAGCCTTCAGGAGCTCCATATCTTTCGGCTCCTTGAATAATGTCTCTAGCCCATGCTGGCCTTCTTTTCCTAGATAAATCTGAAATAGGGGGTTCTTGTGGTTCTATCATGTCATGATCCTCTGGAGTATCATCTTCAGGAATGTGCACAGCTTCTGTGATTCTAGGAGGTGTATCTTCTTCATAGATTTCTTCAAGTTGACACTTCCTGGATTTCTTGAGAGCTGCTTCTTCATCAAATGTTACATCTCTAATTATTTCCATATGATGAAAACCTGGTATGTATATTCTGAAGGCTTTGGATGATTCACAGTATCCAACAAATATTCCCTTCTTACCAGAAGGATCCAACTTGGTTCTCTTTTCTTTTGGAATGTGAATGTACACAGGACAACCAAATATTTTGAGATGACTTACCTCAGGCTTCTTTCCTATGAACACTTCTTCTGGAGTTTTGAATTCAAGAGCACTATGGGAAAGTCTATTCTGCACATAGACTGCTGTCCTAGCTGCTTTAGCCCATAAATACATAAGTAGCTCTTGATCATGTATCATAGTTTTTACAGCTTCCATTATGGTTCTATTCTTTCTTTCAGCCACCCCATTTTGTTGGGGATTGTAGGGAGTGGTTAGTTCCCTCTTGATTCCAGCTTCCTTACAAAAGTCTTCAAAGTCCTTTGAAGTATATTCTCCTCCATTATCTATTCTGAGAATCTTGATTTTATTTTCTGAGATATTTTCTATTAAGGCCTTGAACTCTTTGAATTTTCCAAAAACTTCATTCTTACCTTTTAGAAAGTATATCTATTTCTTCCTTGAATAGTCATCAATGAATGAAAGATAGTATTCAAAACCACTTAGGGAAGTGGTGGGCATTGGGCCACATACATCTGAATGTATTAGCTCCAAAATGTTCTTAGTCTTTGTTTCACTTTTTGGAAAAGGGTTCTTGATATTCTTCCCTTTTTCACATCCTTTGCATGAGCCATTATGATCAAACTTTAAGTCTGGTAAACCTATGACCACCTTGCTTACATAGGGTAGGGCTTTATAGTTACTGTGAGCTAATCTTCTGTGCCATAGCTCACTGGGGCTAGATGTTTCATGAGCAAGGGCAACTTCTGTATGTCCCTTGAGCTTATAGAGGCCTCCTTCCTCTTCACCAATGACAACTGCATCTTCAATAGATTTTCCTTTGGGCCACATAAGTACTTGACCATCTATGAAGGCAACTCTAAAACCTTTCTTATCTAGTGCTGAGATAGAGAGTAGGTTTTTCTTCAATCCTGGCACATATAAAATTTCTTTCATCTTCAAGGGTGTTCCAGAATCTAGCTTGTAGCTTGCTTCACCAATCCCCTTGATGGGATATTGGTAATCATCTCCAAGAGATACCTTTTGTGTAGAAGACTTTTCTTCAAGATTTGAGAAAGTGTTTCTTTGACCTGTCATGTGCTTAGAGGCACCACTATCAATGAGCCATGTATCTTCTCCAGGAGATACAGATCCAGAGAGTGCAGAGAATAGGACATATTCTTCTAGATCTTCTTTCTTTACTTTAGATCTTTTCCTTTGAGGCCTTTCCTCTTCCTCTTCTTCTTCTTCTTCCTCTTCTTCTTCTTCACTATCATCTTCTGCCATATGTGCATGGTGTCTTTTGTGTACAAATTTCTTCTTCTTTTGTGAAGGACAAAATTTGGTAATGTGTCCTAGTTTAAGACAATTGTAACACTAGACTGTGGAGAGATCTCTTACTGGATTGGGTCCTCTATTCTTTTTAAATTTTGAAAAGTGTTGAGATCCTTTGTGGTCAACTTTCTTGAAGTGACCCATTCTTCTTCTCTTGGTGTGAGTAGCCAAGGCTTGGTCATCCTCCTTGAGAAGTGCTTCTTTGTTGGCTACCCTAGACTCTTCTTGAACACAATCCTCCCATACTACATCAAACTTCATACTTTCTTTTCTGGTACACATAGTTTGTATAAATGACTCCCAAGGTCTAGTGAGACCATTTAGAGCAGTCATCACAAGTTCATATTCATCAAGAGTATCACCAATGGCATCTAGTTTCTCCTTGATTTGGGAGACCCTTGAGAAATAATCTTGAATGGATTCTCCTTTGTTCATCTTGGTACTCTTCAAATGAGGTCTTAGGTTCATTTTCCTGTTGATGTTCTTTCCCTCATACATTCTTCCTAGGGCATCATACATTTCCTTTGGAGTTTTCTTGGAAGCCACTTGGGGAATCAAGTGGTCCTTAATGGAATCAGCTATGCTTCTCTTTGGCTTCATCCTTGATGTACTGAGCAAGATCATTCTCTTCAAGAATGAGACCAATTCTGTATTTCCATGCCCGGAAATTCTCTATACCTTCTAACTTGTCTTCAAGCTTAGTGCTTGGAGCCATTTTCTCTTGGGGGAGTCCAAGAGACAAGATATAGAACAATACTTACTTGGAAACTTTAATTTTTTTACTTTTCCGGATCTTGGGACAAAATTTCTGGTTTATCGCACTTTTGGTAAAACTAGGGTTTGACTTTCCCGGAGTTCTACCCAACCAAAAAGTTCGATCTAGGGCTCAAAAGATTGGTTTTGAGAAGGGCTATCCAACCATGTAATCAGAATTCAACAATACCAACTTTTTGCTGAAACCAATTTTTGGTTTATCACACTTTTGGTAAAACTAGGGTTTGACATTCCCGGAGTTCTACCCAACCAAAAAGTTCGATCTAGGGCTCAAAAGATTGGTTTTGAGAAGGGCTATCCAGCCATGTAATCAGAATTCAACAATACCAACTTTTTGCTGAAACCCTAATTTTCACTAGAGAGAGAGAGATATTCTTACCTTGTGAAAGATGTCCTATTCAAGCTAGCTCTGATACCATGTTAAGTTTAAACCAAATAGATTAGCAAGATCACTGAAAGAAACATAATCACAAGATAGACATAGAATTTACCTTGGAAAACCCTCATGGGGTAGAAAACCCAGCAAAGCTTTCCTCAATAAGATGATCAACCAAAATACAAGATGTGCTCCCTCCTTCTCTACCTCCTTAGCAGACCTCCTAGACAAGTGTGCTACTTTTCTGAGTTGTACAAGTGTGTCTCATGAGGAGCTCACCTCCTCTATTTATATTAGTTCCTGACTGACTAAAAACCCTAATGGGGCCGACCTCTCCTGGAGAAGTCTAATAACCCCTAAAATATAAGATCAGGGCCGACCCCCACATGGTGGGTCTAATAACCCTAGTTACCACAACCTATCGGAGGAATAATCATCTCCGGATACATAATAGGGTTACCTCGGAGGGATGAAACATCTCCGGAATAATAATGTACAAATATAATATTCTTAGAAGTTACAATATTCAACAATGTGATCTGCAATGGAAGTTGTAGGAATCTTTTCAGCTATCGTGGCCAACTGGTTTACAATTTCAAAGTTAAGGGAGAGTTTCTTTAGTAGAATTTTCCCTGTTAGAACATGAGTCAAACCTTGAAATTGCTCATGGTTCCTCCCGATGTTATATAGTAAATCCTTATATTTGTCCTTGGAAATTAACTCATTATTTTCATCCCAAAAAGAAGGCAGTCCCATTAGTGTATTACCTTTTCAAATCCCTTTTTGAACGCTTCAACCTGTTCCTTCATCTATTATGCGCTATCCTGAACATTCTCAATTTGAGAATGTTTCCCAAGGACTCTCCTAGCCCAAGTTATGACTATTACCCTGTTTTCGATAGCCATTGCTTTCAGATCACCTTCTGTCAGAGTATTTAAGAAACTTAGGGTATCCTGGGCTGTATCTTTTGGTATCTTATCTAAAACTTCTCTCATTGCTTTACAGCTTTGTAAGCTATCATTTGCTATGGCTTCCTTTGTCTTCATAAAATCTAAATAAGGCCTCAATTTTGTATCCTCATCGATGATTGAATCCCAAATCAAATGCTTTGCACCTTGCAATGCTAGTTGTCCTGTCACTTGACCTATCATCCTCTGAATTCTGCCTACCAAATCTTTATTGTTTTTTGTCAACTCTTTTATTTCATTTTCCTTTTTTTGATTTTACTCTTCTAGTCTTTGTTTTTCTTCTTTTAGTTATATGATCTCCACCTCTTTCAAGTTAACTTGGGACATAGCTTGAACTATATCATCTGTGCTTGCTTCTTTGTTGCCTTGATCTGTTCCTTGCTTCTCTTGTGCTTTATTTTCCAATTTGGCCTTTAGATCTTCAATTTTAGTATTAAGACTCGATCTATCTTTCTCCCAATTTTCCTCTTTTTCCTCAAACTTGAGGAATTTAGCAAGACAGTCATCGAATTCTCAAGATAAAGTTTTTTTTCTTCTTCTAACACAGTTAATTCAGAGGCTTGAATTATCTGAGTTGATGGAATTCTAACCTTTTGCTGAAGTAACTGGATATTCTTTTCTTTCTCAGCTAAAAGCTTTTTAATTGCCTCCCCTCTATTTGGTTCATCATTTCTCTTCACTAGGTCATCTTGCAATCTTTTTATTTGCAACTGATGAGCTTTGTTCTCTGTTTTCTCTTGGCTCAACTAGATTTGCAGCCTGTTCACGGTTTTTTGTAGTTTTTCCACTGTTAAAGTAGCTTTCATCATATCAGCATAAAACACCTCTCTAGTCTGTCTGTGTAGGTGAATTTTATCAGGGGCTGTTATCTTTTGCAAATTCAATTTCATTTATGTGAACTTATCATCAGACGATACAACCAAATTCAAAGTATTTTTGTCTAGATCTCTGCTAGTCATCAGAGTAATTTCTGAATCAACAACATTCCTAACTTCTGGAAACAACTTATGCATTGCTTCTGACTGCTGTTTGTCTGTCTTTACCATATTTTACACATATTTCATCTCTTGAATGAAATTTGCTAGAATCACTTGCAGCTCTTGCTTCGTCAAATTCGTATTCCTGTACTTGAATTCCCGACCCTTGGTATTTTTATTTCTTCATTCCCTTTTCTTTGTCAGATACAACTACTTCATCTTTCTAGCTTGATTTTAATCTTTTGGATTATCTTTCCTCCTCCACCTGCATATCAGTACTTTCATAAAAACTTCTTTTACTTGTTGCTTCAACCTTTCCTGGGGTAGGTATCATCCGAGGTACCAAATCAGCTGAAAATTTATCCAAGGTAGAAGGATTAGCGTGAGAACTTCCCGAAACTTCTGTGTCTGATTCATATTGTAGTAAATTTGCCATATTCACCAATCCTTCAACCTCTTGGTGATCAAAGGCTTTATTTTTGTTTTCTTTCCTTCTGTCAGAAATAACATGACAAGGATCATAATTAATACCTATCGCTTTCCTAAAACTCAGTGCTTCTAAATGTTTTTGTACAAAAGGGAGAGCATTCTTGTTCTTGATGATAAAATGACCAATTTTTAAAGGTAACTTTATATCTGTAGCTTTCTTGAAATGTAGAAAATGGTCATTTTCTACTATCAATTTTTGTCTAATAAAATCCAAAGCAAAAACTCTCGAAGTCAAAAAGGCTGGTATAATATAGGGCTCCTTATCATATCCATAAAGTCTAATTACTGTATCTTGCTTCCCTAAAAACCAGTCTCCAATTGCTTTTTTTGGGCTTAGTTGCATTAGGGTCTTCATCTATGATAATACTCTAGGCAAATTTTCTCCAAACATCAATCTGTATACTTTTGATAAAATAAAATTCATAAAATTAAACATACTGTCTTCCACTGTTTCTGAAAACATAGATTGTGGGAAATGTAAATCTTTTCGACTGCTAAATAGGAGCATTTTCATCAGGTGTGTCTGTAGTCTGAAATGTCTCGAAGTGTGGAAATTCACTAACTGAGAGTGGATGTTCGAAGCCAAGAATTCATCAAATTTAAGGTAGGGCACTTGACTATAATCCATTTCTGGTTTAGCAACACTTAATCTAAAAAACAAACTTAACTGGACCTCTGTGACCATGGAAACATCATCAAACCCTAAAAGCTGTGAAATGAGTGACAAAACTAACTGTGAATTTTCATCAAAGAAATTAATGTCAAGTGGATAGGGGATGTTATTAATGGCAAGGCCAGGTTTCAGACAACTGTTCATGAAGGTTTGTTTGGTCTCAGGGGATGACTCTCTGTACTGGCTAAATAGGGCTTCTTCGACAAAATATTCTTGGTGGTGGGAGGAAAACAAGGGTATTGCTAGAGCTTTCGTAACAGTAGACACATTTACACGGCAAAGAATCTTCTTTCGTGATGACTTCATAATGACTCTTTGATTTTAAGAATAATTTACTGCACACCACGAAATGAATTCCGGAAACCCTGAATTTTGTTTGGGACATAAATAGATAAAACGAGACTTATAAACATTGTGCACATCCAAATTTTGTTTATATAAACCCTCCAACTTGCTTTTGATTTCTGAAACTGAGAATTTAACCATTATGGGGTCACAAATGTCACTATCTCTGCCCACTAGGGTTTCTCCTATCCTTATAGTTTCAACGTTCTGAAAGATGGTTTCACTACTTCCTTTCATTATGTAAACAATTCTAGTTACTTTCACGAGTTAAGAGGAGATACCTGGCACAGACAGGTTGAATAAACTATGCTATGTCGCTTTCGAGCAACACATACATGTTCCAATCCTCCGCCGTTTGCAACAAAAAAGTCAAATTTTGACGTGCCTTTCTCTTTTATACACCACCGAAGGTGGTTTCGCAATGCGGGATGGTGGTTTTCTTTACCGCTTTCTCTGATTGCAGAATGATGTGGAGACGACACGCGTACAGTGGTATGGTATTTCGCAACCACTCAGACCTCCATTATGTTGGGCATGTTGGTGGCGCAGAAAGATTATGGACCGTCGATCTAAATGCCTTTATAGAATAGTCATTGATCTAACCACCCTTTTATCATTCTCCCATGAGGTACGGTGGGAATTTTCCCAAGACCACCTGAACCAGTTTTCCAACACTTGGTCATTTCCAAGAATTTCTCCAAGGTTGATCCTAAAACCCTATTTTGGCAGACTTATAACTTTCTCCTAAGAAATGATTAAGGAAAACTGAGACCATGAATAGATAGCCACTTCAACAAGCTATAGCATGGTATGATGGTGCGTGCTTTTTTCTCAAACCATGAATTATGGCGGGCATTCTCTCAGAGCAGTTTTTTCTACTTTTTCCATACTTTGTCAATTTCCAAAGTTTCACAAACTTGTCCAGAATGATGTCAGATTGAGACACTGAATTAATGATAGCACCATAACACCATTGTGTGTATTTCCAGCCTCATCACACATTCCATGTCATCATACATCCCATGTCATCGCTTCCTATGGTGTCAGTTGTCTCTTTGAGGTTCACACATGTGAGATTTTGGCTTGCCAAAATATAGATCAATTCATGTATAACCAGAATGGTCAAGATTAGAAAAATACAAATCACAAGAAGGATCGACTGACCCTTCGTTTAGTAGATAATTGTGAGAATGAATATCCAACAATTCACCTATATCCAGACTGGTGAACACAAGAAGGATCGGACGACCCTTCTTGCAGTCTAGAACTAGTATGAAAATAATATTAGGAAGAAGAAGGGTCAACCGCCCCTTCATTTATGAGGGAATTGTGCAAATATTCAACCTATGAAGTATAGGATTTCAATTCATGTATATTATGAATGGTGAAGACTGCAAAAATACTAACCACAAGAAGGGTCGACGGACCCTTCTTTTAAAAGAGAAATGAAAAAATATTTAATCTACAAAGGTTGGGACAACAATTCCCCACTACCAACTTCCGTAGTATATGGTAGGGATTGGGAAATTGCCTAAGTTATAACATCTAAAAAATATTTCTCTAGACTTCCAACTGTCGACAAGAAGGGTCGGTCGTCCCTTCTTTTAGTAGATAATTGTGAACACCAATATCCGACAATTCACTTGTATCCAGAATGGTGAACACAAGAAGGATTGAACCACCCTTCTTGTAGTCTAGAACTATTATGAAAATAATAGTGGGAAAAAGAAGGATCGACCGAGCCTTCATTCATTTATCTCGATCCTAATTCAAAATGGGGTGTTGGTTAATGAAATTCAACTTCAAATGACCGTCATATTATTCAGACACCGATTCATTGGATAAATTGTATATTTTTTACAACTTCAAATGGCCATCATAATTATCATATCAGAACACCGCAAAAACCAATTTCAAAAGTGGCAATATCAAAAGAAAAAGTATGGTTTTGGAACCTGGATTTGGCACTTTGGAAACAAATTTGGCAGTTTTGGAACCGGTTTGGTCACTTTTGGAACTGTATTTGGCACTTTTGGAACCGGTTTTGGCTCTTTAGGAACCAGTTTTGTCACTTTTGGAACCTTGATTTGGCACTTTCGGAATCGGTTTTGGCACTTTTGGAATTAGTTTTGGCACTTTCGGAACCGGTTTTGGCACTTTTGGAACCTGGATTTGGCACTTTTGGAACCTGGATTTGGCACTTTTGGAACTGGATTTTGCTTGATTTTGGAGTTTAGAAAGGCTGTTTTTGACCCGTCTTCAAAGTGACTTGGACTAGAATAAGTCCAAATTTAATGAAATTGACGTTAAATCTTCAATTATGTCATATTGTAGATCTAACTTCGGTGAATTTTGGACAGGTTGAGTTTGCTTGAAAGGCTGAGGATTATTATTTCCTTTACTTGGAGTTGAACTTGATGCTCCGGGAGTACCCATTGATGTTCTACTTCATGTGTTATAGGCATGCTAACCTGAAAGAGGGTTTCTGATTTCAACATCCTTTATCAAACTATCCCAAAAGTGACTGTTAAATTATTGTGGTTCTTGAAATTCCTCTTAATTTTCAGAATGTTCCTCTTCTTCATTATCAACAACTTCTTGATTTGAAGAGGGTCCAGGCATAGACAGGACTGCATGGATAGTGTTAAATATCTCCTCATTGACTTCTATATTAGGAGGATAATTTGGTTTATTATTGGTAGCAGGATTTTGTCTAAATTAATTCCTAAAGTAGCCTCTAGAAGAAGAACCTTATGAATTAGTTTTCTTCAATCCTACCACTTCATTAGTTAATGCTCTGATAGCGTTTTGAAGTTTCTCAACATTAAATGCCTTATCTTTATTTGAACTTGATCTTTCTATTTTCTTTCGAGGAAAGGTATCAACTTTACCACTTCTTTCAGGTTCATATGTCATGGAGTTTTTCTCGACTTTAATAGCCTCCTCAAAAGTTTTAACAAGTGTCACATTGTTAGCTTGTTTAACAAACATCCCTAAATATTTCGGCACGGCCGAAGCATAATTTTCTATAATGATATCCTTGGGTGGTTGAGAGGTGACAATAATTTTGTTTTTCAAAGTGAGAAATCTCTAATTAAAGTCTTTAATTCGCTCTTTATTCTCCATCTTGATTTGAGATAACTCAAGATCCAAAGTAGCAGGTGTTTTATCCTCCCTGAACTTATCGAGGAAAGCTTTGTTAAACTCGGCCCAGTTTGTGATTGAACCTTGAACTAAAGAAAAGTACCAAGTTGATGCTCTTCCTTCAAACGTCAAAGGGAACAAACTAAAAACTACATCCTCATGTTGTACGTTCATGGTTTGGACGACTAAAATAAACTTGTCCACATGAACCTCAACTAGTTCCTTGTTATCTAGATTAAACTTCGAAAGAAGTTTGCCTGGATGTTTAGGCAATGGATGTTGTACGCCGAGTACAGCCACAACACTTGTTCTTAGCCACATAAGTGGTGGGTTTGGTGGAGGAATAGGTGGAGAATTAGCAGGAGGGCTACCCCCTCCACCAAGTACATTTCTAGCCATATTATCTTCTTCGAAATATGAAGAACTATCTTCATTAAAAGGCCTTGGAGTATTAGGTGGGGAATCTGGAGGTGAAGGTGGTTGACCAAAACTGCCTATGGTAATAAAACTTTGTGAAGTGTTAGTTCGAGTTCCCCTGGAGTGACCTCTAGCTTGGTGAATTGGAGTCCCTGACTGTAAAATATTAGTTTCTGATAATTCTTGAGGTATTGTGGTTAACTGAGTATTATGTCGATGTCATCGAGGTAATCCGTAATCTAAAGGTGACAGACCAGTTTGATGAGCATAAGTTCTAATGAGTATTCGTTGCGATTCTTCTAAGACACAGATATTATGTTCAGGGGTGTAAGGGGATGTATTATGGTCTCGTTCTAGAATACTCCTTACAGTATCACTAAATGGAGAACTGCTGAATTTTGTTTGTGAAGTAATCACCAAACCGAGAGTGGTGGTGTTTTGTGAATTGGTTTGTAATGGAGGGAATTGACTGGTTGAAGAATTATCGTTAGTTATTTCAGCCATTAATCATTTTCAGGCCCTCCTTCTAGCGCTATTTGTTGGCCATATTTTTTGAATGAGTCTAACAAAGGAAGATTAACCCACACAAGTCGCTTATTGCAGCTTCTGGTGTGTTTGAATTAGTTAATCTTCTCAGGTTGTGGTCCTGCTACCATCTAAGTTTTCACTCTTTTAGGCAGAGTACAACCACTTAAACTTAGATAAAGTAGATCCTAATTTAAATATTTAAACTAATCTATTTGCAAACTATGAATATTTTCCTATAAAAAAAATATTGATTGAAACCTAACTGTTTATACCTAATTTATGTGTTTCTCTCTGAAGGAGAGTCTCTGTTTTGTTTGATTTTCGAAACAAATATAAACAACTAACTAAAAAGATGACCCTTTTAACAACTGCTAAATTAAGCTAGAAAGTTTAATCTTAAAAAAAAACTTTGAATTAAACCTAATCTACTTTTCCCTAGATCTCAGCTGAGAGCATATCTATTAATTATATTAACAGTCTATTGACAGTTATAAATAACAAAGACAGATGAATAGTATAACTTTAGATAGATAACTATCAGAGTTAATATTATTAATAATATCTCTGTTTAATAAAAAAATTTATGATTAAAGAAGAATAAAATAAGAAATTATTTTATTATTCTTTAACATAATAGCCAATGGAAAATTAATGTTCAACACTTGAGTATTTGAATGTGAAGTTGATTAACTAGTTAATCAAAAGACCTGTGAAAATACAGATATGATTAATTAACAAGTTAATTAATAAAATACTACACAATCAAACTCATTAATGAAAATCGAATGAAATGACATGTACAATATTTGCATCAAACAGAAAAATGTTATGCAATTAGAGTATTTAAAATAGCATTCATACAAATATATCACAACATAAGTGTGCTTGGATAAATTTGAGAAAGTCTATTATAGAAATATATATATATATATCTATATATATATATATATATATATAAAACTGAAAAAAAAGTGTTACCAGTTTTGAGATACATGCTCGAAAATATCCAGGAAGGAAACTTCAATAGAATAGTTGCAGCAAATAGTATATCTTAACTTCAATATCCATCAACCCTAACCTAAGAAAAGTTTGTGTCTTATATACATGAAGATCACCAACTACTTGGAGATTTTGCTAGGACAAATTTACAAAAATAGAATAATCTGTTTCTCAATAGTTGTTGAGATAAAAAAAATAGTTCCTTCATTCATTCTGTCAATGAGATTATTTAAGCAACACCCAATAAAAAGGGGCACCTGGAAAATATGAGCATTGGATGAGGTGAATCAATTTCCCATATGACTCCTACACGTCCCAGCTGCTTCAATGAACCAAAATGCATCTAGTAATTGCACACGCCATCTGTCAGCAAAAACCATCGTCCAATCCAACACATACAAAAACATGTATATCTGCAATAACCAATTAATAGCATATTAAATTTCTTTTAAGAACCATTAATAAATAAAATGAAACAATAGTAAATGAGTTATAAGCATGCCCACTGAATCTTCGATTCTATGGGTATGCTAATTAAAAAAAACACTTATTATCTGATAAAAAATCAAAACCTATCAAATGCAAACAAAATCATTTTAAGTTGTAATGTGCAATTTGGAAGCTTGTCGCACCTTAGATAACCTGGCCTAGAGTTTCATAATTTTATCCCTTTCTTGTTCTTCCCGTTTGAGTAATCATTCATTAGCTACGGCTACGGATCGTTTGACTGCTTTATGCTTATCTTTCTTCAATTTCAACTCTTGCCACCTGTTTACCCATGGCAATAATTCACTCTTAAGAGATTTGATTTCATCTTTCATATCTGACACATTGGCATATGATTCCTTCAAATCTGTCTTTAAATCAACAATTTTGTCTTTTAATATCTATTTAAGGGTTAATTGAAACTCTTCTTCGCTTCTAACATGTGACGAGTCACCAACGAACGAGGGCCTCTGTTCGGATCTAAAAGGGGAAGACTGATCAATGAATTCATTGTTAGATGGCATAATGGAATGATTCATTCCAATATTCTGTCCGTTAGTATCAGGAGAGATCTCATGAATTGGATATAACTCATCATATTCACTATCTATTTTGATCAGAGGAGACTCCTTCTACTGTTGAGTAGTAACTGGAATGGAAACTGTAGCCATGCTATGAGTGAACCGTCGTCTACCAACGAAAACTGAACCCTTTTTTTTAGAGTCTCTTTCATCACAAAAAACCTTTGCTAACTATTCAAGCTTCCGTGTAGGTGCATCGTGGCATTTTTTAGATGCGCACAAGTCAGCTAAGAATTTAGGAGCAACAAGGTTTGATCGCTCTTTAACTACAGATCCTCCTACATCCTCTGTAAGCAAATTAACCCCCTGAAATTGGATTTGTTCTAATACAGGATCAGATGCATCATTTGTTTCAGGTATCGGCGGTCCCTTACGTTTTCTACAAGTCTTGGGAAGCAGAGTAGGCCAATATTGTGTTACTCCAAATCCGTTTTCAGTTAAGAATTCATCCATTTACCAACAGAAATTAACTGATGTTGAATCAAGATTTTAATGAGGCCATGGTGGAACAAGCTCCCCTCAGGATCACCTATTGTAGTCTGTACCATAAGGGCCATTCGTTTAAACTATTGAGAAAATAAATGGGCAATTTGATTTTGGGACCCTTTAAAGCCATCGATACTCACAGGTGATATAAATGAATTTGTGAATAGCGGCCATCACAAGAGACGTACGTTACTATGATATCGTAGCATTTTCTCCACTGGGGTTTTAAGAACTTGGCAGAAATGCAATATTTAAGATCTGAACTTTCATGCAATGGAAAGAGAAACGATTCACATTTCTTCCTATCGACCTTTCCTCCTTTAAACCAATGCTCTCCAGTTTGGGGAAGTTTTGTTGCCTGAGAAATTGTATCCTCATTCACAAATAGTTTAAGATTCCCAATCTGTGCAACCCCTTCTTTAAAGCTCCTGGAAAATTTACATTATGACCACTGAAACGCTTGAAAAATGAGCCCTATCCTATCTATTCAAACAACGCAACAATTTCTTGGTCAACCTATACTAGTTTGGGTCCCGATACCTCAAAGTGACTGAGAGGCACCATTTCCCTAACACTACAGCTCTAAACCGGGGTTGAAATTAAGGCAAATGTGAAAATGGAAGGGATAGGGATACAAGTGAAAGATATTAGGGGAACTATCAAATCTCCACTCAGCTCGTCTGCAGTAAAAATTAAAACCCTACAACTTGTCCTAACAACCATGGTTTCGAATGATGAGATTAAGTGCTAAAACTTCATGCTATTAATTTTGACGCTATATAGATAGGATCATAATCACGAAAACTTCCAAATAATCATTAAGAAACTGATCCCTCTGTAACCAAAACTTTGATATCCAAAATAATGCGATTCTAGGGTTCAATAATCAAGCCAAATAGCACGAAGAATGAAGTCATGATGATATAGAAAATATAATGATGAACCTGTACATATATCATAAATGATAATGGTTATCAAAGATTTGTGAATGGATTGAAATGACACTATTTGTATGTTAGATCAACAAGTGTTGATATATTGATTCGTGTATCGAATCCAAGTTAGGATAGGCACTAGATATTTATATGATTTCGATTTTGTATGAATGTTCATCATATTTTAGGTAAGATTCAAAATGAAAATCGAATTATTTGTTTAATCATAGACTTAATATTTTAATATTTTTCAAATGCATAGACATAGTTTTAAAAGATTTGTAATGTTTTAAATGTTAAAACATATTCATTAGGGTTATAATATAAGATGAAACAAATTTATTAACCCAAACAATATATATCAAAACATAAAAATCAACGATAAATACTTTGTCTAGAATTTCAAATCAAACCATTAAAATCTTAATGAAACTTGAAAGAGTTCATGTCAAAAGATGTTAAATTAAGCTAATTCGATTTGATCAAAAGATGAATTTTAACAAGCTATAGATCGATTATCTTAAAAAATATATATAATTAGAAAATACAATAATGAGAAATTGATTATATATAAATTTAATTTAAAAAATTACTAAATGAATCAACTGCATAAGTGATATTTTAGACAACTCAGATAAAAAGGATTTCCAAGATTTCAACTCGATCAATAAATCTTCCCTAATTGAGAGTACCTTCAAAGTCAAAGATTCTGAAGGCCCTCTTTAATAATTTTAAAAAATTGATTAAATAAAGGAACTGATCAAATTTTATTAAGTAAAAACAAAAATAAAAATGGAGAAGGTTGTTTCCTTCCAACAAAGTGGGGCCCAAAAAATAGTATCTCTCATCCAAGGAGGGTGCATTCACCAAGTGGGGCCCACCAAACCCTCATGAGGGTTCACTAGAGAAAGAGGGGTCCACTACCCATGAACAAGGTGTAATAGTAAATCCATAGGTCAAAATAATCAATAATAGGGTCCAAAAACTAATGCTAGGGAGAGAAACAACTCCTAGTCCCCAACCCCCTCACATGTGGAAACCATGTCCTCCCATTCTCGTTGTAGTCCATGTTGAGCCAATTATTTTTATCAAACAATAATAATAACAGTAATGTCCAAGTACATAGTCCCAACACCTTGTGCCACAATAAGAAAGCAAAATAATAATTACATATGTACGGGGTTTAAACATTGGGGTATTACATTCCCCTCCCCTTTAAAACAATGCATCATCCTCGATGCATACTTATTACATACATGCCTTCACAAAATTTCAAAAAATATGAGGGTATGCCTCCCTCATAGCATCCTTTAACTCCCAAGTGGCATCTTCAGGATTGTAGTGGGTCCATTGGACATTTACCTGCCTAATCTCTCGATTCAGGAGAAACTTGACCTTTCTTCCTAATATGGAATCTTGTTGTACACGAAAATACCCTTCTGGTTCCACCCGAATGACATTCCAATCAATCACATGATTAAAATTAGGTATATACTTTTTCAACAAAGAGACATGATATACGTGATGTACTTTTATGCATAAAGGTAATGTAATATCATATGCAATGGTCCCTATCCTAGCTAGGATATCAAAGGGTCCATATTATCTAGTAGCTAGCTTGGAACAACACCCTAAGTTCAAGGAACTCTTCTTGGGTTTGACTTTAAAAAAGACATGATCTCCAACTTTAAATTGTCTGTCAGTTTTTCTATGACCTGCATAACTTTTCTGTTTGTCTTGAGCTTCTTTCAAATTCTGCTTGATTTTAACCGTATGATCTTCCATGTCCTTCAGAAGTTTAGGTTGAATGATGATTCTATCTGTTGGATTATCCCAACTGATAGGAGTATTTCACTTCCTCCCATATAATGCCTCAAAAGGACTCATCTTTAGAGAGGCATGATATCCATTATTATAGAAAAAATCTACCAAGTGTAAATAATCCTCCCACTTGGTGTTCGGGTACACAGGGTACTACCAAAGGACCGAACACCAAGAGCAACCACATCACATAAACAGATCACAGATCAACACACTGATGTTTTGACGTGGTTTAAACCCTCTTGAGGGAAACACTCCACGGTCCCGGCCAAATAGCTTCTATGGGACAATTTATTATGAAAATAAAGAAAGGTACAAATGAGCTTCTCATAATCGATCAACTAAACAATGACCCTCCATGCTCTTTAAATAGAGATCATGGACCAATCGGGTGTTAAGCCACGGATCAAGGTTAGGTTTGATCTAAGAGAAGTTGAGTCGTCAGATCACTCTATGTCGGGAACATATCGTGACCGTTGGATTAAATATTTACAAATGCATACTAAAGAAACACACTATCCCTAACGGATATATTACACAAGTTGATCTTAACTAACTCCTAAGTGTCTAAATATCCTAACATCCCCCCTTAAGAACAAATTGGTATAGGATTGAAGGATTTACAAAAGTGACACTATTAGGAGAAGGAAGGAGGCATTAGAGACTATCCCCCCTTAATGACAAGTTCCTGAACTCCTAACATAGATCGAAGTTTAGAAAAATTCGCTTCTGTAAGAGACTTGGTGAAGATGTCTGCAACTTGATCATCTATAGGGCAAAAGAGCACTTCAAGAACACGATCATGAACAAGATTTCTGATGAAGTGCATATGTAGCTCAATGTGTTTGTTGCGTTGATGTAGAATTGGATCTTTGGCAAGCTTGATGGCACTTTGATTGTCGTACCAAAGTGGAGTAGGCTGTTGCTGCTCGAATCCAAACTCTGAAAGGATCTGTCAAAGCCATAAAGCTTCCTGATTGACATTAACTGCTGCTCAATATTCTGCCTCTACTGAAGAAATAGCAAGAGCTTTTTGTTTCTTACAAGCCCAAGTAATAGGTCCAAATCCCAGACTGAAAACATAACCTGCAATAGACTTTCGATCATCAGGATCGCCGGCCCAATCTGAATCAGTGAAACCAACCAACAAAGGTTTCCCCCCTGTACTGTAATGAATCCCAAACTGAACTGTACCTTGAATATATCGAAGTATTCTTTTAGCGGCTTTCCAGTGACTTTCATGAGGTGTCTGCATATAACGGGAAACACAAACAATGGCAAAGGAAAGGTCAGGATGGGAATGAGTCAAGTATAAGAGACTACCAACAAGCTGACGATACAAGGTGGCATCGACTTCAGGTGAAGTACAAGTGGCAGAAAGTTTGACTCCAGACTAGAAGGGAGAAGGGGCTGGTGTACAATCTTCCATGTGAAAGCGACGAAGAAGGTCACAAGCATACTTAGACTGTGAAAGAAAGATTCCTTCTTTGGTTTGCAGGACTTGGAGACCAAGAAAATAATGCAAATGTCCTAAGTCTGACATTTCAAAATTTTGTTTAAGACTAGATTTAACATGGGTTATAAGCTTAGGGTCACTACCAGTAAGAATAAGGTCATCAACATATAGAACAAGTATGATGAGATGGTTTCCTACTTTCCTGGTATAGACATTGGGGTCAGAATGGCATCTAGAAAAACCAGTGTCAAGGAGAAAGTTATCCATTTTGGCATACCAAGCTCTAGGAGCTTGCTTAAGGCCATATAAGGATTTCTTAAGGCGGCAGACAAGGCTAGAGTTATTTTGAACATAGCCAGGAGGTTGTTCCATGTAAATTTCCTCCTGTAAATCACCATGTAAGAAGGTAGACTTGACATCCATTTGATGGACTTCCCAGTTGTGTAAGGCTGCAAGGGAAAGAACAAGGCGGATGGAGTTCATTTTTGCGACGGGAGCAAAGGTTTCATTGTAGTCAATCCCTTCAACTTGGGAAAAACCTTTGGCAACTAACCTTTCCTTAAGTCTTTCAACACTTCCATCTGATGCATACTTAGTTCTGTAGACCCATTTACATCTGACAAGTTTTCTTCCTTTTGGAAGAGGTACAAGATCCCAAGTATCGTTCGCCATTAAGGAACGATATTCTTCATCCATGGCTGCATCCCAATCTGGATTCCCTGAAGCTTCTGCAAAAGTTTCTGGATCATGATTCTCGGAAACTTGAGCCAAAAGAGAAGAGGCTCGTTGAAACTGAGAACATGTTCGACGTTGATCTCTAGGATCACTGGCAAGATCACCAGCTGCTTCACATGTTGAATGGACCCATCGAGGAAGCACTTGTGCTGGTGCAACTGGAGGAACATGAGCAGGAGGAGGTGGATTTTCATCCTCACTGTCATCATCAGAAACTGGAGTTGGAAACCTGTCAAGGAAGTTGGAAGAAGAAGAAGAAGGCACAAACGCCGAATCAGGCTCGCAGGCCAAAGATGGCACAATCGTCGAGTTAGGCTCGCAGGCCAAAATATTTTCATCAAATTTAACATCTCTTCTAATGATTATATCATGATAATGAGGTTGAACAAGTCTGTAACCTTTTACATCTTTAGAATATCCAACAAATATGCACTTTTCACTTTTAGGCTGCAATGCTTTCTGTTTTTCATTCGGAATGTGAGCCCATGCTTCACTACCAAACACACGGAAGTGACTTACAGCAAGTTTAGTTTTACTCCATGCTTCTTCCGGTGTTATACCTTGTAATGCTTTAGTGGGGGTGCGATTAACTATGTAATTTGCACAATTAATGGCTTCAGCCCAAAATTGAAGACTTAGTCCCTTAGATTGGATCATACAATTAGCCATTTCTTTTAAAGTACGGTTCTTCCTCTTAGCTACACCATTTTGTTGTGGTGTATATGGAACAGTGTGTTGTTGTTGGATGCCTTGTTCAGTGCAGAAAGTAGTGAACTTATTGTTAACATATTATCCTCCATTATCAGATCTTAACTTAATAATTTGATGACCAGATTGTTTTTCCACAAGGGCCTTGTAGGCCAAGAACATGTTAAATACTTCACTCTTAAGTTTTAGGAAATAAACCCAAGTGCATCTGGTGTAATCATCAATGAAAGTTAAGAAATATTTGAAACCAGAAAAAGAAGCAGATGAAAGAGGACCACACAAGTCACTATGCACAAGCTCCAAGGGAACCGAGGCATCCCAAGAGGCACGTTTGTCAAAACTATCCTGATGATGTTTTCTGAGTACACAACCAGAGAAAACACCATCCCTGCAAGATACCATTGGAAGACCTGTAACCATATTTTCTTTACATAGTTGTTGCAATGAACGATAATTTAAGTGACCAAATCGCTCATGCCAAAGTTTGCTCAAGTTATCACTATGAGCAACAAAAACTGAAGGGAAAGGTGATGACCCAAAGTTGTTAAACTTGTACAACCTGGTAATATCATCAATAATTCCGGTAGCTAGGACCTGTTGAGGATCTTTAAAATCCTTGATTACAACTTGGTGAGGTGTAAAGGTCACAGTTTTACCTTCACCAGAATGAGTGATCTAATAGATTGATAATAAATTGCAGGAAATTCTTGGAACACATAGTACATCACTGAAATGACCATTATCTACTGGAACTATTCCAGCTCCTACAACACTTAGAGATCTATCATCACCAACAAATATTTGTTTGGTGTTACATTCATGCATAGTAGAAAAGATGGCTTGATCCTTAGCCATATGATAAGATGCTCCAGAATCAATGAGCCATTCATTTGAAGTAGAAGAAGAAGATGCATTATAAGAATAACCAGAAGCACAGAGTGCATGTCCATGAAAGGCATATTCTGAAGATGAATCTAGGCTGATGTGGTGCTTCTTCATTGCTGCTTCCAAGGCTGCCATCTTCTTGAAACACTTAGATTCATCATGATTATCTTTCCCGCAATAGTTGCAATGACACTCAGTCTTCTTGCCTTTTGGCTTGGATCCTTTGTCATTTTTTAAAGAAGGAGTTGACTGAGAGGGTTTTGGACCCTTATTTGACTTATTATTGCGAAAATTTTGTTTCTTAGGAGGCTTGGAATTTTCTTTTTGTTGGGACAATAAGGCTTTCCCAGATGTATCTTCAGATCTGATGAAATATGCGTTTCTGGAGAAACTGGGAACCGTTTTCGATCAAACGAAAACTATTTCCCAATGAAAACGATGCTCTAGACGCAATGGAACACCTCCCACATCCCAGAAATGCACAAAAATACTAGAAATAGAAACCCTTTCGAGTTTCGGCAACAGCAGTTCAAGATCTAGATCATAACTAGAAGCGGCACTTCATAAAAGCTCTGATACCATGTTCGGGTACACAGGGTACTACCAAAGGACCGAACACCAAGAGCAACCACTTCACATAAACAGATCACATATCAACACACCGATGTTTTGACGTGGTTTAAACCCTCTTGAGGGAAACACTCCATGGCCCCGACCAAATAGCTTCTACGGGACAATTTATTATGCAAAGAAAGAAAGTTACAAATGAGCTTCTCATAATTGATCAACTAAAAAATGACCCTCCATGCTCTTTAAATAGAGATCATGGACCAATCGGGTGTTAAGCCACAGATCAAGGTTAGGTTTGATCTAAGAGAAGTTGAGCCATCGGATCACTCTATGTCGGGAACATATCGTGACCGTCGGATTAAGTATTTACAAATTCATACTAATGCATACTAAAGAAACACACTATCCCTAACGGATATATTACACAAGTTGATCTTAACTAACTCCTAAGTGTCTAAATATCCTAACACTTGGATGGCTGATCTATCGTATATGCTCTCAACATATCTTCTATCACCTGATTAAAACTTTATGTCTAACCACATGTCTGGGGAGGGTATGTTGTACTCATATTCAAACTTGTACCAAATCCTTTGAACAACCCTTTCCAAAATTTAGAAGTAAACTTTGCATCCCTATCTAACACTATAGCTTTTGGAATTCCATGTAGTTGGGATACTTATTTCATAAATATATCTGTAATGCTTGCTGCCTTATGAGTTTTCTTTACTGGTATAAAGTGTGCAGCTTTAGTCAACTTATCTACCACTACCATGATGGCATCATTATGTAGTATTGTCTTTGGTAACTTTGTGATGAAATCTATTGTCACTACATCCCACTCCCATTCGGGTAATGGTAATGGCTACAACAAACCAACTGGATTATGATGTTCCACTTTAACCTTCTGGCATTCCATACATCTAGCTATGTAATCTACAACATCATTCTTCATCCCTGACCAGTAGTATTGCTTCCTCAAATATGCTATAGTATTTTGATATCCTGAATTCCCAACATAAGGTACATTATGCATCTCCTTCAGAACCATCTTCCTTAAGTCTCCAGAGTTTGGCACATAAATTCTATCCTTATGCATGAGGATTCCATTCTCTTCCAACCTATACTTATTCAAACTTTGGTGGTACTTTCTTCTATTGAAATCCATATTTCACCTGCTGGTAATGTTAATCAATAGCATTGGCATCAATGATATTGTCTTTCACATATGATGCACTAGTACTAATAACTGCTACATGCATCACATGCATCTACTAAGTGCATCAGCTACCTTATTTTCCTTACCTTTGATGTGCTTGATATCAAAGTCATTTTCACATAGAAATTCCATCCACCTTCTCTGTATTGCATTCATAGTAGGCTACTCAAATAAGTACTTCAAACCATCATGATTAGTTCTTAATTCAAACTTCTTACCCATCAAGTAGTGCCTCCACATCTTTAAGGCATGAAAGATAGTTGCAAGTTCTAGATCATGAGTGGCATAATTATGTTCATGTTCTTTCAAATTTCTGGATTCATAACTGATTACATGACCATTATGAGTCAACACTACACCAATTCCTTGATTACATGCATATGTGCATACTAAAAATCTCTCATTAGGATCTACAATCTCCAAAACTAGTGCACTGGTAAGCCTTTCCTTGTGTCTTTGAAAATTGTCTTCACAATTAGGAGTCCATTCAAACTTCACACCCTTTTTCTGCAAGGATGCGATGGGATGAGCTAACTTTGAGAATCCCTCAATGAACCTTCGGTAGTGTCCCGCTAACTCCATAAAATATCTTACTTCTGATACATTCCTTGGCGTCAACCATTCCATAATAGCTCTTATCTTCTTAGGATCTACTGAGATTCCTTCTTATAATATGATGTGGCCCAAGTAGCGGATTCTACTTTGATTGAATGAACACTTTCTTAGCTTGGCATATAGCTGATGCTCTCTGAGTGCTTGCATCACCAATATTAGATGCTCTTCATTCTCTTATTCTGACATGGAGTAGATAAGTATGTCATCCAAGAATACAATTACAAAATTATCCAAATACTTCCTGAAAACTCCATTCATAAGGCACATGAATGTTGTTGGTACATATTCCAATCCAAATGGTACCACTATAAACTCATAATGGACGTCCCTTGTTCTGAATGTTGTCCTACTGATGTCTTCATATTTTATTATGATTTGGTGATATCCTGACCTTCGATCTATCTTTAAAAAAGATTTAGGCTCCTCTTAGTTGATCAAACTAGTCATCAATCCTTGCAAAAGGATACTTCTTTATGATTATATATTTTTCAATTTTTTGTAATCTATACAGAGTTTTACAGTTCCATATTTCTTCTTTACAAACAACAATGGAGCCCCACCAAGGTGACACACTGGGCTTTATGTACCCTTTCTTTAGTAACTCTTCTAACTGCATCTACAATTCTTTCAATTTTGGAGTGGCCATTCTGTAAGGTGCTTTAGATGAGGGAACTGTACTTGGAACCAAATCAATAGTGAAATCAATGTCTCTCTTAGGTGGCATTCCTGGAAATTCTTGAAACATATATGCAAACTCATGTAGTACTGGGTATTCTTGTATCTCTAGCTCTTTTGCTTCTCTTGTCTCCTCCACATGAGTTGCATACAACTGACAACCTTTCCTAAAAACATTATTCAACTATAGAGCTATGATTTTCATCAAATATATGGGTCTAGGTATACCTCTCACTATCACTTGATTTCCTTCTTCATATAAACAAGTATAAGTCTTGTCGTGAAAGTCAAACATGGCATATGTGCATCCAACCAATCCATGCCAATCAATACATCATATAAAACCAAAGGTATGATCAAGTCTGCAAAAGTTTTTATACCATTAATTTCCAAAGGAAACATCCTTACTGCTTCTATGCTCTTCCTCTTGGTTCCTGTATCCAAATGCACTAGACTTACTGTTTCAAGCTTACTTTTCTTCAAATAACATCTCTCAAATATGTTAGGTGCAATATAACTATGGCTAACTCTAGAATCAATTAAAATAGCTATGGATTTATTAGAAATATTACCTGCTACCTCAATCATCCGTGACTGGTGGTCAAATTATCTACCATCCAGGGATGCATAGATTCTTGGAATACTTCTTCCAATATCACCAATAGTTGATGCTTCTTGAATGTTGTGAATGGTGCTTCCCTTATGTGGAAACTGCTTAGCGTAGTGATTCCCCTTACATACCCAACATTCGATATGTGGTCTTGGTCCTTTGTACGAATGCTCTCTCCACTTGGCTTTGTTTTGTTGTGGATGTCTTTGCTGATAAGAGTTATTACTATTTCTGAATGATGGATGTTGAGATATTTTCTTTCTTTTCACTTTCTTGTCCCTTTTCTTATCTCTCTAGTCCTTCTG
Source organism: Larix kaempferi (assembly GCA_027924585.1). Taxonomy (NCBI): domain Eukaryota; kingdom Viridiplantae; phylum Streptophyta; class Pinopsida; order Pinales; family Pinaceae; genus Larix; species Larix kaempferi. Next base: position 5,716,925 of record BSBM01000315.1, on the reverse strand, counting down.
ATATGGAACTTTGTTCTTATTCATATCATACAGACGTTTTTCTTTCCAAATGACATCTTTAAGAGTCTTTGGTATGTCATATTGGATATTGTCTATGTAGAATTCTGGTAGACTACTTAAGAACCTATGAATATTCACTTTCTCATCCTTTATGAATCCAACATACTTCATAAGTTCTAAGAACCTTTTCTCATAAGCTTCCATAGTCATGCTTCCCAACTTGAGTTCAAAGAACTCTTCCATCTTCTTGTCATAGTAGTGTTCTTAGAGATATTCTTTTTGGAAGTACTTCTTAAACTTCCTCCAAGAGATTCTATCTTCATCGATATCCTTCAACTTGACTAGTTGATCCCACAAAATGGATGATTTACCTTGAAAATGGTAGATGGATACCCTTGCTTCCATGTTTGATGTGTATTGATGCAACTGGAAAATTTTTCTAAGTCCTAACAACCAAGATTCAACATCCTCCCCTTTCCTTTCTTATCCATCAAAGGTTGGAGGCTTGATTCTCCTTAGTTCTGCCACCAGTTCATTCCGTGTAAGCCTATTTTTCTTATATCTTACTAGGGATATTTCAGATCTGCTTGATGAGTACCCTTTCTTCTTTACTGTATAGGGCTTGCAATGAAATTTTCTTGAAGATGATCTAGACCTCTCATAATCTCTCGTAGGCACATTGCTTCTTGGTGAGGTTCTCCAATATCCTTGCAATTGCTTCGGAATATGCATGATTCTTTCTTGAGTGTGGATGATCCTTTCATTATCCTTTATACAAGTTTATACTTCCATATTTAAACCTCTTACTGCATCTTCCAAACTCAATGGTTCGATGATTCCTTGGTTTCCATTTGTCCTTGCTTCTCCTTTTATATGACCTTTCTCAATAAGCTCATTAAACTCTTCTTTGGGGCTGTATGGCATTTTCCCTTCTTCCAAATCCATCTTCGCACTTACCAACTTCTTACCCTTCACTTCTTTGATTATAATTCAAATTGGAATTCAATAATCCTCATTGCTTGCTCATTTACAAACTGACATTACTGGAGGCTGCAATGTGTTCAATGTTAATCACCGTTAGCAGTGTACACACCAATATATGTATACTACTCTTCTATTTACATCGTACATTCCTAAGTTACAAATCCATGGAAGGCCCAACAATTTCAGAGTTGGAACCTAAGCTTTGATACTAATCTGTGGCGTTCCCAGTCCCAAAACCAAGGCCAGAGACACCACGGGAACCAGGGGAAAGGCCAAGTCAAGTAATGTATACCGGAATAAGGTTACTAAGACTATGCCAAAGCCAATAAGTTAAAATTCAACCTTTTTAGAAAGTAAAAACATATCATTTACAAAAACACATGCTACGCAAGGTAATGTGTTTCACTCGTAGACATTGATTGTTTATGAGTAAAATAATGGTAGATGATCTTATAATGGTCAAGTGAAAATATATAGCTCATGCATATGATCATAATTTCCAGATTATAGACAATTGTAGATGATCATAAGTGCTCAATTGTTCTTTTATCATCTGATTGTGTTTCGATATGAGATTATCTTATTAGTTGATTATGTGAGTGCTAATTTGTGTGTTTAGATAGTGAATAATAACAACATTAAGCATACATCTACAACCACATATACCATAAGAAAATAAGAGACAAAGAATTCCATCTATATCCACACAAACCAAATCCCATGGCTATCCCCTATAGCCATCATTCACTAATAAGAATTAGATTTCATGGCTGCCCAACTCCATCCATCAATCATTAGTACAAATCAGATTTTTATGGCAGTCATCCGTATCCATCTAACACTAACACAATCAAATTTTTATGGCTGTAATCTATAGACATATAGGCTCATAATAGATTGGATCTCAAGCTGTCATTTACAACCATTAAAACCATAAAAGAAACACAAGAGAAGGATCAAATCTATAGCCATAGAAAATGTGAGAAAAATAGAAGAGATGGCTGCCACCTACAACCATAGAATATCATGAGAGGAAGAGAAGAAATGGATGCCACCTACAACCATATAATATCATGAGAGGAAGAGGAGAAATGGATGCCATCTGCAGTCATAGAACCATGGGAGAGAGAAGAGAAATTATAGAGGATAGAGAAGAGAGGGAAGGTTCTTCGTAATTTAGTTCAATATCACAAGAAGGCCATCCACCTACATTCAACTATTAACATAAAAATATTTATAACATAGATAGAACGGCCATCCTGCATTCAAATGCTAACATAACATGCATAAACATAAACATAAATTAATTTATCCTCCATGGTACATATGAATAATAAAATAGAATAAATAAAACATAAGCACTTATCTCAAGAATGTAACAGATTCAAGAGGACCATGTTCCTCCCAGCCATAGACATGCCATGTTCGTGTATCTATTAGCATGGCAGTCACCCCCGAGCTGAGGATATGGTTCCACAAGTAGAGGTAATCTCAACTAGAGTAGGCGTAGTTCACTCCCTCACCACTTACTTTCCCTTCTGTCTACACTATCCGGTGAGTTGTGACTACCCGTGCTCACCATGACCCTTCAGCTATCACCACCCTCACCCGATGGCTTTACGTGCTAGACTATGGAAAAGTAATGGTCCTTGAGGGAAAAAAGGTAATCAACCATAAACTCTCTGGTAACATCACTCTCTCACACATAACACAAGTCATAATGAGCACTATCCAACCCACTCACCAACTAGCACAACAATGATATAACTCATGTATAAATAAGGCTCAAGGAGGGAAATTCGAACCCAAGGATACCAAATCGAGTTGGTTAAGGTGCAGTTAGGATTAATCAAGGATATTTAAATAAAATTGATTAAGTGGTGACTTAGCTTAGGAGATTCCCTTCCCAAAATTAGCACTATGAGGAGTTACCAAAAACCAAGGAGTGGAGGCCAAGAATATCTCAAGAAGGGCACACTAGTCATGGGAAGTGAGAGAGTGGGTCCAATAGGATCATAAATAAGATTTAAGCACAAAAATAGGGATAATATCCATGAATAGAGGAGTGGGGTGCACTTGTGGTGGTGGAGGCTAAATTCTAGCTTGTGGAAGCTAAAATCTAGCTTATAGCTCCTAGAATCTAGGGAGAGGGCGATTTAGTGCAAGTGGGGCCCAAAAAACCTTCATTAGGGTGCACTAGAGAAAGAGGGGTCAACTAACCATGAATAAGGTGCAATAGTAACTCCATAGGTCAAAATAACCAAGAGTAGGGTCCAACAACTAATGTTAGGGAGAGAAACAACTCCTAGTCCCCAAACCCCCTCACATGTGGAAACCATGTCCCTCCATTCTTGTTGTAGTCCATGTTGAGTCAATTAATTTTATTAATAAATAATATTAACAGTAATGTCCAAGTACATAGTCCTGGCACCTTGTCCACAATAACAAAACAAAATAATAATTACATATGTCAGGGACTTAAACATTGGGGTATTACAATCTTGAAGAACAAATCTACATGAAACAACCAGAAGGATTTACAATAAAGGGAAGGAAAGAGATGGTATGCAAGCCAAAGAAGTCCCTTTATGGTCTAAATCAACCTCCAAATACATGGTACCAAAATTTTGACACATACATCCTTGAATTAGGGTTTGTGACAAGTAAGGATGATTGTTGTGTATATTCCAAGCAAGATGGTTATCACTTCATTAATATAGTACTGTATGTTGATGACATGTTTCTGATTGGAAACAACATGAATTCCATAAGAGAGGTGAAATCATAACTATCCTCCAAATTTTACATGAAATATCTCGGTGCTGGAAACTTCATGCCGGGAACAAAAATGAAAAGAGATCATGCAAATAGGAAACTTTGGTTGAATCAAAGAAAATATGTTGAGAGAATACTATAGATATTTAGCATGAAATAAAATAATCCAATCAATGTCTCTATTCATGTAGGTGGAAATTTATATGTAGATCAATGTCCCAAGACATATGAAGAGGAATAAGACATCTCACTAGTTCTCTATGCTAGTGTTGTTGGTAGTTTGATGTATGCAATGGTATGTACCAGACCGAACATTTATCATACAGTGGGAGTTTTGAATAGATATATGTTTAAACTAGGGAAGGAGCATTGGGAATCAATAAATAGGGTCTTCAAATATTTGTGTGGCACCATAAATTATGCAATCTTCTACAAAGGAATACCTCGACTAAATAAAGTGATAGATGTACATGGATTTCTTGATGTAGGCTAGGATAGAGATCTTGATTGCAGAACACCTACAAGTGGTTATGTGTTTATCCTATGTGGAGGAGGTATCAGTTGGATGACCAAGAGATATATTGTAGTTTCACTCTCCACTATATAAGTTGAATACATAGTAGCCACCCATGTAAGTAAAGAAGTTGTATGGTTGCAAATATTGTGTTTAGGTATTGGGTTTGTATAGAAATAGTAAGGTTAGATTTTGATAATCAGAGTGCAATACTTATGGAAAAGAACCCTGCTTATCATGATAACAAAATATATTGATGTGCAATACCACTTTGTGGGAGATATGGTTGAATAGAAGAAGGTGTTATTGGAAAATTTTGACACCTTGAAGAATGTTACGGACTCATTGACAAAGTTTGTCAGTACTAATAAGTTCTACTGGTGTAGAGAATATATGGGCATTGCTGCCTTGGACTTGTGACCCTATTAGTATGTGGCCTACTTTCTTGCAAAGAAATGAACAAACAAATGGGACATTTTTGGGTATGGGTTATATTGTTTGCATGTGGGTTGCATCACCTATGATCCATAACAATCAAGTGCTCTGCCGTATGCACCGGGAATTGTCTCAAGGGGGGTCATAGGGGGGGATAAAAAAATATGTAATTAATATAGGTTAAGGGATTGGGGTCTAAATCTAATATGGGTTAAAAAATTAGGGTTTTAAATGCTGCAAAATACCCAAATATTGTATTATGAATGGTTAAGAAACACGATGAGAAATATAGAGACACGACTCTAAGTTTTGATGTTTTTTCTTGTTAAGGGTTTCCAGAGTAAATCTATGAGTACTCTATGTGTTGCATTATTTAATATATGTTTTGCTTAAGAATATGTATGCATTTCTTCGCTTCACATGTTTGAAACTTACAAGATAGTTAAAAATCCTTTGAAAACATAAAAAAAACTAATGACAACCTCTGTATTGAAAGACCCAAGTTGGTATATCCCATTACACATTTATATAGATGCACCCGATAAAAACTTAGGGTAAATTCTTCGACAACAAGAGTGCAAAGAACTATTTGTTATTTATTACATAAGTAAAAATATTTATGGAATAGATTTACATTACAAAGTCACCAAAAATAATTCCTTGTTGTAACTTCTCCATGCAATTAATAAATTTATGCATTACATTAATGACTATCTAGTCTTTGTGCATGACCACTCAATATTTGATACTTAATGAATAAAGATGGTGACAATGGAAGAATCATTAGATGGCAATTATTATTGCAAGGCTTTGATATAACAATCCTTGATAAACTTGACAAACAAAATGTTGTTGAAAATTTTCTCTCAGAATGAACAACTAATGCAGGTAAACAAGTTGCTGATGATTCTTTCCTAGATGAGCATATCTTTGCGATATGAATACAAAGTTGATATATAAAATTATTTATCTACATGAAATTTTCCTTAACACTTCAACTACATAGAGAACTACAACATCATAAAGAAATTCCACATATACATGGACCAAAGACTATTTGTTGAATCTTGGACAAGACCAAATTATTAGGCATTGTATAACGAAATATGAGGCTCATGCTAGTCTGCATGATTTTCATGATGATGCATGTGGAGGCCATTATGCTACAAAGAGGACAACCTACAAGGTTATTCAAATTGAATACTACTGGACTACAAAACACAATACATTGAAACATATGTCTCACACTATGATGGATGTCAACGGATGGGAAAGCCAAGAAGTAGAGATGAAATTCCCCTTCAAGCACAAATATATTTAGATCTCTTTGAGAAACGAGGTCTAGATTTTGTGGGATCCATAGATATACCATTAAATCATAAGCAACATATATTGGTTTGCATAGATTATTTGACCAAATGGGTAGAAGTGAAGATAATAAACAACACAAATGAGTAAAAGGTAGATAACTTCCTTGATGAGAACATATTTACTAGATTTGAAGTACTGAAGGAGATTGTCACAGATCAAGGATCCTAGTTCACTTCAAGTATTGTTGAAAACCTCATGGATTTATACAAGTTAAGACATAAAATATCAATAAGCTACCATCTTCAAGAAAATGGTCAAATAAAAGTGACAAATAGAGAGTTAGAGAACATCCTAAAAAATACAGATAAATAGCATATAAGAGATTGTGAAAATAGATTGAAAAAGGATGCATGGTCATGCAATACTACATGGAAAACTACCACAAGGTTTACATCCTATAAGTTAGTTTATGGTAAGAAGTTCATGCTCCCCATAGAGTTTGAGATTCAAACACTAAGAACAACCCTACAACTAGGATTATATATCTTAGAGGTACAACATGAAATATTGAAAACTCTTAATGCCTGAGATGCATATAGGAAAGAGGCCTTATTCTATATTGAAATGGTAACACCAATTTAATTAAATTTGGACTTACTAGGAAAAATTTGGACTAAGAAAGTGTGAATTTAGACTTTCAAAGTGTCAATATCAAACTTTCTAAAGTGCAAAATCATGTTCTGAAAGTGGCAATATTGTCTTTGAAAAGTGTGTTTTTGACTACTTATGAACCTTAAAATTGATTTTTTTTGTTATGAAACTATGAATTTCAATTCAAAAAGTGTGAATTTCAAATAAAAAAAATGTAAATTTTGATTTGAAAAGTGTGAATTTCAAATCAAAAGATGCAAATTTCGATTTGAAAAGTGTGAATTTCAAATAAAAAAATGCAAATTTTGATTTGAAAATTGCAATTTTCATTTGGAAATGTGCAACCTTTTAAGGTGAAAATTTTAATGTTATAATATTCAGTCCTTGTTTGAATAACAAGTTTATCAATTCTTGTTTCTTTTTTGATACAGTATCAAGAATATCTATATTTTTACATAAATAATTTTAATAGTTTCCAAATGAGGAAGGAATTCTCTGCGTAATCTGTATAGGCACAACCTACTTACACAGTAGTAACCAATAAAGGGTGTATTCTGCATCACAGTAGTAATTTCCCCCAAATGCCTAGAGGCTCGTGGACGTTCCATATGCTCGACGTTTTCTCTCCTAGTTAGGTTGATAGACAAACTAGAAGTATTGCAACAAAATATAAATTTTTTGGGCTAAGATCACATCAAACACTATTCGTAGGAACATCCATCCCACTCTGAACATTATGCCCCATATGTTCTCGTTGTGCCTTAACAGCTGCAAGGCCCTTCTCGTTTATTCTAATTTTTTCTCCTGTCCATCCTAGCCTTGGTGACCATGCCCATATGATGCTATTTACATCGATCATCATATTTTCTTCTGCACCAACAATCTATTGTTGCTTTCTATCTAAGTAGTTTTTGTACAAGACCTTCAAATCCTTTGATGCTCCTATTGGCTTCCACCATTGCACCTATACTTTGTAAGACCCAACAGTACTAGCATCTGAATCCTACCCAACCAGATTGAACAATTTGTCTCTGGTGATTGCACAATGACCATTTGGCCCTTTACAACATCCACTCTTGGAATGCATTCATCTCTAGGCTTGTTGCATACTGGTACAACATAGAAATCCTGCAAAGCAAGAACATTTTCCTTCAAATAGGAATCCATAATTTCATTTTCATATCTTGTAGGTTCACTACTATGAATATCATGGCTTGTTGATGGCCAAAATTTAGTTGATGACTGATCAACACTCTTGAAGGGACTGTCCAAAGCTTTATATACATCCTCCCAATAATTTAACTTGGGACACCAAAATTGTTCACCTCCCTTCTCAATCCGTCGATTCCAGAATGAAATATATGTTTCTATTCCTTTTTTTTTTATTTCGTCAATGTCCGAAACACTTTTTGATTGCAGATTTAATAACCTAGGCTGTCACATCAGCAAGTCTGCGCTACCATATGGCAATGAACACCAGAGATGAATAGGAAATGACCAAGCTTCATCCTGAAGTGATGCCCTCCATTGCATTATTGGAATGTTATCTATGAGCTGAAATTTAAAAAATTGGCATTTTTTGATACCGATGATCTTGGAATTTCCATCCAAAAGGTAGGGTTTCACAAAACTCTTAAAATCATAAAGTTCATCAATTAGATAAGGGACATAGAAATTTTTATCTTCACATGTCCTATACATATCCATAATTTTCGAGAGTGAAAATATATCCTTGCGCATTAGCTTTACTGATAACCTTCCATAAGTTCCATCTATGTCTTCATGGGTGTGTCCGATCGGGAGGAATTTGACTTCAACTATCTCGAACAATCTCCTTGCTGTTAAAAGAGATAAAAATGCAAATACAAAGTGATTTTTGTTATCGCTTTAACAATTATCCAATTGCAACAACAATATGGGTGGTAGTTTTCTATTTGGTATGCATTGATTAGTACCATCAACACACAATATATCATCTTGAATTACATCTTTTCTGTATATCAAACACTTTTCATATGACTCTGATTGCAATAGATCATCATGCCATTGGTGCTTAGATGTTCCTCCTTTGTAGATCAAATCACCATATTTATCAACCACTGGTTCTTCAAAACACTTCAAGCATTTAGCCAATGATGTCACAGTGAAATTCAATCCCATCTCTAAAAATGAGAGGCTGAAATGGGAAAAACCCCCAGTCTTGTGCCCATGATTCAACATTCCAGTCAATGATATGGTATGATTCATAACATTACTAAAATATTTTTCCTTCTTACCCATACTTGGAATGGAAGTATTTGACTTCTCCATTTTTTCATGAACAATACTCATAAGAGTCTTTGGATTTTTTTGTGAAGCTAATCTGTGAGAATAATATACTTGGCAACAACTTGTGATATATTTATTATGAGTTGCTTGATGTCCTCACAACCTTTCCACCTCAGCTAGATTAGTGGTCCCCTTAATCCTATCCTGTATTGTAATACATTCATTACACCTTGCAAAGGAGTTTGATTTAGAAATTTTAACATCTCGAAAATATTCTCTCATCACCTTGCTAAAGGAGTATTGTGATACTAGAGGTAAAATGATACTTTCGATTTCTTCATTTGTCATTTTTCGCAGCAAACCATGGGACATATTAGATGAAATAATTTCAAGGTTGTCCTTGTTCCATATTCACTGATTAATGGTGTAATATGTGGAGATTTGTCTGAATTATCTTCTACAATTTTATTAATAGTATCTACCAGTGCAACAGTGTTCACCCTAGATTTTTCCAAGCCACTGTTACCATGCACATCTCTCACATAACCATTAAAGAACATGCTTTTATAATTGTATAAAGTGCTCCTTTTTATCCCATGGAATTTATACAATGCATTTTGACAGATGTCTATTGTGTCTAATCTCATTGTAAACATGCTACTTTTTCTGTCATCTCCTTCTTTGGCCACATGAGCATTTGATCCCATAGAATTTATAACATACTGTCTTCTTGAATTTCCATTCATACTATGAAATTTATTCACACATTCAACTATCGATTGAAGTGAAATGTTTGACATACAAATATTTGAGCAACAATGTTTAGTGACAATTTTTTAAAGGAATACACCCTGATCAATTCCAATCCTATAAGTTACCGATCTTGAATTTCTTTCCGAAATTTTAGTTCCATCTTGCCTCTTTATGGAATTGCATGGCCTTGTTCCATTACCTTTAACATCTGTATATTCACAATGGGGAGTACCTAGAAGGACCATCTGTAAAGGACATTCTTAAAAAATATTCCAAATGTTGACCATATATTAGTCTGTTTTCTTTTTTAGTATAACATCCAAAGGAACATCATCGAGGTCAAGCAAATTGTTTCAGGCCATCTTATAAGAGAGCCTTCAAATACACCACAATCCTCACGATTGCAGAAGACTCTATGAACTAAAATACCAAACTCACCAACATCTAGTGCTTTGAATTGTACAATGTCTCCCTAAAAAACAATTGACACTATTCCTCGAGCAACACAACGCGGCTTTAAGGAACATTGATGTATCAAATTAACTTTCTCTCCCAGAAACCTGAAATTGTGATTTTCTCTTAATACTTTCAAAGTAGTTTCAGATTGATTATTGTTGAAATTTATTTCAATAGAAAGCAATGTTTCTGTATTAAAATCTATGACTTTATTAATCGTCCATACAACAAAACCTCCACTCCTTAACCCTAGACAACATGCCATACAAGAAAACAACACTTCATCCACTAGAATACCGGAGGATAATTCACCCAAACACGTTCCCCCAACAAAATTAGTCCCACTCACATTTGTTACAAAACCTATGGAAATGCAATCCTTGCATTATGAACACTTATGTAACAACTTAAATTTTCTCATAATAAAAGAATATTTATTCTCAGTAGTTATGATATGTTCTACAGTCGGCAAAGTAGAAGCTGGTATATCAGTCACCTCATTCTCGCAAAGAGAAGACCCAATGTGGTTAACGCTTTCAGATACAGGCCATTGAATATAACCACCAACTACCTTTGATAATGTATATGCACCTTCTTATCTCTTTCATGGCTGCAGTTTTTGGTGGTATTTTTAGAGCGATGTAACCATTTAAAATAGATTTCCAGATACCAAAACCTTGTGCATGTAAATGGAGTCTCATTCTTATAATCCAATCTGATCAAAATTTGATCCATAGAATAGTCGAACCCCATCTGTAGAGTAGAGACTTTCATGTTCATCCATGTGCTCTAGAGATCTTCGGTCCAAATATCAGACTCTCCTGAAGGAATTGAGTCCCTGATTTACCTGCACCAACTAGAAGGAGGCTCCAACCCCCTAATTTATATGCTCCAAATTGAAGGAATATCCAACTCCTCGGTTTACTAGATTTGTATCTATAACGAGGCTACAACCCCCTAATTTATAGGCTCCAACCTTAAGGAAGCTCCAACTCCTCGTTTTACTAGATCCATCTAGAATGAGGCTACAACCCCTTGGTTTTCATAATTTCCAACCTATAGATAGGACTCCAGTCCTTAGTAAAGTCCAAATAAATAGTTTTACTAGCACCAACTGGAAGGAATCCCCAACTCCCTGAGATCACAATCACCAACCCAAAGGAGAATTCAATATCCTATCCTTTCTCGATCCCGCCACCCTAATATGAATAAGAAGAACATTACTCCACTTCCATTGTATCACGGTTTCCATCAACCTATACTTGTATCTATGTCCTTGTACCTGTATCATTGTCTTTGTACCTATATCTATCATTGCAATAATCATTGTATTGATGTCACTATCACAATCCCTGTTCGTCACAATGACACAATCATTGTCTCTATCACAATGCCACAAAAACTATCTCTGTCACAATGTCAACCTGTACATGCCTCAAATCTGTCCTCTAAGAATTCCAACAACTTCTTCCAAGATATACTTCATATGTATAGCAAGACCATAAATATGCCTCCAAATAGTGTAATCAAATCCCAGAAATAATCACCTATAGACTTCATCTATTTGCACCTTCAAACCCTTACATCATAGACCTCATAGTACATTCCAAAATCTTAGAGGGATCTCATGCCGATAACATTACCATGGAATATTTAAATAAAATCACCAATAATATTGTTAAATTTTCAGAATTTACTTCAATCTGATCTAGGATCTTAACTGAGAGAACAACATGTACAACATATCTACAGCATATCAATCATGGAGACAATAATGCAAGCACACAAGATACACAAAGATTTACTTGGGGAAAACCATAAAGGTGAAAAACCCCAATAACTTCCTCAGAGATAGATAGAGCAATGATACAACCAACCAAGAGAGATAGCCATAACCTAGCAGCAGATCCTCCTCCTCCATAAGTGCGCCACTCCTCCTTGAGTGCATGTGTGAGAAGTGAGTGAGTAAATAGAGTGCCTCCCGCACTCTATTTATACTTGAATTGACTTGCCTTTTTACCTAACTCATGTAGGCTCGAACTTAACCACATAACATAATGCTGACTGGGCCGACCCGCAATAGGGTGGTCTAATAACCCTTCGACCCACATGGCCGACCCCCAATAGGGTGGTCTAATAACCCTTTGACCCACATGACTTATACAGGGCTGACCCCAAACAAGGTGGTCTAATAACCCATCAAGTATACGTTACGACACTTACAATATAAATAACGACACTTCCGTATAGAGGAATAATACCATCTCTATAGGAATACAATATACATATATATGAAATACATTCCGAAGTTACATATACATCAACACTCCCTCTTAACTAGGAAGGTATTTCTCAGCACAGTTCTTCTAGCACAAGTCATCTTCTCTGGATCATTGTCACTGGATAATCATCATCGAGTCATCATCATCGTCACTGCTGCTGCTATCTCAATCAATCTCTGAATCTACTCGTCATAGGAATTTCTACAGAGCCAGTCCTTTTTCATACTGGATGTAGGCCCACCACCTGTAGGTCTTCATCATCACTGGCCATACTGTGGAATCCTCAGGACTTATTACGTGCATCACAAAACCTCGAAAGAGCATCCCAGGATGTTACGGGTACACAACTCCGACCTGTAGGATCTCCCAGGGCGCTATTACATGTGACCCCACCACAAAACCTCGAAAGAGAATCTCAGGATGTTACGGGTACACAACTCCGACCTGAAATCTCCCAGGGCACAAATTACATGTGGTCCACCACAAAACCTAGCAAGAGCATCTCAGGATGTTATGGGTACACAACTCTGACCTGAAATCTCCCAGGGCCCAAATTACATGCCATAGGACAAAACCTCGCAAGAGCATCTCAGGATGTTACGGGTACACAACTCCGACCTGAAATATCCCAGGGCACAAATTACATGTCCTCCCAGAGCAATGTCTCGAAAGAGCATCCCAGGCTGTTACGGGTACACAACTCCGACCTATAGGATCTCCCAGACATGCTCATCTGCACAACCTGATCCACGACCACAGAGTATCAACCTGATACACACCATACATCATCCTGATGTACTCATGATTGTCCTGATCATCATCACTGCAATGTCCTACTGCATATCATCTGGAGCAACATCCTGAAGCTCATCATCCATGATCATCCTGATCATCATCACTGCAACGTCCTCCTGCATGTCATCTGGAGCAACATCCTGAAGCTCACCATCCATGATCATCCTGATCATCAATGCATCCACCTGATGCATACCAAGTATCTACCTGATACATATCATCATACATGATCCTCCTGATCATACAATGTATCCACCTGATACATGATACATATCACCATACATGATCCACCTGATCATACAATGTATCCACCTGATACATATACAGATACATGGTCCAAGCATCCAACATGATGCATATACAAAATACATACACATGATCCAACTGATCATATCCAGCATCCAACATGATGCATACATACATAAATGATCCAAGTGATCATATCCAGCATCCAACATGATGCATAAATACATAAATGATCCAACTGATCATATCCAGCATCCAACATGATGCATACATACATAAATGATCCAACTGATCATATCCAGCATAGAACATGATGCATACATACATAAATGATCCAACTGATCATATCCAGCATCCAACATGATGCGTACATACATAAATGATCCAACTGATCATATCCAAGCAGAAACCAGAACATCATCCTGATGCCCATTATCCAGCGCTTACATCCACAGCCATTTGAAGGATCCTCCTTCCAACATGCTTGGAATGGCTTCAACAAATGTGTCCATCACTTCTTCCTCGAAGTGTCCTCGATCTGAAGAATGCCAAGCCTCTCTCTGAAGTACTCGAACTTCACTCTGGCTAGTGGCTTTGTCAGCACATCTGCAATCTGCTCATCCGTCGCAACATACAAAAGCTTCACAGCTCCTCTCTGCACCATATCCCTGATATAGTGATATTTGATCTCTATGTGTTTTGACCTGTCATGAAACACTGGGTTCTCGGACAGCTTCACACAAGTCTGGTTATCACAGAAGATACCAGTAGCCTCCAACGGGAGATCAAATAACTCAGACAGTAGCTTCCGTAGCCATACTGCCTCACAACTAGCTGAACAGACTGCAACATACTCTGCCTCAGCTGTACTCAGTGCTACGCAGGACTGCTTCCTGCTAAACCAAGAGATCACACCTGATCCCATACTGAAACAGCACCCAGATGTGCTCTTTCTATCTGCAGCACTGCCAGCCCAATCATAACCCTGTAGGTTACACTTTTGATTCACTTCACACTTGAGCCCATAATCCACTGTACCCTTCAGGTACCTCAGAACATGCTTTACAGCAACTAGGTGAACACTCCTCGGATCCGTCAGGAACTGGCTCAATGTGTTCACAGCAAAGCAAATGTCTGGTCTCGTGTTCGTCAGGTACATCAATGACCCAATCATCTGACGATACATAGAGACATCAACCAGCTCATATGAAGCATCACATAGAAGCTTCAGATTCGATGCCATAGGTGTGGCCATGTCCTTGCAATCCATCATCTTGAACCTCTTCAGGATCTCTTACTGCATACTTCCCTTGTCCAAGGAAGATTCCATCTACACTCTGCCACACCTCCATGCCAGAAACAAATAGTGCATCATCCCCAAGTTCTTCATATCGGATTCAGCAGCAAGCTTCCCCTGTGTGTTGGAAATCCATCTATCCTCACCTGATACAAACAGGTCATCCACATAGTAGTATCATTGGATTTCCTTCCTCAACCTTGTAGTAAAGGTTGGAACCCGCTTTACTCTTGGTAAAGACCAAACTGGATAGAAGGTTGTCTATCCTATCATACCAAGTTCTACACACATATATGACTATACCATGCTGTCTTGAAATCCATCTGGTGCATCTTCTATTTCATCACTTTTATATTTCTTAATGCTGCCATCTGCAACATGCTTGATCTGATAGTTTCATCTTCCCTTCAGGTCTTGGGACTACATCCTAAACATCGTTCTTCATGATCGACGGATCATGGCATTCCATTTCTTCATCCCAGATCTTGGGAACTTCAATATCTTCAATAGATATCTTTGTTGCTGGAACAAATGTTGTAGACCTTTTGTAGGTGAAGATATACGGTCTTTTCTACAAAACAGGTTAAATTGCATGATTAGAAACATCTCATATTTTTTTTTTTTTAGAACAAATTCTTATACATAAAGAAATATGTCATACAGTCATGCAATTAGCCAATGCTTCAATACAACATTTATCCATGTCCCATAACTTTCTATATGTCTTCCAATCTCTACCAGAACATTGTTAAGAGTGTGCACAACTCCCAACATGTCAGCAAAGAGGTTTCATTCTAGATAAGTAGCAATGGAATGTTGTACAATGCCATAGGCCACTTACCCAGGTATATTAGTAGTATACTGTTCATCAGTGTGACTATTCTAATATGCACAATACATATCCTAAGTCTAGGAACATGAGTATATACATCATTTGAACAATTTTATTTAAACAAACAAATATGCATGAAATGAAAATACTTATCTTTGTTTGTTCGTTGGGTGGACTCCCTCTGAGTCTTTGCTTCCTTACAGGAGCTGCTGGAGTCCTAATTTGAAGTAGCTTCTTCTACACCTTTCTGTTGTGGAAAGATGGTCAACTCCCTCTGAATATCTGCATCCTTGCAGAAACTACTGAAGTGTGTTCCTTTGCTTTCTTGCAGGAACAACTGGAGTGTGCTCCCTCTTGATCTTTGCTTCCTGGATTACCTATCCTTGAACTTACATTCATCCTTGGTCCCTATGCATGCTTATTAGTATCATGATTGTGTTATCGTTGTGAACTCATATAAAATCATACATTCATTAGTATACTATTAAAACACAATAATCTTAAGCATGTATAGTCATGATCATTTCAAACAGAAAATAATAAGTATTAGCATTCAAGGTTTATGTAGGATTCTTATGGTTAGTCAAATCATAAGAAACATAACATGTCTAAACCTGTAATTACTCAAACCTATGACTCTTCAGGTTAGTTGAATCATCAATCAAGATAAGAGATATAATATGCATAAAACCTGTGATTATTCAAACCTATACCTTCATGATTCTTCTGGTTAGTCATATCATCAATTATGGTAAGAAACATAATATGCATACAATCATGATTATTCAAACCTATGACTTCATGAATAATCATTATCAACAACAGTATAAGATCCTAACACAAGGTAGGATTCTATCTTAATATAGGAAAAACATACCTGGATTAGCATGCTAGCTATTTATGTCTAACATACTCACATGATGTCTTCTTGTTCTTCTTCAATGACTTGTGCTAGTAACCTGTATATCTCATAGGTTAACTATTACAAAACCAAGTTATACCTACCTCGTAAATGGATCTTCTATGAGATCCATGACAATGGATGAATCTTTGTCCTCATGTTATCATGATCATATGTTCTTGGACCAGAACATGATTTGTCTTTCTTGGTGTACCTTTCATGTTAGTAGACAACATAAACCTCATACAACACCATAATGCATTAGTACAATCATAAGTGTCAACACCCTAACCAATGAATATCTTCTATCATGCATTCATAATTTTGTTAAGGTGATACGACAAATCTAAAATCAAAATTGTACTAACCGTAATAACATGAAGACAAACATACCATAAACTTAATCATGGACAAATATCGAGACATACCTCGATGAGTCATACCTGTCGAGATCGCTTGTAATCTTCTTATGTAAGGCCTTAGCCTCATCTCCCTCTGAAACAGGAACTTCTTCACTCATGCAGATGATCAATCCATCTTCTTCTAGGATTAACCCAATCCACTTGATTTGCAAGAACTGGACCTGGAGCTGGATATGGGTTTGTCAGAGAAACCCCAAAAATTCAAACTTTGAATTTCAAACTTCCGAAAGGATAGAAATATGCGCCTTGATGAGCTGATCAAACTGGTATATTCAGAATTTGAAAACTGCAAAGTTTCACTCCTCAATTTTTCCTTTGAAACTTCCGGATTCACTGGACGTGATCCTGAACTGGGGTTTGATGAAGCCCACTCTTTTGCCCCATCAAAAGGTTTGATCCAAATCTCTAAGCTTCTATTTTTCTGAGGAGCTTCCAGCCGTGGTCACAGATTGCAAAAATTCCCATTTTTACAGAAGCCCTAATTTTCCACTTTTCTAATCAAAGTCCCGAACTAGGGTTTGATCAAGCCCGGCCTTTTGCCCAACCAAAATTTTTGATCTTGGTCTCTAAATTTCTATTTTGATGAGTAGCATCCAGCCGTGGTCTCCGATTACAAAAATTCCAACTTTCTCCAAAGCCCTAAATTCCGGAAGCCATGAATGAAGGTACTCAAAAATAATTCTGTTTTGACAGAAATATGTACCTGATTGTTTCTAGTGTACCTCCAAACTTTTCGATCCACAGGGTCTGAAATTTTTTTCTGAGATAGCCTGAACTGTTATCTTTCCATCCTGATAGGTCTGACCTCAATTGGATTCTCTAAGAGAGAGTTATGTCAAATGTCGCCACGTGACCTGTTTTGGGATAAAACAGAAGAGCGAACTTGTACGATGTGCCACGTGTCACTGTTTGAACTTCGGCCTCTGAAAATACTTCCTGAGATAGCTCAGCCTGTTATATTTCCATCCTGATAGGTCTGACCTCAATTGGACTCTCTGAGAGAGAGTTATGCCAAGTGTCGCAACATGACCTGTTTATGGGATAATACAGGAGAGTGAACTTGTATGGCGTGCCACGTGTCACTGGTTCAAGTTCGGCCTCTGAAAAAGTTTTTTGAGATAGCACAGACTGTGTAATACCTATCACTTTTTACTAAATTTCATTTGGAGCTTCCTAGCCCAGGTTATGACCTTTTTCCCAAGGTCACCTGATTTTGACTCAGATCTGGAAGAGGTAGAAACCCTATATTGTACAGATCATAAATCACAAAGTACAACGAATTAGAGGTTGTCCTTTGGATACAAGGTACCTGGAGATTTAATATTCGTCCTGTAACAATTTCAGATCCGAAAACTTCACCAAAACGGATTTATAGTGAAAGTGCTACGATGACTGGTTTTTGCTATATCAAGCCCTAGCATCGTAAGTGCAACAAGTGTCATACATGCCATATCATGCCTTCTTTCAGGCTAGCTCTGATACCATGTTAAATTTTCAGAATTTAATTCAATCTGATCTAGGATCTTAACTGAGAGAACAACATGTACAACATATCTATAGCATATCAATCATGGAGACAATAATGCAAGCACACAAGAGACACAAAGATTTACTTGGGGAAAACCATAAAGGTGAAAAACCCCAATAACTTCCTCAGAGATAGATAGAGCAATGATACAACCAACCAAGAGAGATAGCCATAACCTAGCAGCAGATCCTCCTCCTCCATAAGTGCGCCACTCCTCCTTGAGTGCATGTGTGAGAAGTGAGTGAGTAAATAGAGTGCCTCCCGCACTCTATTTATACTTGACTTGACTTGCCTTTTTACCTAACTCATGTAGGCTCGAACTTAACCACATAACATAATGCTGATTGGGCCGACCCCCAATAGGGTGGTCTAATAACCCTTCGACCCACATGGCCGACCCCCAATAGGGTGGTCTAATAACCCTTCGACCCACATGGCCGACCCCCAATAGGGTGGTCTAATAACCCTTTGACCCACATGACTTATACAGGGCCGACCCCAAACAAGGTGGTCTAATAACCCATCAAGTATAAGTTACGACACTTACAATATAAATAACGACACTTCCGTATAGAGGAATAATACCATCTCTATAGGAATACAATATACATATATATGAAATACATTCCGAAGTTACATATACATCAACAAATATCTATGCCAAGATCATCATAGAATATGCCAAGATAATCACCAAGATTATCATTAAAAATGCGGATCCAATGTGCCAACAATTTTGTGATTCTGATACCCTATGAGAATGTTATGCAAGATTTTGTCAACCTTCTTCTCTTGAATTTTCATTGTCACAAACCCTAACATTCAGCAAGTATAACTCTTAACATGTAATGAATAAAGATATGAAACTTTTACCACATATTCTTTAATATCCCTACGACATTTCCTCTAAGGTTCATTCTCTGGAACTTCATGGACAAAAAATTATAGTGAAAATTCCAAACTAACTTGTTTAAAGAGGACTTTTGAGTCATTTAAAAACTCAGTCTTCCCAAGTTCATAACTTCGAAAAATATAGTGAACCAAGATCTGAAATTTTAACCATGTGTTCTTAAAGATCTATTTTGCATCTCCTTCAAAGGGTACTATCTGAAACATTCTGCTTCAAAAATTATAAGGAAAATGCCAAATTGACATGTTTGAAGGTTATTCAAAAAACCTAACTTTTTGAGGTCATATCTTCGGAACTATAGCAAATCAGCATCTGGAATATTTACCATAGGCACTCACAAGTCTTGACATGTCTCCATCCCATAAACATTTCACCATCTAAAAATCCTAGGAACAAAGATATAATAAAAATTCCAAGATGACCCAACACAAAAAAAGACCAAGTAGAAATCATCGCAAG
This sequence comes from Larix kaempferi, assembly GCA_027924585.1. Taxonomy (NCBI): domain Eukaryota; kingdom Viridiplantae; phylum Streptophyta; class Pinopsida; order Pinales; family Pinaceae; genus Larix; species Larix kaempferi. The sequence goes on along the minus strand of BSBM01000315.1, from coordinate 5,697,106 downwards.
ATGTCATCTTAGACTATAATTTTGTCCTTCTTCACTTCATCTTGTGATAATTCTATATAGGATCAATACCATGAAAGAATTCTAATATCCAAGAATCTTGAAGCAAATAAGTAACTCAATTGATGGAAATATCATCTCATGTATTATTCCTCAGTATGAATAAAATATATTATACATCTCAAGAGAGAAAATAGAATGCCTTAAAGGCAAGTTGAAAAGAACAAAAAAGTAAGGCTTACTAAAAACATAAAACCCCCTAGGTGTCAAAATCACTTTCCAAAACTATCTAAAGGCTCATGAATTGGCTATAGATTTAGCTTTGGTTAATGTTACCTTTTCACTTTGTTGTCCACTTTCAAGTTGCCAAAGCGATTCAAAGGAGTGGAGTTTGTTATTGAAGTGATTCAAGATAATAGTTTTTGTATTCATGAACATATTTTTTAGATTCACTCCCTCTTTTGTGTTTATCGATCTCTATATTCATTGGACATTGCATAGATTGTATTTCATTTCCATCCAACCTTGGTTTTTTTATTAGAAGTTTGATTACTTGTCAATTCAATCTGCACGGTTATAAATATTTTTCAAATGTTTTTTTTCATATTGTCAGGTATTTTTTATGTTTCTACAATTTCCTCTATATGGGTTCTTGGTTTATTTAGGTTAGACATTGATCATTAAAAGCTGTAGAGAGGAACGATGCAATTTTTGACTCTTTTTTTGAGAATTTGGATGCAAGCATGCCCAATACTCCAACTGCGTAGGGGTGAAACTTAAAACAAAGTTGATCTTGTGTAATTCGTCCTCATTGTCATTTCCACCTCATTTTCTTCACTATGCATTTGTGATTCATCCAACGGGCTCCTTACAAACATCTTCTGCAACATTTGCATTCATGATTCGTCCGGTGGGCTCCTTATATGACTGGGCTACTGTGAATTTATAGGTATGTGCAAAATTTTGCACTATGGATTGCAGTTTCAAATATATGTAGCATTTTGTATGTGGAGAAAAGACTTAGATGTATGGTTTTAACTTTCCACGACCAAATTGTTTGAAAATTGTAATGCATTATGCTAATAGTCTATGGAGGCAAAGTATCGAATGACCCACACTAATGAAACAACAAAATATCACACTTCCTAGATTGTACAGCCTCACTGCCATTTTTCGCAATTTCCAAACCTTGAACGATAGAATTATGTAGATAATATGAAATGGGTTGTGTAAAAAAATAACACCAACCTTAGATGTTATTGCTACAGCATGTGATCTCTCCTTCTTTTCGTAATTTAATGTTTCATCTCAATGCCATCTTGGAAGATTGATCTTGTTGTTTAGACTTCTCTTATCTCTTATGGTCATCTCTCCCTCTTCTTCATTGGATTTTTCCCATGTTACACTAGATCTTCTACAAACCCATCTACAAACAATGTCTAGAATTGGTATCAAACAAGTGATTTCTTCATATTGTTAGCTTTTTTGTCTTTATGTTTTTTAAATTGATTCTATATGGATTCTTGGGTTATTTAACTAGACCATATTAATATAACATTTATTATTAAAGTTTATAGAGAGGAGCAATGCAAATATTGTCACTATATTAAGGTCTCTATATAAGGTATCTGACTCGTAATGTCACCATATCGAGGCGTTTTGGTTGTATTTTATCCTACACGTGAACTTCATCCATGTTAAACCAATGAAATGCATGTGATCCCTTGGATTTGATTCCTCCGAGATCGACGGTGTTATTTGCAAGTCAACTTCATGGCCTTCATGATTGCATGCAGGGTCTTCTAATGCACGGAGGGGCTTCAAATGTCCAAGGGAAGAGATGGAAAATGCGCTAAACAATTGAATGACTCACACCAAAAGTTGCAAATGCAGAGGAATAATGATGCAGACCCACCCAAAAGCAAATCGACGGTGGAAATGGGTTTCGGTGCTAGAAAGTGCACGGTGGTTAAACTTGGAAAGCTGGAGCAGAAATTAAACCACTTACCACGTGGCAAGTGTTGGTGGAGTTAGCTATCAAAAGAAGTTAAGTTTCAATCGCTCATCACAAGTTCCGAAACCACCTAAGCATATGTTATATAAAAGTTTTGTTCTATGTTTTAAAAAATTCTTTTGTCACTTATTGCCCGGAGGAAAAGAAACCATGGGAAACACGTCATTGTCTTCGTCAACTAGAGCAGAATTCAACAAGCTCACTTCACAGGTAGCCCAAAACCCTCAGTGTTTAGATTTTTTTTCCCAAATGGAGAAAACCCCATACCTTCTTCCCTTCAATGAAAGTTCAGATGAAAATGAGGAGCTTGTAGTTCACAGGAAAAGGGATATTTTCGACCCTGTTTTGTTTGTGTGTAGTATTTCATAGTCTAAAGATGAATTAATGGAGTGTAAGTTGCAGGGAAAGGATGTATTTAATATTTTTGGTTCTTTTCTGTATTATTTTTGTGTCGAACAAACTCTACACTTCCCCAAATTTGTTGGTTGGTGTGCGGCGAATTATTCGCAGGCTGAAAGGGTAATCATTAATGTAAATACGACCAAAATTCTATGCCAAGTAAATGCACAGAATTTCCGTGAGGTTCTATGTTTACTTGAAACATTTCCCAAAAGAACTGAGTCATTTAACAAAGAAAATTTGGTAAAGTTTTATAGAAAATGCAGTCCGACAGTAAAAGACATTTTTTTAAGTCTTGAAAGATGGCCAGTCGCATGAAAACCTATCGTTCCCTTTGAGTATTGATCTCTTTCAGCGAGATACCCAATTATTTTTTTCCTTGTTGAGTCAAATTTTAGGTCTAGATAGTGATAAGTCAATCACATAAGTTATGTTAGGTTTCCTTCTACAAGTAATTTCACCCGACTCACAGTCGAGTTTGGTGTGTTGTTTTAATTTTGATGAATTCCTAGCTAAAGCGATTCATGTCCAGTTGGTGAATTTCCATGAGTTGAAGCATTTCAGATATAAGTCATATCTCCTGAACCTGTTCTTGTGTTCAAATATTTTGTAATCGAAGTTTCTTGGTACCATATTTTCGCATGACCTTCCTAAATAGGTCAGTGTGTTTGAGTTCACCAATACAATCATGGCAGAAGTTTATAGAATTATTTTTAATGTTGAATTGCCCCGAGTGTTAGAAGAAATGAAAGAAACTTTGCAACCTACACCATAAGGACAAACATGTGATTGGTTCTTTTATAAAGAACATACTATGATTAGAGTGTATGGTTTTACTAGAGCACCATATCTGTTGCTAGCCTTTTTAACACCAAGGGGTTTTTCCTTAGAATTTATTAGACAAAGGATGCATTCAGAAGAAGAACATTTTTGTGTTTTAAAAAAATCATCAAATGTGAAAAGAGTACAGAAAGAGAAAACAAATGTTGCAATCTCCAGAGTACAGAAAGAGAACAAGAGAAAAGAGTACACCAGATATACGTGGTTCACCCAATTGGGCTATGTCCACGGGAAGGTAGTCTTCTATTATCTCCCGAATATCTCCTCCAAGCTTACAAGAGAGCAATGCCAATAACCCCAATACAATATAGAAATATCATGATATATGATCCACACAGGATGATCACAAAGGATTAATGACAAAGACCCCCTTGACTCTATTATTTACCAAGAGATGAGGAGGAATTACTCTCACATATTACATGTGGGATAATATAATTCTCCATAGTAACATCTCTTTATATAATAATGAATATCAAGAGGATATTTTACCATAATGAATATGGGATAAATGTATTACTCTTTTACATAAGATTGCGGATATCTTCCGACATAATACAAAGACATTACTACCTTCCAAGGAATATAAAATATTCCAACAAGACTAAGGAATCCTAGTTTGTAGTAGAAACATTATTGAAGATCATGGATTTCCAAGAGGCCAAAAGGATTAATTATGATCCTCATCAAATTATATCGCAAAGGAGACAACAAAATAGAAACAAGGCTTTTGATCATCAAACAATAGAAGGATTAAAAGAAATGAGAAATTTATTTAAATTTGAACAAGATAAGAAATAAGTGAATATGGAACAAACATGCAATTTGGAAATGCTGGTTCATACACCAGCTAAATGTGATATCACCAATAAGAAAAGTATTTCAGAAGTTGATAGTGTTGATGTATATGTAACTTTGGAATGTATTTCATCTATGTATTTCATATATATTTATTGTACCCTTATAAGAGATGTGTTATTCCTCTATAAGGAAGTGTCGTCATGTGGATTGACAAGTGTCGCAAGTGTGTGTACTTGCCGATGGGTTATTAGACCACCATGTTTGGGGCCGGCCCTGAAATATATATTATATTGTGGATGTATCTAGATAGACAAGTTGGCCCCATAAGGTCACTGGGAAAACAGGTTAAGTATAAATAGAGATCGGGAGATCTCTATTTTGGATCATTCGGAAAGACACACTTCTCTCACTCAGAGAGTAGCGCACTAGTGAGGAGGAGGATCATCTGCTCTAGGAGACTATCTCAAGTGTATTTTGGTTGTAATTTGGTTGAGCCATTGCTCTCTCTATCTCTGAGGAAGTTGTGGGGTTTTTCACCTTAGGGTTTTCCCCACATAAAATCTGTGTCTCTTGTCTCTCATGCTTTTGATTCTTGTGATGCTTGTCATGCTTATTGTGATTGTTATGCATTGATATATTGTATATGTTATTCTCTCAGTAAATATCCAAGAGTATTGTGAATTAATGCTCAAATTTTAACATGGTATCAGAGCTAACCTGAGAAGAAGACATTTTGCAGTGACGGAAACTTGAGTTTTTTGTTTATTGGGTTTCTCTCCACAGTTTTTGGAAAAGCAGTATAGTAGATTGACTCTACTCATCAAGGAGAATATATCTGTCCAATCAGAAATGAATTATGATCATTTTCAGATTTGGCCCTAAAAATTAGGGTTTCCACAAAAATAGGATTTTCTGAAATCTGAAGACATAGTTGGAAGTGCCTTACAAAAATCAAAGTTTAGAGCTTTGGATCAAGATTTTTGGCTGGGTAGATCTCCGGGAAATGCAAACCCTAATTCAGGGCTCTCCCTAGTGAACCCGGGAGGACAAAAAGGCAAATCTGAAGGGTAAAGTTTTGCTGATCTCAAATTCTAAATACACTAGGCTGATTAGCTCATCAAGGCACATCTTTCTATCCTTTCATAAATTTGAAATTCACATTTTGAATTTTTAGGGTTTTTCCGACAAACCCTAATCTGGGACCATATCCAGTTTTCAGCATTTCAAGTGGTAAGACCTAAATCTTTTCTATTTCATTTGAAGTACTCTTTAAGATGTATCACCACACTAAGCTTGAGGATAAGCTTGAAGGGGCTGATAACATCCGAGCTTGGAAGTATAGGATTGGGTTAATCCTGGAAGAGAATGAGTTGGACTCATATATGAAAAAAGACATCCCTATCCCAGAGGATGAAGAGGCTAAGGTATTGCATAAGAAGAACTTGGTCAAGGCAAAGAGAATCATTGCTGATTCTATCAAAGACCATCTCATACCCCATGTGTCTTCTCTAAAGACACCCAAGGCTATGTTTGACTCTTTGACCAAGCTATTTGAAGGGAAGAACATAAATCGGAAGATGACCCTGTGGAATCAGATCAAGGAACAAATTGAAGCTGTAGATGAAATGGTGGAGAATGGTGAAATTGTTATGACCACTTTGAATGGCCTACCTAGGTCATGGGACTCTTTTATCCAGGGGATCTGTGCCAGAAAGAAATTAATCTCCTTCAGCAGATTGTGGGAGGAATGTTCTCAAGAAGAAGCAAGGCTTGTGGCAAGAGAAGAGAAGATGGGGAATGAAGATCAAGCTCTCACAACTCACACTAAGAAGGGAAAGTTCAAGAGGGAGCCATCCCATCACAAGAAGAAATATTCTCATCATTATCACAAAAACAAGAAAGATCTAAGGTGTTTCACTTGTAATGAGAAGGGTCACTTTGCTTCAGAATGTCCCAAGAACAAAAGGGACAACCACAACAACTCCAGCAAGAAGAAGACGGATAACAAAAGAAGGTACCATGCTCATGCTGCCGAAGATGATGAACCTCCAAAGAAGAAGGATAGGGCAGAAAGTGATGATAGTAATGATGACTCATCAAGTGAAGAAGAGTATGTTCTAATCTCTGCTCTCACAGGTACTATCTCCCATGGTTGTAATGATTGGTTAATTGATAGTGGGACTTCCAAACACATGACTGGGTTTAAAGAATCCTTTGCAAATCTATCTGAACATGAATTACTCGATAAAGTGAAACTTGGGGACGATTATCAATATCCCATCAAAGGAAGTGGTGAAGCCTCCTACAACCTAGATTCTGGAAAATCTTTGAAGATGAAAGAAGTCCTTTATGTACCTGGGCTCAAGAAGAAATTACTCTCCATCTCTACATTGGATGCAAAAGGTATGAGGGTTGCATTTGTGGATGGCCAAATCCTAATGTGGCCAAAAGGAAAAACAATCGATGATGCAGTAGTGGTTGGAGAGCAAGAGGGAGGATTGTACAAATTGAAGGGACAACCTGAACATGCCATGGTGACATAAAGACAAAGATTCATCCACATTCATGGATCACATAGAGGTATGTATAATTTGTTTTTTTTGCAAAAGTTAACTAATGAATTATGCAGGTCATTGAAGAAAACAAGAACACATTGCTAGACATAACTAGCAAATATGGTGACCAGGTATGTGTTTCTTATATCATAGGATCTTTTATATAAGTATGCATGACATGATTGATGATGTTTATTCATGAAGTCATAGGTTTGAATAATCATGGGTATATGCATATTACGTGTCTTACCTTATTTAATGTTATTACTAACCAGAAGAGTCATAGGTTTGAGTAATCACAGGTTTAGACATTTTATGACTAACCATAAGAGTTTTATATAAACCTTGAATGCTAATGCTTATTATTTCTATTTGAAATGTTCATGACTATACATGCTTGAGATTATTATGTTTTGATAATATTAATATTATACTAATGAATTTTTAATTATGTATGAGACCTCGAGGATAACACAATGATGATACTAACAAGCATGCATAGGGATCGAGAATGAATATAAGTTCAAGAACAAGTAATCCAGGAAGCAAAGATCAAGAGGGAGTACACTCCAGTGGCTTCTGCAAGGATGCAAATATTCAAAGGGAGTTGACCATCTCTTTACATTCCACAACAGAAAGGTGTAGAAGAAGCTACTTCAGATTAGGAATCCAGCAGCTCCTGCAAGGAAGCAAAGACTCAGAGGGAGTCCACCCAACAAACAAACAAAGATAAGTATTTTAATTATCATTTCTTGCATATTTGTTTGTTTAAATAAAATTGTTCAATGATGTATATGCTCATGTTCCTAGACTTAGGATATGTATTGTGCATATTAGAATGATTGCATTAATGAACAGTATACTACTAATATGCATGTGATGGGTAAGTGGCCTATGGCACTGTACAACATTTCATTGCTACTTATCTAGAATGAAACCTCTTTGCTAACATGTTGGGAGTAGTGCAAACTCTTAACAATGTTCTGGTAGAGACTGGAAGGCATATAGAAAGTTATGGAACATGGATAAATGTTGTATTGAAGCATTGGCAAAGATAATTGCATGACTGTATGACATATTTATTTATGTGTAAGAATTTGTTCTGAAAATTATGAGATGTTTCTAATCATGCAATTTAACTTGTTTTGTAGGAAAGACCGTAGACCTTCACCTACGAAAGAAGAACTACAACATTTGTTCCAGCAACAAAGATCTATTGAAGATATTGAAGTTTCCAGGATATGGGAAGAATGCCATGATCCATCGATCATGAAGAATGATGTTTAGGATGTAGTTCCAAGACCTGAAGGGAAGTTTGTTATGAATTCCATATGGATCTATCAGATCAAGCATGCTGCAGATGGCAACATCAAGAAATATAAAAGTGATGAAATAGAAGATACACTAGATGGATTTCAAGACAACTTTCTTGAATGGTGTAGTTGAAGAGGAAGTATATGTGGAGCAACCACTCGGTTTTGAAATACATGACAGGGAGTCATATGTGTGCAGATTGAAGAAAGCCTTGTATGGCTTGAAGCAAGCTCCCAGAACTTGGTATGGTAGGATGGATAGTTTCCTATCTAGTTTGGGCCTTACCAAGAGTAAAGTGGATTCCAACCTTTACTACAAGGTTGAGGAAGGAAATCCAGTGATACTACTTTTGTATGTGGATGACCTGTTTGTAACAGGTGAGGATAGATTGATTGCCGACATGCAGCGGAAGCTTGCTGCCGAGTTCGAGTTGAATAACTTGGGGATGATGCACTATTTGTTTTTGGCATGGAGGTGTGGGAGAGTGCATATGGAATCTTCCTTAAATAAGGGAAGTATGCAGTAGAGATCCTGAAGAGGTTCGGGATGATGGACTGCAAGGCTATGGCCACACCTATGGCATCGAACCTGAAGCTTCTGCGTGATGCTTCATCTGATCCGGTTGATATCACTATGTATCGTCAGATCATTGGGTCCTTGATGTACCTGACGAACATGAGACTAGACATTTGCTTTGCGGTGAACACATTAAGCTAGTTCCTGACGCATCTGAGGAGTGTTCACCTGGTTGCTGTAAAACATGTTCTGAGGTACCTGAAGCGTACAGTGGATTATGGGCTCAAGTATGAAGCGAATCAAAAGTTTAACCTGCAGGGTTATGTTGATTCAGATTGGGATGGCAGTGCTACAGATAGGAAGAGCACATATGGGTGCTGCTTCAGTATGGGATCAGGTGTGATCTCTTGGTTTAGAAGGAAGCAGTCCTACATAGCACTGAGTACAGCTGAGGCAGAGTATGTTGCAGCCTGTTCAGCTAGTTGTGAGGCAGTATGGCTACGGAAGCTATTGTTTGAGTTATTTGATCTCCCATTGGATGCTACGGGTATATTCTGCGATAAGCAGAGTTATGTGAAGTTGTCTGAGAACCCAGTGTTTCATGACAGGTCAAAACACATAGAGATCAAATATCACTATATCAGGGATATGGTGCAGAGAGGAGCCGTGAAGCTCCTGTATGTTGCGACGGACGAGCAAATTGCAGATGTGTTGACGAAGCCACTAGCCAGGGTGAAGTTCGAGTACTTCAGGGAGAGGCTTGGTGTTCTTCAGATCGACGACACTTTGAGGAAGAAGTGATGGACACATTTGCCGAAGCCATCCCAAGCATGTTGGAAGGAGGATCCTTCACATGGCTGTGGATGCAAGCGCTGGATGATGAGTATCAGGACGATGCTCCAGTTACTGCTCTGTATATGCATCATGTTGGATGCTGGATATGATCAGTTGGATCATTGATATTTGTATGTATGTACACATCGTGTTGATGATGGATATGATCAGTTGGATCATTTATATTTGTATGTATGTACGCATCGTGTTGATGCTGGATATGATCAGTTGGATCATTTATATTTGTATGTATGTACGCATCGTGTTGATGCTAGATATGATCAGTTGGATCATTTATATGTATGTACGCATCATGTTGGATGCTGGATATGATCGGTTGGATCATTTGTATGTATTTGTATATGCATCATGTTGGATGCTTGGACCATGTATCTGTAACAGGTGGATACATTGTATGATCAGGTAGATCATGTATGTTGATATGTATCATGTATTTGTATTTGTATTAGGTGGATCATGTATGATGATATGTATCAGGTAGATACTTGGTGTGCATTAGGTGGATGCATTGTATGATCAGGTTGATCATGGTGATGAGCTTCAGGATGTTGCTCCAGATGATATGTACCAGGATGGTACAAGTGATGATGATCAGTATGATCATGGGCATCAGGATGATGCCGCGTGCGATGATGATCCGTTGGATCATGAGTATCAAGTTGATACTTGGAGGTCAAAGATGATATGTGGCAGGTTGTGAAAATAGCATGTAATCAGTCCTGGGAGATCTTGCCGGTTGTGCTGTGGCACATAAATTTTCCTGGGATACTCTTTCCGGTATTGCTATGTAGTATGTAATTAGTCCTCAGATATCCGATAGGTTGAGCTGTGTGCTTGTAATCAGTCCTGGGATGAGGTATTACTATGGAGACATGTAATCAGTCCTGGAGATCTGAGAGGTTGAGCTGTGTGCTTGTAATTAGTCCTAGGATGCTCTTTAGATATCTTGTTAGTCGTGCTGCGGCACATAAATGTTCCTGGGATGCTCTTTAAAGGTTTTGTCTATCCACATGTAATCAGTCCTGGAGATGCGAGAGGTTGAGCTGTGTGCTCGTAATAAGTCCTGTGATGCTCTTTAGAGATCTTGCCGGTTGTGCTGCGGCACATAAATGTTCCTGGGAAGCTCTTTAAAGGTATTGTGGAGGAGATGCATGTAATCAGTCCTGGGATATCTTGCCGGTCGTGCTTAGGCACATAAATGTTCCTGGGATACTCTTTCCGGTATTGCATCGGCACATAAAATTAATCCTGAGAGGCCACCTCTATCAGACCGTTTGCACAGATGATGAAGACCTGCAGGTGGTGGGCCTACATCCAGTATGAAAAAGGACCGGCTCTGTATAACTTCCTATGACGAGTAGAGTTAGATATTGGTTGAGATAGCAGCAACGGTGACGATGATGATGACGATGATCCCGAGAAGAAGACTTGTCTAGCAGATCTATGTTGAGAAATACCTTCCTAGTTAAGAGGGAGTGTTGATGTATATGTAACTTCGGAATGTATTTCATCTATGTATTTCATATATATTTATTGTACCCTTATAAGAGATGTGTTATTCCTCTATAAGGAAGTGTCGTCATGTGGATTGACAAGTGTCGCAAGTGTGTGTACTTGTCGATGGGTTATTAGACCACCATGTGTGGGGTCGGCCCTAAAATATATTATATTGTGGATGTATCTAGATAGACAAGTCAGCCCCATAAGGTCACTAGGCAAATAGGTTAAGTATAAATAGAGATCGGGAGATCTCTATTTTGGATCATTCGGAAAGACACACTTCTCTCACTCAGAAAGTGGCGCACTAGTGAGGAGGAGGATCATCTGCTCTAAGAGACTATCTCAAGTGTATTTTGGTTGTACTTTGGTTGAGCCATTGCTCTCTCTATCTCTGAGGAAGTTGTGGGGTTTTTCACCTTAGGGTTTTCCCCACGGAAACTCTGTGTCTCTTGTCTCTCATGCTTTTGATTCTTGTGATGCTTGTCATGCTTATTGTGATTGTTATGCATTGATATACTGTATATGTTATTCTCTCAGTAAAGATCCAAGAGTATTGTGAATTAATGCTCAAATTTTAACAGATAGTATGGAAGTCGATGAACAAGTTTCAAGCAATAAATCAAAAGTGGAATGACAGAAGGAAATTATTAGTATGGAGGAACGAGATTTAATTGTTCCAAAAAAAACTACCTTGATTTCGCTGCCACCTGCAAATATGCAACAATATTCTTTTTTCAGAAATAAAGGAACTTGGAAATAACTCACAGTATAAGTCTAGATTTGATGTCCTTTCACAACATGTAGAAAAGAAGAAGCAATATTTGGAAGAAACTCAAAATTTTACCCTCAAGTAAGAATGTTGGCAGAACAAGAAGTTTCCCTTCTTACAGTTACAGATCCAAGAAGAAACACTATAAGGTTTGCAGTGGTGAACGATGAGAAAGTTTCTGAAATGGAAGTTAAGCTTGATGTGATTAATATACTCGATAAGATTCAATTGCATAAACAAACAGGAGATGTCCTGCATTCTGATTTATTACTATCCACTTTAAAAATTTCTAAATTGCAGTCTTAGATAGCAAAAATGGAGAGTCAATTAAGGCAAGAGAAGGAAGAAAAAAAAGCAAATTTGATCTAGATTAAAAGGCTACAAATGGACCTTTTGACCATGGGAGCTGAGCCAGGGAACAACCAGTGTACCAAAAGGATCCTTGATGAAAAATAAAATACCATTCAAATTCTCAAGAAAAAATTGAAGGTGCCAAATAATCAACATGTGCAATCTCTAGAGTTGACAACATTACAACAAGAAAAGAAATCCATATATCAAGAAATGATGGATCACAAAGGTAAAATGTTAAATTTACAAGATGAAAAGCATGCTTGGGAAAAAAAAAGGATTGAATTGTTGTCACAAATTTCAGTGTTGAATACCAATCAGATTGAAACTGTGCAAGTGCCAGAGAAGCCAAGGGATCAATCTCTATGTACGAATGAAGGAAAAATGGAAACGTCCTCCACTAAGGAACTGACCAGTGCTATGCCACAAATTATTCTAAAATATGTAGAGATAGAAGAGTTGAAAGAAGAAAAGCAAAAGTTGAAATAGGAAGTAATTCAAAATTCTGGAGAAAAGAAAAAGGATTTGAGTGATAGAAATCAACTGCAAAAGAAAGTTGATGAATTGAAAGATAAATTGACAGGTCAACTTCCATTACAAGGAGATAAACACCTTATATGGGATTTGATATCAGTGGAAGTCACCAAATTCTGGTCACATTTGAATTTTATAGAAGATAAAGATACTATAGAAAACATAGCTCTCCAGAGGTGTAAAGTGGCAAAGAAGACATTATGCAAAAGTCCTTCAGAAACAACTCAAAATATAGTCATATTTTTAAACACTCTAACCCAATTAGATATGCAGAGTTTTGGAATCAAAGACAGACCATCAATCATCATTTGGGAAAGAAGAATTATTGGAAATCATGATCGTGTTAAAGAAGTAGAAGACATGGCGCAACACATGGTCTTTGAAGTTCAAAATTTTAAGGAATTATTTATGGGGCCTTTTGAATGTGGTCTACCTTCTTTTTGGAGTGATGATGGAAAATTAATGACTCAAGAAAATTATCACAGTTTTATAGTACAGGATCGTATGGATCACTCGAAATTTGAAGGTTTGGTCAAAGGATTAACTGGAAAGACAATAATTGATAAATTGACCGATGATTTTTAAATACTTGAACAATTTGTAATGATTAAGAAGGGTCTGCCAGATGAATGTTACACATAATGCATAGAATGATTAAGAAGGGTCTTCCAGATGACTGTTACACAAAATGCATAGAATTGGAGGTGATGGTGAAAGAAATGATGGATTATGAAATCCCAACTCAAGAGCAATGGAAAATTATTGAAAAATTTGGGAAAACAAAATACAGGTTATATCAAGAATGAATATTCAGGTGTCTTAATTTTAAATGACGTTGTGGTTCCTTTGTTAACTTTCCAAGTGTTACAACATCCCAAATCAAAGCAACAATATACGATCTTGGTCGACAACAAAAAAAATGTTCTTTAAAGTTAGAGATTTCTTTGAAATTTCTTTTTTTAGCGAAGAATTCAAAGAACATTTTGTATAAATTTTGATTTTACAAAGTAATAGGGGTTGGATCCAAGAGAAAAAAATATAGTGATATAATATTTTTTGAAGACTTTAATGAAGAGAAGAAGTACAAGTCTATCAGAAACAAAGATTCATATGTTGTCACTTTCTTCAGTATTTTAATTTCTCTTTTGTGAATGTATTTCATGTTACACCATCTTATCGCTTTGCCTCATATTTGACTATAATATGTGAGTTAGAATTCATTTTATATGCTTTGATTCACACATTTAAGTATTTTCAATGTTCTTTCTTCCAAATTAATGCAAAATTCATCCTAGTTAGATGCTCTTTTTTTTTCCTAGAAGAAAAAGAGCCTCTTGCTATTCATATTATGAATCAAAGAAACTACACATATTCTTGTCCATAAAAGTCAATGATCATGATAATCATTTGTTACATGTGAAACATAATTGTCTCCCAAATGGACACTATTCCCGAGTGAGATTTTCCGACTTCCGACTTCCGACAAGAACTATCAGTCGCCCCTTTGTTTAGTAGATAACTATGAACACCTATATTCAACAATTCACGTGTATCCAGAATGGTTAACACAAGAAGGATCGAACGACCCTTCTTGCAGTCTAGAACTATTATGAAAATAATACTAGGCAGAAGAAGGGTCATCTGCCCCTTCATTTATGAGGGAATTGTGCAAATAATCAACATACGAAGGTTAGGCCTTCAATTCATGTATATACAGAATGGTGAATACTGGAAAAATAATAAGCATAAGAAGGGTCGGCTGACCCTTCATTTAACAGATAAATGTAAACATTTTTAATCTACGAAGGCTGGGACGACAATTCATGACTACCAACTTCCGCAATAAATGGTAGGGATCGGGACATTGGATAAGTTATAACATATAAAAAATATTTATCCCAACTTCATAATTCCGACAAGATGGATCGACCACCCCTTCGTTTAGTAGATAATTGTGAACACCAATATCCAACAATTCACCTGTATCCAGAATGGTGAACACAAAAAGGATCGACCGAACCTTCTTGGAGTCTAGAAATATTATGAAAATAATACTGGGCAGAAGAAGGGTCAACCACCCATTCATTCATTTATCTCAGGCCTCATTAAAAAATGGGGCGTTGGTTAAAGACATTCAACTTCAAATAACTGTCATATTATACAGACAACAATTCATTTAGTGATTTGTATATTTTTGACAACTTCTACATTTAATTGATGTAAATTTTATTGGACAATTCTCATATTATTTATGGACATAGTATCGTGTATCTGGTGAGGCGTTTCAAAAATTGTTTCAAAAATTGCAGAACATGAAAGCAATATACTTAGAAACATTGAAACATAATATTTTCTTGACTGAGCTATGTGTGTGCTTTTTGTTTGTTTGCAGATACTAGAATATTTGTTACCAGTAAACCATTGATTATTTTCGATTTCAATGGAGTTTTATTACAAGCAATTCATAAAAAAAAAGAAATTCAGATTTCCACGAACACTGGATATCGAATCATCCACAAAGTATTATTATACATCCAAGATTAAGGGAATTTTTTGAAAAATGCTTTAGTATATTTGAAGTTGGGGTATGGACATCTACACAAGAAAAAAACGTTGACAAATTTTTGCTAACATAATTACAAAGAACGGGATTGCAAATGGAACAATTTAGAGTAATTTTAACATAAGAATATTGTTCTTGCATAGCTAGAGAGGGTTATCAGGGTGATGGAAATCCTTATGTATTTCTCAAGCCTTTAAAAAATGTTTGGGACATTTTGATCCATGGTTGGGATGCTACACATACAGTGATTGTAGATGACTCGAAAGAAAAACATGTTTGTAACGAGGAAGGGAACTGTATTATAACAAAAACTTATACTTTCCAAGATGTCAATGGCACATTCCTGTTAGATCGATTATGGCCTTGCTTGCTGCACCTAAATGGCGTGAGTGATGTGAGGCCAATTGTGAATAAAATGAAAATGAAAGTATTTTGTTAAATAATACACTTGAATGTTTGTTTGTACTAGTATGTTCAATTTCACTGTGATTATAATTCTTGTAAAGTGTCAAGTTTGGTTTTCAAAAATGCAAAATCAGAGTTTGAAAGTGCTAAAATTTGTTTTAAAATTTCAAAATTAAGTATTGGAAGTGTCAAAAGTAGCCTTGCAAAAGGAAAAAACAGGTTCTGAAAGTGCCATTATCATATCGGAAAAGCACAAAAACCAATTTCAAAAGTGGCAATATCAAAAGCAAAAGTATGATTTGGAACATGGATTTGACACTTTTGGAAATGAAGTTGGCACTTTTGGAACCGGTTTGGGCACTTTTGGAACCGGTTTGGGCACTTTTGGAACTGGATTTGGCACTTTTGGAAACAGTTTTGTAACTTTTGGAACCTAAATTTAGCACTTTTGGAACCAGTTTTGGCACTTTCAGAACCAGATTTGGCACTTTTGGAACCATTTTTGGCACTTATGGAACCTGGATTTGGCACTTTTGGAACCGGTTTTGGCACTTTCGGAACCAGTTTTGGCACTTTTGGAACCAGATTTGGCACTTTTGGAACTTGGATTTGTCAATTTTGGAACTGGATTTTGCTTGATTTTGGGGTTTAGAAAGGTTGTTTTTGACCTGTTTTCAAAGTGACTTGGACTAGAATATGTCCAAGTTTAATGAAATTGGCGTTAATTGAAGACTTTCATTTAAAGTATTGGTAACATTTACAATGATACATCCATCATGAATGCTGATATTATGCAATATTTTTCTTTCTGGAAAAGAGATTCCTTCAACAACTTTCAATCCATTCAAAAGCAGGTCCACGCATTATTAATAACCAAAATCCATTTCATAAGTGATTTCTGAAATATAAAATAATAGGACACATTGTTCAAAACCAACATCCATTTCAGAAGCGATTTATGAAATATAAAATAACAGGAGAACATTAAAAATAACATTTATTTTAAACAAAGAATAATTTTTTCTAGTATATATTATCAAATAAGTCAATAAGAAGGGTCGAATGACCCTTCATTTATGAGATAAATGTAAAAATATTTAATCTACGAGGTTTAGGCCGACAATTCCCGACTTCCAACTTTCGCTGTAAATAGTAGGGACCTGGACATTAGCTAAGTTTTAACATATAAAAATTGTTTGTCCCCACTTCTGACTTCCGACAAGAAGGATTGGTCACCCCTTCATTTAGTAGAGAAAATTGTGAACACCTATATCCAACAATTCACCTGTATCTAGAATGGTGAGCACACGAAGGATCGACCGACCCTTATTGCAATTTAGAACTATTATGAACATAATACTGGGCACAAGAAGGGTTAGATGCCCCTTCATTTATGAGGTAATTGTAAAAATATTCAACCTACGAAGGCCAGTCCGTCAACTCATCTATATCCAAAATGGTGAACACTGGAATAATAATGAGCACAAGAAGGGTCGACCGATCCTTCATTTACGAGAGAAATGTAAAAATATTTAATCTATGAAGTCTAGGCCGACAATTCCCGAATTCCGAATTCCGCTGTAAATAGTCGGGATCTAGACATCAGATCAGTTATAACATAAAAAAAATGTTTGTCCCGACTTCTATTTTTCGACAAGAAAGATCGGCCGCCCATTCGTTTAGTAGATAATTGTGAGCACCTATATCCAACAATTCTCTATATACAGAATGGCAAACACAAGAAGGATCGACCGACCCTTCTTGCAGGTTAGAACTATTATGAAAATAGTACTAGGAAAAAGAAGGGTCGGCCACCCCGTGATTTATGAGGGAATTGTAAAAATATTCAACCTACGAAGGATGGGCCCTGAATTCATGTATATCCAAAATGGTGAACACTGGAAGAATACTGAGGACAAGAAGGATCGACTGACCCTTCTTGCAGTCTAAAACTAGTATGAAAAGAAAACTTGGCAATTGAAGGGTCGGCCCCCCTTCATTTATGAGGGAATTGAAAACATATTCAACCTACGAGGGCTAGGGAGTCAATTCATGTATATCCAAAATGGTGAACACTGTAAGAATACTGAGCATAAGAAGGTTCGGAAGACCTTTCATTTACGAGAGAAATGTAAAACTATTTAATCTACGAAGGCTAGGCCGACAATTCCTACCTTCCGACTTCCGATGTAAATATTAGGAATCCAGATATAAGCTAAGTTAAAATATATAATTTGTTTTTTGTCCCGACTTCCATTTTCTGAATGGAAGGATCGGTCGCCCCTTTGTTTAGGGGATAATTGTGAAAACCTATATCCAACAATTATATATATCCAGAATGGAAAACACAAGAAGGATTGACCGACCCTTCTTGTAGTCTAGAAATATTACGAAAATAATACTGGGCAGAAGAAGGGTCTGTCAACCATTCATTTATGAGGAAATTTTAAAAATATTCAACCTACGAATGCTAGGCCATCAATTCATGTATATCCAAAATGGTGAACAATTGAAGAATACTGGGCACAAGAAGGGTCGACCGACCCTTCATTTACGAGATAATTGTAAAAGTATTTAATCTACAAAGGCTATGTCAACAAGTCCCGACTTCTGACTTCCACTGTAAATAGTAGGGACCCAGACATCATCTAAGTTATAAGATATAAATTTTTTGGTCCCAACTTCCGTTTTCCGATGAGAAGGATCGACTGCCCCTTCATTTAGTAGATAATTGTGAACACCTATATCCCATAATTCACCTATATCCAGAATGGCTAACACAAGAAGGATTGACTGACCCTTCTTGCATTCTAGAACTATTATGAATAGAATACTCGACAGAAGAAGGGTAGGACACCCCTGAATGGTGAAGACTGGAAAAATACTAAGCACAAGAAGGGTCGGTCGACCCTTCAATTAAAAGAGAAATGAAATACAATTAATCTACGAAGGTTGGGAAAACATTTCCCCACTACCGAATTCCACAGTATGTGGCGGCGATCGGGACATTGATTTTCTCACCTTAAAATTTAGAACATTTACAAATTCACACTTTTCAAATCAGAAATTGCATTTGTTTATTTTAAATTCACACTTTTTGAATTGAATTTCATAGTTTTATAACAACAAACTACAATTTAAGGTTCATAAGTAGTAAAAAAACACACCATTCCAATAGAAAAACATCATTTTCAAAGCCAATATTGCCACTTTCAGAAGGTCCTTTTCAATTGCATTTTTTGATTTTAAATTCAACTTCAGAATAATTTAAAGTCGCAGAACGTTTTAGAACAAAGGAGAGCAATGATGCATGGAATTAAGTTGGTGAGCTGAAATTCATCGAGGAAGAAACAGAAACAATTGATAATATTCTGCTTTTTCATTCTGCGGAGCTGGAAAGTCTCGAGATTTTCGACTGTCATGGGACTGACTATAAAATGTAGTGGAAATGGGTGAGGTGCACATCTTTAAAATGAGTAAAACAAATTATGCACAATTAGAAGAAACTGACAGCATGATATGGAGGCACAGAGATTCGAAGATAGCCTATACATGGCGGTATTGCATCTCTCTTGAATACCTGCATAGAAAAAAAATAACTGTTTATCACGCTGCCATAAAAAGAAACCATTTCCAACAAATGCAAAAATAATCGTTTTATTGCAGCCAACGCGTGAGCACACATATCATCATGTACAATCAAAACAGAGAAACTATTCCTAAATTGCCAAGTTCACCATAATAGTTGGTATGGGCATCCCGCTTGGACGGGTTAGCTCCTAACATAGTTGGTCTGGGCATCCTGCTTAAACAAGTTAGCTCCTAACACCATAGTTAGTGGAAGCAAAGGCATTCAACCAATGAAATATAATTCGCAAATGATAAGCAAACACTTAAATTAGACATGTGTATAATAATGACTACAAAAATTCTTTCTTACTGAGAAAAACCTTTTGTGGATATGTAGCCTTTCAAGGTTAGGAAGTTTCTCCAATAAATTGAGAAGAGGAAGAGGCTTCGGAATATGGATATCAAGATTCTTCAATGATTTCAATCTACCTATTATCTCCCCAAATTTCTCTACAGGAAAATGGTGCAATAGATCCATTATATGAGAATGTTTCTTCATCTACCATCTACCTATATGAGATCGTTTCTTAATCTCCCTATGTCCCATCCTGGTTGCAGGAACATAATGACAAATCCATGCATACCCAGGGAATATAAGGCGAACAAACTGAAAAATTCCATTTCAGTTTGTTGTGAGTGGTCACTGTGTTGATGGATTAGCCTATATATAGTGAGTGGCCACTGTGTTGATGGATTGAATGGGATGGGAGTCTGGGACGGATGGGGAATGGTAATTATCATAGTATGGCGGGATCATGGTGGTCAAATATATCATTTGTAGCAACTATAGATTTTGCTGGAGTAATCGTACACATATCACTCCAAACGATTCCTTGAAAATACAACCGCCAACATGCCTGCTGCCAGCGCATTAAATGGCCAACATGCCTGCTTCCAACGCATTAATAATATTCATCATAAATGATGGATTGTATCGCTCGTGTGAATAATCTCATCATGCTTTCAGTCCACATAATGTTTATGTCTTGTCAGCAAAAAAGTCTCTGGTTTCCCGGGGTCAATGGTAATTATCACAGTATGGCGGGATCATAAGATGGGAATATGAAACCATTTGGGTTTGATGGACGATTAGAACATGAAACATAGGCACAGAATATTCAAAACACGGTCTTTGCCTTCGATACCTTTGTTTTTTGAGGATTTAGGTGTCAATATTTCCAATCCATAGGTCTTAATGATTGCAAGTATCTAGATGATTCAACGTGACTGACCAAGATAATATGGTGTACCGGCAGCTAGAGAGGAAGTGATATTGTGAGACCACAAATGATACTATAATTATTCACTTCCTCTTGCAGTTTTCCCAAGCATATTTAAAACATAGTGTTTAATAGAGAATAAAACGTAGCATGGATTCAGTGGTGCTCAAAGGAGAAAATATTCTATACGAGTCAATACTATAATTAAACTATATTTCTAATACTCAATTTACCAAATCAAATATGCCACGTGTCACAATATGATCCTTCCACGTGTCACTCTGGGATAATAGATATCAAAATTTAAACAACAAAATTTATAAACGTTTTGCTTCAAAGGCTTGGTTGGCAAGTGGAATTATTCTTAGAGAAAGACCGGCCGCTCTTTCTCCAAGGTATTCTATTGTTACAATTCCCTCGTAAATGAAGGGTCCGTCGACCCTTCTTATTCCTAATATTCTTTTCATAATAATTTGACACCGCAAGAAGGGTCGGTCGATCCTTCTTGTGTTCTCTATTATGGATATAGATGAATTTTTGGATAAAGGTTTTCACAATTTACTACGAAAAGAACGAGCGACCGATCCTTCTTGTCGGAAAATAGAAGTCAGTAGAAACAATTTTTATATGTTAAAACATCCAAGGTGTTCTATTTTGAAAATTTCCTCGTAATTGAAAGGTTGGTTGACACTTCATATTCCCAATATTATTTTCATAATAGTTCGACACTGGAAGAAGGGTTGGTCGACCCTTCTTGTGTTCTCCATTATGGATATATCTGAATTACTGGATAAATGTTTTCACAATTAACTACGAAAAGAAGGGGCGGCTGATCCTTCTTGTCGGAAAATAGAAGTCGGGAGAAACCATTTTTATATGTTATAACTTAGCCGATTGATTGGCTATTCAAACAATGGGTGAATATTTTAGACATTGGACTTTTCACCTTTGTAGGTAACTTCATTTTTGAAGTAAGGGATTGTTTAGGTACCTAAAATTCATGACCATTAAAGGTATGTACAGGTTCTAATTGTGAGGTTGTAGATCCTAGTGATTGTTTGTTCATTGTAGAACTTGAGTAACTATTACATTGAACAATACATGCATCAACATTGAATAGATTTCCCCCACAATCACCCTTAGCAAACACCATAGATTACTAGACATTTTACACCCTTTGTTAGATAAAAGGAAACTGACACGAACATGAATAAGTTTTCTTAATAATACTAGGTTACACGCAAAACTTGGAATGCGTAAAACTCCATTGATCCTCTTCACTATACCACCAAGTAATTTGATCAAGACTCTACAATGACAAAAAATGTTGACAGGAGAATCGCAAATCCATTATTCGAACTATTCTCGCAATCACAGGAAGGGTCGGTCGTTCCTTCATTTAAAAGAGAAATGAAAAAATATTAAATCTACGAAGGTTGGCACGACAATTCCCCACAACCAACTTCCGCATTATATGGTAGGGATCAGGACATTGCCTAAGTTATAACATCTAAACAATATTTCTCAGGACTTCCGACTGCTGGCAAGAAGGATCAACCACCCCTTCTTTTAGTAGATAATTGTGAACACCAATATCCGACAATTCACCTGTATCCAGAATAGTGAACACTGGAAGGATTGTACCACCCTTCTTGCAGTCTAGAACTATTATGAAAATAATAGTGGGCAGAAGAAGGGTCAGCTGACCCTTCATTCATTTATCTCGAGCCTCATTCAAAATGGGGTGTTGGTTAATGAAATTCAACTTCAAATGAACGTCATATTATGCAGACACTGATTCATTTGATAATTTATATATTTTTTACTACTTCAAATGACCGTCATAATTATTATATCAGAACACCGCAAAAACCAATTTCAAAAGTGGCAATATCAAAAGAAAAAGTATGGTTTTGGATCCTGAATTTGGAAATTTTTGAAACGGATTTGGCAGTAAAATCCACACAACAGGTAATTTTCGAAGATGAAAAATAATAAAAGGATACAAAAACAAAATCAACATATTTATTAATTCCGTCGGCTTAATTCTGGGTCGTAAGATTAAGACAAGTCGATGGCTGAGATCTAATTTGGGGAATGCAGAAGATGAGTTGCGGGGGTTTAATTGTTTTGAAATATATATAGCGTTCCCGCAATCCGCAATTGCGGGTTGCAGGACTGCTACTCGAAATAAAAACAAACCAAAGTTTCCCAAAGTTTCCTTCAATTTGCAATCCGCAATCTGAATTGCGGGTTGCGGAAACGCATGTCGCAAATCCATTACTCAAACAGTTCCCGCAATCCACAATCATGTATAACTATAGATAGCCACTTCAACAAGCTATAGCATGATATGATGGTGCATGTATTTTTCTGAAACCATGAATTATGGCGAGCATTCTCTCCAGCAGTTTTGAGTACTTTTTCCATACTTTGTCAATTTCCAAAGTTTCACAAACTTGCCATACTTTTCTAGAATGATGTCACATTGCAACACTGACTTAATGATAACACCAGAACACCATCATGTGTCTTTCAATGCCATGTCATCATACATGCCATGTTATCATACATGTCATGTCATCATCATACATGCCATGTCATCATACATGTCATGTCATCATACATGTCATGTCATCATCACACATTCCATATCATGATAGATGCCATGTCATCATACATGCCATTTCATCACTTCCTATGCCGTCAGTTCTCTCTTTGAGGCTCACATGTGTGAGATTTTCGCCTTCCAAAATAGAGATCAATTCATGTATAACCATAAGGGTAAAAAATGGATAAATATAAATGACAAGAAGGGTCGACCGACCCTTCGGGCGGTCTAGAACTAGTATTGAAATAATATTTCCCAGAAGAAGGGTTGGCCGCCCCTTCATTTATGAGGGAATTGTGCAAATATTCAACCTACGAAGTATAGGATGCAAATTCATGTATATCTTGAATGCCGAAGACTACAAAAATACTAAGCACAAGAATGGTCGGCCAACCCTTCATTTAAAACAGAAATGAAGAAAAATTAATCTACGAAGTTTGGGACAACATTTTCCCACTACCGCATTCCCCATTATGTGGTAGGGATTGGGACATTGCCTATGTTATAACATTGCAAACAATATTTATCCTGACTGCCAACAAGAAGGATTGGCCACCCCTTGTTTTAGTAGATAATTGAGAACACAAATATCCAACAATTCACCTGTATCCAGAATGGTGAACACAAGAAGGATCCAACCACCATTCTTGTAGTCTAGAAATATAATGAAAATAATAATGGGCGGAAGAAGGGTCGGCCGCCCCTTCATTCATTTAGCTCGAGCCTCATTTAAAAATGGGGTGTTGGTTAATGACATTCAACTTCAAATGACCATCATATTATACAGACATAAATATCAAAAGAAAAATTATGGTTTGGAACCTGGATTTTGGCACTTTTGGAAACGGATTTGGCAGTTTCGGAGCTAGTTTGGTCACTTTCGGAACTGGATTTTGCACTTTTGGAACTGTTTTTTGGCTATTTAGGAACCAGTTTTGTCACTTTTGGAACCTTGATTTGGTACTTTCGGAATCGGTTTCGGCAATTTTGAAATCGGTTTTGGCACTTTCGGAACCGGTTTTGGCACTTTTGGAACTGGTTTTCGCACTTTTGGAACCTGAATTTGGTAGTTTTGGAACTGGATTTTGCTTGATTTTGGAGTTTAGAAAGGTGGTTTTAGCCCCGTCTTCAAAGTGACTTGGACTGGAATAAGTCCAAACTTAATGAAATCAGAGTTCATAGTCTATGCCAAGATAATCACCATAATCGCCATGATCTATGCCATGATAATCACCATGATCTATACCAATATCATCACCATAATCTATGCAACCATCATCATAATCTAGGCAAGTTCACCATAACCAATGCAAAACACCACTATCTATGCAAGATCATCATCATAGTCTATGCAATATTATCATCAAGATTTCACCAATAAGGAATCTATAACACATACAAAAGATCCATACCATTTTCAAGACAACAAGATGAATCCTAGTCTATAAGAGGCATGTACCATCACAAGAGAAACCCACATGTTAGAGCCATACATTTTCCAAGATGAAAATACGAACCCTAGAGAAGCATGCACCTTCAAAAGAGAAACCCTAATGCATGAGAGAGAGATTATCCTTCAAGATCTTCATCAAAGAACTCAAGATGATGCCCAATAAATCCTCACTAAATCCTCCACACAAGTTCACATTTTTCTCCTAGAAGTTGCACATTAGAGAGAAGAGAAGCTTAGAAGATGACATGAAATGCTTCCTCTCCTATTTATACCTTTCCAAGTTGCCTTGTAGTTTATTTTAAGGTTCCCTGAAACTCATCCTTAAATTTAGGATCTCCATGTTTTAAGGGGTACTTGAATGTTAGCTCCTCCTTAAATCCATTCTTCAAGGGTTACTTCAAAGTTAGCTTCTCCCTAAATCTTGAACCTCCATAATTCAAGGGTTACTTAACTTCTCCTTAAATGTTGGCCTTATTTCAAGGGTTACTTCAAAATTAACTTCTCCTTAAATGTTGGACTTCCATACTTCCAGGGTTACTTCAAAGGGTCAATCTCCACCTAATGGTTTCATTAAAGAACTATGTAAAATCTATGACATAGTAGGGCCTAGCTACCATGTATTCCTCACAGCTGAAAGTTTAACTCATTAAGCAAGTAAACAAGTGCAAACTATTACAGAATGAAAAAATGATCAAAACTCAGCACAAATGATCAAAATTCCAGAAATGCACAAATGATCAAATATGAGATATTATTAACTGTCCAATGTTATGAAATATACTGGTTCATCCTTATATACAAAATAGGAGGAAAAATATCCACTTGGAGTGTCCACACTTAGCTAGATTAGATTTACCCCAATCCCCCCTAGGTTAACCAAAATGGTTTCCAAAATAACTCAAACAGGTTCAAAATATGCATGTGAACACTGAGTAAGCATGGGAAGCCATAATGAGGTTCACACATGTGAGGATAAGGTTGGGTGGAAGTTGTTTAGGCTTAGGCATGCCAAAAATGGCCTAGGGAGTGGGAATTGTCCACATACAGAGCATGAGCGCCCTTGGTCAATGTGTTTCCTTAAGATAGGGAAAGAGGGCACCTTAGGCATGCTGGGGCAATAAACGCTTGGATAAGCATGCCTAACAACTAGTTTGACCACCTCTTAGCCCATACATTGGCTCATATACTGTGAACTTGTTCACACTTATCCAGATAAGTCCAAACCACTTCATAATAACGAGTTTCACACCTAGGGATGTATTACTGTTGGCTCGGTTTTGCAACCAAGCTTAGTGCTATGGGCACCTACTAACTAGTAGTAGCAGTTTCAATAGAAATAAAAACAATAAACTAAATAAACAATACTTTTCATGGATCTAAACAAGAATCTAAGCAAATAATGTAAACATTTCAAAATCAAGAACAAGAAACATAATGAATAATTTTTTGTATTGAAAAGGTGGGGGGCAAGCAAGTGCTTGCGATATTACCTTCAATGGTGAAGGTTGATGTTGAGCAACTCCCAAGATGAGTAGCTCCAAACTCCAATAGGTCTCTTTCTCCAAGGTTGCTTCAATGGCTAAAAGTGCTCAGGGGAGATTTCAGCAGCATAAGGATGAGATAATGGAAGGATGTGAAATGAGGAGCCCCTACCACCTTTTTATAGGTTTTGGTGGTGAGGAATACCATTTGTGGTTTTGTGGAAACCAATGGTATTGACCAACATGGTTTAGGTAATTTTCCCTCCTTTTTCCTTTTTTGAATAAAAATAATATTTTAATTCCCTTTTTAATATTTTTGGGAATTTGGACCCTTTTTGAGGGTTTTTTATGATTTTCTTGGAAAAATAATCTTTTTTAATGGAAAAAGGGGTGTACTAAGGTCTTTTGGTGACCTTTTGTTGGTTTCAGAGGCTCAGATGGTGGAAAAGTGGACAAATGGGTCATGTGAGTAAGGGAATGAGCTAGTGAGCACTTTTTAGGTGTTAACAGATTGCCCCCTGATGTGTGAGGGCAGGAGCTCATCGTATGGCCGATAGACATCATAGTTCTTTTGTCCTTTTTCTGGGTTTTAGGGGAGAGAAGAGACCGTTTGGAGACTGGAGCCACGGCCCTTGGAAGCTGCAAAAACAAAAAATATTACATTGCCTCAATATGAATGAGGTATAATCTCTGATAAAGGACGAGGCGGGCATTCCCATGCTCGTATCAAGACATATACAAAACAATTAGTCCCAAGAAGGGGGATCTAATACGTAAAGAAATATACTGGTACATCATAATGGTCCAGAGGGGACATGATTGTGGGATATACTCATGATCATGGCTGATCTCAATAACTGATACACTGGAATAACTGTTGAACTGCTGAAACTGAAGGTGTCCAACATCTGTATGGACTCAACGACTGTGAGCCATCTCTAGGGAGTATTGTAACTGTATACTCAAGGGAGTATGGAACCTGTGTAAATCTGAATACTGTCGCCATGCGCAACCCGGATATCTATAGAAAGAGTGTAACTGGTTGTATCCATAGGGAGACTCTCATATGTGGAGGAGTCAGGTGGTATCCGGGGTCTTTGACTAATAACTGAACGTACCAATACCCTGTGCGAGTCTCAACGATGCGATCAAGGTGTTGAAGTCGAGCATGTGAGAAACAACCATTCGGAGAGGCACTGAGGATTCCTCTCGAAATGATTCGTAGGCACTCATCATAAATGGTAATGAGTCCAAGACACAGGGACCTCTAGGTCTATCCTCTGGAATCAATGTGGTTGTTGTCGACAGAGGGAGACCAGCAACTAACAAGGCAATGATGTTTCCTTGCTGGGAGCGCGAGGTGTAAACTGAAGTGATGTAGTACTGCTGGTAGGACTGACATACTTGTGGGGATGGGAAATAACTGGGTCAAAAATGGGTAGACTCAAACTTCCTTTGTTCAGAGCAAGATGACGTGGTTGACCTGGCAGCGTAGGAAACTAACTTGTAGGTGTGGGGATCCTTTTTTAGGGACTGAAGGGTATGTACTGACTCTGGGGGGGTGAAGCTGATGGTAGCTGTCGAGGGAGTTTCCGGGTGACATACTGCAGAATACTCTGAACAAAGGCGACCAGAATGGGGAAGCTGCTATGTGAGTAGATATGATCTGTCGTGGCGCCAAGAGGCACCCTTCTTCCTTCTTCGTAGTTTTAATGAGCTCCAAGAAGTGATAAAAGTGTGCTCTGAAATGGTACTGTCCTGTGGATTTTGTGAGCCCAGGACGGCGCATGCTCATGGTTGCTATCATGTTTAGAGAGTCTGAAAGCGGTAAGTGGACTCTATTGGTGTTTCTTTTTCGTAAGTTTAGTCTCCCAGGCCCGAAAAAGCATAAAATGATGCGAATGGAGAACTCTTCTAGCCGATGTGACTAGAGTATACCTTTTTCGTAATTAGTCTACAAGGTCCGGAAAAGGGGTAAACTTATACCGGGTAGACGCCCTTTCAGATAGGTTTATCGAGCATGAAAGGAAGCAAGATTGCTCGGCGATCTTTTCATTGTTTTAGGAGTCAGAAAAGAGCTTAACAGAAACTCCCCAAGTGCCTTTTTCGTAAAAGGGGTTGCTCGGCCCGAAAAAGGGGTAAAATTATACCGAACAAAAAATGGATTGACAAGGGCGAGAAAAGGTCTCAAGCATCGTCATCTGTGCGGAAAACTGGATCCGGTGACATAAGGATTGTCGAAAACGGAGAACGGCTGATGTGGCACGTAAACCGAGGTGACGAGGGGGCGTGGAAAAAAATGCCCAGAAAATCTAGAGGTGAGAGCGAGAAATGATCTCTAGCATCATCAAGGGCGCGGAAAACTGAATCCGGCGATATAAGACACATCGAAAACGGAGAACGGCCGATGTGGCACGCAAACTGAGGCGACGAGGGGGCGTGGAAAAAATGCCCGGAAAATCCAAAGGTGAGAGCGAGAAATGGTCTCAAGCATCATCACGAGCGCGGAAAACTGAATCCGGCGATATAAGATACATCGAAAACGGAGAACGGCCGATGTGGCACGCAAACCGAGGCGACGAGGGGGGCTAAAAAATGGTCAAAAATGGACCCCGGGAAAAACGGGAAACGGAAGGAACCTCTATGAAGTTCTCGCTGTGCTGATCCCAACGGTACCAACGGTTTGAGAAATGGACTTCGTATGACACCGCAATGGTTGTTTGAAATTTGTGGAATTTCTATAAATAGGACGTGGGGCCCAATATGACTTGTCATTGTCACGTGCGAGTTTGATAGAGCAGTCAGAGCTATTTCTCGATTTCCGGGAGATTTCACCGTTGGTTTTCGATTTAGCGAGTTGCAGGTAACTCTATTCGCCTTAACCTAGTCAATTATGTCTTTTTTATTTGGCGGTGGGCCCCCGAAGGCCGCGAAACTCCACGTTGACTCTCCAACGTGGAACCGCGCGGGTTTCGGGGCGGAACCCGCGATGAACCGCGCGGCTTTCAGGCTCACAGTCGCGATGTTCATCGCGACTGTGAGGTCGGAACCCGCGATGTTCATCGCGGGTTTATGGGTGACAGTCGCGATGTTCATCGCGACTGTCTGGCCAAAATCCGCGATGTTCATCGCGGGTTTTTTCATGGATACCGCGATGGTCATCGCGGCTTTTTGTGGAAAAGCCGCGATGGGCAGCGCGGATTTTGGTGGAAAAGTCGCGATGGGATTTTCAAATTTTTTTTTTTTTTTTTTTTTTGTGCTGGGGCTAAAATTTTTCTTTGTTTTCTTGGCAGGATGTTGCGGAGAGCTCAGTCCGTGTGGCGGGAGAGAGAGATTGATGCCGAGATTATGTTGAGGATCGAGAATGATGGAGGGGTGAGACAGACCCTAGCCATGAGCGGACTCTTGAAGTTCGCTCAGATACCTCCTATCCGTTCAGTGAGGAGACTCCTGAACAAGCTTGTGCAGTGGTGGGTGCCGGCAGAGGGTGCCTTCATTATTGGTGGTGAGAGGTTGGAGATTACTCTCACTGATGTATATTTTTTGACCGGTTTGCCTCGCTTGGGTGAGGTGGGTGATATTTCTCTGAGGTTGCCTCCAGGTGTGGATATGGAGGACCTCTTACAGACCTTCTGTGGGGATGACGCTGTTTTGGTAAACAGCTCTATTAGTCTGAAGTTCCTACGTGAGTGGGATATGCGGGCTGTTGGTGCCTGTGTTCTGAGGGTTTTGGGTGCTGCTGCACCTCATCGTATGTCTGGGGGGCAGACGATGATGGTGGACTCCGTTCTACGGGGTACTTACTATGCTTGGGCTCAGATGTTCTTGGCCGGTGTCCGGAGAGATCTGGACAAGGCCGTGAGAGAGGGAGGTGAGTTCTGTTACGCCTCTTTTTTATGCTGTTTTTTCTTTGAGCGGGTGCCGACCTTGCGGCCACATGTACCCGTTCGTGCTGGTCTGCCGAGCGAGCCTCGTATGATGAGGTGGGGGCAGATGATGCCCCGTGCTGGCGGTGGTATCCGTGGCTACTTCACAGAGGACTTTTTTCAGCAGTGGGAGCAGATGCCTCTGGTGATCGAGGACTATCCCTACGCCGGCATGGATTACAGAGGTGACGCGGAGATGCCTCGTGCCCCAGGACAGGCCTGGGGCTTGGACGGTATGTTTTGTGTTTTATTTGATGATGTATCATATGTTGTTTGGTTTATGATGATTTTGTTATATAGTGTCTAATGGTTTACTTGCTTTGTGCAGATGTGGGTCCAGTGCCACCACCTGACTATGTGGCTCGGCAGGGGCGGGCGATGGTGGTCGTTCGTCCCCCAGTACCTGTACGTCCTCCGCGTGGTGGAGGATATGCGGATCGTGGGCGAGGGGTTGGCCCTGATGGTGACGCCATAGATGGTGTCCGGCGTACCTTTGCCCGGATCCTAGCTAGGTTCCCTGAGGATGGTTGGAGGGATCTGGATCGGGATGTTTTGCAGGGATGTCTTGGTGCGCCACCTGAGTGGCAGTCGCTCCTGTTGAGGACAGCGGTGCTTGCGGCGAGGCACGGGGGTGGTGGAGGAGATGCTCCGGCAGGGCCGGCTCAGGGGAGGATCCGTTTGAGGGATGATCCAGCAGGGCCAACAGAGCGGCGAGTTTGGGGTCGTCCTGACCCGGCTGGGATGGCGGAGGTGGAGTCGGAGGAGGAGCCCGAGGATCCTGAGGATCCAGATGAGTAGATGACATTGTACGTGCCCCCAAATGCTCATGAGCATATGGGGAAGCATTTTTTGTATGACAGATGTATTTTTTGTATATTGAGTGCTGGGGGCACTTATGACATGTTTGACTATTCGATTTGTATATATATGTGGATATATATTTTAGATCTATTGTCGTGTATGCACGTGGATGCACATTGTCTTTTTTATATGCCCGTGGAGGCACATGTTATGCACGTGGATGCAGTGTATTTATAGATTTATGTATGCCCGTGGAGGCACGTGTTATGCACATGGATGCATTATTTTGGTTGTTTTTATGCCCGTGGAGGCACATGTTATGCACGTGGATGCAATATTGGTTTTGTATATGCCCATGGAGGCACATGTTTTGCACATGGATGCATTTTTGTTTATGGATATGACATGATGTGATTGGTGTGCCAGTCGAGGACACTGTTTGCCATATGGTCTGCTACACTATTGAGGTGTCTTGGAACATGTGTGAATGTAATGGATTCAAACTGTCTAACCATTTGTTTAGTGCGCAGAAATTTTCTGAAAAGACACGGATCGCGTACCTGGTAATCATTGTTGAGTTGGGAAACTAGGAGCTGAGAGTCCAAGAAAACGTTGAGGTGACGTATGCCCATCTGGAGAGCAGCGGCCAGGAGACCGGTCACGGCATCGTATTCAGCTTGATTATTGGTGGCGGCACCTAAACATACTCCATCAATGTGAATTAACTCATGTGAAGGGGAGTATATTACCCAAGCTGCGGAGGCGAGATTGGGAGACCAACGGCTTGCACCATCAGCAAAACCGACATGGCAGAGTGGAAGAGGCTCCATCTGTGGTCATGCAGAGAAAACAAATATTTAGGTTTTTTGAAAATTTTTGGGAAAAAATGTATGCCTATACTAAAATGGACGATGGTGTCCATGAGATTTTCTATGGGTAAAATCTTTTAAGGTACAACCCGTTGCGTGGGTTGCGTAAGGTGTTGCCTTCTGGATCAGTCAGAATGTATGCCCCCTGCCCGAGGCAGGTGTGTATGATATAGGGGCCTTGCCACATAGACACGAACTTTCCCTTTCCGGTTTTATCATGAGCTTGATCGTAAGCGAGGACAAGGTCTCCCTCTGAAAAGGTTCTTGGGTGGACGCGTTTGTCGTAACTTAGTTTCGATCGTTGTTTAGCAGCTTCCATGTTTTGAATGGCGGTGCGCCGATCTTCATCGGCCTGCTCTAGGAGCAGTAAACGTTGCTCGATCGGGGAAGTATCCGGTAGGAGCTCAACGGCGATGGTTAGAGCAGGGATCTGGCACTCAATAGGGAGGACAGATTCGACACCGTGAACTAAATGGAAAGGGGTAAAACCGGTGGCGGTTTTGGTTGATGTGCGGTAGGCCCAGAGTGCAGGGAAAAGCATGTGATGCCAATTGGATTTGTGATTGTCTACGGTACGTTGGAGAATGGTCTTCAAGATTTTATTGATCGCTTCGACTTGGCCGTTTCCTTGGGGGTAGTAAGCGGAAGAGAAATGGTGTTCAAACTTCAACATGGTTGATAATTCCTTCCAGACGGCATCTTCGAAGTGAGAGCCGTGGTCAGAAACTAGCTGTTGTGGTACTCCGAAACGAGCGATTTTGCAACCAAGCTTAGTGCTATGGGCACCTACTAACTAGTAGTAGCAGTTTCAATAGAAATAAAAACAATAAACTAAATAAACAATACTTTTCATGGATCTAAACAAGAATCTAAGCAAATAATGTAAACATTTCAAAATCAAGAACAAGAAACATAATGAATAATTTTTTGTATTGAAAAGGTGGGGGGCAAGCAAGTGCTTGCGATATTACCTTCAATGGTGAAGGTTGATGTTGAGCAACTCCCAAGATGAGTAGCTCCAAACTCCAATAGGTCTCTTTCTCCAAGGTTGCTTCAATGGCTAAAAGTGCTCAGGGGAGATTCAGCAGCATAAGGATGAGATAATGGAAGGATGTGAAATGAGGAGCCCCTACCACCTTTTTATAGGTTTTGGTGGTGAGGAATACCATTTGTGGTTTTGTGGAAACCAATGGTATTGACCAACATGGTTTAGGTAATTTTCCCTCCTTTTTCCTTTTTTGAATAAAAATAATATTTTAATTCCCTTTTTAATATTTTTGGGAATTTGGACCCTTTTTGAGGGTTTTTTATGATTTTCTTGGAAAAATAATCTTTTTTAATGGAAAAAGGGGTGTACTAAGGTCTTTTGGTGACCTTTTGTTGGTTTCAGAGGCTCAGATGGTGGAAAAGTGGACAAATGGGTCATGTGAGTAAGGGAATGAGCTAGTGAGCACTTTTTAGGTGTTAACAATTATTAACTAGTTTAGCACCTAATAACCATTAATTAATTAATGATTAAGGTACTAAGGTATAATATTGCTCTAACAAACTATAACTTTCTTTATTTCTTGCTTCATGATTTAATCAAAGGGGATTCTTCTAATCATCATAATTAGGTGGACACATAATCATTCCTTCTGGAGTTTCTTTCCTCTTTATGCAGATCCATCATTACTTTTGGGGTCATGTGGACCTACATCATTACTTTGGGGATTTTTTCACAGTTCACACCAATATTTCATTGGAACACCTTTAGGGGATTCTTTAGAGGCTTCTTCATCATGGGTCAAGGGACCCATCATCATTGTTATGTGGACCCAAGATCATTCTTTTAGGGGTTTCTTCAACATTGCTTCGTGGAAACTTTAGGGACTTCTTTACACTTCACTTCATCAGGGTCAATAGGGGCTTCTTTAATTGCTCTGGGGGCTTGCACTATTTCTATACAACTCAAAGCATCATCCCACGAGGGCCATGCTTAATAGCTATGTCATTGTGAGGAACCTACAAAAATTAATTGATAAAATGCACGATATATTAGATCAAAGAATATTTTTATTGATTGTGGGCCACTTCGAGGGGGCAACGTCCTTTGAGCAAGCTCAATACACATAACTTCTCGGTGCATTCATTGGCAACAAAACAAACTTATATACTAAGTCTAGGAGCCAATACTATGGATCAATACCATGGAACATATAATACTACGGGACGACTTACAAAGCTATGCATCCAATACTATGGGCTAATACAAACTATGGATCAACATATAATACTACGGGATGATTTACAAGGCATATGCATCCAACAAAAATATACTAACAAAGTAAAGAGAAGGGTTGACACGGGTTCCTAACATCCCCTCTCCCTTAGAAAATGATTTTTCCTCAAAGACTTAGATGTGTAAATTGATGCTGAATATGAAGGAGTGGTTCCCATGTAGCATCCTCTGGTTGCATTCTGTGCCATTGAATTAATACCTCTGTGATAGATCGAGAGAGAATTTGACGCCCTTTGAGTTTGAGGGAGGATTGCTTGGAAGGTTGTAGACAAAGAAAAACCATATCACCTGCTTGAAAAGTGTGCTCAGAATGGTGTTGATCGAGTTGTTGTTTCAGTCAAATTTTGGCCATGTGAATATTGTCCTGGAAAATGCAAAGAATCTGATCGAGGTTTCGAAGAACCGTGTCAATTTCCTAAATTGGTGAACTGTTGAGGGTGAAAGGAAGAATAAATGGAGGTTCTTGGCCATATATTACTACATATGGAGTCATTTTAGATGCATTATTGTACCACCATTCAGCGAGAGGGAGCCACTTTGCTCACTGAGGTTGTTGTTAGGAGGTGAAGCAATGAAGATAAGTTTCCAAACATTTATTGGTAATTTGAGTCGGACCATCTGTGTGTGGGTGAGATCCTGAATTCATCTTCAATTTGGTGCCAGTGTGATGAAATAGTTCTGTCCAAAAATGAATGGTGAAAGTTGCATCGTGAGCTGAGACAATGGAAGAAGGGATTTCATGAGGACGGAAGGGCTGGTCCAGGGCACAAAATTGACTATATTTGTAGAGGTGAGCAACCACAACCAAAATCATTGTCTTTCCTACATATGTAGGTAGCCCTTCAATGAATTCCATAAAACTATATGTCCAAATCCATGTAGGGATGGGAAAGGGTTCGAGTAATCCCAGAAGGAGTTAGAAGTATCACATTCAACCACCATTTGTTGAATTGTCCTTTTCATTCCCTGCTAGAAGAAGTTAATATTTTCTTGCTCATACGTTTTGAAGAACCCATAGTTCCCTGCTAATTGCAAAGAATGGAGTTCATAGAAGACATCCTGTTGAAGATCTGTGCTCTGTGGAAGCATGAGATGACTCTTGTATATCCAGGAAGTACCATCCCAATAGTAATGTGGTACAGTAGAAGGGATGCTGGCCAACCATTGGATGATGTGAGATACTGGGGATTCAATGAGATATCCCTATTGAACAGATTGCAACCAATGTGGAACACGCATAGAAATAGTTGAAAGACAAACTTGGTCATCAATTGTGCGAGAAAGAGAATATGCCACTAGATTGTCCTTACCCTTATTGTAAGTGATCTCATAGGCATAACCCATGAGTTTGCTAACCCATTTCAGTTGTGCTGGGGAGGAGACTCGTTGTTCCAGGAAATATTTCAGACTTTGGTGATCATTCTTGATGCGGAAATAATTCTGAAATAGGTATGGTCGCCACTTCTGTACTACATGAAAAATAGGCATCATTTCCTTCTCATAGGTAGAGGTGACAAAATTCTTACTGGAAAGGTCTCTTGAAGGAGGCAATCTCATTGGTTCTGCAAGGAAACCAACATATCTATCCAAAATGTGTTGTATATCCAAAGGAGTAGTGGACACCATTGATGGGTGCATCTAAATGGAATGGAGATGAGCGATGACACTATGTGAATTCTTCTTAAGGGTATTTTCCAGGTGATGTGAACTGATGATGCAGAGAGACCTTGGTTGTAAGCCCGTAAATGTGTGTTGTTTCCCATTGACTGAAAACTGCATCCAAATTTCAGCAAAATCCCATAAGATGGGGCCAAGTGTGCATAACCATTGAGCACCCAAAACCACATCACATATTCCTAAGTTCAAGGAAAACATGTGAGAGCACAGGTTATAATATTCCATAGAGATACACACATTGTGACACTTTACCTTGCAAGGTAAGGTGCCCCCATTGGTAATCATGACTTGAAAGTTGGAGAAAGGATGGATAAAATAATCATCATGTTTGGCTATCTAAGGGTCAATGAAGTTATGAGTGCTACCAGAATCAATGAGTATTGTAAGAGAGAGATTCTTGAAGTAACCCTTGACCCGCATTGTTTGTGGGGTGGTGACTTTGGATAAAGCATGGAGAGATATCTCTGGGTGGTTGTCCTGAGACTAAGGGTCAACATGAGGCTACTGAATGTCAACCTAATCATCTATTGTATATGGAGCTTCTTCACCAAGTGCAGAGGCAGGAAGAGAATCCACATCCAAGAGATAGAGCTTTTTCTCAGCACATCTATGTCCCCGAGTGAATTTCTCATCACAATTATAACAAAGCCATTTTTCTCTACGTTCTCGCATCTATGGTTCAAAAAAATGCTTGATAGGAGTTGGTCGAGGAGATGGCATGATGGGAGGTCGTTGGTAAACCATAGTTCTGAATGAAATAAAAGTGGATTTGGAGCATTGTTGGGATGTGATATTATCCTCTTCCAACTTAGCCAACCCTAGGACTTCCATCATTTTGTTGGAATATAACATTTTAACCTCTGAGTGGATTTCATCCTTGAGACTACTGATAAAACAAATCCCGTAGAATTCATCAGACAATACTTCTGTGTGATTGGCCAGTTTCTCAAATTCTGTCTGATACTCCCTCACAATGCCAATTTGGCGAAGTTTCATGAGTGCTCCTATGAAGTCATCAAAATCACAAGGACCAAAGCATTGCAAAAGGAGTTGGAAAAAATCTATCCAATTTGGCTCGTCATGAGCTTTTTTTCTTTCTAGAATGGATCTAAAACGTATTTCAGAATGGATTTGAAATGACTCGGAATGGATCTAAAACGGATGGATCTAGACTAACTTTCGCAATGGATCTGAAACGATTGGATCTGAAATGGATTGGAATGGATATAAAGCGGCTGGATCTGAAATAGCTTTTGAAAGATGTAATCTGCGATTTATCAGCTGGCAATAGATATGGACCCCAGGTATGTTCAGCTTCCTAACGGTTCAGAGGATTCACTCGGCCACCAATGCTGTTTGTCGGCTTGCATATTGGGGAAATACCCCTCACTCCATGGCTTAGGTAGAGCTGATAACCGCTTTGCCACAAATGACAGCTCTTGGTTTACCTCATGGGTGGGAACTAATCAATCAGGTAGGGGTAATTTCCCTTTTCACTAGCAGGTCCTCTCAATGGGCCAGCTACTTTGAGGTTCCTGTGGTGCTCCTCACAATAAGTTTTAGGGCTTATTCCCAAGTACTCCCCACAGTTAAGCAGATAGGGAGTATTCTGATATCCGAACCTGCAACAAATGCAAAAAAAAAAATTGGCAGAAATTCCACCCAATGAGACCAAGAAAGTGCTCTAATACCATATGTGAGGAACCTGTAACAATTAATTGATAAGATGCACGATATATTAGATCAAAGAATATTTTTATTGATCATGGGTCACTTCGAGGGGGAAACCTCCTCTGATCAATCTCAATACAAATAACTTCTCGGTGCCTTCATTGGACTCAACACAAACTTATATACTAAGTCTAGGTGCCAATACTATGGATCAATACCATGGAACATATAATACTACGGGATGACTTACAAAGCATATGCGTCCAATACTATGGATCAACATATAATACTACGGGATGACTTACAAGGCATATGTGTCCAAAAACAATATACTAACAAAGTAAAGAGAAGGGTTGATATGGGTTCCTAACACCTTTATGGGATTCTTTAGACGCTTCTTCGTCATGAGTCAAGGGACCCATCATCATTGTTATGTGGACCCAACATCATTCTTTTAGGGGTTTCTTCAACATTGCTTTGTGGCAAATTTAGGGACTTCTTTACACTTCACTTCATCAGGGTCAATAGGGGCTTCTTTAATGGCTTTGGGGGCTTGCACTATTACTATAAAAACTCAAAGCATCATCCCATGAGGACCATGCTTAATAGCTACTTCATAAGGGGAATGCTTTAGATTTATATACATTTGTGTCAAGGATTCTTCTCTATGGTATTCTTTATGGGCTCCAAGGCTTCTTCAACATTACTCAATCTTCCTCTAACTTATTTAGGGGCTTCAAGGATTCTCCAACATTACTTCATCAATATTCCTCTACTATTTACACATCATCATCATCATTTTTACATCCTCATCATTGCTGCCACATCATCATTATCATTTTTACATCAATTACCACATTACTCAATATCAACCACCAGTGGTGCATTAATGACTCATGAAATCTCCATTACCTCCACAAGTTTGAATTTGGCCACTCACACACTTGGGTTCCTTAAATGGCCTCTTTTGTGTACCTTGGAGCTAAATCATAGGATCAAGAAGTTCACATTGGGATCTAGTTATTTCTTGGCCACCTATTGGCCTATAAAAGGAAGCCATGGGTATGCTTATGAAAGAGAGAAACCAAGAGCAAGGTTATGTTTTTGGAATTGTGCTTGATCTCCCTTATATCTCTCCTCTTCCCTCTTGTTTAGCATTTACCATGCTCCTTTTCCACCTTCCTTGAAGGGGAAGGAGTTCTTCTCATTTTCTCTTCAAGATACTTAAAACAAGTGTGGAATAGATAGCCCCCCCTAAGAGGGATTATTTTCCTCCATTAGAGATCACATAGCCTAGGTTTTCTATATGCTTGACCATTGGGAAACATGAAAGTGGTTTGGCCTCTATTGTTTGTTGGAGTTTGCATCTCTACACCTTTGTTGTTTGTTTTGTTTCATTTTTATGTTCTTTGTTTTTATTTATTTTTACTAACAACCATTTGCAGGATCACTTGGAGCAATCACCCACATAAAAGGGGCACCTAATACTGAGGCCTCGTTGCATCCTAGAATTATTTTCCCCTCACGAAGTGGAAAGAATTCACCCTTGTGCAATATTTTTCCACGACATTATTTATGGAAACTCCAATTATTTTAGTTCATTTTGCTTAAACTAGCTTTTTTTGTTGAGTAGCTAATTTATGGTATCTTGTGCTTTAGAAGTGAAGAGGTCCATACTCTTCATTCCATAAAATCAGCCTCCTTTTGGCCGCAATTGATGTT
Organism: Larix kaempferi; assembly: GCA_027924585.1. Taxonomy (NCBI): domain Eukaryota; kingdom Viridiplantae; phylum Streptophyta; class Pinopsida; order Pinales; family Pinaceae; genus Larix; species Larix kaempferi. The sequence continues at coordinate 5,658,351 of BSBM01000315.1, read as the reverse complement.
TCAACATACACATGGATCCTGACGTCTCGGGCGCACTGTACGTGCGGATCCTAGCATCTCGGGCGTTCTATACACACGGAAGATGCCTTGGAATTCACGTTGTCCATGTATATTAACAGATCTATTCCCATGCGAATTTCTATACCACCGACCCATATGACCTCTTCATATTGTAACCACTCTACCATGCACCAGTGAGTCTCTCTGTCGTGTTATAGTGCATCTATTTTTGCTTGTTCCCCGCGGATCCGATCTTTATTTACTTTATACCTATTTTTCACAATTTTGCAGCCCCATTCTTGCTCACTAATGAACTGGAACCAATTAACTTGCAATAGTTTACATGTTCGATAGTAATTATATCACTTAGACTAAGATTATGGAGTGAAGAGTCCTTCTCTCTCGAAACTTACTTAAGTAACTAACCTTGAGGCTTCCAATGGGCCTCATTGTTATCACTGGTATTCAAGATATCTCATGTTATTTGTTTACTTGGCATGTTTTTAGGCTTAAAGCTAGTGTAGAATCCACTTTTTGAACACAATCAAGGACCTAAAGACTCTTGTATCTCGAATTATGTTTTTCACCTCGCATTCCATGAGTTTTGGTGAATCAGAAAAAAGGAGAGAAGTGTGAAACACCTCCATTGCACACTTTTATTCCATTAGCATTTTGTTAGCAAGCACCATTAACATCTTTAGTGTTGAAATTAAAATCTCCATTTGCATTTACTTTCAAACTCTTTAGTTAATTGCAACAATAAATTTGCTTACCTAACATGTGTTTGCATCACTAGCACACACTAAGGGACCTAAAATATCTTTCACTCCAAGTATGCTCTTCACCTCACACTTCTTGCGAGCTTGGTGAATTAAAAAGGAAGGAAAGTGTGAAATACCTCCGTTACACTCATTAAGTGAATTAAGACCCTTAAAATCAACTTTTTAAATTGACAACCAACTAAAATCCCCCACAGGAGGTCACGAAACAATATTTTAGTTAGGTAGGATTGATTGGGAAAAACATCCATTAATGGCCACCAATCTAGTTTCATTAGTGACATTTTGAAACATAACATTGTTGACTTATAGGTTACTATGAAAATCCTACTATCAACAAGTGTTAAAAGAAAACCCGGATAATAATTTTGACGTGCCCAAGGAGTTCAAATCCAAGGTATAATTTCCCTTGCCTCTCCAAAGAGCCACTCAGCTTTTTGTGGAGGCGACACTATACGGCCCATGCATAACCACTTATCCACACTTTATGTAAGGTATCTTAGTGGGAAAACTTAGGACATCACCAAGGAGAAATTGTGAGTGCAATTGACTCCTGAAGTCATCTATTTTTGTTGGGAAGTGTTTCCAAGTCTTCAAGATTGGGAAATTTCCCCCATCCTCGGTAGAGTTGGCTCTTTGTTACCTTCACTAGTCAATTCACTACTACATTTTTGGCCTTTAGGGGGGGTTGTCTTCCGCCCCCAAAAGTGACCTAGGCGGGGGGGGGGGGGGGGTTGGCTTTGGGGGCGGTTTTGGCAAAACTGCCCCTAAAGGCACCAATGTTAAAAGTTTTTCCCTTTAAGGGCGGTTTTTTAGGAGATTAGAACCGCCCCCAAAAGTCTTAAAAGTTTTTCCCTTTAAGGGCGGTTTTTGAGGAGATTAGAACTGCCCCCAAAAGTGACTTTTGGGGGTGATTTGTGACCCCCTTCGTAGAGGTCTACGGAGGCGGTTTTAAACCCCCCTCGTAGACCCCTTCATAGAGACCTACAGGGGCGGTTTTGAACCCCCTTCATAGAGACCTACGAGGGCAGTTGTGAACCCCCCTCATAAGCCCCCTGATACAAACCTACAGGGGCGGTTTGGAACCCCCCTCGTAGAGGACTATAGGGGCGGTTTCAAACCCCCCTCGTAGAGACCTATAGGGGTGGTTGTGAACCCCCCTCATATAGTCCTATAGGGGCAGTTTGGAACCCCCCTTGTAGAGGCCTATAGGGGCAGTTTAGAACCCCCCTCGTAGAGGCTTATAGGGGCGGTTTTGAAACCCCCTCGTAGAGGCCTATAGAGGCAGTTTGAAACCCCCCTCCTAGAGGCCTATAGGGACGGCTTGGAACCCCCCTCGTAGATGCATATAGGGGCATTTTGTAGCCCCCCTCGTAGATTCCTATAGGGGTAGTTTAAAACCCCCTCCGTAGGTACCTACAAGGGTGGTTTTAAACCCCCGTCGTTGTAACATACAAGGGCAATTTCGAACCCCCCTCATAGTGACATATGAAGGTGGCTTAGAACCCCCATCGTAGTGACATATGAAGGAAGTTTAGAACCCCCCTCTTTGCAACATACAAAGACGGTTTGAAACCCCTTCTATAGGCATAATAAATCATAATAAAATATATTTGATTAAAAATACCAATATTGCAATATCAATAGGACATGGAGGAATTGAACCACCAACCTCCTGCTTGTAAGGAAGGCGCTCTTCCATTGAGCTAGAACCCTTTCAGAATTGGAGAATTCCAAGTTAGTCAAGAATGTAATATAAGTGCTAAAAGCTACTATGCTGTAACAAAAAACAAAGAGAACTCACCCATAATAACTACTTTGGTTTGCATAAAGTAAAGATAAATTGTACCATAAAGGATTATGCATAATGTCTATGACATTTCACCCATATTAGGTTTCATTAAAAAATGTTGATTCCTTTTGCTTCATCTTGTTCCAATGGAACTTGTTCTTCTTCTTCCCTTAGGTCCTCAGATGCTTTGTTCTTGATATCTGCCATGTTCTTTGTTGGTGATTTCTGTAATCCCTCTTTATTCCATCTTTCTATCTTCTCACACCATTTTGTCATAGACTAAAATTATAATGACAAACCATTGTCAATATGTATGGCAATTTCAAAAAAAATTCTCTCACACCCACACTCTTCTCTAAATAAAGTGTACTGAATCAGACATGCCATGCTAGATTTGTTTTTCTTAAACTCAAGTTGGAGGTTCATTTGTGTCATCTCGGCCCATGGATTTCATTGGAAGGAATTTGACAAAATAGCAACTGTGGTTGATACTTAAGTTGTGACTACTATTTTCAAGGGCAGTGTTGACATGCCTTGTAAAAGGATTTAAAATTTTAAATCCTTTTAAAATTCAAGTATTGTGTAGATGGCATGATGTTTGAGCCTTAATGCCAACTTTAGGTCTGATGTAATAATTCTCTTCTAAGCTGTGCTAATTTTCATTCAAACCTTGTTTTTGTAAGCATGGGATTGTAGGGGCTACTAGGGACTGAAAACTAAGTGTAAGAATGTGAATAACAGATAAATCTATTGGAGTACAATAAACATTTAATTGGGTTTACACAGACTGCTTAGTTACTACTTAATTCTACTTTTAATTTTTGTTCTGCTTCTTATTTAGTTTAGCCTTTAGGCATTTGATCAGCAGTAAAGTTGAAGTTTGAATAAATTGATGACCCTTTGTAGTGTATGGGTAGGTCCACCAAGGGACCAATTTGTTCCACTGATTATGATTTATTGAAACATATCTGCAATTTCAAATTACATGAGGCAACTACAGTCTATAACATGATGGAGTGGGTTAGCAATAAACAACGAAAGGAAGCTGTGTTATTAAATATTGAGATGTCATTTGGTGAAAAAGGAAGACGTTTCGGTGTTGATGTAATTGATAGGCAACTTCCTTATAAATACATTAGCATAACAGATAGTATGCTGGCCGTATGCCTGTCTACACATGATTTGGAGAGTCAAGACCTTGCCTCTCCCCTACATGGCTTTCAGCATTTTGTAGGGTGAAATATCTCTGTAGGTTGGTGTCTGTCGTTTTTCTGGCATCAATCTCTATGCAACTTACAGGATTACTGTTTAAGACAATGTTACAGAACTCAAGGATTTAAATCAAACTCACAAGTCAATTACATCTCAAGACCTAATATAGGCAAGTTGATGCACTGGCTAGTCACACATGCTTCCAGCAAGTCTGATTCACAAAAGCATTTTTTACTCAGGAATAATCAAGAGTCGAACTCTGATTTACAAGTACTCACGGAGTCATTCACAGCCTGGTGGTTTTGACTTGTGAACCCAAAAAAATTCAGTGGGCCACTATATAAAACTCAATAAGCCAAAAAGCCAAAAAATCCATTACAAAATTTTGTTTTATAGCTTTTGACAAGTATGAGTAGAACTCTTACTTTCCAACCTCACTGATTTTTTCAACAAGTTGAGTTTTTCAACCTCTAAAATTTGTTAGTTAGTGGCACGATCTTTTTCCAAAGCCTGTTAGTGTTTTGGAATATGCTCCCCATACTTAATTGCTAATTAATAAAAATAGAACATATTTTAAATAATGCAATAGCTCAACAAGTACCTATGTGTCTAGAGGATTACTTGGTTCGTGGCTGCTGTAAGTAACCAAGAATTTTTCACCAGGAGAGAAATCTATCAATTTTACCTGTATAAAATACAGAAGTCAATTAATTTTCTAATTTTGTACTTACTACAATTCTTTAAATATAGTCTTAAATATGTAATAGCAGAGGAGTAATTCACAAATACTATGTTCAATACCCACAAGTAGCTTTTGGCAAAACACAAACCTGTGGATGTGCGAATTGCATCAGACGGTTAAAGGTTGTACCACCCCCCCAAATAGCTGCTCCCTGCCTATGCACTAGTGTTTCCAGATATGTTCCAAGGGGTGACCACTGGACAAAGCTTTCAGTTCAGTACTGCAAAAGAAAAGATCTTTGAATTCAGCACCTTTAGCAGTTAGGAAAAATACTAGTGGTATCATCAGTAATCACACACTCATAAAGAAGTGTATTGCATAGAACATATCATGCATCAATGTGCCATGGTGAACTTACTCCACGGCGGTAGACTAGTTCTAGTTTGAGTTGTCTAGGATCATTCCAATAAACTTCAGTGTCAATATTAGCACGAATAACAAATTGATCACGTCCTTTCTCGTCTGTCAGCCATTGTTGCAAATTTTCCTGCCAAATAACAATACTGCAATTAGAAAAAGCAAAAACAAACTTATACAAATTCAACTCAACATGGTTAGTTTGTTAAAGTAATGGTGATTATTGAAGGCTTTTGCTATCATATATTCCTTTCCTTTGGCCAAATTTATCATTCCTTTCCATATCCCATTTAGTTTACTATTGCCAATTAAATAGATCATCTAATGCGAACCAACATTAGTTTGGTGAACATGTTTTAAAGTTTGATGCCCCCCTAAGTTTCATTGCAAAAGTTTGGCTAAAGATAACGAAAGCATATTGAATCAACAAGGTGTTTTCTAGAGATTGTTTAGTCTATCCTAAAATTTTGGTCATAATATAGGCATGGACCCCGAGGAATAATATTTAGATTATGGAGAGAATGAGGCCATGGAATCCCAAGCCTACCAAAAATCATTGTGAAGTAGTTATGGGAATAATATGAGTAATTCTGAGAATGGAATGAGCAGTTTCAAGCATTTTTTCCATGAAAGGAGGCCAAAAGAGCATTCTGGGCACAATAACAGCCCCAAAACATGAATTTTGGGCACATATCAGCACGCAACAGTGGACCTTTTGAATTTATGGGTATAACTTCAGCACTAAAACCAATTTTGGCAAATGTAACTTGTCAATGTTATAGATGTTATTGAGAGGTGAAGATGGAAACAGAGTATCTTGTTCGGATCTTTGAATTTGGTCAACTTTAGTCAAACCAATATGCTCTTAACTTAGTCAAACCAAGACCAAATTATGTTGTAAAGACTCAGTCAAATATTCTCTTCGAACATAGTCAAACTTAGTCAAATAATCAACTCTAAACTAAGTCAAATTCAGATCTTAGACACAGTCAAACTTAGTTCTCAAAATTCTATCCAATCTTCTCTTTGACTGAGTCAACCTTAGTCAAATAACAAGCTCCAAACTCATTTAAATAATCAGCTCTAAACTCAGTCAAATTTAGCTCTTGTGGATACCTGTAGTTATGGCCAAATCTATGGTTAGACCTATGGAGGGTACTCCTCTCTCCCTTTTTTCTGAGAACTCAGAACTCCATCACTTTAAAAAATGAAATCATTTGCTTGAAGAGAAATCCATACAATAGGGGGCCTGACCGACATAATGATCCTTTCACTCAACCAAAAGGATGCTTGATGATGTCCCATGTCCAACATTTGACCACGTTCAAGGTGTATCCACTTTTAAGATTGCCACATTCAAAAGGTACCACAAACAACTTTAACATGACATGATTACCACATCAATATTTTTCAAACTTAGGCTTGCCACATCAATCTTTTTCAAGGGCTTGCACCATAATCCAATATGTCAAGGGGTCACCAAACTATGCATTTGTACCTAGGGTTTTCACCCTAGCTTGTGCAAATGAGCACCTACTAAGGAGAATGGACTCCTTAGTAGCAGTTCAATAAATAGTAAACTAAAGTAAGAAAACAATACAAATTCTAAACTAGCATGAGCATTAATAAACATAACAAAATCATGAAATATGGGGAAGATCTTTCTTTTTTGTATTAAAATTTTACCTCAAGTGTAGAGGTTGGTGAAGTTCTTGCAATGGTCCAAGAGGGTTGCTCCAAACTCCAACTTTGCTCCTTCTCTTTCTCCAAATGGTGGGAATGGGCCAAGGGCACTCAATGGTGAAAGTAGCTCAAGGGTGAGCTAGGGTTTCGAGAGTGATTTTGGTAGAGTAAGGGTGTATTTGACTGTGGATATGAAATGAGGGGTCTCCATCACCTATTTATAGGTTTTTAGTGGTGGAGTGCTGGCCCATGGTTTAGGGAACCATATGGTTTAGGTCAGCTGTATAGGGTTTTTTCCTCCTTTTTCCTCTTTTTCCTCCTTTTTTTATATTTTTTATTCCCTTTTTATAGGGTTTTTGCTATTTTGGAGGAATTTTGGATAATTTTGGGGGAAAAGGGGGTTTTTAGCCTTTTGGAGGCTTTTTTGATGGTTTTGTGGCCTTTTGGAGGCTTTTTAATGGGATATTAGGGTTCTGAAGGTAAATATGGTAGGGAATATGGACAAATGAGTCATGTAATGGGGTAGATGAGGTAGTGAGCAATTTTTTGGTGTTAACAGCATTAAGAACTTTTCCACATTAAGCAAGAGGAATGGTCTGAAAAGAAGCATCTTTGACCGAAATAACTTTGCTTTGAGACAATAACCGTACAACTACATCGCCATCAAATACATTGCACCATGATGAAAATATAACGCATGTTAGCTACTCATTGCCTCTATTTTCAAAATAATAGATCACAATCATCGTCCTAGTAAAGATTGCTTAGAGGAAGAAATCCAAGTTTTGATGAAGCATATTGCTTGTCAAATTCATCTTACAAAGTTAGCACAAAAGTTTGAGGAACTTTAACAATGGCCCTAAAGGATGTACATAAAGAGATGAAAATGCAAGGACAACAACATTGAAAGTAAACATCAATCTATTTGAGGAATCAAGGAGGGTGTAATGAACCATACGATTCCTTAACTAAGCATCCATAGATAAGAGGGGAAGGGCTCATAAGGTGTCATCCACGAGACAATCCAACAAACAGCCCACACACAACGTAGTGGCAGCTTAAGCAAGTAGTCGCATTGACTACAGAGACAGTAAAGTTCAACTCTACCATGGCCTTTCTTCATTCCTTGTAGCTGTAGTCTAAAATATAATAAGAAACACTTGGAAGGGAGCTAATGGTATCAAGCAACCTTATTATAGAGCTCACCCCGATACACACACAGCTATGGTTTTCTGGGTTGTAGAGGAATTCTGGAAATTAGCTTTAGGCGCTTGAATATTACTGATTTCATACAGAATATTAAATCAATAAGCACATTGCAGGTGACAACATCAGGGCATGTGTTTCTGTTGGACATTTCATAGAAGAGCTTTCTTTCCTTGTCCAACTTACCTTACATAAACCATCAATACGCGCTTTGTATGTGACAAAATTAGGGCATATGTCTCTATTGGACATTTCATAGAAAAGCTTCCTCACCTCATCCAACTTGCCTTCCTTAAATAAGCCATTAATAAGTGCACTGTAGGTGACAACATCAGTGGATATGTTTCCATTGGACATTTCATGGAAGAGCTAAACATATGCATCACTAAGTGTATATCCCAACCAAGATGGCATAGAAATATGTGCGGATCATACACTCCCTTTGATTCAACTAATATAAGTTCACCTTCAATAAGTTCATTATTCTACATGATTTTGCTTCCTACTTATCTTTGTCATTATTCTACCACATAGCGAGAGAGAAGCATAATTTTCAAAAAATCTTGGCAATTTAAGGGTTCATGTACTAAATGTTTACACAAAAGGTTTTTTAGCCTAAAGATTCCAACAAACCAAGAAGAGAAACACCATATTCATTTAAGTCCTCAAGTTTGATTATTTTTTTTTGCTAAAGAAGGAAGTGTGTTTCCCTCATTTCCATTAAATTATTTGTAAAGTTATCGTACCCAAAAATTCTAACTTTGTTGTTGCCTCCTGGTCATTGAGATTTCTTTCATGAACCAGGACCTTAACAACCACATGGAGACCACCTGCAAAAACAACCTTATTATAGATAGGTCCATATCTTCATTCTTCCAGCAATGTTTCTTTTTTGAAATGAGAAGTCACATTCAATAAATCAACAAACCTAGTATTCAAAATGGGTTTCTCAAACATCACAATTGGAACTAAGTTAGAAAGCTTCACATATGCAACCCATTTAAATGAATCTCTGTACAGTCTCAACCTTCAATTCTTCTCTTGATTCTCTGTTCCCAACTCTGCCTTGAGCTCTCAATCAATCCTTCAATAAGGTCTGCAATAATTTCTACACTCAGTTATGCAATAAGGTCTTCAACAAGATCAACAATCAATGACCTCCATGAGAGCTTCTTTAGTTTTGGGCACTAGGTTTTCTACATGGTCTTCTTCAATACTGAGTTTTTCACAAAGGTCTCCTTCAGATTCTCAGACTGCAGATCTTATATTGGAGCAACTTCAACCAACACTTGATCACTGAACTTTTGATTTATTAAAATTGTTTATTTTATTGGGGTCTCTATCTACTATTTCATGATTTGATGGCATGTTTTTTTGTTACATTAGTATCTTCACCCTTTGTGGGTTGTGTTACCCCCCATTTTGTATGGGTGTCCATGTGTGATTTTGATCACACTCTTGATGGGGTGACATGTTCATGGTGCGGTCTTGCTGGGTAATTCTTTGATGCTATTACAATGTGATGAGAAAATGAATATTCATGAAGCTTGTATCAGCAGTAGATGGGTAGCATTCAGCCCTGTGTACCATGAACTACGCAGCATCCCTAATCCATGAAGTCTGGGCAGTTTTGAGGTGGTTCTAGGCATGAAACTGGCAACAAATGACCTTAGTCGTTGATTTTGGACAAGACACAGCCCCAAAGCCTTATGTTTGGACATTTATCTATCAACATTGAGTTCATTTCATCAACTCTGGGTGCATTGTGTGCCCTAGATCAACACTTGCAACCCCAAGACCTTCAATCGGGGAAGCCTCTGTGTAAGAAGCAGCAATAAATGCCTTTAAATCATTTTTAATTCCAGACCTGGGCACTCTTACAGCATCAAACCTACATTCTGAGCACAATTGAGGACTATTATGTCTTCCCAATCAGCAATTGACAGCAGTATTATGAATTCTGGGCATGTTTTGGCAATAAAAGATGAGTGAAAACCATATCTGGGTTAATTTCAGACCCTAAAAAGTAATTCTAGGGCACTTTTGGTTGAATTTAATTTTATGAAAACGGCGTGTTGAAGACTGCCATATGAAGGCTCACATCCAGATAAAGTCATGCTCTCAGCACAGTTTTGAGGACTATTCCTCACTTCTTCCTGCATTTGGATAACTTCCATCTTGTTGAATACATTTGAAAGAAACCATTTTGATGTGAAAAGGAGAGTTCAACCTTAAAAATGAAGGGCACATGCCTTTCATATGCATTTGTAGGGGACAAACCTAAAGCATTCCTTGAGAAGCCATCCCACTGGATTTTGCAGCCACCTTAATGATCGGATTTAGTAGTAGATTATTGTGTATGAGCCCTGTAGCAGCAACTGACCTACAACATCCTCAACAGGCTGCATTTCATCATTAGAGTGGAGTAGTGTCTAGCTCATTCATTTGATAGAAGAGGTTTTAACACATTGTTTTGTGGAGACATTTTTGAATTTTTGGTGTTTCTTTTGAGCAGATCAGAAGGTATCTAAAGGGGAATCCATATTGGAGATGTCTAATCGGTATTCTATGCCACTTAAGGAGTTGATGCCTAGCATTTATACATGTCCTTATGCCCTAATGGAGAGGCCATCCCTTGCCTCATTGGGCATATACTGCTTTGGACTTATTCCATGAAGTCAATTCCACCTTCAAGGATTTGGTTTGTCACCTTAGTTACATTAGTATCTTCACCCTTTGTGGGTTGTGTTACCCCCCATTTTGTATGGGTGTCCATGTGTAATTTTGATCACACTCTTGATGGGGTGACATGTTCATGGTGAGGTCTTGCTTGGTCATTCTTTGATGCTACTATGATGTGATGAGAAAATGAATATTCATGAAGCTTGCATCAACAGTAGATGGGTAGCATTCAGCCCTGAGTACCATAAACTATGTAGCATCCCTAATCCATGAATTCTGGGTAGTTTTGAGGTGGTTCTAGGCATGAAACCAACAGCAAATGACCATAGTCGTTGATTTTGGACAAGACAAAGCCCCAAGCCTTATGTTTGGACATTTATCTAGCAACACTGAGTTCATTTCATCAACTCTGGGTGCATTGTGTGCCCTAGATCAGCACTTGCAGCCCCAAGACCTTCAATCTGGGAAGCCTCTGTGTAAGAAGCAGCAATAAATGCCTTTAAATCATTTTTAATTCCATACCTGGGCACTCTTACAGCATCAAACCTGCATTCTAATCACAATTGAGGACTATTCTGTCTTCCCAATCAGCAAATGATAGCAGTATTATGAATTATGGGCATGTTTTGGCAACAAAAGATGAGTGAAAACCATATCTGGGTTAATTTCAAACCCTAAAAAGTAATTCTAGGGAACTTTTGGTTGAATTTAATTTTATAAAAACGACGTGTTGAAGACTTCCACATGAAGGCTCACATCCAAATAAAGTGATGCTCTCAGCACAGTTTTGAGTACTATTCCTCACTTCTTCCTGCATTTGGATAACTTCCATCCTGTTGAATACATTTGAAAGAAACCATTTTGATGTGAAAAGGAGAGTTCAACCTTAAAAATGAAGGGCACATGCCTTTCATATGCATTTGTAGGGGACAGACCTAATGCATTCCTTGAGAAGCCATCCGACTAGAGTTTGTAGCCACCTTAATGATCAGATCTAGTAGTAGATTATTGTGTATGAGCCCTGTAGCAGCAACCGACCTACAGCATCCTCAACAGGCCACATTTCATCATTAGAGTGGAGTAGTGTCTAGTTCATTCATTTGATAGAAGAGGTTTAACACATTGTTTTGTGGAGACCTTTTTGAATTTTTGGTGTTTCTTTTGAGCAGATCAGAAATTATCTAAAGGGGAATCCATATTGGATATGTCTGATTGGTATTCTATGCCACTTAAGGAGTTGACACCCAGCATTTATACATGTCCTTATGCCCTAATGGAGAGGTCGTCCCTTGCCTCATTGGGAATATATTGCTTTGGACTTATTCCATGAAGTCAATTCCACCTTCAAGGATTTGGTTTGTCACCTTATGGAAGACGTTTTTGTGTTTGGAGGCTGAAGTTGGATGTGTTCATATGAGTTGATCTTCATTCCTTGCATCTTGGAGGTTCCTCTTTTGCTTGAAGGCTTTGCAGATCATCTTGTGGACATTCCTTTAGGACATACTCTTTGAACAAGCCCTTGGAGTGGGGTGGTTATCTTGTGGAGTTGATGTGATTGGTTCAACTTCTATGCGGGCATTTCTTATTGGATCATCTACTTTGAAAGTGGCCTTTGGAGGCCACATGGCATCATCACTTGGCATGGCTCCCTTTATCTTATGTAGTGTACATGTGGCTTTGACCACTTTATTTTATTGCTTTGTTTGGAGTAAGTGGGATTTTTGTATTATTTTACCCTACCCTAGGCTAGATCTAAGGAAATAATGAATATTTTATTGTAAAGGAAGTTTGAGCTACTCCTATATAAAGAGAGCCACTTCCTCATTCGAACTCATGGTTGGATCTTTGGAGCTTTGTTGATATATCTTTCTTTGGAGCAAATTTTTCCTTAGGGTTTCTCTTGTTAATGTGTGGCATCTCTCTTGCTACCATGCTTATCTATTTGAGGTCATATTTGCTAGCATTGTCCATGTTACTTCTCTTGAGCCATTTTAGGGGCATTATTGTCAAATTGGATTGGATCTTGGGTAGGGTTTTATGTTGCATCCAATTGAAGTTCTTGCATAGAGGGAGGTTTCTCTTTATAATTTCTTTCTTTTGGATGGTGCAATTCTAACACCTTCTAGTGTAGGGTTTCACTCAAGAAGGAAGTAAAGGATGGATTGGGCCTTCCCCTTGCGATTGCAAGTTTAACCCTACAATACATCCATCAAGGCTATGGTTGCCTAAAGATCTCTTGTTTCCTGGATGATCTTTAAATAAAGGCCCTCTAAGTTAGCGACCTATTGACTCCATTTTCCCCAGGTTGGATTGGCACTGGTCCTTTGAAGTGGGCTCCCTCATCCTCTCATCATTCTATTGTATACCTCTCTACTATAATCCTTTTCTAGGGCAAGCTTTTTGGAATCACCTTTCTCTGCATTTCCTTGCCCTAATAAACCTTGATGATATTTAAAGCAAGGCCCTCTAAGTTAGCGACCTATTGACTCCATTTGCCCCAGATTGGATTGGCACTAGTCCTTTGAATTGGGCTCCCTCATCCTCCTATCATTCTATTGTATATCTCTATACTATAATCCTTTGTTAGCGAAAGATTTTTGGAATTACCTTGCTCCACATTGCCTTGCCCTTGTAAACCTTAACCCTAGGGAACACTCTCCCTTGAGGTGGAGAAGAGGCAATCTAAAGTGAGAGGAGATAGGTGTGGTGACACTGACTGTGGAGTAGGCCACTCTTACATTGTATTGATGGATGGAGTCATTTACATTTACTTTTATCATTTCTATTATGTAGCTTATTTCCTTACGCTTTTAGCTTTTATGAGTCATGTTTGTAGTCCCACTATACATCACTACTGATGTACTTTTGAGTCCCATTGACCTACCTTTTTGGTCAAGTGTGGACATTAAATTTTTTATCTTATGTGTGTGTGTTGCACATGAACCCCTTCCCATCCTTGGGGATCCTGTACCTGGGGTTCCTACACTCCAGAGAATTTTGGGACAGGTATGAAATATCCTCATTTGGTTGGGAATAGCATTGGGAATGTTCCTGACCATTTTTCCCAGCCAAGTTTGCAAACTTGCTTGGAACATTTCCACCTGTTGACAAGAAGTAGAACATTTGAATGTTCCTGGTCTGTCCAGGAGTGTCCAGATGCTCCTTGACAAACTTCAAGATGTCCAACTATTACATGGCCTGCTAGGAACCATACAGGTCCTTAAATGGGTCTATTTCTGTGCCTAGTTAGCCAAGTGTGGACCTAGAAGGGCCCAACTTTTGGCATGATAGCTAAAACTAAATAAGGGAAATTCCCAATATAGGCAAGCAGTATGTACACAACATTAAAAATATTTAGTTATAATCAAGGGATACATTGGTTTTACATTGGAATTATTTTGGTAAATTGGCCAAGCTCCTACAAAAGGCATTCTTTCTTTAGTGCCATTTCATACTCTTATTACATGGTTCTCTGGATGGCCTTTCATCCTCTGATCTCCTTTTTTATTTACTCTAGGATTTTTATGATCATGGGTCCTTATTGGGGTTTGATTGCGATGAATATTTCCCCAGATCATCCACAACTATGGAAGAACGAAAACGTTCTATGATATACAATTCAACCATAAACAAGTTAAAACATGCCATAAAAAATCAAAGAAATACTTAGATTTAAAGTAGCACCTTTTAAGTTAATCCCAACTGCCTGAACTGAATTTTCATACATGTTTCTTTTCTATAGCCAAGGCTTAAATTATCTAGAAGTTTGTAAATGTCCATCATAAAGCAGTCTTTTTCTGGTTGATCTGAGATTCTAAATGATCTCTTAGTATTGTTTATTTAAATATTTATTAGATTATTAGTATAAGCATTGAAATTTTTATCTAATAAGGTTTTATTGATGAAAAGTGTTGACGTATTGTTGAAATAGGGGTTGTGTTTATCGTTTGCCTTATCATTACTTGCAGGTTATTATCTTGCCTGTCAATATTCTCTATGAACATGGCTTCTATTTTTGAAAATTTAACCTTTTATTGGTTCTCTTAAAGTTTCAAATGTATTAACAGTGTATATTTATGTCATTGAACTTGATTTTATGTGAAGTTTATGGCTTTCAGCAATAATTTTGCTTGTACTGGCAATGATTTTACTGGATATCATGGTATGTTTGGTTATTCCTGTGATGCTACTTTGAAATTCTTACCACAATAATTGGTTAGTTTAAAACCATCAATTTATCCTGGTTTTTTATACCTTGCTTGGAGTTCTAGTAAATGTTTTGTAAGTGCGACATCTGCTTTGGATACAACATGCTAATTCCAAACAACTTCAAGTAATTATTAAAGAAGATGAACTTTTATGCATTTACAAAAATATAGTAAATGAGATTTACTGTTAGCAAAATGAGACACTTCCATAGTGCTCAAACCAAAAAAGAATTCAAAGATTTGGATGGCATTCTTTTGAGGCCTATGTGTGTGTAAGCCTTTTTGTTGTTCTTCTTGTTGAAAATTGGACCAACTTTGAAGGAGCTTTGCTCTCCTGAAATATTTTTTTCTCTTTGATGCATCTTATTCTTTATAATATGAATATCAAATATAGTCAGGAAGATTTTCATTTTGGTGAAGTATTAACAATGTCTAAACAATTAAAATATACCTATGAAAATAACAAAAATGTTGACAATTCAATTAGTAAACCTTTTCAATTTGCTTAGCTTTTTATTTTCAAACACAAAAGAAATCAACAAGGAAGGTTTTAGACCCTACGTCTTTGGCTCTCCAATGGTAGTGACAAGTTCAACCTTCTTCAACCTCCAAGGATGGCAACCTTCTCCTCTCCTCTTCTCTCCTCTTCTCTTCTTTTCTCTTCCATTCTCTTCTCAAGCAAATGAAAGTGAAAATGAATATGGAGAAGAGGGATTTATCCCCCAAATCCCTACTCCTTCCCTCCAAAATCCAACCCGTGGACCCCATCCCTCTTCCTCGGATTTCCTCTTCGTGGGCGTGAACCTACAGCGGGAGCAATTTCGGGAGCTATGCGGAGCTAAGGCGAGATCATTTTTTTTTAAGTGGTAGAGAATTTTGTAGAGCGATCGGGAGGGATGAGGGACCTATCGGGAGCGATAGCTCCTAATAGCTCCCTCATCGCTCCCGGACAGAGCCAGGGAGCATTTTTTGCTCCCCTCAGAGTGCGCTCTACATTTCGCTCTGGCCTGGGAGCGAAACAGGGAGAATGCTCTACGTTAGCTCCCGCAGCGCTCTGGCTAGGAGCAAGCTTCCGGAGTGGGGGCGAGGGGGGGGGGGAAGGATGCTTCCCTGCAACCTTAGTTCAATCATAGTAAAAATTTTCAGTCCAAGAAATGTAGGGTATATGTGTCAATCTCCATGTAAGAGCTCAGAAAGGAAAATTTGATGGTGTAATACATTGGAAATATTTTGTTCATCACGAAGATCACTTTGAGTTAAAAGGAAAGGAGTTCTTCAATATACACTTTAAAGACAAAGTCGATCTAGAAAAATATTAGACAAGGGCCTTGGTTGTTTACGAATAATGGTTTGTTCTAGAGGAGATGGACCACAATGCCCTCCATGTATCCCAACCAAAGATGCATGACCTAATACATGAGGGATGTGCTCAATTTTTTTTCTTGAATCCTCCAACTACCCCCTAGCCAATCTCCACCTATACAATTACTTCATGTTTTACAATGCTCCCATCCATCAAGGGGACCAAGCAAAAAGCTGATAGCAACATGTCTTTTGATCCCAGATTAGTGAGTGGATGAGGGTTCATTCCTTCTCCCTAGAGACCCCATCATAAGTGTCGTTATAGATCCCACAATAGAAGTCAGATAGGTCCTTGGAAGTCTCCATGGTCTGCTACTTTATCTAGGCAATAACATATTGTGTGATCTATCTCTTCTTATAGATCCTCCTCCAGGAAGCCCTCTATTCAGACTAGATTTTTCTCTATTTAGCCTCAAATGTTAGGGGAGCTAACCCTAATGAACCCCAATGTGCTTACATTATTTGTATTCAGGGTTTTGTATTTACTCTCCTCATACATTTTCTTCCAATTTCACTCTCCACTCTTAGGGTTCAAACTTCAAGTTTTAGTTCAGGTCGGTACTTTATATTCTATATTTTGCATCATATAGGAGCCATTTTTGTGCTCCCATGTCCAATCAATGCTATTGTAGTCAGCAATCCCATTGAACAACTTTTGTGGTAATTTCTTGGACATTATGAAAATTACCTTACATTATCTTGTCTAAAAATGATTTGTATTAAATTAGAAGTAATTTAGGTTTCTTACCATTTCTATCCATGTTCAACATGGTTTAACTAGCTGATTAAAAAACACTATTTTCCTTATTTGTTTGGTCATGATTATAAGGCATTGCAAAATGATTTTTTGAGCCAAAACATAAACAAACTTTAAGAGGATATGCATCAACAAGGATAGATCACACAGAAAAATCAACAAAGAGTAATCCAAATAGTTTTAATGTGGAATGATGCCAAATTACAAAGTTCATAATCTAATTTCCCAAAAGTCATGACCACTATTGACTTTTCTCGATAGATTGCATTATCTAGTGAAGTTATTTAGATGGCTTTCAAGACCGAATAAACATCTAGGCTCACAGTAATCGTACAGAGTTTGAAGATTCAAAAATAGAGTGAAACCTCTCAAACCAACTTATATTTGATGAGGTGAAGTGCTTTATAATGGTTCCAATCAATCAATTAATCCTCCCAAATAGTTGGAAAGTGAATTAATGAACAATGAGAAAAGAATAAAGCCGAAGATGACGTTATAAGGATTTTCTAGGACAACAAATGAATAAACAACAAACTTTAAAGACCCCGTGACTCCATGGTAAAAAATTTAGTTGATATCTATAGCAAAGCTCTTGTCAGAATTCAAGGTTTCTAGCATATCTAACTCAAGGTAAATGGCTTGGATCATTGATTTTAACACAATAGGTTGTCAAGATTATCAATTATCGACTATCATTACGTACCACCCGTTTTTGTATTTTGTGAGTGTTAATTCAGCTTAAATTACTAAGTGGGAATAGTGATAAACACTATTTGTATCACTGTTGCTGAGGTACATTCACAGACCCAACAAATAGTTTATATTGTCACTTGTGGCGACCTATGTATTATGTTCCATTAAGTCTCTTGTATATTTATTCTCAACCAATAAGTTTTATTCATGTTCTGTGCTTTCTTATTCATGGAACAACAAAACAAAAAAATGGGTGTTGCCACATCTGATGTTATTTTTAAAAAAATGAGATGGCGAAGCTCAGGGCTAAAGCATAACTCATCCATTCTTACTAGGAAGCCATGTTCTCCTTGTGTCATGGTAGATCTACAAATTTTAATCATCACAGCTTATCCATTTGCATTTCATTTAAAGATGTTCTAGTGATCTAGGGCACTCTACAAATCACCCCCCAACCCAAAAAATGTTCCAACAAATCCATCTTGAAGAGGGAGTGAAATTTTCTCCCATTTATTGATTTCTGCTTTGCATCCTTGTTCAGTAGGGCATGTTGATCTTCTCTGTACTACCAACTTTATTGGGTGGTACAAGGACTCTTGGAAATTTCCAATATTTATCTAATGACTTGGAAGGGAGCTAACCTAACAGAGGTAAGGCTTAAGAACAAAGTTTCATCCTAGATACAGACCCAAATATGAAGCTTTGGAAAGCACATAACAATGAATCTGAGAAGAACTGTTGTGAAATTATTGCACATAAAAATTGGCTCCAAAAATGGCATTGCATTTGTAACCTAATTCAACTACTTTTAACTTTGTTTTTGAGATGGACACAAACATAATCTATTTATTTAGACACACACATTCTTCAATGGCTTGGACAATCCACCACCAACCACTTAAAATTTTTCAATCATCGTAATTTATACACTTACAACTATACAAGTGAATAAGTGATATGTTCAAACTGGCCTTTGATGGCATATATGAACATACATTTCAAGGATTTAGTCCCTTGGACCCTCAACCTAAGTTTATTCCTTTATGGGTCTATCTTTGAATGCTTCCATACAAAGATAACAAAAACAATTTCCTCCAAGGCCATAACACAATAGTTATAGAGTTGGTTTATCTAAAGCACTGAGTTTACAGGAAAAAACAATGAGGCATTACTCCAAACATATATAAATATTATCGAATTGGTAAACCTAACAACAGAGATCCCAATCAATTGAACAATAGAATTTAAAGTTTAAAGTTCAATACTTTTGGAAACCAATGGGTAAATGATAAAGATAACATAAAAATAAGAGGTTCCAATGCCTTGATAATGATCATAATAAAATACTTGTTTCTTCTCTTCGTCTGTCATGGCATCCTCATAGTTGTCTATATCTTCGATATGTGTAGAGACCAAGGGGGTTTCCACTTCCATTCCTCCTTTGCTGGAAGTCTCTCAGTTCTCACCCTTCGGCCTCCCTGTACGCATCCATGTGACCCTCCACTTCTGTGTCTTTCCTAAGATCTCTCAAGGCCCATTAGCTTACAGGTCTTCTGAATCTTCAAGCCCCACGAATTCTCTTTGTGGGCATTCGATTTAATGGGGCTTCCCTAATCTGTGACATATTCGCTAGTGGTCTCTTATATGGTCACCATTTGTGTGGTGCTAAAAACAAAATTCATAGAAAAATCCTTCAATTCTAAACCCTTGCAGTCCTTCGAGCTATCATATATGTTAATGATTTTGCCCTTGTGTAGCTATCATAGGGGTTTTTTAGCCCTTTGGAGGATTTTTAGGCCTTTTGGAGGCTTTTTAGGCCTTTTGGAGGCTTTTTAATGGGATTTTAAGGTTCTGGAGGTAGATATGGTAGGAAATATGGACAAATGCGTCATGTAATGGGGTAGATGAGGTAGTGAGCACGTTTTGGGTGTTAACAGATTGCCCACTGATGTGTGAGGGCAAGAGCTCATCGTATGGCCGATAGACATCATAAGTCTTGTATGGTTTTCCTGGGGTGTGGAGAAGAGAAGAAACAAACTGGAGCCTGGAAAAACGGTCCCGAACAAATTGCAAAAACTGAAAGTACATAACCTCAATAATGGATGAGGAATAATCTGATCATATGGACGAGGCAGGCATTCCCATGCTCGTATCAAGATATAGAACAATAATAACAATGGGGTCAAAAATATAGGGACCTGACATATACATGGCCTCAAATAATGAATGAGGAAGAATCTCAATATATGGACGAGGTGGGCATACCCATGCTCGTATCAAGATACATAAAAATAACTGTGAGGCCCAAAAAGGGGGACCTGTAGGATACATAGAGAACCACTGTGTACATCATAAGGGTCTAGAGGGGACACAAATCTGGGACATACTGCTGGGTTGACCATGTCTGAGATGAAGAACTGATACACTGGAATAACTATAGTGCTGCTGAGTGGGGTACCAGAGGAACTGATGAGCTGCTGGATCATAGTGACGGGGAGTCATATCCTCAATGGTACACTGAACTGGAACTGAATTGGGTACTCAAGGAAGCATATAACTGGATGGCTTCCGAATACAATCGCCAACGCAGCCCGGACATCCACGGGAACATATAAATGGGCGTTCCAAAGTGACTCACCAATGTGATAGAGTCAGGGGAGATCCGGGGTCTTCGACCAATAACGGAAGGGATATAAACCCTGCACAATTCTCAACGATGCGATCAAGGTGTTGAAGTCGAGCATGTGAGAAACAACCACTCGGAGAGGCAATGATGACTCCTCTCATAATGGTCCATAGGTACTCACCATAGATGGTGATGGGTCCAAGGCACAGGGACCTATGGGTCTATCCTATGGAATAGAGGGGTTGTCGTCGACAGAGGGAGACCTACAACTAGCAAGGCAATGATGTTTCCTTGATAGGAGCGCGAGGTGGAGAACCGAAGTATGAGAGTACTGATGGTAGGACTGACAGACTATGGGGGATAGCTCGACAAATAGAGGGGGTGGACTCAAACTTCCTTTGTTCAGAGTATGATGGCGGGGACGATCGGGCAGCATATGAAACTGACTGGTGGGAAAGGGATCATAGCTGTACTGGATCGAGGATAGTGACTGGGATGAGGGATACTCAAGCTGGTGTAAAATGGCAGGAGACTGCAGACTACTCTAAACAAAGGTGACTTGATTGGGGGTGCTACCGAAATGATCGATCATAGTGCCAAGAGGCATGGGGGGACTTCTTCACGGGTTAAGGAACTAGAAGAAGTGTGTGTAAAATGGTACTGTCGTGTGGATTTATACGAGCCCAGGACAGTTCATGCTCGTGATTGCTTTCAATTTTAAGGAGTCTGAAAGTGATAAGAAGACTCTGAAATAATGGAATGGTACTGTCGTGTGGATTTGTACGAGCCCAGGACAGTTCATGCTCGTGGTTGCTTTCAATTTTTAGAGAGTCTGAAAGCGATCAGAAGACTCCAGGGGGTTGCTTTTTTGTGTGTTAGTCTCCAAGGCCCGAAGAAGCATAAAAGGATGCAATGAAGAACTCTTCTAGCCAGTGTGACTAGAGTATTCCTTTTTCATAATTAGTCTACCAGGTCCAGAAAAAGGTTAAACTTATGCCAGATAGACGCCCTTTTAGGTACTTTAACGAGCATGAAAGGAAGCAAGATTGCTCAACGATATTTTCATTGTTTTAGGAGTTAGAAAAGAGCTTAACAGAAACTCCCTAAGTGCCTTTTTCGTAAAGGACTTGTCCGACCCGAAAAAGGAATAAAATTATACCAAACAAAAGGAATGGCCAGGCAAGGAGGAAGTGCTCAATCAAGGAACACTTATGAGGACCAAGAACGAGGGTAGGGGGGAACACTGGTGGGCCTCCTTGCAGGATAATGAATGGTGGAAAAATAATGAAATAATTTCAGTATGACAGGAGTGAATGGCTCATGTAAAAATGTGGAACAATCCGAGTGAATGGCTCATGCAAATCGAGGCAGCAAGGTGTCAGGACACAATGGTGAAATTGTACCTGGTGAGAGCGAGAAATGATCTCAAGCATCATCACGAGCTCGAAAAAATGAATCCAGCGATATATAAAGTGTCGAAAATGGATAACGGTTGATGTGGCATACAAACCGAGGTGACGGGGGGCGTTTTGGAAAAAATACCCGAAACATATTTGGGTGAGAGCGAGAAATGATCTCAAGCATCATAACGGGCTCGGAAAAATGAATCTGATGATATAAGGTATATCAAAAATGGGCTACGGTCGATGTGGCATGCAAACCGAGGCGACAAGGTGTCGGGACACAATGTTGATATTGGTCCTGGTGAGAGCGAGAAATGATCTCAAGCATCATCACGGGCACGGAAATATGAATCCGACGGTGCAAATGGTGCAAAAAACGGAGGTCATAAGGACTCCGGAATGGTCAAAGGAAATAACTAGGTTAAAAAATGGTTGCAAATAAAGGTGAGCCCACCAAGCCAAGGATGCAAGGGTGGGGAGAAATGATGACCCGTGGGGGCAGAATACTAGGTGTATCGAATCAAATCATATATACAAGTGACATGTGACCTCAAAAATGGTTGAGATCACGTATGTGACAAAGTGAGCAGGGTTAATGACCTACCCCCATGCTATGTGCAGGGGGTTTGTGATTGTGGATCACATATGTGTTGGTTTGAACAATGGGTTCATTGACGTGATGAGATAGATGTGATGGGGTAGGTTCAAAATGATTGATCATGCCCCCTATCCTAGGATCGAGGTAATATATTATGCCCCTTGACTCGGAGGTGTTACTATGGTGCTCTATGATAGTGAGGTCAAGACCAGGCATTTCAGTATAGGACCAGGAAAAGACATCGCGGAACTCTTGGAAAAGTTTTTTGTACTCTCCAATCTCATACTCACTGCAGGAAGCTCCTAATGTAATGATTTCAAGAGCACTAGGTGGGTCAGAGATATCTATGTGGATGACAGGTGAGATGTTGGCCATGTTACCCTCCTCAAAGGCATCAGGAGCGGGGATAGGATCCTTAAACCAGTCGACTTTGGTGGGAAGGAAATCTTTGGACTCAACCCCAAATTGGGTGGCTATGGTGGAGGAGGACTCTTCTGGGAGGAAATAGGAACGATGGTGCATGTCTTCCCAGGGATAATCCGGGGCAGTGAGAGCCTCTAGAATCTCCTCATCATTGCGGAAACTTTGAGTTGTCAAATCGGTTGACGAGGGAGTGGGATTCGAAGAGATCATATAGATGGTGTTAATCTCTCTGGATGAGGGTGATACTGGGGGGTGGATCTCCTCAATTGTGGGGGGTTCCGTCTAAAGGTCCAAATTATTCATCTCGTAGAGAGTTGCTCTGTAATCTGGGAGATCAGGACAGTGATGTGAGTATTGGCCGTAAATACCGCATATTGCACAAGGGTGGTTGGTACGCAATGATTTATCACGAGGCTTAGGGGTTGGATCGAGTTCGACAACCGGGATGTTGGGGTCATCGTCAAGCATTTGCATGTGTTCCTGTAATGCGGGTAATTGTGGACATTGATGAGTCAGATGGCCTAACTCATCACACAACGAGCATTTGGGGGGAGCACGAAACACGGGGGGGGGTTTAACTGTTTTGGGTGGGGGTACAGCAGTGTATGGTTGTGGGCCTTTGCCCCTAGTGTGCTTGATAAGAGGGGGGGGGGATTTGTAGATGACGAAGGGGTAGTGACACTGGGAGGTGGTTGACTAGTAGTGGCAATGGGTTGCACCAGTTGAAGGGCGAAACTTGGTGTCGGCGGGGGAACAGGAGGTGAAATATACCACATGGGTAATTCTAAGGTTAACCCGAGGAGGCTGAGAGTAGCCATAACCAGGGCGCTTACTACTCCCGAGGGAGGGAATAGGAAGGGGATTGTGTGGGTGGGTGTAACACCAATGTGACTAGGTACCAATGGTGGTTTGGGTAACAAGGGCGGTTGATTGTTGGGTGTTTGTGTATTGTGGGAAAGGGTACATAGGTCAGATACTTCAGTCGCGGGTGACAAGGGTGGAATGGATTGGAATGTTGAGGTCATCGGCGTATCTGAGTAAAGTCTGGGTCCCACGGAGGAAACAAACGAGGTAGTTGCACCACAAATAGGTTGTTCAACCATGGGGAGAACATTCTCGGGTGCAACAGGGGCATTGGGATTGTAATAGGTGAGTTGGTCGACCTTGACCACGCGTCTGTCATGGGGGAACATCATGGTATGAAAAACGGATGAGGAAACCGCCCGCATGGCATACATGTAGCTGCAGCCAAGTAAGAGGTTATAATCAAGTTGGGCATTGATGACCTCTATGTCAATGAGCACTTTTTTACCAGCCAACTGGATGGGGACATTATCTAAGAGACCTTGGGGTTGAGCCGACCAGCCGTCGTAGGCTTGCAACGCAGTGGTGAACTGCTGGAGAGTAGGGGATCCCAACTTCTGCCAAATGAATGTGGACATAACACATGTAGAGGCACCTTCATCGATAATGCACCGATGGATGACAAGATTCCGAACGGAAACAGAAACTTGGAACGGTAAAGTGGAAGGCAGGCATAGTTTGGACTGGTCCAAATCGAAGGCCATCAGTTGTGAATCATTTGGGTCTATAGCATCAATGGCAGAGAGCAAAGTCTTGCACTATGAAGGACAGTTTTTTAAGACTTCTAACGCAGACATGGCTGCGGGAGACTGGGCTAAGTCATCTACAATGTTGTAATTTGACGTAGCGCGAGCATTGGGGTTATTGTTAATGCGACGAAATGGGAAGCAAGGTGCTTCGGAGGTGCCATTGAGTGGAGCCAGAGGTATACGTAACGTCTGATCGGTGGGATGAACGTTAGTGTTTTTGTCGGCGGGAGGGGTTTCAGGGGTGGAGCCATATTGGTTCCGACGGGTTTGGAGGTTGACATCAGCGGATGACATCATTAACAAGTGGTGGGTACCTGAGTCGAACAAGGGTTGATTAGGAGAGGCATAAGTGATCTGTTGTTGTGGGGGCGCGTTGCCTTGAGGGGGAGCCAACGGCTGAGTGTTCACTACGCCTCGGGTTGGTAAGGGGTTTTGCAGCACCAAAGGTTGCTGCTGACGGGGTGGGGGGTTGGGTGGCGCCTGAGGAACCGCGTGCCCTTGGCGATGGGCATCATCAGTCCAGATTTTTCGAGCTCGCTCCAAATGTGGGCAAGCATATGTGTAGTGGCCATAGACCCCGCAAATAGAACAAGCATGGTTTGTGCGCAAATTAGGATTTTTATCCTGCTTGGGCGGTCGATCAGGGTTCTGGTTGGCAGGGGCCGCGTTATTGTTGTTTGAGGGATTGGGAGGTTGACCGCCCTGGTCTGGAGGGGGGTTGTTCCCACAGT
This sequence comes from Larix kaempferi, assembly GCA_027924585.1. Classification (NCBI taxonomy): domain Eukaryota; kingdom Viridiplantae; phylum Streptophyta; class Pinopsida; order Pinales; family Pinaceae; genus Larix; species Larix kaempferi. Next base: position 5,633,484 of record BSBM01000315.1, on the reverse strand, counting down.
TACGGCCTTTTCCACGGTTTTGCTGGCCTTGTTGGCGCTGGTTATTTTGGTTCTGCTGCGGATTATGTTGGGCGTATACTTCCCCTTGGGTAGCAGGTGGGTTTTGGGGTTGCGTAGGTGCAGGAGCAGGCTGCGGTGGATAATAAGTAGGGGGAGGCTGCGCAGGTGCTGAACCTTGTGGGGGTTGCTGATACGTCTGCTAAACGGGTTGTGGGTTTTCCACAGGGGCTGCCTGTGGTGGGTAATAAGGATGTTGGGCTTGAGAGGACACAGGAGCTGGTGCAGCCTGCGGGTGGTAATAGGGCTGAGGTGCGACCAGGGGGGCGTAAGCGGGCAATGCATGACCAAAGCACTAAGGTGGACATGAGGGTCCATGGGAATGGTGGTGATGTGCCATGGGAGCATACGAATTGGTTGCTCCAGACTGTGATGTAGCCCGCGAAAGGTCAGGTCCATGGCTAGAACGTGCTATGGAAAAGGGTTGGGGATGCGAGGCAATACGACCAATGATGCCGTCTACGGCATGGGATGCCCCCGACGCATCGTGTTGGGAGGAATCGTCGCGAGGGGCGTCAGGTATGATGGTATATAGATAACCCGACTGGGTGTAAATTAGGTCAAATTGCTGGGATTTGAGGATGGCCTCTTCTTCAGACTGGGGTCATTCAGATGCCACGTCCTTGGTAATGACAGGAAGGAGAGAATTTAGAAACCAATCTAAGAAGATACAGTCGTCTAACTTCATTTTGTAGAGGCTGCGGCATCAATGCTACTCATGAATGTGGTCAGTGATGTGGGTAACCGTGTTCTGTCTGCAAGACAGTAGGATCTCAACTCCCATGTCATAGCGGACAGGTAATTGAAAGAACTGCAGGAAGGTCGAGGCAAGGGAAGTAAAGGTGGCATGGGTCCCATGGGGTTGCTCGATGTACCACTTAGCTGTAGAGCTAGTGAGGGTGTGCTGTAACAGGCGGAGGCAGACAGAGTCGTCCACTATGGAGTTGGAGGAACACCATATATGGAAGAACATAATATGGTTCTGGGGGTCCTCACCTGCCTTGCCCTCAAACTTAGGGAAGTCGGAGGGGAGCTTGGTGGGCATGTGAGGCCACGCAGGGTCGTGTCTGATGGGATCATTAGTTAGTATAGCTAGGTCAGGAAGGTTGAGACTAGCCATGAATGGAAAACTAGTAGAAGGATGTGACATACTAGTGGGTTGGACCATGGTGGGGCCAATTCCCCCAAGTGGAGGGGCTGGGTTCGGGATGTTGCCCCCAAGTGGAGGAACGAAAGTGGTATGGGACGGTCCTGCACCGCCAAGGGTAGTGTGAGTCACTGATGGAGAGGTAATAGGGATGCCAGCTACTAGAATGGGTACAGTGATTGGAATGGTAGATGAGGGCCCCATCGAGGGAATACCCAAGGTAGGTGTGGTAACTGGTGTGGTGGTGGATGTTCCACCAATGGTCCCTACAAAGAAAGGGGTGGAAGTCACGCCAACCATGGGGCTGGTTGGTGCAGTGTAAATAGGGTTCTCCGACTCTGCCTCAAAATGAGAGGTAAAATAAGGGGCATCTAGTTCGGGTGATGGAGTTCTATGCCATTGACGGGTGGAGTCAAGTGACAAGGCTCGAGATCTATGATGAGTGGTATCAAGTGATGAAGATCTATGTCTATGATGGGTGGTGTCAAGTTAACCGTGGTGTGGGGGCTCTCCCTGGAGGCACTGAGAATGTCTCGGGGACTCAATGGTGATAGATGGTGTCAAGTATCTAGGGGTTGTGTTGAGTGAAAAACAGCTCAAAAACCCTAATGCAACCGAGTGTGTAGAAAGAGAGCTCAAAGAATATGGCACTCAGGCCAACAACCAACTCAAAACACTTACTGTAACAGCTGTGCTACAATAAGTGGAGTATCAACAAAAATGGTCAGAATACCAACAAGCAGCAGGTTTCCTAAAAAAAAATAAAAAAATAGTGGAATCGCTAGACCAAAAGGAGGTAAGGGCGCATGCAAACACCTAGCTAAATAGTATTCTGACTCAACTAGACATATCCTCTGCAAGGTGATGAAATCCAAGTCAGACAATATGGATAGTAGACCCAAGTGGCTAAAGATATCCCCCTACCGGGAGGGACACCGGGTAGTCAATCCTAGAAGAAAAGCAACTAAGATACCCCGTTCATGACACATTCGGTTGGGTGAATCTGCCATTTGGTTCTATCGTCGCGGTATCCCCATATGGGTGATACCCTGAAAACTGCGAAAGGTAGCCTTCAGTTACTAAATGGATTGCGGTATTCCACTCAGGCCTATGGAACCAGTCTGGCGACTTTAACCCTCCTAGGGGAGAGGCCTTCCCGATAAATTGGTTTTAAACAGTGCCAAAAAATACTAGGGGATTTTGGTTCCCTAATGGACAACAACTATGTCTCAAGTGTAAGCAACCGAGGGGTGTTATTTGGATGCCTATCCCCCTGATCCTACCTAACTACAGAAATTCTTATGTGTTCCCCAAGTGGGTTTAGAATGTTGGTTGTGTTAAGTAGTATTTTAGGGCTCACTTGGATTAGGTGACAGAGTGTGTGCGTGTGAGATGATGAACCCAAGTAAAAGTGCCACGGACTGGGTAACTTTCTAACTAAAAATAACAATACTGAATTTAAACTTTGAAATGCAAAATTTTCTCTTTTTCAATTAAAATGCTGAAATTTAAAAAATAAAAATAAAAATTTGTAAATGGAACAGAAATAATACTGCAGAAAAGGCTGTAGGGAAGGATGGTTGTAGGTAGGACAGATGGCTGTGCAAGTGCAGAAAATATTGCAGCAAAGTGCTGGGTTCAAAATAGGAAAAAGTGCAGAAAACAGACCGCGGGTCTGTGGCAAATCTGGGCGGTTAGACCACGGGAAACAACTCAACAGTCGCAGACAGGTTGCGGGATTTTGGCCGAAAGATGCAGTCGGGCCACCGGAAACAAGTCGAAAGTCGTAGGCGGGTTGCAGGAAAATGGCTGCAAGCCACAAACGGGACACGAGAAAATAGCCTAAAGACGCCGGCAAGTTGCAGAAAAATGGGTGAAAGCTGCAGGAAGAACACGAGAAAATGGCTTAAAGATGCTGGCGAGTTGCAGAAAAATGGCTGAAAGCCACAGGTAGGACGTGGGAAAATGGCCTAAAGACGCCGGCGGGTTGTAGAAAAATGGCTGAAAGCCGCAGGTAGGACGCGGGAAAATGGCCTAAAGACGCCGGCGGGTTGCAAAAAAATGGCTGAAAGCCGCAGGCAGGACGCGGGAAAATGGCCTAAAGACGCCGGTGGGTTGCAGAAAAATGGCTAAAAGCCGCAGGAAGGATGCGTAAAAATGGTTAACAGCCGCCGTTGGATCGCACCAAACAAGCTACTAGCCATGGTCGGATCGCACGTAACAGACTTGAATCCATCGGCAGGTCGTCGGAAACAGTCTGAGAGCCGCGGTTGGATCGTAGGTAAATGCCTGAAAGACACTGTCGGAATGCAACTGCGGGGGGTAAAAAATGCGGTTTACGGTAGCCGAAAGGGACAGCCGAAAGGAAAAAACAGAAAAATATTGCAGAAAATTGAAAACTCTTAAAACTATTAAAACTATAACCAGAAATTCAAAGGAACACCAGGGGAGTCGCCAAAACTGTAGCTAGGGTTTTCACCCTAGCTTGTGCAAATGAGCACCTACTAAGGAGAAAGGACTCCTTAGTAGGAGTTCAATAAACATTAAATTAAAGTAAGAAAACAATACGAATTCTAAACTAGCATGAGCATTACTAAACATAACAAAACATGGAAATATGGTGAAGATCTTTCTTTTTTAAATTAAAATTTTACCTCAGGTGTAGAGGTTGGTGAAGTTCTTGCAATAGTCCAAGAGGGCTGCTCCAAACTCCAGCTTTGCTCCTTCCCTTTCTCCAAAGGGTTGGAAATGGGCCAAAAGGGGCACTCAAGGGTGAAAGTAGCTCAAGGGTGAGCTAGGGTTTCAAGAGTGATTTTGGCAGAGTAAGGGTGTATTTGACTGTGGATATGAAATGAGGGGCCTCCATCACCTATTTATAGGTTTTTAGTGGTGGAGTGCTGGCCCATGGTTTTGGGAACCATATGGTTTAGGTCACCTGTATAGGGTTCTTTCCTCCTTTTTCCATCTTTTTCCTCTTTTTTTTTATATTTTTTATTCCCTTTTTAGAGGGTTTTTGCTATTTTGGAGGAACTTTGGATAATTTTGGGGGAAAAAGGGGTTTTTTAGCCCTTTGGAGACTTTTTAGGCCTTTTGGAGGCTTTTTAATGGGATTTTAAGGTTCTGGAGGTAAATATGGTAGGAAATATAGACAAATGAGTCATGTAATGGGGTTGATGAGGTAGTGAGCACTTTTTGGGTGTTAACACCTTGTCGACCACGAAGAAGTGTTTTGTTTGAATCGAATTGGGAGAAAACGATAGTATCCCTATATGGAGAAGAATGGATAATGAATCAGTTGCTACCATTATCTCTTTTGGTGGTGAGAAAGCATCGATCCTCTCCAAACCGTAGTTTACCTCTACTGCCCCTCAACCAGTTTACCGCGCAAATGGTAGTTGCATTGTTCAGTCTATCCAAATGGAAAGAACCAAAGCGCCTCCACCTAGTCTATAGTTTTGCATTTTAGAATGATTGTAAGCCTATATTCTATGTTTTATTAAAATTATGCAATGTCTATATTATATGGTTTATTGAAACAAATTTCATAAGTATTTATTTATTTTTGGCACTACAAAAATTGTTTTCTTTTGTACTAAAAAATATTGTTGAAAATTTTAAATGAAAAATGGTTGGAGTTTATTTATACTAATATTATTTGTTGATGTCAAAGTGTCAAAAATACAAACTCTTAACTAATCACAAGTAATTTTAAGATTTTATTGCATAGCTAAACTTATATTTAATGTTAGCCACATTTATTTGTAACATTTGTAAAGATTATAATATAAATACTAAAATCATTAACCTACTAGAAGCTCATGCTGATCCAAGCTCCCCCTTGATGTCTTAAGCACCACATCCACAGACTGTGAGTTCCAATCCCTTATTCACAGTCAAAGAACATCCCTTCTTCTTGGAGTCAGTCTCCTCTCTCTGGTATCATTGCTTGCCCCAGTTTTTTCTTCAGAATTCAGATCAGACTCCTCATTACCATGATGATCACCTTGGTATTCTCTAGCATCGCCTTCATCTACCCCTTCCCATGCATTATTCTCCTCTTCCTCTTTGTCCTCCTCATCGTTGTCATCATCCTCAAACGAATCCCACACATCCAATTCAATGTTCAAAACATTGTCACCATCCACATCCTCTTCCTCATCATCCAGAAACTCATTGGCATCAACCAAAACATTGCCGCCAGTCTCTGATGCACCGACAGCTTGTGGGTGGTCTCAACTCGACTGATCATGCTCATTCGTCGATTGTTGATTACCGGAATCTGGTTGATTATCACCTGAATCGGCATGTGGGTGCCTTGAATATGACTCATCATCACCATGTGACCTGTCACCAGCACTCATCCGATCCTCATTCACAATCCCATCTCGGCTCCCCGCTTCCCCTAGGGGTTCATCTCTCTGAGGGTTAGCTTGGGAGGCTTGTGTAAATAACCTTAAAACCCTAAGAACCTGTTGATGATAGAAGTTGTCAGCGATCCTTTAAACCCTAGCATGTCTCAGGAGCCTAGATCGGCCATTGTTATTCAACTGGTCATGCTGAGCTCTCTAAGCAGTGGCCATGGCTTCCAAAAATACATGTCGGCACTCGCTGCAGACCATCTGAGATTCTTCTTCGTGGGGTTCCAAGGAAACCTCTTTATTGCACTGATAACACCAATATGCTATGGATTCTACATTGTTTTCATCATCTTTGGCCTTGGTGTTTTGGTATTCTCGGTCAGCCATGGGAATACTTTGGGTAAATAGCATTTCAAATGCTTAATTTCAATATATGTAGAGCTAAAAATTTACGCATACAACGAATCCTGTTGTGAGCTTCAAATAAGAAAACTCAGAAATTGGGTTTGTTTTAGCTTACCTCTCACGGATAGTAAGTTTGACAAGAGGTTGATGATGATGTTGCCCATCAAATTTCCTTCGGCTTCCTACAATACCGCTAGATATCATGCACAATAAAGGCATGAAGCTTTTGCAATGGGCTTAGGGAACACGCTTTCAAACTTCACCCAAATCAACTCCACCCAGAACAGGAACATGCTTTCAAACTCAAACCACACTTAATTTGGTTATGCTATTCCCATTGAATCTTAACTACCTTTTCCCTTGCAACCTATGTCCATGCCATTATATGTCTCTCCTCTGCGTTCTCTTCTACTCCTCTCCATTCCTCCCCAATATTTTCTACTCCTCCCCCTATTCAGTGGGCCGATGATCAGTCTTCCTCCTTGAGTTCTCCTCCCATGCTCAGTGGGCCTATGATCAGTCTTCCTCCTTGCGTTCTCCTCCCCTACTCAGTGGGCCGATAATTAGTCTTCCTCCTCGCGTTCTCCTCCCCTGCTTAGTGGGCCTATGATCAGTCTTTGTTCGAATCAAGCTTATTCATCAGTAAAAAACCATGAAAAGCATGGAATGGAGTGATATTGGAGGGAAAATTCCAACATTTCAATAATGTTTCAAATTGGCACATTGCAAGGTTGCACTCGTTAGAGACATTTTGATTGTTAATACCAAGCTATCGACGTTTGTGCCATGTTATCGATGCTAAGTAACATTGATTAAACGTCAATTTGTTTCCTCCACTTAGGCCACTTACAAATTGGAGGGTTCGAGAAGAAGATAGATCTAAGAATCCATAAGTGGAAAGAATAAGTGCCCATAGGTATTCTTAGGAGCATAAGTGGCCCTAAGAAGGTTCAAAAGGAGTTGTAAGAGAATATTGGCTTGAGGTTCAAAGGAATGTTGTGAAAAAATAGGATCCCATGAAAGAAGTAATGAAATCTAGAAATATGAACAAGGGGAGACCTAGTGAGGGATTAGGTTTTAAAGAAACTTGTGAATTACTAGAAGATTTAGTAGCTAAGATAGAAACTATGGAGAAAGTGTTGGTGTACATGTCTACATAAGGGAAAATTTATTTTTTCTTGCACTTAGCTTCTCCTAGGGGCTAAACGCCACACTTGAATCCTACTAGGGGATAGGGTACATTTGTATATTTAGGGAAAGTTATCTAATTTTAAAGTTCCTACCAATCATTAATTTTTCTATATATGGGAAGTTCCTACCAATTAGAACCTTTTGATATAAATGGAAAGTTCATAACTACAATTCCAAACCTTATAACTACAATTCCAGATACATGAAAAACGTCTTATGAAAATGGGCTCTCTAGTTAGGGTAGTATTAAAGTAGGTGTACCTTATTACAAAATTGGTCAATCTAGATGTAGTATTTTTTGATAAGGAATCACCATGAAAAATTGAGCATTGAAAAGTTATATAAATATAAACAAGGAAACAATCAATTGGGCCTAGCCCGAGTGGTTTGAGTGAAGGAATGTTATTCTCCCCACCTAGGTTCAATTCCCACAAGTGACATGTTGATCTCTTAAATGAGCATTTTTTGTAAAGCCTGAAACTTCTTTGAAATCTAGTTTACCCTGAGTACCATCCTCAAAATGAGGGGAAGTGTCTAATGGTTTTCTGCAGGATATGTATTTCAAGAAAAAAATAGAAACAAGGAAACAATAATGAAAATTTAAACAAATAGGATTTGGGTATTTACAATGATTTCCATTAGAAAATCCAATAATTATCCAACCAATGTAATAACTACAAAACACATACTTGATACCATGCTAAATTTTTAACATATTAAAGGAGGTTCTGAAGGATCAAAATAGGTGTCCCCCCTTACATGCTCTACCTTCAAAGCACAAGATGCCTAGTCATGAGCACTTTATATACCAGTGTAGGATCAGTCGCATGCTGTGTCTTCCAAATGAATATTTGGATTGTTGGAGAGGCTCTTTTTGAACACGAAATGTTGTTATGAATCCTATGTGAACAAGTTATTTTGCATACAAGCCCATAACTTCACAATAAAGCCATAGCTCTAGGACATTTGATATCGCACTATAGTAAAAGGCCACAAGTCCTAGAGCAAATTATTAGGTCTTAAATGCCACTTAGGGTGACTTCAACCTCGAGTTGATGATATTGGTTATTGGTTGCAAGTCCTCGAGTTGATGATATCATCCTCCCTCACTTCCTTGCTAACATTGTCAAAAAAATTGATGCCATGTCATGTGGGTCATCTTTTCAAAAGTTATGCTTATTGAACATGTCTCATATGTGTAATTGTCTTGGTATTTCCTTTGTAATGGAAATATTGTCTTCAGTGATAATCCTTACAATGAAGATCAAACAAGAAACCATGGTTGACAAGGAGGTGGATTTGTGGCATGGGATTCTATGGCTACACTCCTTGCATAACAAATGTTGAGGATCCCTGAAGAGGGGTATCAAGGGTTTTGAACTAATGGTTTGCATGCACATCTTTCGGAAAAATTATTGTTAAGGCAATGGTGTTTTTGTTTAATGGCTCTATTTGAAAAGTTGTTGTTATGTTGCTTAAGTTAGGCTCACCATTTGCACATTCAATGTCATTAAAGCCTCAACAACAAAGATGGATGAATAGGTGCATATTCTCAAGGTGAGTTGTGTGACGATGATATTTCTATGTACTTATTTTATGGGGGGTTTTAGTATAGTGGAAAATAGAGAAACTATTTTAAAAAATAGTTGCATTCCTAGTTCTCCAAATCCCTCTGATGAAAAATCATAGACACTTCTTTAAAAAGAGGGGCATTTTTTATCCATGTTTCCATACTTATATCAAAAGAAGAAGATTCCCAAACCTTATAAATATGTAGACTCAACCTCACTTCCATCCAAACTAGCTTTGAGAATTCACATTGTATAAAGAGATGAGTTATAGACTCTGCATCCTTAGTACACAAGCTAAAGAAAATATTTCTTTCCAATTGCCAATTTTCCAAGACAGCCAAGAACCCATCTAGGGGAATATATTAACAAGCCCTCTCCAGAACCCATCTAGGGGAATATATTAACAAGCCCTCTCCAGAACCCATCTAGGGGAATATATTAACAAGAGATACTCTATCTGAAGTAGAGGACATGGATGTATGAATGCATTCTCTATGTTTGTTTTGTTTTCAGTCCATGGTAGCAGAGCACAAAAACAGTTATAAAAATGGAGGAAAAATTGGCTTGTTGATGTTTGAAATAAAATGCATAGCCTTTGTCAAGATATAATCATGTGTGGCAGGATTGTGAGGGATTTTGGTGGAATATATATGGTTAGTGAAAATGGAATAATGGGTTAGTTAACACGTTAGCTTTGGGTATTGTAAGAAAAATGGCTCTCGATATTTTTCTTGGAGTTTACTTTATCTTAATATTTGGTGAAGGGGCTTATATCTATAAGTAGTTGGTGGTGGTGTTTAGGTGAGTTGCAATCAATCATGATGAAGATGAAGATGAAGATGAAGGTAAGTTTGATACTTAGTTTTTTAGGGAATATTCAAGTTCTTCTAAACAAAATATTAAATTTTTGTTGCAGATATGGTTGAGAGTTGGAGTTTTTTTTTTCTAGTTTCTTAACAATGTTCTTGTAGGGCAAAATATGGATATCGCATAATGTTGGAAAAAGATTCCATATGTAGTGGTCCATGGTTCATGAGCCTTAATATCATTAGTTTGGTGTTAAGTTTATGTATTTTTTTCATGGATAACAATTTCTTCAATCATCAATTACTTACTTACTACCACCAACGGCTAAACACTCCTAACACAACCAACACACGCAAATGACTCATGGGCCTAGCACACCCAACCCATATAATGAATTCATGCACCTTGAAAGATTCAACCTCTAACCATGTACCCTAACCCTAACATCTAACCCCTGGTAAACTAACATGTTAACTCATAAACTACTTACCCACTAGTACCGCTGAAACCTAAACCATTTAACCACTAACCGAATACCCCACTAGTTCCCTACATTTAACCCACAAATCCCTCAATGCATAATTCATTACTAAATTGTACGTATTGCCATGTTAAGCCATTCGCCCTCGAACCCTAACCCACTACCCTTTGAATCATGCACCAACACACCTAAAACACTACCACAGTGAACTTTGACCTTAGGTTCTTAAACAAGGATTCAACTTCAAGCTCGGTAATAGGACATTAGTTTCTCAATTCAAATCCTTTGACATTAAGGTTGAAGGATCACTACATGGCCTTTTATCAAACCAAAAATAGTTTCTTGCAGTTATGGTTTCCTTTGCTAGATTGTGGCAGTGACCTTCCAAAATATCAGGAAATTTGAGTGTAGATTGATGTTTTAATAGTATTTCATGGTGTGTGGGTGAAGCATTTAACCCAACAATCTTCTTTAGGCCTTGGGGTTATGTGACTTATGGTGAGTTATGCTAACATTACCCCATGCATTGGTGTGATGATTTGGCATAATGAGGGAAAGATATTGGTTGGTACGTGATGGTAAGAGGTCACTCGAGCTCACCGCCTCCAAAAGTTCAATTCCCGTGACCTTTAGTGGGGGTTTTGACAAACCGCCCCCACAAGTTATGAGAATTGGGCTTTTAGGGGGTCTTTTCAAACAATTGCCTCCAAAAGTTCAATTCTCATGACTTTTAAGTGGGGTTCCAAACAAACCGTCCCCAAAGTTCAATTCTCATGACTTTTAGGGGGGGTTTTGACAAACCGCCCCCAAAAGTTATGAGAATTAGGCTTTTAGGGGGGGTTTTCAAACAACCACCTCCAAAAGTTCAATTCTAATGACTTTTAAGGGGGGTTCCAAACAAATCACCTCCCAAAGTTCAATTCTCATGAATTTTAGGGGGGTTTTTGACAAACCACCCCCAAAAGTTATGAGAATTGGGCTTTTAGGGGGGGGTTTCAAACAACCACCTCCAAAAGTTCAATTCTCATGACTTTTAAGGGGGGTTCCAAAAAAACCACCTCCAAAAGTTCAATTCTTGTGACTTTTAGGGGGGTTTTGACAAACCACCCCCAAAAGTTATGAGAATTGGGCTTTTAGGGGGGGTTTTCCAAAAACCACCCCCAAAAGTCAAATTTCAGGACTTTTGGGGGCGGATTTAAAAAAACCGCCCCCAAAAGTCCAATTTCCATGGCTTTTAGTGGCGGTTTTAAAAGACCGCCTCCAAAGGTTTGAAAAAACTTTTGGGGGGGGGTTTACAAGAGCCCCGCAAGCCAAAACCACCCCTAAAGGGCTATTTTGTTGTAGTGATTGGTGTGTGGACCCATTGTCACCATCAATTGTGCTTTTGGAAGCCCATTTACATTTGAGAGGAAGGATTTTAGTTCTTTTAGGGAATTTACACTTTTTTTTTAATACAAGTTCACTAAACTCATAATTAAAAAGAACCTACATGTGGGGAATTTTGCACTAAATTGAATTTGCACATATCACTCACATAGTGAACCATATTGCATATGTTGTGGTTGGAATATTTTTACATTTGTTCAATTGTCTTTAATTCCACTATCACTCTCACTTGACACTAAGCATTCACTATTTAGGAACAAAACAATGCCCTAAGGTAGTCTCGAAGACTGCGAGGCCTATCCCCCCTCTCGAGGGGTGTTTTTACACATTCTCCCTGTGGCTCACGCGGGAGATACTCTAGCTAGGGCCGCTCCCAAGCCACATTGATAGGATTGTCATGGCGAGGCCTCACCTTGCTTAGTTTGTTTTCTCCTCTTAGAGAGAGTGTTGATCCTTTTACCTCATCCACCGCTGGAAGAGGTTCCTCTTCATTTTCTCCCCTTGAAGAGAATATAGATACCTTGGCCTCCCCTCGTCTTGTAAGATTCCCTCCTTTGTCTTCTCCCCTCGAAGATCCTTTGGCCCATTTTGATCCCTCATCTCTTGTAGGAGGTCACTTATTATTTTCAACACCACCTCAGTCTCCCCCTCGAGTAAACCACACAAAACATACAATGGAAAGAACAAATCCTATCCTGCCTTTCGTGGATAGTTTAAATCTCCCAGATTTGGCCAAACTGATCAATGAGCCCATTGCACATGATCCAACATGGCCAACTATGCCAAATAAATGTCCCTCTAAAATTCCTAAATTCGAAGGGAAGCAAGGGGATGATATCGCCAACCATGTCATGTCCTTCCACCTATAGTGTTCCTCCAATACCATAGTTGAGGATTCGATGAGGATTTTCCTTTTTCAGTGCACCCTTACCCGCACGACAGCTAAATGGTATGTTAACTTACCAAGATTGGTCCATGCCACCTTTGCAACATTGGCCATTTCATTTCCCAAATACTTCCAGCTTTTGATTCACCACGAACTCGGTCTTGATATTCTCATAGAGTTTCAACAAAAAACATCTACACACATTGTGAAACATATCCATGAGTGGTGTAGATGCCAGACATTGTGTAAGATCGAAATACAACCACCATTCTTGTTGGATTGGTTCATTAAATCACTCCAACCATCCATTGCAAAAGATGTTTCCACATACATACTGCAAAATGATGAAGAGGCCATCCTAAAGGCCCAATATTTGAATCTTATCTATGCACAATATAGATACCTTTACAATATCCTCTGTGATGCCTCTTGGAATCATTCGTTGGATCCTACACCTATGTGTTCGTCACACTTGATGAACAAGATTATAGGGTCCATTTCCCACCAAGGAAAGGTTCCTCCCCCTACTCCTACTCCATTCAACATGGCCCTTCAGTATCCACCCATGCCACTCGTGTCGGCACTACCTACTCCTATACCAACATCTTCAATTGGTTAGCTACTATATGGGCCCTATACTCCTACTTACCCAAATGTGAGCCAAGCAACAATTTTCCCTCTACCGAAAATGGAACAAGCCATTCCTATGTCCACATCTTATGGATCACAAACTACATTTATCCCACCCTCAAGGTATAACCTATTAAATTTTTAGAATTTACTTCAATCTGATCTAGGATCTTAACTGAGAGAACAACATGTACATCAAATCTACATCATATCAATCATGGACACAATAATGCAAGAACACAAGAGACATAGAGTTTACTTGGGGAAAACCATAAAGGTGAAAAACCCCAATAACTTCCTCAGAGATAAATAGAGCAATGATACAACCAGAATACAAGAGATAGTCTTCTCCTAGCAGCAGAGCCTCCTCCTCCACAAGTGCGCCACTCTCCCAAGTGTGAGTGAGAGAATAGAATGTGTAAAATGAGAGAGACACACTCTCTATTTATACACTAACTTGACTTGAACTTTACTCAACTAGGTCGGCCTCAACTTAACCACTTAACATAATGTTGACTGGGCCGACCCCCACTAGGGTGGTCTAATAACCCTTTGACCGACATGACTTATACAGGGACGACCCCAACAAGGTGGTCTGATAACCCATCAAGTATAAGCTACAACACTTACAATATAAATGACGACACTTCCGTATAGAGGAATAATAACATCTCTATAGGAATACAATATACATATATGTGAAATACATTCCGAAGTTACATATACATCAACACTCCTTCTTAACTAGGAAGGTATTTCTCGACACAGGTCTTCTAGCACAAGTCTTCTTCTCTAGATCATCGTCACTGGATAATTGTCACCGATTCATAATCATCGTCACTGCTGCTTCTATCTCAATCAATCTCTGAATCTACTTGTCATAGGAAGTTCTACAGAGCTATTCCTTTTTCATACTGGATGTAGTCCCACCACCTGTAGGTCTTCATCATCTGTGCAAACGGTCTGATAGAGGTGGCCTATCAGGACTAATTTTATGTGCGGATGCAATACCGGAAAGAGTATCCCATGAACATTTATGTGCCTAGGCACGACCGGCAAGATCCCCCAGGACTGATTACATGCATCTCCTCCACAATACCTTTAAAGAGCATCCTAGGAACATTTATGTGCCGCAGGACGACCGGTAAGATCTCTAAAGAGCATCCCAGGACTTATTACGAGCACACAGCTCAACCTCTCGGATCTCCAGGATTGATTACATGTGGATAGACAAAACCTTTAAAGAGCATCCCAGGAACATTTATGTGCTGCAGCACGACCGACAAGATCTCTAAAGAGCATCCCAGGACTAATTACGAGCACACAGCTCAACCTCTCGGATCTCCAGGACTGATTACATGTCTCCGTAGTAATACCTCATCCCATGACTGATTACGAGCACACAGCTCAACCTATTGGATATCTGAGGACTGATTACATACTACATAGCAATACTGGAGAGAGTATCCCAGAAACATTTATGTGCCGCAGCACGACCGGCAAGATCTCCTAGGACTGATTACATGCTATTTGCACAACCTGCCACATATCATCTCTGACCTCCAAGTATCAACCTGATACTCATGATCCAATGGATCATCATCGCACAAAGCATCATCCTGATGCTCATGATCACACTGATCATCATCACTGTACCATCCTGATACATATCATCTGGAGTAACACCCCGAAGCTCGTCATCCTGATCATCCTAATCATACAATGCATCCACCTGATGCATACCAAGTATCTACCTGATACATATCATCATACATGATCCACCTGATACAAATACAAATACATGATACATATCAACATACATGATCTACCTGATCATACAATGTATCCACCTGATACATATATAGATACATGTTCCAAGCATCCAACATGATGCATATACAAATACATAGAAATGATCCAACCGATCATATCCAACATCCAACATGATGCATACATACATATAAATGATCCAACTAATCATATCCAGCATCAACACGATGCATACATACACACAAATATAAATGATCCAACTGATCATATCCAGCATACATACATACAAATAAAAATGATCCAACTGGTCATATCCAGCATCAACGTGATGCATACACAGAGCAGTAACTGGAGCATCGTCCTGATGCTCATCATCCATGACCCTCCTAATCATCATAGCATTGTCTTCTTCAGATCATCTCATCGTCCATGAATCACAACCCAGATGCACATCATCTAGTACTTACACCACCGACATGGGAGAACACATCTACCACCATTCGGGGAAGGCTCCAGCCCTTACTTTTTCACCATGGGAGAACACATCTACCACCATGTGAGAATTGCTCTAGCCCTTACATCTACACCATGGGAGAACACATATACCACCATGTGAGAATGGCTCAGCAATTACATCACAACCATGGGAGAACACATCAACCATGTCAGAAAAGCTTATGTGCATCTGTAGCTTCCGGACTCATCACTTCCCTTTGGAATGAACCTCGATCTGAAGTGCACCAAGCCTATCTCTAAAGTACTCAAACTGTACTCTAGCCAACGTCTTGGTCAATACATCTGCAACCTGCTCATCCGTCGCAACATACTCTGCTTCGGCTATACTCAGTGCTACACAAGACTGCTTCCTGCTAAACCAAGAGATCACACCTGATCCCATACTGAGGCAGCACCCAGAAGTGCTCTTCCTATCTGCAGCACTACCTGCCCAATCTGAATCAACAGAACCCTGTAGGTTAAACTTTTGATTCGCATCATATTTGATCCCATAATCAACTGTACCCTTTAGGTACCTCAGAATATGCTTTACAGCAACCAGGTGAACACTCCTTGGATCTGTCAGGAACTGGCTCAATGTGTTCACCGCAAAGCAAATATCTGGTCTCATGTTCGTTAGGTACATCAAGGACCCAATCATCTGACGATACATAGTGACATCAACTGGTTCAGATGAAGCATCACATAGAAGCTTTAGGTTTGATGGCATAGCCTCGCAGTCAATCATCCCGAACCTCTTCAGGATCTCTACTGCATACTTCCCTTGTCCAAGGAAGATTCCATCTGCACTCTGCCACACCTCCATACCAAGAAATTAGTGCATCATACCCAAGTTCTTCATCTCTAACTCGACAGCAAGCTTCTGCTGTGTGTCAAAAATCAATCTGTCATCTCCTGTTACAAATAGGTCATCTACATACAAGAGTAGAATCACAGGATTCCCTTCCTCAACCTTGTAGTAAAGGTTGGAATCCGCTTCACTCTTGGTAAAGCCCAAACTGGATAGAAAGCTATCTATCCTACCAAGTTCTGCACACATATAAGAAGGCTATCTTGAAATCCATCTGGTGTATCTTCTATTTCATCACTTTTATATTTCTCTATGCTGCCATCTGCAGCATGCTTGATCTTATAGTTCCATTTGGAAGTCACAACAGACTTCCCTTCAGCTCTTGGGACCGCATCCCAAACATTGTTCTTCATGATTGACGGATCATGGCATTCTTCCCGTATCCTGGGAACTTCAATATCTTCAATATTTTCAATAGATAACTTTGTTGCTGAACAAATGTTGTAGTCCTTCTTTTGTAGGTGATGGTATACGATCTTTCCTACACAACAAGTTAAATTGCATGATTAGAAAACATCTCATAGTTTTCAGAACAAATTCTTACACATAAATAAATATGTCATATAGTCATGCAATTATTCTAGCCAATGCTTCAATACAACATTTATCCATATCCCGTAACTTTCTAGATGCCTTCCAATATCTACTAGAACATTGTTAAGAGTGTGCACAACTCCTAACATGTCAGCAAAGAGGTTTCATTCTAGATAAGTAGCAATGGAATGTTGTACAGTGCCATAGGCCACTTACCCACGTATATTAGTAGAATACTGTTCATCAATGCAACTATTCTAATAGGCATAATACACAACCTAATTCTAGGAACATAAGCATATACATCATTGAATAACATTATGTAAGAAATGACAATTCAAATACTTATCTTTGTTTGGTTGCTGGGTGGACTCCCTCTGAATCTTTGCAACTCCATTATGATGTGGATTGTGAGAAGTGGTCAACTCCCTCTGAATATCTGCATCCTTGCAGAAACTGCTGAAGTGTGCTCCTTTGCTTTCTTGCAGGAACAACTGGAGTGTGCTCCCTCTTGATCTTTGCTTCCTGGATTACCTATCCTTGAACTTACATCCATCCTTAATCACTATGCATGCTTATTAGTATCATCATGGTGTTATCCTTGAGGTCTCATACATAATCACACATTTATTAGTATAATATTAATACTATCAAAACACAATAATCTTAAACATGTATATTCATGATCATTCACAGATAATAAACATTAATATTCAAGGTTTCAGGGAAGTCTTCTTTTACTCATGCATATTCTTATTTGATCATAGGACTCTTCTGATTAGTTAAATCATCAATGCATAAACCTGTGATTACTCAACCCTATACCTTCATGATTCTTCTGGTTAGTCATATCATTAATTATGGTAAGAAACATAATATGCATACAGCCATGACTACTCAAACCTATGACTTCATGAATAATCATTATCAACAACACAATAGTATAAGAGCCTAACACAAGGTAGGATTCTAGCTTGATATAGGAAAAACATACCTGGATTAGCATGCTAGCTGGTTATGTCTAACATACCCACATAATGTCTTTTGGCTCTCTTCAGTGACTTGTGCTAGTAACCTGCATGTCTCATAAGTTAACCATTGTAGAACCGAGTTATACATACCTCGAAAGTAGATCTTCTATGTGATCCATGACAATGGATGAATCTTTGTCTTCATGTCACCATGAACATATGTTCTTGAAGTAGAACATGATTTGACTTTCTTGGTGTACCTTTTGTGTTAGCAGACAACATAAACCTCATACAACACCATAACGCATTAGTACAATCATAAGTGTCAACACCCTAATCAATGAATATCTTTTATCGTGCATTCATAATTTTATTAAGGTGATACAACAAGTCTAGATTTAATCAAGATTGTACTAACCATAATAATATGAAGACAAATATACCATAAACTTAATCATGAAAAAATCTCGAAACATACTTGGATAAGTCATACTTGTCAATATTGCTTGTAAT
The DNA here is from genome assembly GCA_027924585.1 of Larix kaempferi. Lineage (NCBI taxonomy): Eukaryota > Viridiplantae > Streptophyta > Pinopsida > Pinales > Pinaceae > Larix > Larix kaempferi. The sequence goes on along the minus strand of BSBM01000315.1, from coordinate 5,615,411 downwards.
CTTCTTATGTAAGGCCTTAGCCTCATCTCCCTCTGAAACATAAACTTCTTCACTTATGTAGGTGACCAAACCATCTTCTTCTAGGACTAACCTAATCCACTTGATTTGCAAGAACTGGATCTGAAGCTGGATTAGGGTTTGTCAGAGAAACCCCAAAAATTCAAACTTTGAATTTCAAACTTCCGAAAGGATAGAAATATGCACCTTGCTGAGCTGATCAAGCTGGTATGTTCAGAATTTGAAAACTGCAAAGTTTCACTCCTCAATTTTGCCTTTGAAACTTCCGGATTCACTAGACGTGACCCCGAACTGGGGTTTGATGAATCCCACTCTTCTTCCCCATCAAAAGGTTTGATCCAAAGCTCTAAGCTTCTATTTTTATGAGGAGCTTCCAGCCGTGGTCACAGATTTCAAAAATTCCCATTTTTGCAGAAGCCCTAATTTTCCACTTTTTTGATCAAAGTCCCGAACTAGGGTCTGATCAAGCCCGGCCTTCTTCTCAACCAAAAATTCTGATCTTGGCCTCTAAATTTCAATTTTGATGAGTATCATTCAGCCATGGTCTCCAATTACAAAAATTCCAACTTTATCCGAAACCCTAAATTCCGGAAGCCATGAATGAAGGTACTAAAAAATAATTATGTTTTGACAAAAATATGTACATGATTGCTTCTGGTGTAACTCCAAAATTTTCGATCCACAGGGTCTGAAAACTTTTCTTGAGAAAGCCCGACCTGTTATCTTTCCATCCCGACAGGTCTGACCTCAATTGGATTCTCTGAGAGAGAGTTATGCCAAGTGTCGCAACGTGACCTATTTATGGGATAATACAGAAGACAGAACTTGTACGGCGTGCCACGTGTCACTGGTTCAACTTCGGCCTCTAAACATTTTTCATGCGATAGCCCAACCTGTTATGTTTCCATCCTGATAGGTCTGACCTCAATTCGATTCTCTGAGAGAGAGTTATGCCAAGTATCGCAATGTGACCTGTTTATGGGATAATAGAGGGGAGAGAACTTGTACGGCGTGCCACGTGTCACTAGTTCAACTTTGGCCTCTGAAAAATTTCTCTGAGATAGTACAGTTTGTGTTCTACCTATCACTTTTTATGAAATTTCATTTCGATCTTCCTATCCCAAGTTATGACCTTTTCCCAAGGTCACCTGATTTTGACTCAGATCTGGAAGAGGCAGAAACCCTATATTGTACAGATCATAAATCACAAAGTAAAACGAATTAGAGGTTGTCCTTTGGCCACAAGGTACATGGGGATCTGATCTTCGACCTGTAAACATTTCAGATCCACAAACTTTGCTAAAACAGATTTATAGCGAAAGTGCTACGATGACTGGTGTTTGCTATATCAAGCCCTAGCATCGTAAGTGCAACAAGTGTCATACATGCCATATCATGCCTTCTTTCAGGCTAGCTCTGATACCATGTTAAATTTTCAGAATTTACTTCAATCTGATCTAGGATCTTAACTGAGAGAACAACATGTACAGCAAATCTACAGCATATCAATCATGGACACAATAATGCAAGCACACAAGAGACACAGAGTTTACTTGGGGAAAACCATAAAGGTGAAAAACCCCAATAAATTCCTCAGAGATAGATAGAGAAATGATACAACCAGAATACAAGAGATAGTCTTCTCCTAGCAGCAGAGCCTCCTCCTACACAAGTGCACCACTCTCCCAAGTGTGAGTGAGAGAATAGAATGTGTAAAATGAGAGAGACACACTCTCTATTTATACACTAACTTGACTTGACCTTTACTCAACTAGGTCGACCTCAACTTAACCACTTAACATAATGCTGATTGGGCTGACCCCCACTAGGGTGGTCTAATAACCCTTTGACCCACATGGCCGACCCCCAATAGGGTGGTCTAATAACCCTTTGACCCACATGACTTATACAGGGCCTACCCCAACAAGGTGGTCTGATAACCCATCAAGTATAAGTTACAACACTTACAATATAAATGACGACACTTCTGTATAGAGGAATAATAACATCTCTATAGGAATACAATAGACATATATTTGAAATACATTCCGAAGTTACATATACATCAACATAACCCTTACTACCAGTTTTCTTGCTTGATTCATCAAACCCCCACGCTTTACATGGGGGTCAGCCTGGTTCAACGCTCTTTCACACAAAAAGATTAATAGTTTGAGTAGTTGAACATTGCAATCCCTCATAATCCTAAAAATCAGGGGAAGAAGAAGGGGATGAACAAACAAAACCAGCAGCATGGGTAAGGAGGAAATCCCCCTCCCCAGTAGAACCAGAACGCAGGGACAAACAAACTCCTCATACAAGGGAATAACGCCAACATGAGGACCAATTATTCTTGCTCAATTTGTGGAGAATATGGTCATTACACTCATAATTTCCCAATTCTCCCGAATTTCCAACAGTTGGTAGAAGCCAAGAAGAAGAAAGTGATAAATCCCCCTCAAGCACCCAATCCACCCCAACCCCAAATTGTTGTCTTACAATAGCCTTTTTTCAATCAAGGGTTCATTACACAACAACAGGATCCCTACCCCTCCGGCGATGGATCCTCCCAAAACATATACACATTGGATCTTAACCTCTAGACTCGAGCCAAAGGTTATGATAGTATTGAAGCTCCCCAAGTGGAATATTTCCCTATCCCTTTGGGGTGACCTTTGCAAATACCACACCCAAGTAATGAATAGATCCCAAGGATCCCCAAAGTCCCACTTTGACACACACCTAATAACTCCCAGATGAAATCCACCCACAATTACAGTATTATGGATGACTTGGCTCAGTCACCTGCAACAATGTCCACATTAGAGGTGCTAAAGTCATGCCTAACCCAATGAAAGGCATTACTCAATTCACTCGTGCCGTCGATCCTTACGATTCATGCCTTATGACCTTTAATCTTGAAAAAGGTGAACAATGAATACCCTCCTAAGTCGCATTCCAAGTTCCTCTCAAAGTAAAAAACATTATGATTCATTGATGAAGGCACATCCACTTGCGCCATGTCCTTTAATGTTTGGAAATTATTGGGATCAATTGAGATAATCCCCTCATTTATTTCCCTCCATGGATATGATGGGAGGCCATCCCAACCTAGAGGATTGTACCAAATTTCCCCATAGAGCTGGGGGGAAAGGTGGTCATGATCGATATCGAGGTATTCGATGCCCAACTCAACTACAACATCCTCTTGGGACGTAGTTACATGTATTCCATGAAGGCGGTCACCTCCTTGGTCTTATGTATCATGATGTTTCTCTTAAATGGGAAGATTTTCACCCTTGATTGGCTCAATTACTATGATCCCATTACCACTATAAACCCTGGAAATATCCTACCCATTGTCGCTACGACAACTCAACGCCCCTACATTTATATTTCCCCAGGCATGTACAAGGACTCTAACATGCTAGGGGTGTATTCTATCCCGCCATCCGAGATCCCTGCATCCACCGATGGCCTGATGTGCACAATTTTCACCATTGAAAATGGGCCCACCTACCCCTCAACACCATCATAGGCACCGTCGTTAAGCCATGGAACTGAACAAACATTAAATCCATTGGTACCTCCATTTTTTCAAATACCATTCTTGTACCCTCCCACAGGTGTGCAAGGGATGCCAGTTATGGATCAATTGAGTCTACCTGGAATCACTTTGGGTATAAATGTATGGTACCTTATGCCACCATACCCAGAGATGGCTTCGAAAACCAGTATCCCATTATGAGTTTGTCCATGTTTTCTAGGCTGGTTATGCCATCCGTACCTCCAATCGGACCTACGACATCCACAATTAAACCACCACCGGTAGTCACTAAGAGCACCAACGGGGGCATGAAACAATCTAAACTCAAAGGCACCCTTAACCTAATTCCACACCCGAATCATCGGTAGTTTCTAAGCCTAAAGTAGGGGGAATCAACCAACAATGGTTAAAACAACCGGTAATGACCAATACTCCCGCACAGAGAGTCACTCCACCATGTGCTCTCTATGGGAAACAAGGCGATGTGACCAATCTATGCCCCACCTTGCTGAAGCTCTAGAATTTAATCAACAACCCAGTGAGTGTGATTCATGATCCACTAAAAATAGCAGCAAGAACATCATATTCTCCCACACCTAAATACAAACCATTGCGTACCAATCACGCATGTTCGATTTGTTCCCTGTTTGGGCATTACACACACCATTGTTCCAATCTCCATTAATTTCGAGATTCCTTGGAAACCATTATCCTCACTCAAACATTGAGATAAAAATATCCACCTTCATCACCATAAGTAGCTTCCATCAATGTAGTGACTACATCGAAAATAACCCCAATTGCGCCTCTCTCAGAACTGGTTCTATCAGCATTTCCCGTTGTTGAGCTTACAACGCCATAAGACCATTCACCTACAGATCTTATGAAAATAGAAAAACATGATGGTTGATCATCCTATGGGAATCATACTCACATTATCCCCTCCAATTCCATTACCTCCATTTTGGATCAGGTCAAATCCCCTTTGGCACAGACGCCTCCCCTCTCCCAACTACCTTGTCCATGCTGTTATACCTCAAATTGCCACACCATGTGTAAGTGAGAATATACATGTTTCACCACCATGGAAAACATGATTTTTATGCCTCCTAAGGGTGTTAGGACCCTTCATTCTAATGTTGGTACCTTCCCTAGTCACACTTGGAAGAAAATCCAACAAGCAAGGGGTCGAAACCCACATTAACCACCTCAAAAAATTAAGTCTTCTGGAACTACCGCGTCCTGCATGCCTATGGGGGAGCGGTAGTGTCAAACTACCGCGTTCGGCATGCCTATGGGGAAGCGGTACTACCGCGCTTTGCTTAGTTATAGGGGAGCAGTAGTTTTGTTTAGGCTTATCCCTTTTATTTTGGATCTTGGATCTCATGGAGATTTTCTTGGGATGAGGTACCCCTTCGAATCCCATCTCACTTTCCCTCCTTGGCATGATTTATATCTTTGATCCACATATTATTCACTTAGATCCATAATCTCCTCTTAGTGGTTGGCCTCCCAAATCCTACTTAAAGAGAGCCATCCATGAGCTAGGGGTGGTGATCTTGGAAACACTAAACCTATGATCCTATGAGTCTTGCAAGGGTGATGTTGGAGAGCTTGGAAGGAGGTGCTACTACTTTGGACATCAAGGTATATCATTGTAATCAGCTTCTTTTGGCTTTCTTATCATTAATATAACTTAGCCTATTCCTCTCATTTTCATGTCTTTAATGATGAATGCATGAAATTGTCTCTATTTATATAGCTAGATATTTGTATATACATATATTGCGTTGGAGAAGGTGTTGTGTTTGCTTTGTGAATAGGTTCGTAAGTCCATAATGAAAGGCTGGAGCTGTAGCAACTTGGGACCAGCAGGACAACCATCAAAGTAAGGTATGCCATCTACTTGCTTTGTATTTCCATAGCTTTTTAGCTGATGTGTGAGCTAGATCTAGGAGGACTATAGTGTCTATTTGTTTCATCTCTGTCTTGGGTAGGCAACTAGGGGCCTTTTCTAATCCCAAGGGGATATCTACCTATCCGTAGGGAGATTTTCTCACAGCAGAAACTGGCGACTCCGCTAGGGAGCCTTTCTTCCCTAGTTTCACCTTTGCTTGCTTGTTTAGATCATCAAATCCTCTTCTAAGTGTTGTTTCTCATCACCTTAGATCCTCTTTGATAATCATTGAGGACCATTTTAAACTTAGGACCTTATCCTTGCTCGGATCTTGGCCAAAATTTGATTTTTTAATCCTACAGGAGACTACCGCTCCTCCACAGTGTTCTAGGGCACGGTACTATCAAACTACCGCTCCCCCACAGTGTTCTAGGGGGCAGTACTGTCAAACTACCGCTCCCCCACAGTGTTCTAGGGGGCGGCACTGTCATTTTTTGGTCATTTTTGAGCTTATTTGGAGGGGTTCCCTTGGGTTTTTTGCTCCCAAACTCTTGGGGTGCCTCCATATGGTCCATTGGCTTCTTTTTTACACATGTTTGAAGAGATTTGAGTCTCTTTTGAGTCCTTTTCATCCACATTTTTGTCTCTAGTCCTTCATTGGCATCTTTGAGGCCATTTGGTCAATTTTGAGTCCTCTGAGCCATTTTTTAGTTCTGGGAGCCAAGTGTACCTTCCCAGTCACTTTAGGATCTCTATAACATAACTTTGAACCCTTCCAAACCTCATTTGGGAAGATTTGTGCCCCTTTTTCTTTGTTTGGAAGACTAGGTTCTATCTTGGAAATTTGAAATCCCCTTGGGTTAACTTGATCCCTTGTGTACGTTTTCAATTTTTCTGATTTAGAGTCTCTTGTTCAGTGGTTTTGTGACCATTACATGATTAATTTGGACTGATACAATTCATTTTTAGCTTGTTTTAGAAACTCTTTGCATCTTTTGGAAGATCAAAGCCTTTGTTTGGTTTCTTGAGTCAGACTAGTGCTTTGTTTGCTTGTTGGGTAGAATTGTCATTCTTTTCAAGCCCCAATAGCTTGCATTGGTTTTTAAAACTTCTTCTCGCCATTGGATTGTGATTGGATTCATTTTTTTTTTTAGAAATCTCTTTAGTGTGATATTCCAAAGGTTTGTTTGGTTTGGCATTATTTGGATTGATTAGATTGGCTTTGAAAAACTTGGGACATCCTTGTCTTTTGAAGTCATTTTCTTGGGTTTTGCGCTTTGTTTCCTTTGCATATTTATCTATTTAATGATTGTTGGGAAAGATTGATTCCTTGTCTCCGCTTTAGTTCAAAGAGAAGCTTGATTTTGTCGTTCTTTTACCATATTCATGAAATTGAAACACAAAGGTATTCTTCTTGCCATTCATTTGACATTCTTGTATTACATTCATGAGAAGAAGAAATGTTTGTTTCATATTTATGTGCATTTGAGTTAGACAATATTATTAGGTTCTTCTCTTTGTCTTGCATTAGATTGGAAGCATTTGTAGAATCTTTCTTTCCGTAGCTTGGATGTGTCTTTTTCAAGTGTGAAAAGATAGGAAATAAATTAGAATCATTACATTTGGTGTTCATATAAAGAACTTTTTCATTGCTTTGGGTACATTTTTTACCTCTTTTTATCATTTTGAAAAGAAATAAAATTGCATGTGCATTGGGTTGTGCATATTGGGAACGGAAAGAATTCTTCCTTACTTTAGTTAGTGTTCATCGAAAAGAAAGGTTCATTTCGATTCCTTCTCACTTGCATGGTTTGGGTCATCATAACACCACCAAGTTTCACATCCATTTACCCGATTGAGTAATACAACCACTAAAATTAATCTCCCCAACTAAACCAACATTAACCTCACTTGAGGAAATCAAAAGAATTTGGTAGTTAGGTAGGACACTGGGGATAGGCATCAAAATAATTCCCCCTTGTCATTTTCATCTAAGACATAGTTGCTGTCCTTTAGGGAACTAAAATCCTCTAGTATTTATTGACACAGTCACAGCCAGTTTGTGGAGGGGCCTCCTGACAGTTTTTAACTTTCAGGGGTTAAACGACCGCGAGATTGAGAACCCGATGGACTCTGTCTTCCTCGGTCATTGTCTTCCTCGGAAGGCAGAAGCGCCCAAAACCTTTTCCAACGTGTCATGAATGAGGTAGCTTAGTGACTTTTCTACTAGGGCTCTTTTACCCAGGATCCCTTTCGGTAGAGGGATATCCTTCTCATATTGGTCTCTCACGTTGTATTGTTCGACTTGGATTTCATCACCTTGCAAAGGATACAGCTTATTGAGGTCTCCAGCTCTTTAGTTAGGAGGTTTTGCTTGCTATCTTGTAGAGGGTCTTTTTCTTTGTAGGGCTGCTTGTTGGCATTCTGGCCATTTTGTTATACAGCTCACTTACTGTGGCAACGGCCTCAATATAGTTTTTTGAGCTTTCTCTTTTGGCCTATGAGCCTTGTCTTTTCCTAGCTCCCCTTTCGCACACTCGGTTGCCTGAGGGTTTTTGAGTTTTTTTAACAAGACTTCGTCCACATCACTTAGTTTTGTCTCATGGAGAATCTACCTCCATGCACCCATGCTCCTTCTGGGATTACCAATCCGGAGACCCCTTTTCAAGGGGTACCTTTTACTTTTCCTCCAGTTGGAGATATTGGTCCTCCCTTTATTTCCACGTTAAATATTCCTGGATTAACCATAGGATTACCAGTATGGTTATTCAATCTGGTAATTCTGATTGCACCCAATGTTTCGAATGTTAACTCTCCACCGCGAGAGAGTCAAACCCAAACTAATCCTTCCCCTTCTTCGTCGAATGAATCTTCTTCCATTCCTTCTTCCTCGCCTAATGAAAGCAATAGTGTTAGTAATCAGGTGGATAAGAAGAAGAAGAAAAGGAAAGTTAAGAAGAAGAAGGATAAAGAAAAGACCAAGCGTAAACCGGTTGCCCCTAATGGCACTCATTCTACGAAAACACCCCGTAAGCCCAAGTTCCCTTGCAAACTTTGTAAGGGTGATCACTTTCTCAAGGATTGCCTCGGTCTTTCCCGTGTATTAGAAGTGTGGTTTAAAAAACCCAAACCACTTATATTGTCAACCTCTGACCATCATGTCGATGACACTCCCTCAACCAGTGACCCCTTGGTGAAGGGTCGGAAGGGTAAAGTCCTATATCCCTATTTGATATGCAAGGGTATGCACCGTACGTTCCTTTGTCCAAGCATGGATGAAGCTTCGCGGTGGTTGGAAGATATTACTAGTTCTCAACTGGTGCTTCCAACAAATGATAGTAAGTTGCCCTCGACACCCCACTGGTTGACCAAGTGATCAATTCAGTTTCATCTGCAATTGATCCCACTCTCCCTCCCAAGAGTGAAGTGATTGAGTCGCTGTCATCCCCACTCGATCCCTCTCTTTCATTGGAGAAAGTCCAGACTAAAGCAGTCACCTTGACACAATCTTCGTCTCATTCTTATCTTCCTAGTGAGAGTGAGTTGGAAACCGTTGATGTTTTCCTTAGTGGTTCAGAATGTCCTCGGCAAGGGGAAACCCTGTCCGTTTCCACGAGACCCCCTCCAAGTACTGAGGTTATTTCCTTTGATTGGAATGGTCTGACAGAATCTCATCTTCCTTCAAGCGTTCCTTTTCAAATATCTGTAGGAGTTTTCGATAAAGAAATTTTTCGTATGATAGTTGATGAAGGAGCTTCTGTTAGTATTCTATCCTCAACTGCTTGGCAAGCCTTAGGTTCTCCTCGGCTTGTGCCCATCACTGACCAGATACTGGCTTTCAATAGAAGGCCTACTGGACCTTTAGGGTCCCTTCCTCAGTTACCTATCACTTTGGGAGGGAAAACTATCTGTATTGATGTCATGGTCTTCCAAGGTCCCTTGAATTTTAATCTACTCCTTGGACGTGATTACGTCTATGCAATGAAGGCTGTAGTATCCTCACTCTTATGAGTGATGTATTTTCCCCATCATGGGAATATTGTGACCATCGATCAGCTTTCCTTTGTGACACCCACTCATCACATGACTCCTAGTCACCAGACTTCCCTAAATGTTCCACATGTTTTAGTGGTTTCTTCTCCCTAGGGGGGGGAGACGCCTGGAGCAAAGTTCTATTCCGGTGTCAAGCTCGTTAAAAAATGAAACCATCATTTCAAGCATAGTTTACTTTTGGTTTTAATCTTGTGTAAAAATGAAACCAACCCTGATTTCAAGCATAGTTTACTTTTGGTTTCAAGCTTGCGTAAAAATGAAACTACCTACGAGCATAGTTTATTCTTTGTTTCAAGCTCGTTAAAAAATGAAACCGACCCTCAAGCACAGTTTACCGTTGGTTTTGAGCTTGTGTAAAAATGAGACCAATCCCAAGCATGGTTTACGTTCGATTTCAAGATTGCGTAAAAATGAAACTACCTTCGAGCATAATTTCTTTCTGTTTTAAGCTCATTAAAAAATAAAATGGACCCTTTCAAGCATTGTTATTATCTATTTCAAGATTGTATAAAAATGAAATAGATCTCCTTTCCATTTGTTTGAGTCTCTCGCTAGAGTTAGGATTTGAACCTTCATTTCATCTGCCTGGGTCACTTGATCCTGGTTTTCCCTACCCCCCTGGTGAACACATTTGGATTAGTAGCCAGCATTTTTGGGTAAGGAAGAAGAGTAGTCAGACGAAACGAAGCTTGGGGGGCATGTTTAGCCATTAGCAATCATACTGGGGGCATTTACCAACCTATGGTCATCATGTTGGGAAGGAACCCATCAATGGGTCTTAATCGTGAGAAGATTTTACCATTGGCTTCAAGCTCATTAAAAAATGAAACCAGTAGTCTGAGCAAAGTTCTACTCCTGTGTCAAGCTTGTTAAAAAATGAAACATATCCTTTCCCTTTGAGCCGAGTCTCCTCGTAGACTTAGTACTTGAACCTTCTTTTCACTCACTTATACCTTAGGCGGATGAAATGAAGCTTGGGGGCATGTCTTCAACCTCTGGAAGTTACATTGAAGTCAACTCGATCGCCTCTACACACCACGTTGGAGCTAAGTCACTTACTTCTAGCAATCATGGTGGGGGGCATGTACCAACCTTTCGATTTCATGACGGGAAGAAGTTCACCATTGGGAACATTTTTTAGCATACTTTCCTTTTCAGGTTTCGAGCTCATTAAACCATGAAAATTATTCTGAGCATAGTTCATTTTCTGTTACAAGCTCGTTAAAAAATGAAGCAGACATCATGAGCATTCTTCCAACCTATCTTCGAGCTCGTTAAAAACAGTAAGATGGTGTTTGAGCTTACTTTTCACTTTTTCGTGCTCTGGTTAAAACATGAAAAGTGGTTTGAGCTTACTTTTCCTTTTTCATGCTCTGGATCCAAACATGAAAAAGATTCCGAGTGCTTTTGATACCATTATCGTGCTCGTTAAACAATTAGAGTAAAAAGGTGTGTCTAACGAGTATAGGTTTATCACTTTATCCGGCCTCGCTAGACTATTTACGGAAAAGGAACTGTGTCGAGTTTACTTTTCCTTTGTCATACTCGGTCATCAACCATGACAAAGTTGTACATGGAGTCCTCTTTAAGCTCTTTTCAGACTCCTAAAATAGGAAAAGATGGCCAAGCGAAATTGATTCGTTCACGATTGTAAAAGGATTTGAATGATCATCTTCCTAGTGATAGTTTACCTTTTTCGGACTAGGGGGCACTACTTACGAAAAATGAATACTCTAGCCAATCATGACTGGAAGAGTCCTCTCCCATGTGGTTTTACCCTTTTTAGGGCGATGAGGGTAACTTTACGAAAAAGGACTGTTGGAGTCTTCTTTAGTTCTTTTCAGACTCTCTAAACATGAAAAACTGTCGATTTTTCCTTCCTTGGACTCGTAAAATCAAACATCAAAGGACCCTTTTTGGGACCGAACCCCTCCTTTCTCAGGTTCATAAAACATGTGGGATTGGACTCGTCCAAAGGATGAGCTATATCGAGCATCTGTTATCCTCCTCAAGCTCATTAAAAAACAAAGCGGTACTCATCAAACATGATGGGGGTTGGGGGGGAATAAGTTAAGTTTCTTTTAGAAAGCTTCATGGAAGCTTGTGTCGCCCTTGAACATGGCACCTTTTTGCGTCTCGTCATACAGTTGGGTAATCTACTTATCTTTGAGTCATGCCAATTCTATGAGTTGTCCTGCTCCTTCAAATCTTCTGAAGAATGCCTCAGTCATCGTTGCATTATGTCTTGGTCTCTGCCTCGTTGAGTCAATGCTGCCGAGTCATTATTGTTGTGTCGTTCATGTTCAAGGGAAGTTTACCTTATTCATACTCTGCAATATTGTTAGCCTTTACATCCCTGTGTCAGTCCATACTCATCTGATTCATTAATTCATATCACTTTCCTATGTTGGTTTCGTGTCGATGATGTGGGATCCATTATGGCCCTCCTTCGACGAGTCTATTCCTGTCGACTTCAACTCATTATCCAAGAATTAGTCTTAGAAACCAACCTTAGTACCTTGGTACCTCCATGCCTCAATGGCAGGTTTCCTCGCATTCGACAGTAGGTTTTCATCATTGACCTCTGATCAAATGATCTCGCAGATGTTCGACATCAACTCATTTATTCACATTTTGTCAAGATGTACTATGATACCTTGGGAGTCATTTTCATCATTGGTGATTTCCCTCGCACTTGTTAACGGTTTCAATCATTGACCGGTAATCAAGTGGTTTCTGCCATGTTCGACTTCAACACCTTGTAATAACATGGTTAGATTCGTATCGATTTGGGATCGAGTAGAAGACCCTGGATAGTTATGAAGTCTTTTTATCTCATCCAGGTTGCGATGGAGATTTTTTGAGTAGGTTCCCACATATATATTATGTCGGTGACCTCATTGATGTATTGTCACGCAGATCCACTCTTGTATTGGTCGTGGCTGTGTCATTGTCTTTTCATGGATCTACGCTTGTAGTCTAGTAGCCATGATTTGTCTCCAGTCATTGTTAACTCAGTATTATCATGGATCTGCAATGTATTGGTCGGCAGCCATGCTTTTAGTCAGTTGTTCCGAGCATGCGTATGCCCACCTCGAGGTCGTTAGACATATTGTCGATATTTGCTTGCAGCTCTTCTCCAACTCTCCTTCAGATATCCTTGCTGACTTATTATTTGTAAAGTGTTTCGGCCATCAGATTCCTTCTGACCTCACACTTTAGGGGGCATCTGTTATACCTCAAATTGCCACACCATGTGTAAGTGAGAATATACATGTTTCACCACCATGGAAAACATGATTTTTATGCCTCCTAAGGGTGTTAGGACCCTTCATTCTAATGTTGGTACCTTCCCTAGTCACACTTGGAAGAAAATCCAACAAGCAAGGGGTTGAAACCCACATTAACCACCTCAAAAAATTAAGTCTTCTGGAACTACCGTGCCCTGCATGCCTATGGGGGAGCGGTAGTGTCAAACTACCGCATTTGGCATGCCTATGGGGGAGCGGTACTACCGCGCTTTGCTTAGTTATAGGGGAGCGGTAGTTTTGTTTAGGCTTATCCCTTTTATTTTGTATCTTGGATCTCATGGATATTTTCTTGGGATGAGGTACCCCTTCGAATCCCATCTCACTTTCCCTCCTTGGCATGATTTAGATATTTGATCCACATATTATTCACTCAGATCCATAATCTCCTCTTAGTGGTTGGCCTCCCAAATCCTACTTAAAGAGAGCCATCCATGAGCTAGGGGGGGTGATCTTGGAAACACTAAACCTATGATCCTATGAGTCTTGCAAGGGTGATGTTGGAGAGCTTGGAAGGAGGTGCTACTACTTTGGACATCAAGGTATAACATTGTAATCAGCTTCTTTTGGCTTTCTTATCATTAATATAACTTAGCCTATTCCTCTCATTTTCATGTCTTTAATGATGAATGAATGAAATTGTCTCTATTTATATAGTTAGATCTTTGTTTATACATATATTGCGTTCGAGAAGGTGTTGTGTTTGCTTTGTGAACAGGTTCGTAAGTCCATAATCAAAGGCTGGAGCTATAGCAACTTGGGACCAGCAGGACAACCATCAAAGTAAGGTATGCCATCTACTTGCTTTGTATTTCCATAGCTTGTTAGCTTATGTGTGAGCTAGATCTAAGAGGACTATAGTGTCTATTTGTTTCATCTCTGTCTTGGGTAGGCAACTAGGGGCCTTTTCTAATCCCAAGGGGATATCTACCTATCCGTAGGGAGATTTTCTCACAACACATGCCAATCCTGTGGCGACACCTCCCACTTTTCATTCCAATTTCCCATTTTATGTTCCCAACGAGAATCTCTTCTCTAACTAATGAGGCTCCAAGATCAAATCACTTACCTCAGCACAGTCCCTCAAGGGTTACCTACTAATGAAGTTGTTTCCCCCCTACTAGATACCATCGACACCGCATCTTCTTTGGCCGGTTTACTAACTAGTGATGATTCCTCGTCTTCTAACGAAGAGTTGGGTCATCCTCCCCCATTTACAAGTGTTTAGAAAAAACTAGGAGATCCCATTAAAATGTTGTATATTCACCTATGAGTATGTTACCACCTCGGTCCCACCCTTAGCTCCAACATTTAAAGGTTCCCCCCATCAGGAGGGTAAAACCATTTTTTCCCCTTTACATTGTCTTTTTTACATATTATTTTCGATCACATTTGATTGATAATAACTTCAAATGTTTTGTATGCAGATGATCTCTCGACCATGCATCTATATTGGCTATGTAGACAACACAAGTCAATGGTCCAAGAATCTTGCATCAGTTGATTGGCCTATTTATTCTCCCTCCCAAATCTTCTACCACACCAGAGGATTTTGTTTGGGGGATCTCACAAACAACTAAGTAGACTATGATGTTTTCATTGGTCTCTTAAGTGACGCCATCCACCTTGGCATACACCATATGCACACACACCTAGATTCCCAACCAGTTGTCTCATAGCTAACCAATGTATTATGTGTCCCCAATCCCCTCCTGTTGCGCAAGTTCTTGTGAGTGCACCTTCTCATATGACAATTTGAAACCATTACTTTCACGCATGTCTTGATAAATGCTAATGTGTTCTCCAGCTCTGTCTCCAACGAGGTATTGAACTGGCCCTTGATACATGAAGCATCTACCTAATCCTGCACATCTAAATAAAACATATATATATATATAATGTGTAAGTACCTATCTCTACTCATGTATATATATATATATCGTCAAAACAATATGTGTCATGTATAAAAAACCATCCTCTAGGGGCATATACAAAAATAATCGCGAGCCTTATGGGGGATACATCATAAACCTTCCTCCCATAGGATCCATCAAATACATATACATCAAAGGTCCCTTAGCCCTACCAAAAAAAAAAAATACAACAAATCTCGACACTCAGGCTGCTCCATTGGCAGCTGGATCACGAGTCCTAAAATAGCGAACAACCGCACGACCTCACCTCTCACTACCTATGGATTTGGTCCCCATTTCGGCCCTAGTCCTAGTCGTGGTCTCTTCCCAATTCACTGTCCTCCCTATTCCTCTCATGCAACATGAAACACCACCACCAACCGTCAAATCACCTAGCGCCGACCAATCCCACAAGCCTCTAGGAGCTATAAGGTCCGCTCTAGCTCCTCATCATCCAACTTGGTGATCCCATGCTCATCGATCCCTATAGCCATCTTGCCGAGTCACCTCTCCAAATCAATCAAGGCGGTTCTCGAAGCCTTCCCACCAGCAGCTCCCCCAATAGGAGCATCCCATCTAACAGCCACACCAGTTGCACCAACCCCTATGAACTCCCTAACAGGTCCTATAGGATCCACATCCCCCTCATGGCGGTGACAGTGATGAACCCTGTGGATTGGGGGCACTGGACCAACATCTACATCACCAATCAAATAAACATCATCAATACATATATCACAAAGTATGTGTATAATCATAAACAATGTACATAAATATATATAATCACAAAACATGATTTGTACCTGATCCATCCCATCCATGAACCATCGGTGGTAACTCTAGATCCTCGGTGAAGTACGTACCTCTCCAAGGGTATTGCTCCATTGATCCAATGCGCTAAAGACACAACTCCATAAAATCAAGTGTGTAGTATGATCCTACCTTGCTGCCACCAAGGTGAGGCATCACCTCCCCCCATAAAGCCATGCATGACTCTCGAGGACCCCTAGGAGGAACCACAACCAAAGGCCTCAAAGTGAGGTACCTCTCCAAGAAATAGGAGCAAAAAATGCTCCCATGGAAAAAGCTCCTCCTCCTGCCACCTCAGTTCATCTCTCCCGGCTGCTCCATCATACTCTCCCGCATCATCGGACCCCAAGCCACTTACTGACCATATATCATCCTCTCAACCAGCAATAATTGGCCACCTGTGATCCTATGTGGGGAAGACACCCCTAAGACCCTCAACACAGTAGTAGCTACTGCTCGCACTGGTAGACAAATCAAGTGTCACATCAATACCTTCCCTGATTCTAGGGAACCCGACTCTCCACCGAAGTACTAATCAATCAACCCCTATATTGTATGCCCTCCTCCTAACATCAGATGGTGCGACCCCCACACCCCACGATGGCTCAGGATAGTTAGAAAATATATGTCCTGAGCTGTAATGCTTAGGTCCTCCCCCAAACCTGAAAAATAGACTGATCAGGATCCCACATCTTGATCAACTCCTGTAACAAGTCCTCTAATGACGTCATGAATGAGAACCTAAAAAAATTCAAGGGCCCTTCATTTGTCAAAGTATGCATAGCCATCAGGCTCCCTCTCATTGCCTCCGCCAAATCCTCGTAACTATGCTCATGCCACTCCACATAAGCCGTATCCACCTGGAGGAACACATGGTCAAACATTGCGATCTATCTAGTTATCTCAAAAAACTAAAACAAGTCTAAATGACCTACCATGTGTGGGTTTTCTTTGCAAAACTTGTGTTAGTGCACCCTTACAGTGCTCAAAGTAGCACGTCGTGCGACTGTGCTCCAGTTACCATCATGACCCAATCTACGTGAGATATGTTTTCTTTAGCCATGCTGCCATGTGACTGACTCAAGTTTATTCTCATATATACCAACGCAGCATTTTTACAACTGTGAGAATTCTATATAGGTTGATTACCATGAAATAATTCTAATTGCCAAGAATCTTGAAGCAAAGAAGTCCTCACAAGAATTATTCAAAGATATGCAAGAATAAGAAGAAGAAATATTTAGACAGAAACATAAGAGAAGGAACTCAATTGATGGAAATATTATCTCATATCTTTCTCCTCAATATGAATACAATATATAATACATTTCAAGAGAGAAAATAGAATGCCTTAAAGGCAAGTTGTAAAGCACAAAAAGTAAGGCTTACGAAAAGCATAAAACCTCCTAGGTGTCAAAATATGTTTCCAAAACTATCTAAAGGTTCACAAATTGTATGAATATGGTATGGAAGCTCATGAGTGATGTAAATGGAATGTAATTATGAATTTAGGAGAGAATAAAGTGGTGGAGGTCTAATTGGTCAAGTGGAGAGAGTTTCCAAGTCAACTAGCTTTACCTTATCCACTAGAAAGTAGAAAAAATAGGATTAAAGTTGTCTAAATCATGAAAGTGTGTTTCTAATTCAGGAATGGAATAAAATTAGATAGAATACAAGGAAATCTTATCCAAAATTTGTCCAAATTCATTTTTGTGACTTAGAATGGCAAGTGATCCACTAAAAGACAAAACAGGGCCTATTTAGCTAGTCAAAACTTAGGAAATTAATCTAGATGACTAGTAAAATATATCCTATGTATGGAATGGGGTTTTACATGTTCCAACACCCCCGCTTAAGCCTGAATTTATGAGGTAAAATATAAAAAATATAGGGCCCAAGAAACAAGGCTTATGGTCACCCCAATACAAAAAATTATTAGTCCATGTAGGTGAGGAAAGAAGGAAAACCACTTGGGAAGAAAACCTCCCCTCAAGATCATGGAATACACCATAATAATGCTCTCCAAACTCTAAGTAGGTGAGAACTTGGTCAGATTCCTAGATGAATATTATTCTTGGGAAGAAGGGGAATGTGATCACTAGACTTGAGTAATATTCTTCTTGGGAAGAAGTGGAATGTGATCACCAGTCTTCCCCTTTTGCCAGATCATAACTTCACCATCTATAAAATCAATTCTAAGACCTTTCTTATTAATGCATAAATAGATAAAATGTTCTTCTTCAAACCTGGTAAATAAAGTACATATTTCATATTCATGAACTTTCTAGAGTCCAATTTATAAGAAGCTTCTCCCATTCCTTTGATGGGATATTGATAATCATCTCCAAGTTTTACCTTGTGTGGAGATTCCTTCTGAATAAGATGTGAGAGGGATTCTTTGTATCCTGTAATATGTTTTGAAGCTCCATTATCTACTAGCCAAGTATCACTCTTATGAGATACTGAACTACTGAGGGATGATATAAGAACATATTCTTCACTAGAGTCTTCATCATCTCTGGTTTTGAATTCTTCATCACTATATTCCTCTGCATGCACATGAAATCTCTTCTTCTGCTTCTTATGATGTCCATATTTGGATGGACAATTTCTTGCTAAATGTCTTGTCTTGTGACAAGAGTAACATTCAACAGAAGAGAGGTATCTCTTGAATCTCTTGTTCTTTTGATGTCCTTGAGATATTTTGGGAGAGTGGGTACGTACATCACTCTCCCTTTTCCTTCCACCTTTGGTATGAGTTTCCAAATCTTGATCTTCATTGGCGTTTAGTTTCTCCTCTCTCACCATTATTCTTTCTTCCTCTTGCGCACACTCTTCCCATACCTGTCTGAACTGGATCAATTTCTTTCTAGCACAAATTCCACGAACAAATGATTCCCAATCTCTTGGGAGACCATTCAAAGTGGTCATCACAACTTCTGCATCCTCTACCATGTCTCTGAAAGCTTCTAGTTGTTCTTTTATCTGGGACACTCTGGAGAAGTATGAGTGTATGGACTTAAACTTCAAGTTGTTCATACCCTTGAGTTGATTTATCAAGGTCATCTTCCTATATATATTATTTCCTTCAAACAGGTTGGTCAAGGCATCAAATATTTCTTTTGGTGTCTTCTTGGAAGATACACGAGGGATCAAGTGGTCTTTGATGGAATCATCAATGATCCTATTTTCCTTGAATAAATTCTTCTTATGCCTTGCTTTGGCTTCATCTCCCTCATGTTCTGTAAGTCTTTCCTTTACATAGTCTTCTAGGTCATGTTCTTCAAGGATGAGCATGACTCTATATTTCCATGCCCTGAAGTTCTCATCCCACTCAAACTTCTCATCAAGCTTGGTATTGCTTGTCATCTTGATATAATGAGTACTTCAAAAGGAAATATAATATATTTGAGACTTACCAGAAAAGTTGTCCTTTTGAAATCTACTTCTTCCTTGACCTAGTGTTTGTTAGAGAAACCCTGATTTTTCAACTTTGGAATTTTGGAAATCTAATTGGATGAGAAAATTCTCCTCCTCAAGGTGAGTTGAGAAAAGTACTCCTTCTCTCAATTCAGTGAGCAGATGATCCAAAATCTTGATGCCCTATTTCTCTCGGGCTTTAGTGGGGGACCAAAAAATGAAAATTATCAGAATGAAAATCTGCTTCGACGGAAAGATGATCCCTAGTGAGGCGAGTTAGATGCACTATCGTTTTCAAAAAAACTGTGGAGGGAGCTCCTGGAACAATAAACCTAGTTTCTTCAGTTACAGAGGCTACACAATGTATTCTTTCAGGCCAACTTTGATACCATGTTATTTTTTACTTGTTTAGCATATAACAATAAACAATCTAACATTGAAAGAAATACAAGCACAACAATAACAAAATGAACACAATATTTCTCTCGGGGAAACCACAAGGGAGAAAACCTCGGCAAATTCTTCCTAAATATAGAAATAACAAAGTACAAAAGTAAACCCCAAGATAAAATCAACTACTCCTCCACTTGTACGAACTTCTCTCTCTCACCTATGCGAACTTGTGTGAGTGAATAAGTGATTACAAATGAGAGAGACCTCCTCTATTTATATTCTTCCATTGGGGTGAATTTTCCCCAACATGGCCGACTTCTCCTAACTGACTGGGATGACTTGTCAAATACATAATATAATAATATATTTTGGGTTCTTCTAGGTTGACACAAGATCTAGGGTTTACATTGACTCTTTCAATGACTCTTACATTATTAATTACATCAATGACATCTCCCGTAGGAGGAATACAATAATACAATAGATAAGTATCAAATAGAATAGCTTCCGCAGTTACATTCTTTTAACAAATGGTGCAGCTAAAACTCTCTAGAATAAGCATTTCTTATATCTTTGGATAGTGGAAATAAAAGTTCCTTAAATGCAGATTTTCTATTTCAGTAGAATTGAACAGAATAGGCATATTTTCTATTTCATCCTACCAAATGCACATTGTCTCAATCACTTTCTTTAGGCAACAAAGGCATGAGATTCCTGGGAATTCCAACATCATATCATATTTCAATGCCACTATTGATTTAACAAATTGATAGGGAGGACCTGAAAGAATCTAATCTAATAAGAGGATTTGAAATAATTGAGTAGATAAAAGATTGGAAGAATACAAGCACAATGGAAGTAAGTTTGGTAATTACTAGGTGCCCTTCAGAATATAAAAACATACTTAAAAATAAAGGGAAGCATATTGCATTGAAGAGGTAACTGACTAATCAAGATAATCCTTAGTTCCATGCAAGAAGTGAAAAACTTGGACAAAATAAGATAGTTCCAATTGAATCAAACTCATTCTTACTGACTAAAATCTACTAATTCTATTTTAATATGATCATACTATATTAGTTAATAATCTAAATCACAATACTAGTTGTATGAAACCTTTTACTGGAATTCAAAAATGACTGTTGGTAGCTCGAGAGTCCTTGTAGATAGCATTTTTCTTAGCCTTTCTCCATCTGGACTTGTTTTGAGGTAAATTCCCCATAAGATCCACATATGTATAGTAAAGTAAGGTGTTTTCTCCATCCACACAAGTCACAGAAAATGGAATCTTTTGTGATGGTGGAGAAAATCCTCTAGTCACACTTAACACTACAAGAAATCCATCTATCCTCTGCACGATAGAAAAATAAATTCAACCAAAATTATTCTATGCAATAGATGGAAAGTTCATGGATCTTACAAGAACAAAGAAAAACAAATTTTCCAAATTAAACCCTAAAGCTTTGAGGATGTTGAAAACCATCAAATTTAGTTGTTTGACCTTACAAGCCACTTCAATTAGCCCAAAACAAGTCAAGCCCGATATGAACAACTAACTAAGATTCATCACACACATTAATGCAATATAAGTGCCAACCTACTTCATAAAGAAAGATACTAATGGTGATTTAATATCAGTATTGCATATCTCATAAATAAAGTTGGCTTGTAAAAATATAAAGAGAGATTTTTGCAATGCTAGTAAAGAAATAATCACGGAAAGATGTCAGTCTACTATTTTCCCAGAACTGGGCTGCAATGTACTTGAATTAATCAACTTTTTTCGCTTGGTTGGAACTTACCAATGATATCTTTGATTTACCTTTGTGCGCATGAATGATGAATAATTTCCCATCCTTGATCAAGTGGTATTCGTTCGCTCTCCTCATGAATATCGCATCCCTCATATACATGTAGGGGATTTTGAACACTACAACACAAACATCCAGGGGTACTACATCTAGCTACACTTCATTAACATACTTTGCACTTATGGAAAACTTGATCTTGCATTGTTTCATGACTCTAAGCTATGCATCCTTATTTACCCATCCCAATGTGCAGATACTTGGATGATCATGTACATCTAATCAAATCTTACATACCAAATCCTCTCCTATGAGGTTTTCTTGTGAACAAGAATCAAATAGAGCATCAATATTGGCACTAGGTTTTTTGGACCCAAAATCCAATGGCCTAAAAGTCGAATTTTCTACATCTTGTGGTCGACTATCCGACAACCTCAGGTTTCTTTTAACGTCGGTCCAATTTCAGATACATTCCAATGGCTCATACCTCGTTGGTTAACCGATGCCAGACAAGGTCGAAACATTGACGCCGAGCACAATTGGGCAGGGCTTCAATCCGATGTCTTTTGCCATCGGACCTATAGCAAACTCGTTGAATATCTAAGTTGTTGCTGTCGGGTATCCGACCACTCGCCGGCTTGAAAAAGGTTGAGCTCTGACGTCTTTTGTCGTCGGAGCTATGGCATGGACATCGGATATCTTCATATTTAGAGTCGGATATCTGACGGAGTTAGGTAATTAAAAAAAAAAAAAATACACTATTAATTTGTCATTGTTTCTCCATATTGTGTGCCTAGTGCCACCTCTCTATATCAATGCATAAATCAACCTTTGCTTGGTTTTTGGTTCTAGATGCATGCCATTGAGTGTTGTTTAGAAATGAAGTCTTGTAGAGGAGGACTAGTATGTGGAAAATATATATTGATTCTTGATGGTTATCTCATTCACTACTCGGTAGTCAGTACACATTCACAAACATTCATCCTAATTAAGCACTCTGATGATAGGCAACCCATAAGGTGAAAACTATTTGGTGGAAACTACAAAAGATTTGTAAGATGCTACTAATTGCACATGACATATCTCATTCAAATATATTTAGAGGATTTGAGACATATCTCATTGAAATATTCTCAAGGAGATTCCAAGGAATTTAAAGAGAAGGTTAAAGATATTGGTTCTAGTGCATCATTTACTCATCCTTTCAAGTTGTGGAAAATCGAAATTGGTTATGATCAGGAGCAACCAAACATCACAACAAGATCCAAGAAATTGTCAAAATTTAGATGACACGGGAGTGGGTTGTAGAAAGGCAGCATCGTTGCCATTCATTGAGCTCCTCTCTGTTTCGAGAATAATTTAATATTCTCTACTGAACAGGACCAACCATGTGAAGGAGGAATCTCTTATGCCCCCCCCCCTCACATCACTCTCAATTCCCCATAGCCAATGCATGTACTTGAAAAAAAAATACATGCAAATTCATGCATATTTCATCATAAACAAACATCTACCATTCATTCAATAAAGGCTAAAATCCATTAAACCAATGTTTCATTCTATCAACACATTCATTCAATAAAAGATAACATTCAATAAACCATCCATTCATTCAATGAATACATTCATTTAATAAAAACTAACATTCAATAAAGATAACTATTTACTACACTGAATCATTAAACCATCTCTTACCTTGATTTCAAGAGGCGGCTGTGAAGACGAATAGTCATAAAGCATCATTTCATATATATCTGATTTTCTCAAAACTCAAGAATGAAGATAAAGAAGATTTCCATGGTAATTTGTTCTAGCCAAACCTATCAAGTGTACTTTTAGGTCAGCAGTATTCTTGTCTCTGAACTGTAGCAGTTTTTTCGCCATTTTCACCCTGTAACATCTTAGAAGCAAATGTAACAAAGCCCTGAAATATCTTAGAAGCAAATGTAACAAAGCCCTCAAAGAAGATCGCGTAACATAGTGGTTTGTGTTTGCAGGAATCCTTCAATTTATAGGGTGAAAATGGCCAAACAACTGCTACAGTTCGGAGACAAGAATACTGCTGACCTAAAAGTACACTTGATAGGTTTGGATGGAAACCATTTTCAATGTTGATGCCACTGCTGACCTAAAAGTACACTTGTTGTCTCTTAGTACTCTTTTCATCTTGACACATATGATATTTTATGGTTGTCTCTGCATCCTAACAAAGGAAATTAAAGAAAACATATAATTTGCATCGAAAAAATAATAGGGTACGAACTAAACTAAGGAAATTCGAACCTGAAACCTATGTCTAGTCCCAAGGATACCACCTTCAAGCTTGAAGTGCAACTGACAATGGAAGACACAAGTTTAGTTTATTACCACTGTGCAAATTTAATTTGACCTTATCAATCAATTCCCATCGCCATTTCCTCTCATACGACGTCCCACAACCATTTCTCTCAACACCCACTCTTGATTCATTCTGCATGCATTTCACTATGCAACCGTCTCAAATTCTCACTGTGTTTTCCCTCAATTAGTTTCTCAATTCAGTATGACCCATGCCCAACGTTCGAGGAGTGTTTCCAGCGGTCCTGAGTTTTAGCTTGGCAATGGTGGGGATTCATGGTATTATGTTTCCCTCCGGCTGCAAGATGGAAAACTCATAGTTCACTACGAAGGTTTGTAAGGATACAAACTTTCATAGTGAACTATGAGTTTTCCATCTTGCAGCCGGAGGGAAACATAATACCATGAATCCCCACCGTTGCCAGGATGAAACTCAGGACCGTTGGCAACACTCCTCGGATGTCGGGCGTGGGTCATACTGAATTGAGAAAGTAATTGAGGGAAAATGCAGTGAGAATCTGAGACGGTTGCATAGTGAAATTCATGCAAGATTAATCAAGAGTGGGTGGTGAAAGAAATTGCGGTGGGACGTCAACTTTAGGTATCCATTTATATGTTTTCTGCAAAACATAAGAAAAATGTGGAGTAAGTGAGAGACATGTAAAATCATAATTACTATGAAAAACATATGAAAAGTTCTGTTGAAAAAATAATAAAGTACTTTGAAAGATAAGTTAGGGCACAAAGAAATATGAACAAGCTATAATTGAAATTTGAGGAATGACAATAGATAATAACAGTTAATAGAGTGTTGCAACCCAATGCATACAAGCTGATAGTCTGCAAACAAAATGACAAAATAGTTTGCTATGCTGTAATTTAAATTTGAGGAATGACATTAGCTACTATCAATTATAGTGCTGCAACCCAATGCATACAAGTTGGTTTCCACAAACAAAATAATTATCGCAACAATTATATTTGACTAAAAGATGTCAATTACCGGAACATATGAGTATGCAACAACAAATTGAGCAGTTGATGGACCCCAAATAAGCCTTCTAGCAATTGCCACAACCCAATAGAGATTCCTTCTACCCCAAATTCCCCTCAACATTTCAATTCAACCTACACATATGTCATTATTATTATGACCATTTTCCTTCACCATGTCCATTAGGAACATAAAACTTGCCAGAATCATTGACAAAGATGGAAGCCACATCAACTCAGAAAATGTTGGGAAGCACTAGTAGATTCAGAGGAAGGCTAGGATCTTAGTTGATACTTGGAAGAAACATTTCGATGCAGTAATAGAGAACAATGACACAGTCTGGATCAATCCAGGGAGCATATTTTCCCTATAAGTAAGATACATGAACAGTTGATTATACTTATGGTGGCAAGCATGCAAGATCTACTGAAGTTGTGAAAAAATCAACACCATTAAGTGATATGGATGATGGAGGTACAAATCTACTGGTAAATCAAGCAGCCACCAAAAATTCCAAGGACAGGCAAGTTCTTATTGTTGTCAGTGAAAGAAGTGAAGGACCTTATTGTTTCCAAATTCCAAGGACAGGAAAGGAAGTGAAGGACCTTATTGTTTCCAAATAGAGTTCATATGTTTCTAGCTATGAATTGTTGAATAAGATTCAGAAAATTGGAAGGCATGATCCTCAAAAAGACACACTTGATACCCCCTATAACCTTAGAAATAACCAATTAAGAGATAGTGACCTACATCTTATAACTTTCCTTCTTGTCTTCAATGGCATTTTTATGTCGAGTAAATTTTCATGGTAGACTGGTTTGCATTTGTTTACAAAATGCACTCTACCAAAATTCTTATGTTTGGGCCTATTAACCTCCATTTTGTACCAGGATTACTACCATATTTGGGCCTATTACCCCCCTTTTGGTATGGGTGTCCACATGTTCTATTGATCATAGTCTTCAGACAATAAGATACAACACTTATGAGCATAATGGGAAATTCTGATTTGTGATAGCAGTGGGCCCTTTCATTGTTAATCACGTACAATCCAACAGTAATGAATATGGCCATACATTAAATCTGGGCATACTAGAAGGCATTATGGAAAATTATAGTGAGGATAAATGTCATATGTGGGCATATTTGTATTCATTTGGAGTTGGTTGTGGCAATATTATCCCCAAGGAAGCCATTAAAGCATCATTTTTGAGGCCTGTAGCTGAAAGGGTATGTGCAACAGGTATGAGAACATTATGTGCACTGTATTAGACCTAAATAGGGGCCCTAACCATTCAATAGTAAGGTCTCCTACAACACCCAGACTTGGATCAACATCCTACAGTTGCATAGTAGTCCTGTAACAACACATAGTGAGGTCTAAGCGCATCTTCTAGGAGTCAGATTTAAGATATGCTCACACAATAGAGGGAGTTATCTCATTGTTTTCGAAGGTGCCAAATATTAGCAGTTACCCCTTATGCCAGCCCAGCCCAACCTTGTTTTAGAACAACAATCGTTTGAGGTCTTATGCCAAGGGTTACGAGTTCAAAACCCTCAGAAAGAGTTTCTAAACAGCAAGGAAAAATCGTAAAGCTTAGCCTGCCACAAGATCTTCTCGGCCCAGCCATTCATTTAAACATTTATCATAGGCTACACTACAGTATCGTAGTAATAAATTCTACCATTCCTTCAAACCCAAAAACCACTGACATTTAAGCACGCAGACGCAGACAGAGACATTGGTTGAGTGAATTAGAAATTGAAAGCGAATTATTACTCAAACATTTATTTACATTCCTCTTAGCATATCAATCTGCAGGTCATAGGGTCGAATCCCATTATCAATTTTTTGAGTAAATAGTGCAAACCCAAAAATGTGTCAATACATAGTTTTAAAGCTATAGATTCATCATTTTAAACAAGCTAGAATTTGGACAGAGGCACCATCATCCTCATACGAATCTAGGAGGCCTTTTTAATTACCAAATCAACTGCATAAGGAAATAGAACAACGACATTACATGCAGGATGCAGACTTGGGCATCACCATACATTTTTCCATAGAAATCAAAACGTAGAGATAAATATAACTGAGGATCATAGAGCGAAAAACGCAGAGGCCCATTTAACCCTATCTATTTATTTCAACCACCATACAATGCATCAATAAGAACTAGAATTTACACTTCTCAGGATTATAGTTAAACTAGTATCAGGGTTACGTTTTTCCCCTGTCAACACATTCTCCAATATTAATCAAATAACAACGATAGCCAAAACACTAAGGACAGAGAGATTATTAACCATACAAACTTCATAAAGAAAACATAGAGGTTCCACACTGCTTTACACATGTTCAAGGTTCATTAGAAAAAAACAGGTCACTGTATCGATTCCCCAAAACCCCAAATTTACACAACAGGA
The DNA here is from genome assembly GCA_027924585.1 of Larix kaempferi. NCBI lineage: Eukaryota > Viridiplantae > Streptophyta > Pinopsida > Pinales > Pinaceae > Larix > Larix kaempferi. The sequence goes on along the minus strand of BSBM01000315.1, from coordinate 5,588,486 downwards.
GCTCATAACTCCTTTAAAGAGGCTTACAGTTTCATATAACCACAAAATGGTCAACTATTACATTCATTAAATGGTCCAGCCAAATGGCAACCTTCCAAGAACTGCAAGAACTTTTAGTGAACCCAAAAGGGGATTCACATAGTTTCTCCTAAACATCGATAAACAATACCACTCCATAAGAGGCGAGAGGAAAGGGTAAGGGTTGGAAAACCCTGAACTTACCAAATGCAACACCAACGAAGTCAAGGGTATTGGGAATCAGTTAGGAAGCCACGCAGAGGAGGAAATCCATCATTCACCTGCCAAGCAAATAACAACACGAAGTTAAAGCCGAAGATTTTATCAAAACTCTGATTTGAATGTAACAGAAAATGATTGCAATGAATTGAGATATACCTTACCTATTGTTTTCTTATTTGTGCAAATGGAACCCTCGAACTCCTTTGCAGCCTCCTCAACCTCCTCCGCAACTGCATCGGTGACCTCTATGACCTCCTCAGTGATGGCCTCTGCGACCTCTAGTATTGGAAGGTATTGCAGCACGAGGTAAGTGAAATGTGTTCACGCGAGCTGGGAGGGAGGTAAGTTCTCAAGGGAGGTTAGTTTTGTTGATTATTGTTTTATGTTTTTCTTTATAGCTAGTATTTATGTATTATTATTTATTTATTAATATAATATGTATGCAAATGTGTGTGTATAAAACCTAATATTCTAACATATAAAAATAGATGAAAAAGCAGGCCACAAAATATCGATGGATTGAAAGAGACGTCTGTTCCATAGGATTGTTGTTGATTTTGATGGATAGTGGACTGAAGGAGAGAACATAACCGTTGGGAGTTGGGAGGCACTAGTAGTGTGATATCAGACCGTACTATATGAAAGGAACTATATGACTGTTCAGAGGTGCGGTGATTAGATTTGTTCATAATTACCATGAGATAGTATTCATCACAGCAGACTCATCAACGTTGTGTCAGCATCCAAACGGTCATAAGTGAGTACACCAATTTCATCATGTTTGTGCCTCCAAACGGTCACAATCAAACAAACTCATCAATGGGTGTGCATCCAAACAATCATAAGTGTGTACAACAATTTCATCATCTCTGTGCATCCAAACGGTCACAATCACAATGTCTCTTTCGATCAATTTCGACTCCCGAGTCCCTACATAGATTGTCACTATTTTCAAGCTCAGTTACTATCATGATAATCCTTGGAACTCATGATAGCAATTTGACTTTGACAAAAATCCGATTTTGATAAATGAGTTCCAAGGATTATATGAAAATTCGATTTGCATGGGAAACATGTGCCCAACCTCAGAAGCTTGGGACATAGACAAGAGGTTAACAAGGTTATGGAGTTGGACACTTGGCAACAAAAAATTAAATAATATTTTATATGGATTTCTACTACTGCCCCTCTCATTGGTTCATTGCCCCCATGGTGTTCACATGGAGATTTAACCCCAAGTGCACCTATTTATTATTTTATTATTCATTTCATTAATTAGAATATAATGCACTTACCCACTTACCATATATTTACGCTATATGGTCATATGCGCATAGGGGTATTACAAACAAAGTTATTATGATTTAGCAAGACTACTTGGGGGTTTGAAGTAAGGTCGATCTTTTACCTATGCAAAGGAGTCCTTAACCAAAACACCAAACCAAGGTGTTTGGCAATGTATGCATCCCATCGATTTTTTATTCTTCTAAAAATAGTTAATCTATCCATTTAATAAGACCACTTAGGAGTTGGAACTCAATACCTTTTACTTGTGATATCCGATGCCGTCAGATATTCGACCTCTGCGGGCTTAATAGTAGGTCGGATATCCATATCAAAAATTGATCAATATTTCTAAGGGACTTCGGATATCCAAGGGATGCCGAATATCTAAGGTATGTCGGATATCCGACGGATCCTTCACTTATTTTTTAAAAAAATCATCAAAGTTCGTAATTTTGAAGGTGAAATTCGACAACACAGACCTTTTCGTCGGATGTCGTCGGATTTTCTCGTCAGATTTTGGGTTCGAATCTTGTAGTGTGGTCTTCTTGAACTAGATCTTGATGTGGAAGTGTTTCATCACCTCTTTCACTTCCTCATGGTGAAGGCTATTCATATTTACCTCCTTCTACACTATGTTACAAATAATATTTTCATCCACATATGACCTACTTTCTAACTCCTTACTTGACTCCATGGATAGAAGGTTCTTCTTGGAATCCTTCTTGAAATTCTTTGGGTTCATCTTTGGATGAAGAGTCCAACACGTTTCTTTAGTGTGACCATCGATACCACAATGCTTATAATGGTTTTTTGGATCCTTGCACTGATGTTCCATCGTTGTAGTATTATTCTAATTTCCCCTCCACTTCTTCTTACCATCCTTGGCATCATCTTGGCTCAATTTTTATTTTGAACTGCTTGGTTGTCCTTTCTTTTTGCCTTTGGTTTCCAGGTATTGTGCTTGTACATAAGATTCATTAATTGAGTTGGGATTGAGGAGAATAACCTACCTTCGTATGAGACTATGTAACTCCCCCAGATACTTGAGGAGTACATTTGGGTTCATAGGTGAGATACCAAGCATGATAGCCATATTCCTAAACTTGATGGTGTATCCTTGCACACTCTACCCCTTCCTTTTCCTGAAGTAATGCTAATAGACCCACTGGTCCTCTACATACTTGATAGGGTAGAAATAGGACTTGATGAAGGTTTTAAAGTCGTCCCACTTAGTTACTGGTGCATCACCCTCTAGCCTAAGTGCTTCCATGTGTATTTCCCACCAGGTTTATGCATGGGCCTCTAAATTAGTTAGACAAATGAGATATTTTAATCCTCATATATTTGATGGATACTGAAATAAAACTACAACTGCTGCAACCAATGAGTCAGTTTTAGAGCATCAATCTCACCTTGATATGGTTTGATGTCAACTTTCACTCCCATCTTGAAGAGAGACTAGGGATATATTGGTACTAGAACTCGACTGATCCCTCTTGGGATCTTTTTTTAGATCCTTTTCTTGGAACTTTTTATCTTTTGATTTCCCCTCGGATCTGAAATCTAAAATAAATCCTCCAAAATCCCTAAAAGATCTCAAATTTCTCTCTAGAGATGCCATGAGGATTGACATGTTACATGAGATATCGATGACTTGTATTTCCAAATTTTAGAATCATCACTCATAATCATCCGCCACTCCTTGAATAGATTTGTCCTCCATGGCTAGGGTTTTGTTGTCACCACAACATCCCCCCCTTTTTATTATTATTTTGGAATAGAAAATTAATCAAGGAAACCCCCATGTTAAATTTTGGTTTCTTGAGTGTGACCTAAATTGATCTATGAATAATGACTAAGCCAAATGAAGTCTGTCTAGCGGAATGTTTGTTGATTCCTTCACAATTATCTTTGTCGATTTTCACCGACATACTTAAATGAGTAATACGAACTATTGGTTCTGGTTGTCTTACCCTCTATTGGTATATTTTTTTGTTGTGATTGATTAAGTGATATTAGTGTTGGTTTCACGTCCCTATATAACACTCTTAGGATTCCTATACACAATCCCTAACCATCTTCTCCCAATATTTGCTTGTGACTACGCTTGCCAAACTGCATGGAAACAATTGCACCGAGATAAGCTGATATACCCCAATCTATGTCGTGACATAACGATTTCCCTCTTGTATCCATCACATATTACATAATGTTATTTCCCTAATTATTGAATCTTTGCATGACTAAATCAATACATGATGTAGATTCATCCAAGTTTCAACTAGAAAGCCTCCTGAACCATGATCTTTGTCCTTGCATATTTGCTCGTAAATGGTTTTTTCTCATATTAAGTCTCTCTCTTAAGTAAGATTATATTCATACCACATTTATTATTTGCTAGTTGATTTAGAGCCGATTGTGAGAGCAACTCGATCCCTCGTTCACTGCCGAGCATGAAGTGCACCAATTGCTCAATTGACATAGTTCGAGGGCTAACATATTGTAATAAGTGATATCTAATGAAAATCCATATGAACAAACTAGAATCCTATATAACATAGACCATGGCCATATTAGACGATCGCATTTCTACAAACCCAACGACACTTGAGGAATTCAATTTTGAGTCACAAAAGTGTCGAAACACTTCTTGCGGTTTCCCAACAAACCAAACTATCAAGCCACGTCGCTTAGAAAAAATTTCGCTTCTGAAGAAAAGTAACCATGCGACTAATTCGAATATCTGTACTCGTTTTGATGCTCCATTTCATTAAATAAGTTTTCAAGTCGAAATTAAATTAGACGATCCTCGATCATGCTCTTCGGCCTAGCCATTGACCCATCGATTCTGCCTTCCATAAGTTAAAATCATAAATGTCGGTTCCCAAGTTAAAATGTTCTCCTAGCATTGCGATGAAAGTGTAAAGGAGGTTTAAAGTGTTTTAATGCAATATAACATACTTGGGATGGAGGGCTGTCATATAAAGACACTTTAAGATCCATCCATGTAAATCCCTCTTAAAGTGAGATATGAAAGTTATGGTTTTACTAGGAAAACTTTATACGGATAGGTTATAGTCCTCCTGGGAATGAAAATACCCCTAGTTTGTCTACTTAAGATAGAAAGGAAACAAATGGTTATATAAACTCTTAGATCTAGCTCACACATGAAACTTTAAGCATGGAAAGAAAGAGAAAGAGGTAGGTCTTACCTCCAAGCTCTAGGTTGTGCTAGTGCTTGCTCCAAGCTTGATCTCCAAGGCTTGAACCTAAGAAACAAGACAAAGGACAAAAACTTCCAAGCAAGTAGATGTATTAAGCTAGATCTAATCTACAACATATTACATATCAAATAACAAGAGACGTAATATGGGATATGTTATCTCTAGGGTTGTTCCTTCTTTTTATGATTTGTTTTGATTGTTTTTAATTTTACTTTGTTCATATTTCACATTTGCTTTTTCACTATTAGGTTTCCTGAGTTACCTAAAATCATCAAAGTTTTTATTCATCAATTACGAGCCCATGCATGTGCAAAAAGGTATGTGTTACAGGATGCAATCTTACAGACTGGTGGCATTTTTCTAAACTGGCAGCATTTTGTGAGCCTGCAGCATATTGATTTCTTTTTATGTCAAAATGGCCACATGACATTTTAATAAGTGGTTTATGATTTATTTCATGGAATATGAAATTATGTTATAAGAATTCGATATCCTATATGGTTTTTACATCCCGGACCATCAAATAATGAATCATATGGTATGGTGGCAATTATAAAGGAATACACGTGTTGTCATGTCAAGGTCAGAACCATTCATATAATGAATAAGTATGGCCATCATAAAAAGAATAGCCCAATGCACATGTTCCATCAAAATGTTTTCATTATTTTGTTGAAGAGCGATATTCATAGAATGGCTGGGTTCATTGTTCATTGCCATCTGATCATGAGCAGGGTTAGGTAAAGGTTCTGAAAATTTCGGGTTTATGTTTGAACCCTAGCGCTTGCAAATTTAGAAATCAAATATATTTGTGCGTCCTGGCATAGCAGAGCACGCGGCTTCAACATCGCCATTCTTAAAGCACACCGCTGCATAACAAATGTCCTGTTCAGAACAGTGTTGGGCGAAGATTTTTGCTAAGTTGAATGCTTAACAGGGTTATGTGCAGCAGAATATTAGTATAGAAGCATTATTGGCTCATTCAACTCAATTGAAGTCAGTTTAGGGTTTATAATGTCAAATGTAACTGAAATCGAAGAGGATTCAGAGAAGGTTGTGAAGAAAAAGCAGGGAGGTTTCATTTGTAGATTGGAACCAAATAATACAGATTGGATTAAACAGTTCCCAAGGACTGCAAAGTTGATTCAGAGGTCGGGATGGTTTAGTTTTTGTGATAAATTGCAGGGATACCATTCACAATTGACAATGGGTTTTATTGAAAATTATGATAATGACAGGGTTCAGCTACACACCTTAACCGTGAGAATCAATGAAGATTTTATTGCTGAAGCTATCAGTGTTTCTGCAGAAGGTGAAAAATGGTTTAAGCAAAAGGATTTCAAAGAAGACTTCAGTGAGTTTTTGATCCTGGGAAGTGAAAAGCTTGACTGGAAAAATGGGGTTCATGTTAGTAAAATGAAACCAGAATGGAGAGTGCCATTGGAGGTAATTCAGAATTATATTACTTGTGATGGAAGATATGATAGGGTTTTAAAGTGCCATTTGCAACTTTTAATGCATATCCATGGTAGTACACAGTTGAATCTTCCATTTTACTTGTTTAAGAGTCTTCAGAAAATGGTTGCCAAGATTCGAGGCCATCCAGCGCATACAGCTCGCTCGGTTTATCACCAGGGGCTAATTAAATTGTTGATTCTGACCCAGCTGCAAAAAGAAGAAAGAACATGGGGTTCTCTGCTGACAGAGCTAGGGTTTAGTGATAATCCTAAGGAGAAAGGCAAGAGGATGATCGAGGATGCTAACCAGCAGACAGCGAATCCTACATAAATAGTTCAAGAGGGTAAAAATAGAGGAAATGATGCTGTAAAGTATAATTTGAGCCCTGAAACACCCTGCACACAAGAAAATCCAGAAAAGCTTAGTGATATGATTAAAAGCATTGCTTCAAAAAATAAGAGTTGTAAATAGTTATTCAGGGAAGGCAGACCAAGAACCAGACTCAGTGAGAAAATGCAGTTGGAAGAAAGAACAGTTATGGAAGATGATAAAGAAGTTGTAATTATTGAAGATGCTGCAAGCGAAGGACTAGTACACACAGCAGAGGACAAGTATGATGAGGATATGGAACAGTTTATAGACATGCAGGGTGTAGCAGGTTCCACACCAGAAAGGTTTTGTACAAATAAACAAAGTAATTTTGAAGAAGGTTCAGTATCAAGAAATCTGACTGAAGAAAGAGGCTGCATGAGAGACGAGGATTTGGATATTTCCTCAGAACTTGGTCAATCTAAAAGATCTCTTCAAACTTATAAAGAACAAACAATATACCTGCAGGACATTAATGAGAAATTAATGGTGGCAAACAAAAGATTACGAGAAGACATGGAAAACAGGGAAGCAGAGTACCAAAAATTACTGAAGATTTCTAAGAATATCCTCAAGGAGAAGCGAGGCATCCAAAGATAGCTGGAGGAGCTCAAAGCCCAGAACAAGGAAAGTGATAAGAATGTTGAATTGGCGAGGCCTCAAAAGCGTTCACAGGTGCTTAGTGACTTAGCTGCCTTAGCTGAGGCTTCTAGAAGCCTTTAGGTGTTTAAAAGTTAGTTGTTTTTGAACTTATGATTGTTATATTTGACATCTATATGACACTTGTATCCTAAAATTTTGTAAAGGATTAACTTCCCACTTTTGAAGGAAGCTCGATCCAGAAATTTAGGATCTATGGTTAATTGCTAGATAGAGGATTTGTGTATAAAAAGAAAGGCTGGGTTAGAATATAGAGGTTGGCAGTTTTGGGAGGAATGCATGGTCAATTATGAAAGCATCTGTGTAACATGAACATTTTGCAGCTTCAGTAACAGGTTCTATTTTTGAATAAACATGATGATGATTTGCCCTTGTCCTATATGAATTGTCTTTCTGATAATTTTTTTTATGAACATTGACAGTTTCACTTCATGATTTAGGATCATAGTACCTATATATTGAACTTTGTATACTCCATGTTATGCAGTATTTATTTGGATGTCCTGTAACTCTGACTTCATACCAGCCTATCCTTTTAAGAGAATCATGTTTGATTGTAAAGATTGTAAATACCCTTATAATACAGCATGGATTGTGTGATATGTGCAAAACAGATTTAATTTAATATTCATTGATACATACCAGTTTGATTTCTTGTAAATCATATGATGCTTTTGCAACTTTCCTGGTTTGATACCAGCTTGTCTTTTTAATTTGATTTCATTTGATTTTTTCATTTTCAAACCAAGATTTCCTTAAGTTTGAATCCCATAGTATAGGTTCAACTTTAGGGATAACATCTTTTGGCGCCGTTGCCGGGGACGGATAAAGGAAAGGATATCATCCCTGGGTAATTGAAAGTTTCATGGAACTGATTTTGTAAGGTGAGCAGAATCAGCAAAACTTAATATAGACTACATTCAGTCACCTTTTAAAAAGTTACAGTGGCTTCAAAGAGGATAGGGACTCGAGGAAATCCCTCATCCCCTTTAAATCCAGGAGTCTCAGATCCTGAGCAGTTATTAAAGGAGGCCAGGAGAAATCTGGTCTCTACTTCAGAAACCCCTGAGTCTGCATCTTTCCCATTTCCTTCTTTAAATCTACATTCAGAAACAGGTCAAGAGGAGTTAGATTTGTTATTTACCCCTTCCAAAGTTGACAATTTTCAGGTCTTTACAAATCCCTTGATATCAGAACAAGTCAAGCTTGAAGCATTACAAACGGGTGTTTCTTCTTTATCTCCAATTCATACTCCCCTGGGTTAAAACAATCCGAGTAAATCAACCTAATCTTGGTACTTTGTATCCCTCATCACAACAGTCAGGCAATATTCAGTTGAATACAAACCCTAAAATGGCTCAAAATCGAATGGCTGCTATGATAGCAGCAAGATATGCCCCTCTCGTTTTGCCTCAGCCCCTCAATGCTCTCCCAGGAGAAGATTATCACAAGTACCTACCAAGGTTTGATGCCCAAGGAGAGGTTACTGCAGAAGATCATTGGAATATATTTGTAGCTTTTACAGATAATCATAATTATGAACATGCAGATGTTTGGATGAGATTATTTGTCCAAAGTTTAGATGGTGAGGTTAGAACATGGTTTCGGGGATTACCACCAAACTCCATAGATGGTATAGATGCTTTACAAGAAGTATTTCTGAGACGATGGGGGGACACAAAAGATTTCATGTATTACCAAACAGAGTTTGAATCTTTAAAAAGGAAAAAGGGTGAAACTGTGGGAGAGTTTTCCAAAAGATTTAACAAAGTGTATAGCAAGATCCCAGCTCAAATAAAGCCTACTGAGACATCAGCAATGTTATCTTATGCAAATTCATTTAATCCTGAGTTTTCTTTGTTATTAAGAGAAAGGAAATCAGATTCACTTCAAAACATGCAAAATGCAGCATTAGAAGTAGAATCAAACATTTTGGCCTCCAACAGATTGAAAGATGACACAGAACATCAAACTCTGGACAGAAAAGGAAAGAAAGTAGTCAGTGCATTCAGTCATGTAGGAAAGTCATCAGAGGGCAGAATAGATGAAATGAGTAAACTCATAAAGAATTTGTATGACAATATTGACAAATTGGAAGTGGGAAATAGAAATAAAAATCAGAATAAACCCATGCTTGAAACTGATAGAAATCCTAATCAGTTCAGAAGGCCTTTTGTCCCTAGATTCTTGCCAAGAGAAGGGCGAAATAATGATATACAGAGAGAAAGACGAGAAAATGAAGAACAAAAAATTCAACCTCCCTTCCAAAACAATAATGTCAGAGGGAATGAATCATATGAATTTGATGATGGAGAGTTGGATGAATTGGAAGATGAGGCACAGAATATTAGACAGTTTGATGATGATGCTCCCGCACAGTTTATAACTCAGTCTGATTATCAATATGCTACAAAATTAGAGCAGTATGAGGAGGATGATTATCAGATGTCAATGCCAGAAGTCTGTCAACAAATGCCACAGAAATCATATGGCTTAAGATCGGGAGTAAAACATGCAGCACAAACTAAGAAAATGGTGAAAGCTTCTTCTTTTAAACAAAATTTGCCTGCAAATCAGAAAAAAAATGTAAATCAGAAGAAAGATGAAGATGTGAATCCAGAGGAGATTAATAAGTCTATTGGTGGTTTCAATTTTGAACATGAATTAAATAAAGTAAAGATCCCTGTGCCTTTGACTGAGTTGATTAAAAATAAAGTTTACAGGGAAGCAACCTTTAAAACCTTTAGCAATGCAGTGAATTCTAATCTTATTCCTTCTGATGAGATTAATCTGCAGGATGAAAATCCTACTATCATTGTGGGATCGAAAACTGTTGATCAACCGGATGGTAATTCAGAATATCCTCCGCCATTTTACATAACCTTTTCTGTACATGATCAACTGTTGCATAATTGTTTGTTGGATTCAGGAGCTTCACACAACCTTATGCCTAAAGCAGTCATGGAGGCTTTAGGACTGAGTATAACAAGGCCATATCATGATTTATATGCATTTGATTCCAGGGCAGTCAAATGTATTGGAGTGATTAAAGATTTGGTGGTGAATTTAACCTAGATACCCATGAAGAGTATATTGATGGATGTTGTGGTGGCAGATATTTCTCCCAAGTTTGGTATGTTGTTGTCTAGATCTTGGGCAAAAAAGGTGGGAGGAACTTTGCAGATGGATCTCTCATATGCTACAATTCCAGTATTCGGGGGTGAATTCAGAAGATTGTATAGAGAAGTTCAAATGGCATACTTGGTAAGTGACAGCAACCACCCTAATAATCACCCTATTTATTCAATTGATGAAACCCTTGGGTCTTGTATGTTGCAATTGAATGATGAATCTGAGGGTGTTTTAAAGGTAGAAAAAGATATCTCAATTCAGGAAAGAAGAGAAGAACATAATGGTTTATGGCAAATGTATTTTGATGGTGCATCAAGTAAAGAAGGGGCAGGAGCAGGAGTGTTATTGATTTCAGCTGGAGGGGAAACTATTTCTCTTATGTTCAAATTGGAATTTAAAACAACAAACAATACTGCTGAATATGAGGCTTTGATCCTTGGATTAAGGGCAGCAAAGGACTTGGGCATTAAGGAGCTTGCTGTATTTGGCGACTCCGAATTAATAGTTCAGCAAGTAAAAAAGGTGTACCAGGTAAAGCATCAGCTGTTGAAAGTTTATAGAAATGAGGTCTGGGATCTAATTGAAAATTATTTCATAGCCTTTAACATCACCTTTGTCCCAAGAGAATATAATGAAACAGCTGATTCCTTAGCCTTAGCAGCAGCTTATTTCAAAGTGCCAAAGGTCACTCATCTGAAATATCCAATTGATGTTAGGTACAGACCTGCTGTCCCAGATAATATTAAACATTGGAAGGTTTTTAATGATGATAAGGAAATAAAGGAATTTCTGGAATTGGTAGGTGAATTTTCAGAGGATACTATTGATCATGAACAGGATTCAGAATGGATGGAAAATGAACCATGCATAAATAATTCAATTGCTGATCATAAAATTGTGGAGCTAAAAGGGAATTTCATTCCAAAGGGACTTGTTCCTTTAGAAAGATTGTTTTCAAAAGATGATACACTGACAAAACCTACTCTACAGACTACTGAAGAAAATGTTATGGAATATAACATTGGTTCTGAAAAGCAGCCTCAAATGATAAAATTGTCAAGTTGTCAGACGATGAAAGAAGAAAATATCTAGATTTGCTGAAAGAATATAAAGATATTTTTGCTTGGTTATATCAGGATTTGAAAACATATGATACCAGCGTAATTCAGCACAGGATTCCTCTAAAACCAAACACTAAGCCCTTTAGGCAAAAGCTTAGAAGGCTAAATCCAGCATTGCTGCCAGTAATTGAAAAAGAAGTAAAAAAACTGTTAGATGCAAAAATCATTGTGCCTTTGAGGTATTCATCTTGGGTTGCAAATTTAGTCCCTGTACGGAAGAAAAATGGAGAGATAAGATTATGTGTAGACTTCCGTAATCTGAATAAATCATGTCTCAAAGATAACTATTCATTGGCAAAGATAGATCAAATTTTGCAGAAGGTAGTAGGTGCTCACAGGCTTTCAATGATTGATGGATTTTCTGGTTATAACCAGATTGCAATTTAGCCAGAAGATCGAGAGAAAACAGCATTTACCACGCCATGGGGAACCTTTATGTATGACAAATTGCCTTTTGGGCTCATGAATGCAGGTGCTACTTTTCAGAGGGCTATGGATATAGCTTTTGTGGGAGAAAATGAAAAGTTTGTGGTGATATACCAAGATGACATTACAGTCTTTTCTAAATCCAATGAAGAGCATCTTAAACATTTAAGACAAATTTTTGTCAAATGCAGGAAGTTTGGTTTATCATTAAATCCTAAAAAATCTCACTTTGCCCTGACAGAAGGCAAACTGTTAGGCCATATTGTATCTGCTGAGGGAATAAAGATAGATCCAGAGAGAGTCAAGGCTATTCTAAAAATTAACATTCCCAGAAACAAAAAAGAAATTCAATCCTTTGTTGGAAAAATCAACTTCTTAAGATGGTTTATTCCAAATTTTGCAGAGATAATAAAGCATATCACTCAAATGCTTAGGAAGGACATTGAGGTTAAGTGGTCTAAACAGGCTAAACAATCATTTGAAAACATAAAACAAGCATTGATAGAAGCCCCGGTGCTGATAGCTCCTGATTACACAAAGGATTTTGCCATATTTTCATTTGCATTTGAAGATACTATTGCTGCTGTGTTGTGACAAAAGAACTCTGATAATTTGGAACAACCTATATCATTTTTCAGCAAAACATTAAGAGATTCTGAGCTCAAGTATAATATAATGGAAAAACAGGCTTATGCCTTAGTTAAAGCTCTAAAATTTTTTAGAATATATGTTTTACACTCTAAGGTTGTGGCATATGTCCCAAATGCAGCAGTTAAGGAAATTCTGGCACAACCTGACAGTGAGGGCAAGAGAGGCAGATGGATAACAAAGGTCATGGAGTATGATGTAGAAATTAAGCCAACAAAATTGGTAAAAGGACAGGGACTTGCTAAATTGCTCACAGAATCAAATTGTCAGGTTTTGAATCTTCACATAATGGCAGAGCAGACAGAGCAGATTATGACAGCAGAACATAGTAAAGAGCAGATTTATAACAGGTATGCTGAATCTGATTGGTATAAGGATGTGGTGTACTTTCTTTTGTATTTACAATGCCCTCTTGAATTGAACAGGAATGAATGCAGATCTTTGAAACTAAAAGCCATGAAGTATGTTTTAATGGATCAGATGTTGTATTGGAAAGACCCGGGAGGGATACTGTTGAAATGTTTGGAGAAATATGAGGTTCATGCTGTGATCTCAGAATTACATAGTGGAGTGTGTGGAGGACATAAGTATTGGAAGGCAACTGCCTTCAAAATCTTGAGAGCAGGATACTATTGGCCTACCTTGTTTTCAGATGTGTATCAACAGGTTAGATCATGTATTGAGTGTCAGAAGTTCACAGGTAAGCAAAAGCTTCAATCCTTACCTCTAAAGCCTATTTCTGTGAATGGCCCATTTCAGCAGTGGGGACTAGACTTTATTGGTGAAATTCACCCTCCATCTAGTGGACAGCATAAATGGATTTTGACCGCTACTGATTTCTTCACAAAATGGGTGGAAGCAGTTCCAACAAGGAGAGCAACAGAACAGGTAATAATTACTTTCCTTCAAGAAAATATTTTGAGTAGGTTTGGATGCCCCAGAAAATTACTCACTGATAATGCCCCTGCCTTCAAATCAAAAAAGATGGTAAATTTTTGTCAGGAGAATAACATTAGTCTTAAGCAGTCTACACCATACTATCCACAAGGAAATGGATTAGCAGAATCTAGTAACAAAAACATTGTAAACAGTATCAAGAAAATGCTGCTTGAAAATAAACGAAGTTGGGACAGCAAGTTAAAATTTGCTCTATGGGTTGATAGAGTAACGATTAAAAAGTCAATTGGGACATCCCCTTTCCAATTGGTTTATGAGACTGAAGCTGTTTTCCCTGTCCATTTAGTCACTCCAGTAATGAAGTTTTTGCAGGAGATTGAAGAAGAGCCAGATGATATCAGGAGACGAATGTTCCAGATAGTGCAATTGCAGCAGGAGAGAGAAGCCATTAAGGATACAGCTGAGAAACATCAAAAAAGGATGAAAGAAAGTTTTGATAAAAGGGTTAAAAAAGATTTGTTTACAGTTGGTGATCTTGTGCTCAGATGGGATGCAAGAAAAGATGAAAAAGGTAAGCATGGGAAGTTTGATAACTTATGGATAGGGCCTTTTTCAATCACAAAGATCCTTGGAAATAATACTTTTGTCTTGCAGCATTTGAACGGAGAAGAGATTGCAGGTCCAGTCAATGGACGTTTCTTAAAACCTTTTTACACAGAATAAAAGACAAAGGGTGATTGTACATAGTCATTGTATATATAATTTTATTGCAAATAAGACTCCAACCCAATGGACATGGCACTGATCAGCAAGTTCTCAAAGCCCCTGAAAGAAACTTTGTCCCCAGACGGAGCCAGATGTTATCTCTAGGGTTGTTCCTTCTTTTTATGATTTGTTTTGATTGTTTTTAATTTTACTTTGTTCATATTTCACATTTTCTTTTTCACTATTAGGTTTCCTGAGTTACCTAAAATCATCAAAGTTTTTATTCATCAATTACGATCCCATGCATGTGCAAAAAGGTATGTGTTACAGGATGCAATCTTACAGACTGGTGGCATTTTTCTAAACTGGCAGCATTTTGTGAGCCTGCAGCATATTGATTTCTTTTTATGTCAAAATGGCCACATGACATTTTATTAAGTGGTTTATGATTTATTTCATGGAATATGAAATTATGTTATAAGAATTCGATATCCTATATGGTTTTTACATCCCGGACCATCAAATAATGAATCATATGGTATGGTGGCAATTATAAAGGAATACACGTGTTGTCATGTCAAGGTCAGAACCGTTCATATAATGAATAAGTATGGCCATCATAAAAAGAATAGCCCAATGCACATGTTCCATCAGAATGTTTTCATTATTTTGCTGAAGAGCGATATTCATAGAATGGCTGGGTTCATTGTTCATTGCCATCTGATCATGAGCAGGGTTAGGTAAAGGTTCTGAAAATTTCGGGTTTATGTTTGAACCCTAGCGCTTGCAAATTTAGAAATCAAATATATTTGTGCGTCCTGGCATAGCAGAGCACGCGGCTTCAACATCGCCATTCTTAAAGCACACCGCTGCATAACAAATGTCCTGTTCAGAACAGTGTTGGGCGAAGATTTTTGCTAAGTTGAATGCTTAACAGGGTTATGTGCAGCAGAATATTAGTATAGAAGAATTATTGGCTCATTCAAATCAGTTGAAGTCAGTTTAGGGTTTATAATGTCAAATGTAACTGAAATCGAAGAGGATTCAGAGAAGGTTGTGAAGAAAAAGCAGGGAGGTTTCATTTGTAGATTGGAACCAAATAATACAGATTGGATTAAACAGTTCCCAAGGACTGCAAAGTTGATTCAGAGGTCGGGATGGTTTAGTTTTTGTGATAAATTGCAGGGATACCATTCACAATTGACAATGGGTTTTACTGAAAATTATGATAATGACAGGGTTCAGCTACACACCTTAACCGTGAGAATCAATGAAGATTTTATTGCTGAAGCTATCAGTGTTCCTGCAGAAGGTGAAAAATGGTTTAGGCAAAAGGATTTCAAAGAAGACTTCAGTGAGTTTTTGATCCTGGGAAGTGAAAAGCTTGACTGGAAAAATGGGGTTCATGTTAGTAAAATGAAACCAGAATGGAGAGTGCCATTGGAGGTAATTCAGAATTATATTACTTGTGATGGAAGATATGATAGGGTTTTAAAGTGCCATTTGAAACTTTTAATGCATATCCATGGTAGTACACAGTTGAATCTTCCATTTTACTTGTTTAAGAGTCTTCAGAAAATGGTTGCCAAGATTCGAGGCCATCCAGCGCATACAGCTCGCTCGGTTTATCACCAGGGGCTAATTAAATTGTTGATTCTGACCCAGCTGCAAAAAGAAGAAAGAACATGGGGTTCTTTGCTGACAGAGCTAGGGTTTAGTGATAATCCTAAGGAGAAAGGCAAGAGGATGATCGAGGATGCTAACCAACAGACAGCGAATCCTACAGAAATAGTTCAAGAGGGTAAAAATAGAGGAAATGATGATGTAAAGTATAATTTGAGCCCTGAAACACCCTGCACACAAGAAAATCCAGAAAAGCTTAGTGATATGATTAAAAGCATTGCTTCAAAAAAGAAGAGTTGTAAATAGTTATTCAGGGAAGGCAGACCAAGAACCAGACTCAGTGAGAAAATGCAGTTGGAAGAAAGAACAGTTATGGAAGATGATAAAGAAGTTGTAATTATTGAAGATGCTGCAAGCGAAGGACTAGTACACACAGCAGAGGACAAGTATGATGAGGATATGGAACAGTTTATAGACATGCAGGGTGTAGCAGGTTCCACACCAGAAAGGTTTTGTACAAATAAACAAAGTAATTTTGAAGAAGGTTCAGTATCAAGAAATCTGACTGAAGAAAGAGGCTGCATGAGAGACGAGGATTTGGATATTTCCTCAGAACTTGGTCAATGTAAAAGATCTCTTCAAACTTATAAAGAACAAACAATATACCTACAGGACATTAATGAGAAATTAATGGTGGCAAACAAAAGATTACGAGAAGACATGGAAAACAGGGAAGCAGAGTACCAAAAATTACTGAAGATTTCTAAGAATATCCTCAAGGAGAAGTGAGGCATCCAAAGACAGCTGGAGGAGCTCAAAGCCCAGAACAAGGAAAGTGATAAGAATGTTGAATTGGCAAGGCTTCAAAAGCGTTCACAGGTGCTTAGTGACTTAGCTGCCTTAGCTGAGGCTTCTAGAAGCCTTTAGTTGTTTAAAAGTTAGTTGTTTTTGAACTTATGATTGTTATATTTGACATCTGTATGACACTTGTATCCTAAAATTTTGTAAAGGATTAACTTCCCACTTTTGAAGGAAGCTCGATCCAGAAATTTAGGATCTATGGTTAATTGCTAGATAGAGGATTTGTGTATAAAAAGAAAGGCTGGGTTAGAATATAGAGGTTGGCAGTTTTGGGAGGAATGCATGGTCAATTATGAAAGCATCTGTGTAACATGAACATTTTGCAGCTTCAGTAACAGGTTCTATTTTTGAATAAACATGATGATGATTTGCCCTTGTCCTATATGAATTGTCTTTCTGATAATTTTTTTTATGTATATGGTCATATATATTCCATTACAGTAATTCTTATCATGAGAAGACAATTATCCTTTATTTTTATGAACATTGACAGTTTCACTTCATGATTTAGGATCATAGTACCTATATATTGAACTTTGTATACTCCATGTTATGCAGTATTTATTTGGATGTCCTGTAACTCTGACTTCATACCAGCCTATCCTTTTAAGAGAATCATGTTTGATTGTAAAGATTGTAAATACCCTTATAATACAGTATGGATTGTGTGATATGTGCAAAACAGATTTAATTTAATATTCATTGATACATACCAGTTTGATTTCTTGTAAATCATATGATGCTTTTGCAACTTTCCTGGTTTGATACCAGCTTGTCTTTTTAATTTGATTTCATTTGATTTTTTCATTTTCAAACCAAGATTTCCTTAAGCTTGAATCCCGTAGTATAGGTTCAACTTTAGGGATAACATCTTTTGGCGCCGTTGCCGGGGACGGATAAAGGAAAGGATATCATCCCTGGGTAATTGAAAGTTTCATGGAACTGATTTTGTAAGGTGAGCAGAATCAACAAAACTTAATATAGACTACATTCAGTCACCTTTTAAAAAGTTACAGTGGCTTCAAAGAGGATAGGGACTCAAGGAAATCCCTCATCCCCTTTAAATCCAGGAGTCTCAGATCCTGAGCAGTTATTAAAGGAGGCCAGGAGAAATCAGGTCTCTACTTCAGAAACCCCTGAGTCTGCATCTTTCCCATTTCCTTCTTTAAATCTACATTCAGAAACAGGTCAAGAGGAGTTAGATTTGTTATTTACCCCTTCCAAAGTTGACAATTTTCAGGTCTTTACAAATCCCTTGATATCAGAACAAGTCAAGCTTGAAGCATTACAAACGGGTGTTTCTTCTTTATCTCCAATTCATACCCCCCTGGTTAAAACAATCCCAGTAAATCAACCTAATCTTGGTACTTTGTATCCCTCATCACAACAGTCAGGCAATCTTCAGTTGAATACAAACCCTAAAATGGCTCAAAATCGAATGGCTGCTATGATAGCAGCAAGATATGCCCCTCTCGTTTTGCCTCAGCCCCTCAATGCTCTCCCAGGAGAAGATTATCACAAGTACCTACCAAGGTTTGATGCCCAAGGAGAGGTTACTGCAGAAGATCATTGGAATATATTTGTAGCTTTTACAGATAATCATAATTATGAACATGCAGATGTTTGGATGAGATTATTTGTCCAAAGTTTAGATGGTGAGGTTAGAACATGGTTTCGGGGATTACCACCAAACTCCATAGATGGTATAGATGCTTTACAAGAAGTATTTCTGAGACGATGGGGGGACACAAAAGATTTCATGTATTACCAAACATAGTTTGAATCTTTAAAAAGGAAAAAGGGTGAAACTGTGGGAGAGTTTTCCAAAAGATTTAACAAAGTGTATAGCAAGATCCCAGCTCAAATAAATCCTACTGACACATCAGCAATGTTATCTTATGCAAATTCATTTAATCCTGAGTTTTCTTTGTTATTAAGAGAAAGGAAATCATATTCACTTCAATACATGCAAAATGAAGCATTAGAAGTAGAATCAAACATTTTGGCCTCCAACAGATTGAAAGATGACACAGAACATCAAACTCTGGACAGAAAAGGAAAGAAAGTAGTCAGTGCATTCAGTCATGTAGGAAAGTCATCAGAGGGCAGAATAGATGAAATGAGTAAACTCATAAAGAATTTGTATGACAAGATTGACAGATTGGAAGTGGGAAATAGAAATAAAAATCAGAATAAACCCATGCTTGAAACTGATAGAAATCCTAATCAGTTCAGAAGGCCTTTTGTCCCTAGATTCTTCCCAAGAGAAGGGCGAAATAATGATATACAGAGAGAAAGACGAGAAAATGAAGAACAAAAAATTCAACCTCCCTTCCAAAACAATAATGTCAGAGGGAATGAATCATATGAATTTGATGATGGAGAGTTGGATGAATTGGAAGATGAGGCACAGAATATTAGACAGTTTGATGATGATGCTCCCGCACAGTTTATAACTCAGTCTGATTATCAATATGCTACAAAATTAGAGCAGTATGAGGAGGATGATTATCAGATGTCAATGCCAGAAGTCTGTCAACAAATGCCACAGAAATCATATGGCTTAAGGTCGGGAGTAAAACATGCAGCACAAACTAAGAAAATGGTGAAAGCTTCTTCTTTTAAACAAAATTTGCCTGCAAATCAGAAACAAAATGTAAATCAGAAGAAAGATGAAGATGTGAATCCAGAGGAGATTAATAAGTCTATTGGTGGTTTCAATTTTGAACATGAATTAAATAAAGTAAAGATCCTTGTGCCTTTGACTGAGTTGATTAAAAATAAAGTTTACAGGGAAGCAACCTTTAAAACCTTTAGCAATGCAGTGAATTCTAATCTTATTCCTTCTGATGAGATTAATCTGCAGGATGAAAATCCTACTATCATTGTGGGATCGAAAACTGTTGATCAACCGGATGGTAATTCAGAATATCCTCCGCCATTTTACATAACCTTTTCTGTACATGATCAACTGTTGCATAATTGTTTGTTGGATTCAGGAGATTCACACAACCTTATGCCTAAAGCAGTCATGGAGGCTTTAGGACTGAGTATAACAAGGCCATATCATGATTTATATGCATTTGATTCCGGGGCAGTCAAATGTATTGGAGTGATTAAAGATTTGGTGGTGAATTTAACCTAGATACCCATGAAGAGTATATTGATGGATGTTGTGGTGGCAGATATTTCTCCCAAGTTTGGTATGTTGTTGTCTAGATCTTGGGCAAAAAAGGTGGGAGGAACTTTGCAGATGGATCTCTCATATGCTACAATTCCAGTATTCGGGGGTGAATTCAGAAGATTGTATAGAGAAGTTCAAATGGCATACTTGGTAAGTGACAGCAACCACCCTAATAATCACCCTATTTATTCAATTGATGAAACCCTTGGGTCTTGTATGTTGCAATTGAATGATGAATCTGAGGGTGTTTTAAAGGTAGAAAAAGATATCTCAATTCAGGAAAGAAGAGAAGAACATAATGGTTTATGGCAAATGTATTTTGATGGTGCATCAAGTAAAGAAGGGGCAGGAGCAGGAGTGTTATTGATTTCAGCTGGAGGGGAAACTATTTCTCTTATGTTCAAATTGGAATTTAAAACAACAAACAATACTGCTGAATATGAGGCTTTGATCCTTGGATTAAGGGCAGCAAAGGACTTGGGCATTAAGGAGCTTGTTGTATTTGGCGACTCCGAATTAATAGTTCAGCAAGTAAAAAAGGTGTACCAGGTAAAGCAGCAGCTGTTGAAAGTTTATAGAAATGAGGTCTGGGATCTAATTGAAAATTATTTCATAGCCTTTAACATCACCTTTGTCCCAAGAGAATATAATGAAACAGCTGATTCCTTAGCCTTAGCAGCAGCTTATTTCAAAGTGCCAAAGGTCACTCATCTGAAATATCCAATTGATGTTAGGTAAAGACCTGCTGTCCCAGATAATATTAAACATTGGAAGGTTTTTAATGATGATCAGGAAATAAAGGAATTTCTGGAATTGGTAGGTGAATTTTCAGAGGATACTATTGATCATGAACAGGATTCAGAATGGATGGAAAATGAACCATGCATAAATAATTCAATTGATGATCATAAAATTGTGGAGTTAAAGGGAATTTCATTCCAAAGGGACTTGTTCCTTTAGAAAGATTGTTTTCAAAAGATGATACACTGACAAAACCTACTCTACAGACTACTGAAGAAAATGTTATGGAATATAACATTGGTTCTGAAAAGCAGCCTCAAATGATAAAATTGTCAAGTTGTCAGACGATGAAAGAAGAAAATATCTAGATTTGCTGAAAGAATATAAAGATATTTTTGCTTGGTCATATCAGGATTTGAAAACATATGATACCAGCGTAATTCAGCACAGGATTCCTCTAAAACCAAACACTAAGCCCTTTAGGGAAAAGCTTAGAAGGCTAAATCCAACATTGCTGCCAGTAATTGAAAAAGAAGTAAAAAAACTGTTAGATGCAAAAATCATTGTGCCTTTGAGGTATTCATCTTGGGTTGCAAATTTAGTCCCTGTACGGAAGAAAAATGGAGAGATAAGATTATGTGTAGACTTCCGTAATCTGAATAAATCATGTCTCAAAGATAACTATTCATTGCCAAAGATAGATCAAATTTTGCAGAAGGTAGTAGGTGCTCACAGGCTTTCAATGATTGATGGATTTTCTGGTTATAACCAGATTGCAGTTTAGCCAGAAGATCGAGAGAAAACAGCATTTACCACGCCATGGGGAAACTTTATGTATGACAAAATGCCTTTTGGGCTCATGAATGCAGGTGCTACTTTTCAGAGGGCTATGGATATAGCTTTTGTGGGAGAAAATGAAAAGTTTGTGGTGATATACCAAGATGACATTACAGTCTTTTCTAAATCCAATGAAGAGCATCTTAAACATTTAAGACAAATTTTTGTCAAATGCAGGAAGTTTGGTTTATCATTAAATCCTAAAAAATCTCACTTTGCCCTGACAGAAGGCAAACTGTTAGGCCATATTGTATCTGCTGAGGGAATAAAGATAGATCCAGAGAGAGTCAAGGCTATTCTAAAAATTAACATTCCCAGAAACAAAAAGGAAATTCAATCCTTTGTTGGAAAAATCAACTTCTTAAGATGGTTTATTCCAAATTTTGCAGAGATAATAAAGCATATCACTCAAATGCTTAGGAAGGACATTGAGGTTAAGTGGTCTAAACAGGCTAAACAATCATTTGAAAACATAAAACAAGCATTGATAGAAGCCCCGGTGCTGATAGCTCCTGATTACACAAAGGATTTTGCCATATTTTCATTTGCATTTGAAGATACTATTGCTTCTGTGTTGTTAAAAAAGAACTCTGATAATTTGGAACAGCCTATATCATTTTTCAGCAAAACATTAAGAGATTCTGAGCTCAAGTATAATATAATGGAAAAACAGGCTTATGCCTTAGTTAAAGCTCTGAAATTTTTTAGAATATATGTTTTACACTCTAAGGTTGTGGCATATGTCCCAAATGCAGCAGTTAAGGAAATTCTGGCACAACCTGACAGTGAGGGCAAGAGAGGCAGATGGATAACAAAGGTCATGGAGTATGACGTAGAAATTAAGCCAACAAAATTGGTAAAAGGACAGGGACTTGCTAAATTGCTCATAGAATCAAATTGTCAGGTTTTGAATCTTCACATCATGGCAGAGCAGACAGAGCAGATTATGACAGCAGAACATAGTAAAGAGCAGATTTATAACAGGTATGCTGAATCTGATTGGTATAAGGATGTGGTGTACTTTCTTTTGTATTTACAATGCCCTCTTGAATTGAACAGGAATGAATACAGATCTTTGAAACTAAAAGCCATGAAATATGCTTTAATGGATCAGATGTTGTATTGGAAAGACCCGGGAGGGATACTGTTGAAATGTTTGGAGAAATATGAGGTTCATGCTGTGATCTCAGAATTACATAGTGGAGTGTGTGGAGGACATAAGTATTGGAAGGCAACTGCCTTCAAAATCTTGAGAGCAGGATACTATTGGCCTACCCTGTTTTCAGATGTGTATCAACAGGTTAGATCATGTATTGAGTGTCAGAAGTTCGCAGGTAAGCAAAAGCTTCAATCCTTACCTCTAAAGCCTATTTCTGTGAATGGCCCATTTCAGCAGTGGGGACTAGACTTTATTGGTGAAATTCACCCTCCATCTAGTGGACAGCATAAATGGATTTTGACCGCTACTGATTTCTTCACAAAATGGGTGGAAGCAGTTCCAACAAGGAGAGCAACAGAACAGGTAATAATTACTTTCCTTCAAGAAAATATTTTGAGTAGGTTTGGATGCCCCAGAAAATTACTCACTGATAATGCCCCTGCCTTCAAATAAAAAAAGATGGTAAATTTTTGTCAGGAGAATAACATTAGTCTTAAGCAGTCTACACCATACTATCCACAAGGAAATGGATTAGCAGAATCTAGTAACAAAAACATTGTAAACAGTATCAAGAAAATGCTGCTTGAAAATAAACGAAGTTGGGACAGCAAGTTAAAATTTGCTCTATGGGTTGATAGAGTAACGATTAAAAAGTCAATTGGGACATCCCCTTTCCAATTGGTTTATGAGACTGAAGCTGTTTTCCCTGTCCATTTAGTCACTCCAGTAATGAAGTTTTTGCAGGAGATTGAAGAAGAGCCAGATGATATCAGGAGACGAATGTTCCAGATAGTGCAATTGCAGCAGGAGAGAGAAGCCATTAAGGATACAGCTGAGAAACATCAAAAAAGGATGAAAGAAAGTTTTGATAAAAGGGTTAAAAAAGATTTGTTTACAGTTGGTGATCTTGTGCTCAGATGGGATGCAAGAAAAGATGAAAAAGGTAAGCATGGGAAGTTTGATAACTTATGGATAGGGCCTTTTTCAATCACAAAGATCCTTGGAAATAATACTTTTGTCTTGCAGCATTTGAACGGAGAAGAGATTGCAGGTCCAGTCAATGGACGTTTCTTAAAACCTTTTTACACAGAATAAAAGACAAAGGGTGATTGTACATAGTCATTGTATATATCATTTTATTGCAAATAAGACTCCAACCCAATGGACATGGCACTGATCAGCAAGTTCTCAAAGCCCCTGAAAGAAACTTTGTCCCCAGACGGAGCCAGATGTTATCTCTAGGGTTGTTCCTTCTTTTTATGATTTGTTTTGATTGTTTTTAATTTTACTTTGTTCATATTTCACATTTGCTTTTTCACTATTAGGTTTCCTGAGTTACCTAAAATCATCAAAGTTTTTATTCATCAATTACGAGCCCATGCATGTGCAAAAAGGTATGTGTTACAGGATGCAATCTTACAGACTGGTGGCATTTTTCTAAACTGGCAGCATTTTGTGAGCCTGCAGCATATTGATTTCTTTTTATGTCAAAATGGCCACATGACATTTTATTAAGTGGTTTATGATTTATTTCATGGAATATGAAATTATGTTATAAGAATTCGATATCCTATATGGTTTTTACATCCCGGACCATCAAATAATGAATCATATGGTATGGTGGCAATTATAAAGGAATACACGTGTTGTCATGTCAAGGTCAGAACCGTTCATATAATGAATAAGTATGGCCATCATAAAAAGAATAGCCCAATGCACATGTTCCATCGAAATGTTTTCATTATTTTGCTGAAGAGCGATATTCATAGAATGGTTTTGTTCATTGTTCATTGCCATCTGATCATGAGCAGGGTTAGGTAAAGGTTCTGAAAATTTCGGGTTTATGTTTGAACCCTAGCGCTTGCAAATTTAGAAATCAAATACATTTGTGCGTCCTGGCATAGCAGAGCACGCGGCTTCAACATCACCATTCTTAAAGCACACCGCTGCATAACAAATGTCCTGTTCAGAACAGTGTTGGGCGAAGATTTTTGCTAAGTTGAATGCTTAACAGGGTTATGTGCAGCAGAATATTAGTATAGAAGCATTATTGGCTCATTCAACTCAGTTGAAGTCAGTTTAGGGTTTATAATGTCAAATGTAACTGAAATCGAAGAGGATTCAGAGAAGGTTGTGAAGAAAAAGCAGGGAGGTTTCATTTGTAGATTGGAACCAAATAATACAGATTGGATTAAACAGTTCCCAAGGACTGCAAAGTTGATTCAGAGGTCGGGATGGTTTAGTTTTTGTGATAAATTGCAGGGATACCATTCACAATTGACAATGGCTTTTATTGAAAATTATGATAATGACAGGGTTCAGCTACACACCTTAACCGTGAGAATCAATGAAGATTTTATTGCTGAAGCTATCAGTGTTCTTGCAGAAGGTGAAAAATGGTTTAGGCAAAAGGATTTCAAAGAAGACTTGAGTGAGTTTTTGATCCTGGGAAGTGAAAAGCTTGACTGGAAAAATGGGGTTCATGTTAGTAAAATGAAACCAGAATGGAGAGTGCCATTGGAGGTAATTCAGAATTATATTACTTGTGATGGAAGATATGATAGGGTTTTAAAGTGCCATTTGAAACTTTTAATGCATATCCATGGTAGTACACAGTTGAATCTTCCATTTTACTTGTTTAAGAGTCTTCAGAAAATGGTTGCCAATATTCGAGGCCATCCAGCGCATACAGCTCGCTCGGTTTATCACCAGGGGCTAATTAAATTGTTGATTCTGACCCAGCTGCAAAAAGAAGAAAGAACATGGGGTTCTCTGCTGACAGAGCTAGGGTTTAGTGATAATCCTAAGGAGAAAGGCAAGAGGATGATCGAGGATGCTAACCAACAGACAGCGAATCCTACAGAAATAGTTCAAGAGGGTAAAAATAGAGGAAATGATGCTGTAAAGTATAATTTGAGCCCTGAAACACCCTGCAAACAAGAAAATCCAGAAAAGCTTAGTGATATGATTAAAAGCATTGCTTCAAAAAAGAAGAGTTGTAAATAGTTATTCAGGGAAGGCAGACCAAGAACCAGACTCAGTGAGAAAATGCAGTTGGAAGAAAGAACAGTTATGGAAGATGATAAAGAAGTTGTAATTATTGAAGATGCTGCAAGCAAAGGACTAGTACACACAGCAGAGTACAAGTATGATGAGGATATGGAACAGTTTATAGACATGCAGGGTGTAGCAGGTTCCACACCAGAAAGGTTTTGTACAAATAAACAAAGTAATTTTGAAGAAGGTTCAGTATCAAGAAATCTGACTGAAGAAAGAGGCTGCATGAGAGACGAGGATTTGGATATTTCCTCAGAACTTGGTCAATGTAAAAGATCTCTTCAAACTTATAATGAACAAACAATATACCTGCAGGACATTAATGAGAAATTAATGGTGGCAAACAAAAGATTACGAGAAGACATGGAAAACAGGGAAGCAGAGTACCAAAAATTACTGAAGATTTCTAAGAATATCCTCAAGGAGAAGTGAGGCATCCAAAGACAGCTGGAGGAGCTCAAAGCCCAGAACAAGGAAAGTGATAAGAATGTTGAATTGGCGAGGCTTCAAAAGCGTTCACAGGTGCTTAGTGACTTAGCTGCCTTAGCTGAGGCTTCTAGAAGCCTTTAGTTGTTTAAAAGTTAGTTGTTTTTGAACTTATGATTGTTATATTTGACATCTGTATGACACTTGTATCCTAAAATTTTGTAAAGGATTAACTTCCCACTTTTGAAGGAAGCTCGATCCAGAAATTTAGGATCTATGGTTAATTGCTAGATAGAGGATTTGTGTATAAAAAGAAAGGTTGGGTTAGAATATAGAGGTTAGCAGTTTTGGGAGGAATGCATGGTCAATTATGAAAGCATCTGTGTAACATGAACATTTTGCAGCTTCAGTAACAGGTTCTATTTTTGAATAAACATGATGATGATTTGCCCTTGTCCTATATGAATTGTCTTTCTGATAATTTTTTTTATGTATATGGTCATATATATTCCATTACAGTAATTCTTATCATGAGAAGACAATTATCTTTTATTTTTATGAACATTGACAGTTTCACTTCATGATTTAGGATCATAGTACCTATATATTGAACTTTGTATACTCCATGTTATGCAGTATTTATTTGGATGTCCTGTAACTCTGACTTCATACCAGCCTATCCTTTTAAGAGAATCATGTTTGATTGTAAAGATTGTAAATACCTTTATAATACAGTATGGATTGTGTGATATGTGCAAAACAGATTTAATTTAATATTCATTGATACATACCAGTTTGATTTCTTGTAAATCATATGATGCTTTTGCAACTTTCCTGGTTTGATACCAGCTTGTCTTTTTAATTTGATTTCATTTGATTTTTTCATTTTCAAACCAAGATTTCCTTAAGCTTGAATCCCGTAGTATAGGTTCAACTTTAGGGATAACATCTTTTGGCGCCGTTGCCGGGGACGGATAAAGGAAAGGATATCATCCCTGGGTAATTGAAAGTTTCATGGAACTGATTTTGTAAGGTGAGCAGAATCAGCAAAACTTAATATAGACTACATTCAGTCACCTTTTAAAAAGTTACAGTGGCTTCAAAGAGGATAGGGACTCGAGGAAATCCCTCATCCCCTTTAAATCCAGGAGTCTCAGATCCTGAGCAGTTATTAAAGGAGGCCAGGAGAAATCTGGTCTCTACTTCAGAAACCCCTGAGTCTGCATCTTTCCCATTTCCTTCTTTAAATCTACATTCAGAAACAGGTCAAGAGGAGTTAGATTTGTTATTTACCCCTTCCAAAGTTGACAATTTTCAGGTCTTTACAAATCCCTTGATATCAGAACAAGTCAAGCTTGAAGCATTACAAACGGGTGTTTCTTCTTTATCTCCAATTCATACCCCCCTGGTTAAAACAATCCCAGTAAATCAACCTAATCTTGGTACTTTGTATCGCTCATCACAACAGTCAGGCAATCTTCAGTTGAATACAAACCCTAAAATGGCTCAAAATCGAATGGCTGCTATGATAGCAGCAAGATATGCCCCTCTCGTTTTGCCTCAGCCCCTCAATGCTCTCCCAGGAGAAGATTATCACAAGTACCTACCAAGGTTTGATGCCCAAGGAGAGGTTACTGCAGAAGATCATTGGAATATATTTGTAGCTTTTACAGATAATCATAATTATGAACATGCAGATGTTTGGATGAGATTATTTGTCCAAAGTTTAGATGGTGAGGTTAGAACATGGTTTCGGGGATTACCACCAAACTCCATAGATGGTATAGATGCTTTACAAGAAGTATTTCTGAGACGATGGGGGGACACAAAAGATTTCATGTATTACCAAACAGAGTTTGAATCTTTAAAAAGGAAAAAGGGTGAAACTGTGGGAGAGTTTTCCAAAAGATTTAACAAAGTGTATAGCAAGATCCCAGCTCAAATAAATCCTACTGAGACATCAGCAATGTTATCTTATGCAAATTCATTTAATCCTGAGTTTTGTTTGTTATTAAGAGAAAGGAAATCAGATTCACTTCAAAACATGCAAAATGCAGCATTAGAAGTAGAATCAAACATTTTGGCCTCCAACAGATTGAAAGATGACACAGAACATCAAACTCTGGACAGAAAAGGAAAGAAAGTAGTCAGTGCATTCAGTCATGTAGGAAAGTCATCAGAGGGCAGAATAGATGAAATGAGTAAACTCATAAAGAATTTGTATGACAAGATTGACAAATTGGAAGTGGGAAATAGGAATAAAAATCAGAATAAACCCATGCTTGAAACTGATAGAAATCCTAATCAGTTCAGAAGGCCTTTTGTCCCTAGATTCTTCCCAAGAGAAGGGCGAAATAATGATATACAGAGAGAAAGACGAGAAAATGAAGAACAAAAAATTCAACCTCCCTTCCAAAACAATAATGTCAGAGGGAATGAATCATATGAATTTGATGATGGAGAGTTGGATGAATTGGAAGATGAGGCACAGAATATTAGACAGTTTGATGATGATGCTCCCGCACAGTTTATAACTCAGTCTGATTATCAATATGCTACAAAATTAGAGCAGTATGAGGAGGATGATTATCAGATGTCAATGCCAGAAGTCTGTCAACAAATGCCACAGAAATCATATGGCTTAAGGTCGGGAGTAAAACATGCAGCACAAACTAAGAAAATGGTGAAAGCTTCTTCTTTTAAACAAAATTTGCCTGCAAATCAGAAACAAAATGTAAATCAGAAGAAAGATGAAGATGTGAATCCAAAGGAGATTAATAAGTCTATTGGTGGTTTCAATTTTGAACATGAATTAAATAAAGTAAAGATCCCTGTGCCTTTGACTGAGTTGATTAAAAATAAAGTTTACAGGGAAGCAACCTTTAAAACCTTTAGCAATGCAGTGAATTCTAATCTTATTCCTTCTGATGAGATTAATCTGCAGGATGAAAATCCTACTATCATTGTGGGATCGAAAACTGTTGATCAACCGGATGGTAATTCAGAATATCCTCCGCCATTTTACATAACCTTTTCTGTACATGATCAACTGTTGCATAATTGTTTGTTGGATTCAGGAGCTTCACACAACCTTATGCCTAAAGCAGTCATGGAGGCTTTAGGACTGAGTATAACAAGGCCATATCATGATTTATATGCATTTGATTCCAGGGCAGTCAAATGTATTGGAGTGATTAAAGATTTGGTGGTGAATTTAACCCAGATACCCATGAAGAGTATATTGATGGATGTTGTGGTGGCAGATATTTCTCCCAAGTTTGGTATGTTGTTGTCTAGATCTTGGGCAAAAAAGGTGGGAGGAACTTTGCAGATGGATCTCTCATATGCTACAATTCCAGTATTCGGGGGTGAATTCAGAAGATTGTATAGAGAAGTTCAAATGGCATACTTGGTAAGTGACAGCAACCACCCTAATAATCACCCTATTTATTCAATTGATGAAACCCTTGGGTCTTGTATGTTGCAATTGAATGATGAATCTGAGGGTGTTTTAAAGGTAGAAAAAGATATCTCAATTCAAGAAAGAAGAGAAGAACATAATGGTTTATGGCAAATGTATTTTGATGGTGCATCAAGTAAAGAAGGGGCAGGAGCAGGAGTGTTATTGATTTCAGCTGGAGGGGAAACTATTTCTCTTATGTTCAAATTCGAATTTAAAACAACAAACAATACTGCTGAATATGAGGCTTTGATCCTTGGATTAAGGGCAGCAAAGGACTTGGGCATTAAGGAGCTTGCTGTATTTGGCGACTCCGAATTAATAGTTCAGCAAGTAAAAAAGGTGTACCAGGTAAAGCAGCAGTTGTTGAAAGTTTATAGAAATGAGGTCTGGGATCTAATTGAAAATTATTTCATAGCCTTTAACATCACCTTTGTCCCAAGAGAATATAATGAAACAGCTGATTCCTTAGCCTTAGCAGCAGCTTATTTCAAAGTGCCAAAGGTCACTCATCTGAAATATCCAATTGATGTTAGGTACAGACCTGCTGTCCCAGATAATACTAAACATTGGAAGGTTTTTAATGATGATCAGGAAATAAAGGAATTTCTGGAATTGGTAGGTGAATTTTCAGAGGATACTATTGATCATGAACAGGATTCAGAATGGATGGAAAATGAACCATGCATAAATAATTCAATTGCTGATCATAAAATTGTGGAGCTAAAAGGGAATTTCATTCCAAAGGGACTTGTTCCTTTAGAAAGATTGTTTTCAAAAGATGATACACTGACAAAACCTACTCTACAGACTACTGAAGAAAATGTTATGGAATATAACATTGGTTCTGAAAAGCATCCTCAAATGATAAAATTGTCAAGTTGTCAGACGATGAAAGAAGAAAATATCTAGATTTGCTGAAAGAATATAAAGATATTTTTGCTTGGTCATATCAGGATTTGAAAACATATGATACCAGCGTAATTCAGCACAGGATTCCTCTAAAACCAAACACTAAGCCCTTTAGGCAAAAGCTTAGAAGGCTAAATCCAGCATTGCTGCCAGTAATTGAAAAAGAAGTAAAAAAACTGTTAGATGCAAAAATCATTGCGCCTTTGAGGTATTCATCTTGGGTTGCAAATTTAGTCCCTGTACGGAAGAAAAATGGAGAGATAAGATTATGTGTAGACTTCCGTAATCTGAATAAATCATGTCTCAAAGATAACTATTCATTGCCAAAGATAGATCAAATTTTGCAGAAGGTAGTAGGTGCTCACAGGCTTTCAATGATTGATGGATTTTCTGGTTATAACCAGATTGCAGTTTAGCCAGAAGATCGAGAGAAAACAGCATTTACCACGCCATGGGGAACCTTTATGTATGACAAAATGCCTTTTGGGCTCATGAATGCAGGTGCTACTTTTCAGAGGGCTATGGATATAGCTTTTGTGGGAGAAAATGAAAAGTTTGTGGTGATATACCAAGATGACATTACAGTCTTTTCTAAATCCAATGAAGAGCATCTTAAACATTTAAGACAAATTTTTTTCAAATGCAGGAAGTTTGGTTTATCATTAAATCCTAAAAAATCTCACTTTGCCCTGACAGAAGGAAAACTGTTAGGCCATATTGTATCTGCTGAGGGAATAAAGATAGATCCAGAGAGAGTCAAGGCTATTCTAAAAATTAACATTCCCAGAAACAAAAAAGAAATTCAATCCTTTGTTGGAAAAATCAACTTCTTAAGATGGTTTATTCCAAATTTTGCAGAGATAATAAAGCATATCACTCAAATGCTTAGGAAGGACATTGAGGTTAAGTGGTCTAAACAGGCTAAACAATCATTTGAAAACATAAAACAAGCATTGATAGAAGCCCCGGTGCTGATAGCTCCTGATTACACAAAGGATTTTGCCATATTTTCATTTGCATTTGAAGATACTATTGCTTCTGTGTTGTTACAAAAGAACTCTGATAATTTGGAACAGCCTATATCATTTTTCAGCAAAACATTAAGAGATTCTGAGCTCAAGTATAATATAATGGAAAAACAGGCTTATGCCTTAGTTAAAGCTCTGAAATTTTTTAGAATATATGTTTTACACTCTAAGGTTGTGGCATATGTCCCAAATGCAGCAATTAAGGAAATTCTGGCACAACCTGACAGTGAGGGCAAGAGAGGCAGATGGATAACAAAGGTCATGGAGTATGACGTAGAAATTAAGCCAACAAAATTGGTAAAAGGACAGGGACTTGCTAAATTGCTCACAGAATCAAATTGTCAGGTTTTGAATCTTCACATCATGGCAGAGCAGACAGAGCAGATTATGACAGCAGAACATAGTAAAGAGCAGATTTATAACAGGTATGCTGAATCTGATTGGTATAAGGATGTGGTGTACTTTCTTTTGTATTTACAATGCCCTCTTGAATTGAACAGGAATGAATGCAGATCTTTGAAACTAAAAGCCATGAAGTATGTTTTAATGGATCAGATGTTGTATTGGAAAGACCCGGGAGGGATACTGTTGAAATGTTTGGAGAAATATGAGGTTCATGCTGTGATCTCAGAATTACATAGTGGAGTGTGTGGAGGACATAAGTAATGGAAGGCAACTGCCTTCAAAATATTGAGAGAAGGATACTATTGGCCTACCCTGTTTTCAGATGTGTATCAACAGGTTAGATCATGTATTGAGTGTCAGAAGTTCGCAGGTAAGCAAAAGCTTCAATCCTTACCTCTAAAGCCTATTTCTGTGAATGGCCCATTTCAGCAGTGGGGACTAGACTTTATTGGTGAAATTCACCCTCCATCTAGTGGACAGCATAAATGGATTTTGACCGCTACTGATTTCTTCACAAAATGGGTGGAAGCAGTTCCAACAAGGAGAGCAACAGAACAGGTAATAATTACTTTCCTTCAAGAAAATATTTTGAGTAGGTTTGGATGCCCCAGAAAATTACTCACTGATAATGCCCCTTCCTTCAAATAAAAAAAGATGGTAAATTTTTGTCAGGAGAATAACATTAGTCTTAAGCAGTCTACAACATACTATCCACAAGGAAATGGATTAGCAGAATCTAGTAACAAAAACATTGTAAACAGTATCAAGAAAATGCTGCTTGAAAATAAACGAAGTTGGGACAGCAAGTTAAAATTTGCTCTATGGGTTGATAGAGTAACGATTAAAAAGTCAATTGGGACATCCCCTTTCCAATTGGTTTATGAGACTGAAGCTGTTTTCCCTGTCAATTTAGTCACTCCAGTAATGAAGTTTTTGCAGGAGATTGAAGAAGTGCCAGATGATATCAGGAGACGAATGTTCCAGATAGTGCAATTGCAGCAGGAGAGAGAAGCCATTAAGGATACAGCTGAGAAACATCAAAAAAGGATGAAAGAAAGTTTTGATAAAAGGGTTAAAAAAGATTTGTTTACAGTTGGTGATCTTGTGCTCAGATGGGATGCAAGAAAAGATGAAAAAGGTAAGCATGGGAAGTTTGATAACTTATGGATAGGGCCTTTTTCAATCACAAAGATCCTTGGAAATAATACTTTTGTCTTGCAGCATTTGAACGGAGAAGAGATTGCAGGTCCAGTCAATGGACGTTTCTTAAAACCTTTTTACACAGAATAAAAGACAAAGGGTGATTGTACATAGTCATTGTATATATCATTTTATTGCAAATAAGACTCCAACCCAATGGACATGGCACTGATCAGCAAGTTCTCAAATCCCCTGAAAGAAACTTTGTCCCCAGACGGAGCCATATGTTATCTCTAGGGTTGTTCCTTCTTTTTATGATTTGTTTTGATTGTTTTTAATTTTACTTTGTTCATATTTCACATTTGCTTTTTCACTATTAGGTTTCCTGAGTTACCTAAAATCATCAAAGTTTTTATTCATCAATTACGAGCCCATGCATGTGCAAAAAGGTATGTGTTACAGGATGCAATCTTACAGACTGGTGGCATTTTTCTAAACTGGCAGCATTTTGTGAGCCTGCAGCATATTGATTTCTTTTTATGTCAAAATGGCCACATGACATTTTACTAAGTGGTTTATGATTTATTTCATGGAATATGAAATTATGTTATAAGAATTCGATATCCTATATGGTTTTTACATCCCGGACCATCAAATAATGAATCATATGGTATGGTGGCAATTATAAAGGAATACACGTGTTGTCATGTCAAGGTCAGAACCGTTCATATAATGAATAAGTATGGCCATCATAAAAAGAATAGCCCAATGCACATGTTCCATCAAAATGTTTTCATTATTTTGCTGAAGAGCGATATTCATAGAATGGCTGGGTTCATTGTTCATTGCCATCTGATCATGAGCAGGGTTAGGTAAAGGTTCTGAAAATTTTGGGTTTATGTTTGAACCCTAGCGCTTGCAAATTTAGAAATCAAATATATTTGTGCGTCCTGGCATAGCAGAGCACGCGGCTTCAACATCGCCATTCTTAAAGCACACCGCTGCATAACAAATGTCCTGTTCAGAACATTGTTGGGCGAAGATTTTTGCTAAGTTGAATGCTTAACAGGGTTATGTGCAGCATAATATTAGTATAGAAGCATTATTGGCTCATTCAACTCAGTTGAAGTCAGTTTAGGGTTTATAATGTCAAATGTAACTGAAATCGAAGAGGATTCAGAGAAGGTTGTGAAGAAAAAGCAGGGAGGTTTCATTTGTAGATTGGAACCAAATAATACAGATTGGAT
This sequence comes from Larix kaempferi, assembly GCA_027924585.1. Classification (NCBI taxonomy): domain Eukaryota; kingdom Viridiplantae; phylum Streptophyta; class Pinopsida; order Pinales; family Pinaceae; genus Larix; species Larix kaempferi. The sequence continues at coordinate 5,554,239 of BSBM01000315.1, read as the reverse complement.
TAAACAGTTCCCAAGGACTGCAAAGTTGATTCAGAGGTCAGGATGGTTTAGTTTTTGTGATAAATTGCAGGGATACCATTCACAAATGACAATGGGTTTTATTGAAAATTATGATAATGACAGGGTTCAGCTACACACCTTAACCGTGAGAATCAATGAAGATTTTATTGCTGAAGCTATCAGTGTTCCTGCAGAAGGTGAAAAATGGTTTAGGCAAAAGGATTTCAAAGAAGACTTCAGTGAGTTTTTGATCCTGGGAAGTGAAAAGCTTGACTGGAAAAATGGGGTTCATGTTAGTAAAATGAAACCAGAATGGAGAGTGCCATTGGAGGTAATTCAGAATTATATTACTTGTGATGGAAGATATGATAGGGTTTTAAAGTGCCATTTGAAACTTTTAATGCATATCCATGGTAGTACACAGTTGAATCTTCCATTTTACTTGTTTAAGAGTCTTCAGAAAATGGTTTCCAAGATTCGAGGCCATCCAGCGCATACAGCTCGCTCGGTTTATCACCAGGGGCTAATTAAATTGTTGGTTCTGACCCAGCTGCAAAAAGAAGAAAGAACATGGGGTTCTCTGCTGACAGAGCTAGGGTTTAGTGATAATCCTAAGGAGAAAGGCAAGAGGATGATCGATGATGCTAACCAACAGACAGCGAATCCTACAGAAATAGTTCAAGAGGGTAAAAATAGAGGAAATGATGCTGTAAAGTATAATTTGAGCCCTGAAACACCCTGCACACAAGAAAATCCAGAAAAGCTTAGTGATATGATTAAAAGCATTACTTCAAAAAAGAAGAGTTGTAAATAGTTATTCAGGGAAGGCAGACCAAGAACCAGACACAGTGAGAAAATGCAGTTGGAAGAAAGAACAGTTATGGAAGATGATAAAGAAGTTGTAATTATTGAAGATGCTGCAAGTGAAGGACTAGTACACACAGCAGAGGACAAGTATGATGAGGATATGGAACAGTTTATAGACATGCAGGGTGTAGCAGATTCCACACCAGAAAGGTTTTGTACAAATAAACAAAGTAATTTTGATGAAGGTTCAGTATCAAGAAATCTGACTGAAGAAAGAGGCTGCATGAGAGACGAGGATTTGGATATTTCCTCAGAACTTGGTCAATGTAAAAGATCTCTTCAAACTTATAAAGAACAAACAATATACCTGCAGGACATTAATGAGAAATTAATGGTGGCAAACAAAAGATTACGAGAAGACATGGAAAACAGGGAAGCAGAGTACCAAAAATTACTGAAGATTTCTAAGAATATCCTCAAGGAGAAGCGAGGCATCCAAAGACAGCTGGAGGAGCTCAAAGCCCAGAACAAGGAAAGTGATAAGAATGTTGAATTGGCGAGGCTTCAAAAGCGTTCACAGGTGCTTAGTGACTTAGCTGCCTTAGCTGAGGCTTCTAGAAGCCTTTAGTTGTTTAAAAGTTAGTTGTTTTTGAACTTATGATTGTTATATTTGACATCTGTATGACACTTGTATCCTAAAATTTTGTAAAGGATTAACTTCCCACTTTTGAAGGAAGCTCAATCCAGAAATTTAGGATCTATGGTTAATTGCTAGATAGAGGATTTGTGTATAAAAAGAAAGGCTGGGTTAGAATATAGAGGTTGGCAGTTTTGGGAGGAATGCATGGTCAATTATGAAAGCATCTGTGTAACATGAACATTTTGCAGCTTCAGTAACAGGTTCTATTTTTGAATAAACATGATGATGATTTGCCCTTGTCCTATATGAATTGTCTTTCTGATAATTTTTTTTATGTATATGGTCATATATATTCCATTACAGTAATTCTTATCATGAGAAGACAATTATCTTTTATTTTTATGAACATTGACAGTTTCACTTCATGATTTAGGATCATAGTACCTATATATTGAACTTTGTATACTCCATGTTATGCAGTATTTATTTGGATGTCCTGTAACTCTGACTTCATACCAGCCTATCCTTTTAAGAGAATCATGTTTGATTGTAAAGATTGTAAATACCCTTATAATACAGTATGGATTGTGTGATATGTGCAAAACAGATTTAATTTAATATTCATTGATACATACCAGTTTGATTTCTTGTAAATCATATGATGCTTTTGCAACTTTCCTGGTTTGATACCAGCTTGTCTTTTTAATTTGATTTCATTTGATTTTTTCATTTTCAAACCAAGATTTCCTTAAGCTTGAATCCCGTAGTATAGGTTCAACTTTAGGGATAACATCTTTTGGCGCCGTTGCCGGGGACGGATAAAGGAAAGGATATCATCCCTGGGTAATTGAAAGTTTCATGGAACTGATTTTGTAAAGTGAGCAGAATCAGCAAAACTTAATATAGACTACATTCAGTCACCTTTTAAAAAGTTACAGTGGCTTCAAAGAGGATAGGGACTCGAGGAAATCCCTCATCCCCTTTAAATACAGGAGTCTCAGATCCTGAGCAGTTATTAAAGGAGGCCAGGAGAAATCTGGTCTCTACTTCAGAAACCCCTGAGTCTGCATCTTTCCCATTTCCTTCTTTAAATCTACATTCAGAAACAGGTCAAGAGGAGTTAGATTTGTTATTTACCCCTTCCAAAGTTGACAATTTTCAGGTCTTTACAAATCCCTTGATATCAGAACAAGTCAAGCTTGAAGCATTACAAACGGGTGTTTCTTCTTTATCTCCAATTCATACCCCCCTGGTTAAAACAATCCCATTAAATCAACCTAATCTTGGTACTTTGTATCCCTCATCACAACAGTCAGGCAATCTTCAGTTGAATACAAACCCTAAAATGGCTCAAAATCGAATGGCTGCTATGATAGCAGCAGGATATGCCCCTCTCATTTTGCCTCAGCCCCTCAATGCTCTCCCAGGAGAAGATTATCACAAGTACCTACCAAGGTTTGATTCCCAAGGAGAGGTTACTGCAGAAGATCATTGGAATATATTTGTAGCTTTTACAGATAATCATAATTATGAACATGCAGATGTTTGGATGAGATTATTTGTCCAAAGTTTAGATGGTGAGGTTAGAACATGGTTTCAGGGATTACCACCAAACTCCATAGATGGTATAGATGCTTTACAAGAAGTATTTCTGAGACGATGGGGGGACACAAAAGATTTCATGTATTACCAAACAGAGTTTGAATCTTTAAAAAGGAAAAAGGGTGAAACTGTGGGAGAGTTTTCCAAAAGATTTAACAAAGTGTATAGCAAGATCCCAGCTCAAATAAAGCCTACTGAGACATTAGCAATGTTATCTTATGCAAATTCATTTAATCCTGAGTTTTCTTTGTTATTAAGAGAAAGGAAATCATATTCACTTCAAAACATGCAAAATGAAGCATTAGAAGTAGAATCAAACATTTTGGCCTCCAACAGATTGAAAGATGACACAGAACATCAAACTCTGGACAGAAAAGGAAAGAAAGTAGTCAGTGCATTCAGTCATGTAGGAAAGTCATCAGAGGGCAGAATAGATGAAATGAGTAAACTCATAAAGAATTTGTATGACAAGATTGACAGATTGGAAGTGGGAAATAGAAATAAAAATCAGAATAAACCCATGCTTGAAACTGATAGAAATCCTAATCAGTTCAGAAGGCCTTTTGTCCCTAGATTCTTCCCACGAGAAGGGCGAAATAATGATATACAGAGAGAAAGACGAGAAAATGAAGAACAAAAAATTCAACCTCCCTTCCAAAACAATAATGTCAGAGGGAATGAATCATATGAATTTGATGATGGAGAGTTGGATGAATTGGAAGATGAGGCACAAAATATTAGACAGTTTGATGATGATGCTCCCGCACAGTTTATAACTCAGTCTGATTATCAATATGCTACAAAATTAGAGCAGTATGAGGAGGATGATTATCAGATGTCAATGCCAGAAGTCTGTCAACAAATGCCACAGAAATCATATGGCTTAAGGTCGGGAGTAAAACATGTAGCACAAACTAAGAAAATGGTGAAAGCTTCTTCTTTTAAACAAAATTTGCCTGCAAATCAGAAACAAAATGTAAATCAGAAGAAAGATGAAGATGTGAATCCAGAGGAGATTAATAAGTCTATTGGTGGTTTCAATTTTGAACATGAATTAAATAAAGTAAAGATCCCTGTGCCTTTGACTGAGTTGATTAAAAATAAAGTTTACAGGGAAGCAACCTTTAAAACCTTTAGCAATGCAATGAATTCTAATCTTATTCCTTCTGATGAGATTAATCTGCAGGATGAAAATCCTACTATCATTGTGGGATCGAAAATTGTTGATCAACCGGATGGTAATTCAGAATATCCTCCGCCATTTTACATAACCTTTTCTGTACATGATCAACTGTTGCATAATTGTTTGTTGGATTCAGGAGCTTCACACAACCTTATGCCTAAAGCAGTCATGGAGGCTTTAGGACTGAGTATAACAAGGCCATATCATGATTTATATGCATTTGATTCCAGGGCAGTCAAATGTATTGGAGTGATTAAAGATTTGGTGGTGAATTTAACCCAGATACCCATGAAGAGTATATTGATGGATGTTGTGGTGGCAGATATTTCTCCCAAGTTTGGTATGTTGTTGTCTAGATCTTGGGCAAAAAAGGTGGGAGGAACTTTGCAGATGGATCTCTCATATGCTACAATTCCAGTATTCGGGGGTGAATTCAGAAGATTGTATAGAGAAGTTCAAATGGCATACTTGGTAAGTGACAGCAACCACCCTAATAATCACCCTATTTATTCAATTGATGAAACCCTTGGGTCTTGTATGTTGCAATTGAATGATGAATCTGAGGGTGTTTTAAAGGTAGAAAAAGATATCTCAATTCAGGAAAGAAGAGAAGAACATAATGGTTTATGGCAAATGTATTTTGATGGTGCATCAAGTAAAGAAGGGGCAGGAGCAGGAGTGTTATTGATTTCAGCTGGAGGGGAAACTATTTCTCTTATGTTCAAATTGGAATTTAAAACAACAAACAATACTGCTGAATATGAGGCTTTGATCCTTGGATTAAGGGCAGCAAAGGACTTGGGCATTAAGGAGCTTGCTGTATTTGGCGACTCCGAATTAATAGTTCAGCAAGTAAAAAAGGTGTACCAGGTAAAGCAACAGCTGTTGAAAGTTTATAGAAATGAGGTCTGGGATCTAATTGAAAATTATTTCATAGCCTTTAACATCACCTTTGTCCCAAGAGAATATAATGAAACAACTGATTCCTTAGCCTTAGCAGCAGCTTATTTCAAAGTGCCAAAGGTCACTCATCTGAAATATCCAATTGATGTTAGGTACAGACCTGCTGTCCCAGATAATATTAAACATTGGAAGGTTTTTAATGATGATCAGGAAATAAAGGAATTTCTGGAATTGGTAGGTGAATTTTCAGAGGATACTATTGATCATGAACAGGATTCAGAATGGATGGAAAATGAACCATGCATAAATAATTCAATTGCTGATCATAAAATTGTGGAGCTAAAAGGGAATTTCATTCCAAAGGGACTTGTTCCTTTAGAAAGATTGTTTTCAAAAGATGATACACTGACAAAACCTACTCTGCAGACTACTGAAGAAAATGTTATGGAATATAACATTGGTTCTGAAAAGCAGCCTCAAATGATAAAATTGTCAAGTTGTCAGACGATGAAAGAAGAAAATATCTAGATTTGCTGAAAGAATATAAAGATATTTTTGCTTGGTCATATCAGGATTTGAAAACATATGATACCAGCGTAATTCAGCACAGGATTCCTCTAAAACCAAACACTAAGCCCTTTAGGCAAAAGCTTAGAAGGCTAAATCCAGCATTGCTGCCAGTAATTGAAAAAGAAGTAAAAAAACTGTTAGATGCAAAAATCATTGTGCCTTTGAGGTATCCATCTTGGGTTGCAAATTTAGTCCCTGTACGGAAGAAAAATGGAGAGATAAGATTATGTGTAGACTTCCGTAATCTGAATAAATCATGTCTCAAAGATAACTATTCATTGCCAAAGATAGATCAAATTTTGCAGAAGGTAGTAGGTTCTCACAGGCTTTCAATGATTGATGGATTTTCTGGTTATAACCAGATTGCAGTTTAGCCAGAAGATCGAGAGAAAACAGCATTTACCACGCCATGGGGAACCTTTATGTATGACAAAATGCCTTTTGGGCTCATGAATGCAGGTGCTACTTTTCAGAGGGCTATGGATATAGCTTTTGTGGGAGAAAATGAAAAGTTTGTGGTGATATACCAAGATGACATTACAGTCTTTTCTAAATCCAATGAAGAGCATCTTAAACATTTAAGACAAATTTTTTTCAAATGCAGGAAGTTTGGTTTATCATTAAATCCTAAAAAATCTCACTTTGCCCTGACAGAAGGCAAACTGTTAGGCCATATTGTATCTGCTGAGGGAATAAAGATAGATCCAGAGAGAGTCAAGGCTATTCTAAAAATTAACATTCCCATAAACAAAAAAGAAATTCAATCCTTTGTTGGAAAAATCAACTTCTTAAGATGGTTTATTCCAAATTTTGCAGAGATAATAAAGCATATCACTCAAATGCTTAGGAAGGACATTGAGGTTAAGTGGTCTAAACATGCTAAACAATCATTTGAAAACATAAAACAAGCATTGATAGAAGCCCCGGTGCTGATAGCTCCTGATTACACAAAGGATTTTGCCATATTTTCATTTGCATTTGAAGATACTATTGCTGCTGTGTTGTTACAAAAGAACTCTGATAATTTGGAACAGCCTATATCATTTTTCAGCAAAACATTAAGAGATTCTGAGCTCAAGTATAATATAATGGAAAAACAGGCTTATGCCTTAGTTAAAGCTCTGAAATTTTTTAGAATATATGTTTTACACTCTAAGGTTGTGGCATATGTCCCAAATGCAGCAGTTAAGGAAATTCTGGCACAACCTGACAGTGAGGGCAAGAGAGGCAGATGGATAACAAAGGTCATGGAGTATGACGTAGAAATTAAGCCAACAAAATTGGTAAAAGGACAGGGACTTGCTAAATTGCTCACAGAATCAAATTGTCAGGTTTTGAATCTTCACATCATGGCAGAGCAGACAGAGCAGATTATGACAGCAGAACATAGTAAAGAACAGATTTATAACTAGTATGCTGAATCTGATTGGTATAAGGATGTGGTGTACTTTCTTTTGTATTTACAATGCCCTCTTGAATTGAACAGGAATGAATGCAGATCTTTGAAACTAAAAGCCATGAAGTATGTTTTAATGGATCAGATGTTGTATTGGAAAGACCCGGGAGGGATACTGTTGAAATGTTTGGAGAAATATGAGGTTCATGCTGTGATCTCAGAATTACATAGTGGAGTGTGTGGAGGACATAAGTATTGGAAGGCAACTGCCTTCAAAATCTTGAGAGCAGGATACTATTGGCCTACCCTGTTTTCAGATGTGTATCAACAGGTTAGATCATGTATTGAGTGTCAGAAGTTCGCAGGTAAGCAAAAGCTTCAATCCTTACCTCTAAAGCCTATTTCTGTGAATGGCCCATTTCAGCAGTGGGGACTAGACTTTATTGGTGAAATTCACCCTCCATCTAGTGGACAGCATAAATGGATTTTGACCGCTACTGATTTCTTCACAAAATGGGTGGAAGCAGTTCCAACAAGGAGAGCAACAGAACAGGTAATAATTACTTTCCTTCAAGAAAATATTTTGAGTAGGTTTGGATGCCCCAGAAAATTACTCACTGATAATGCCCCTGCCTTCAAATAAAAAAAGATGGTAAATTTTTGTCAGGAGAATAACATTAGTCTTAAGCAGTCTACACCATACTATCCACAAGGAAATGGATTAGCAGAATCTAGCAACAAAAACATTGTAAACAGTATCAAGAAAATGCTGCTTGAAAATAAACGAAGTTGGGACAGCAAGTTAAAATTTGCTCTATGGGTTGATAGAGTAACAATTAAAAAGTCAATTGGGACATCCCCTTTCCAATTGGTTTATGAGACTGAAGCTGTTTTCCCTGTCCATTTAGTCACTCCGGTAATGAAGTTTTTGCATGAGATTGAAGAAGAGCCAGATGATATCAGGAGACGAATGTTCCAGATAGTGCAATTGCAGCAGGAGAGAGAAGCCATTAAGGATACAGCTGAGAAACATCAAAAAAGGATGAAAGAAAGTTTTGATAAAAGGATTAAAAAAGATTTGTTTACAGTTGGTGATCTTGTGCTCAGATGGGATGCAAGAAAATATGAAAAAGGTAAGCATGGGAAGTTTGATAACTTATGGATAGGGCCTTTTTCAATCACAAAGATCCTTGGAAATAATACTTTTGTCTTGCAGCATTTGAACGGAGAAGAGATTGCAGGTCCAGTCAATGGACGTTTCTTAAAACCTTTTTACACAGAATAAAAGACAAAGGGTGATTGTACATAGTCATTGTATATATCATTTTATTGCAAATAAGACTCCAACCCAATGGACATGGCACTGATCAGCAAGTTCTCAAAGCCCCTGAAAGAAACTTTGTCCCCAGACGGAGCCAGATGTTATCTCTAGGGTTGTTCCTTCTTTTTATGATTTGTTTTGATTGTTTTTAATTTTACTTTGTTCATATTTCACATTTGCTTTTTCACTATTAGGTTTCCTGAGTTACCTAAAATCATCAAAGTTTTTATTCATCAATTACGAGCCCATGCATGTGCAAAAAGGTATGTGTTACAGGATGCAATCTTACAGACTGGTGGCATTTTTCTAAACTGGCAGCATTTTGTGAGCCTGCAGCATATTGATTTCTTTTTATGTCAAAATGGCCACATGACATTTTATTAAGTGGTTTATGATTTATTTCATGGAATATGAAATTATGTTATAAGAATTCGATATCCTATATGGTTTTTACATCCCGGACCATCAAATAATGAATCATATGGTATGGTGGCAATTATAAAGGAATACACGTGTTGTCATGTCAAGGTCAGAACCGTTCATATAATGAATAAGTATGGCCATCATAAAAAGAATAGCCCAATGCACATGTTCCATCAAAATGTTTTCATTATTTTGCTAAAGAGCGATATTCATAGAATGGCTGGGTTCATTGTTCATTGCCATCTGATCATAAGCATGGTTAGGTAAAGGTTCTGAAAATTTCGGGTTTATGTTTGAACCCTAGCGCTTGCAAATTTAGAAATCAAATATATTTGTGCGTCCTGGCATAGCAGAGCACGCGGCTTCAACATCGCCATTCTTAAAGCACACCGCTGCATAACAAATGTCCTGTTCAGAACAGTGTTGGGCGAAGATTTTTGCTAAGTTGAATGCTTAACAGGGTTATGTGCAGCAGAATATTAGTATAGAAGCATTATTGGCTCATTCAACTCAGTTGAAGTCAGTTTAGGGTTTATAATGTCAAATGTAACTGAAATCGAAGAGGATTCAGAGAAGGTTGTGAAGAAAAAGCAGGGAGGTTTCATTTGTAGATTGGATTAAACAGTTCCCAAGGACTGCAAAGTTGATTCAGAGGTCGGGATGGTTTAGTTTTTGTGATAAATTGCAGGGATACCATTCACAATTGACAATGGCTTTTATTGAAAATTATGATAATGACAGGGTTCAGCTACACACCTTAACCATGAGAATCAATGAAGATTTTATTGCTGAAGCTATCAGTGTTCCTGCAGAAGGTGAAAAATGGTTTAAGCAAAAGGATTTCAAAGAAGACTTCAGTGAGTTTTTGATCCTGGGAAGTGAAAAGCTTGACTGGAAAAATGGGGTTCATGTTAGTAAAATGAAACCAGAATGGAGAGTGCCATTGGAGGTAATTCAGAATTATATTACTTGTGATGGAAGATATGATAGGGTTTTAAAGTGCCATTTGAAACTTTTAATGCATATCCATGGTAGTACACAGTTGAATCTTCCATTTTACTTGTTTAAGAGTCTTCAGAAAATGGTTGCCAAGATTCGAGGCCATCCAGCGCATACAGCTCGCTCGGTTTATCACCAGGGGCTAATTAAATTGTTGATTCTGACCCAGCTGCAAAAAGAATAAAGAACATGGGGTTCTCTGCTGACAGAGCTAGGGTTTAGTGATAATCCTAAGGAGAAAGGCAAGAGGATGATCGAGGATGCTAACCAGCAGACAGCGAATCCTACAGAAATAGTTCAAGAGGGTAAAAATAGAGGAAATGATGTTGTAAAGTATAATTTGAGCCCTGAAACACCCCGCACACAAGAAAATCCAGAAAAGCTTAGTGATATGATTAAAAGCATTGCTTCAAAAAAGAAGAGTTGTAAACAGTTATTCAGGGAAGGCAGACCAAGAACCAGACTCAGTGAGAAAATGCAGTTGGAAGAAAGAACAGTTATGGAAGATGATAAAGAAGTTCTAATTATTGAAGATGCTGCAAGCGAAGGACTAGTACACACAGCAGAGGACAAGTATGATGAGGATATGGAACAGTTTATAAACATGTAGGGTGTAGCAGGTTCTGTTGAAATATTGTAACTTCAAAGAATATTATATTTGTACATTATTTATTCCAGAGATGTTCCATACCTCCGATGTGATTATACTATAAATCCGGAGATGTTTATTCCTCCGAGTTGGGTGTGGTAACTAGGGTTATTAGACCCACCATGTGGGGGTCGGCCCAGTCAGTTATAATGGGGTATTTAACCTAATGGTTAAATACAAGCCTACATGTACTTGTGTAAAATACATATCAGAGTAGTGTATAAATAGAGGAGGTGTGTTCCTCATTTGATACACTCTCACACTTGAGGATAGCGCACTTGTGGAGGAGAGGTCTGCTATTGTGGAGGAGGAGATCATGTCTCAGGGTTTCATATTTGTATATTGCTGGTCATCTATATTGAGGAAGCTTTGCTGGGTTTTCTACCCCATGAGGGTTTCCCAGGATAAATCTCTGTCTCTTGTGTTTATGCTGTGCTTGTTGTTTCTTCAGTGATCCTGTATATGATATTATTGTGAAATGGAATGTAATGCTGCTATTTTCTGTCTTAGCATATTGAATTTTAACATGGTATCAGAGCTAACCTGAAGGAAGACAAGGTATGGCACTAACGACACTTCCTTTACTTACGACAATTTGAAGGTTAGGGTTTTACATAGCAAAAACCAGTCATCGTAGCACTTTCGCTATAAATCCGTTTTGGCAAAGTTTTCGGATCTGAAATTGTTACAGGACGAAGATTAAATCTCCAGGTACCTTGTGTCAAAAGGAAAACCTCTAATTCGTTGTACTTTGTGATTTATGATCTGTACAATATAGGGTTTCTGCCTCTTCCAGATCTGAGTCAAAATCAGGTGACCTCGGGAAAAAGGTCATATCTTGGGCTAGGAAGCTCCAAATGAAATTTCGTAAAAAGTGACAGGTAGTACACAGTCTGTAATATATCAGGAAACGTTTTCAGAGGCCGAAGCTGAACCAGTGACACGTGGCACTCCGTACAAGTTTGCCCTCCTGTATTATCCCATAAACAGGTCATGTTGCGACACTTGGCATAACTCTCTCTCAGAGAGTCCAATTGAGGTCAGAACTATCAGGATGGAAAGATAACAGGCCGAGATACCTCCAGAATGTTTTTCAGAGGCCGAAGTTCAAACAGTGACACGTGGCATGTCGTACAAGTTCGCTTTTCTGTTTTATCCCAAAACAGGTCACGTTGCGACATTTGACATAACTCTCTCTCAGAGAATCCAATTGAGGTCAAACCTGTCAGGATGGAAAGATAACAGGTCAGGCTATCTCAGAAAACTTTTTCAGACCCTATGGATTGAAAAGTTTGGAGTTACACCAGAAACAATCAGGTACATATTTCTGTCAAAACATAATTATTTTTGAGTACCTTCATTCATGGCTTCCGGAATTTAGGGCTTTGAAGAAAGTTGGAATTTTTGTAAACAGAGACCACGGCTGAATGCTACTCATCAAAATAGAAATTTAGAGACCAAGATCAGATTGTTTGGTTGGGCAGAAGGCCGGACTTGATCAAACCCTAGTTGGGGACTTTGATCAGAAAAGTGGAAAATTAGGGCTTCTGTAAAAATGAGAATTTTTGAAATCTGTGACCATGGCTGGAAGCTCCTCAGAAAAATAGAAGCTTAGAGCTTTGGATCAAACATTTTGATTGGGCAGAAGAGTGCGATTCACCAAACCCCAGTTCAGGGTCACGTCCAGTGAATCCGGAAGTTTCAAAGGCAAAATTGAGGAGTGAAACTTTGCAGCTTTCAAGTTCTGAATATATCAGTTTGATCAGCTCGTCAAGGCGCATATTTCTATCCTTTCGGAAGTTTGAAATTCAAAGTTTGAATTTTTGGGGTTTCTCTGACAAACCCATATCCAGCTCCAGGTCCAGTTCTTGCAAATCAAGTGGATAGGGTTAATCCTAGAAGAAGATGGATTGGTCACCTGCATAAGTGAAGGAGTTCCTGTTTCAGAGGGAGATGAGGCTAAGGCTTTACATAAGGAGATTACAAGCGATCTCGATAGGTATGACTCATCGAGGTATGTTTTGAGATTTGTTCATGATTAAGTTTATGGTATGTTTGTCTTCATGTTATTACGGTTAGTACAATCTTGATTTTAGATTTGTTGTATCACCTTAACAAAATTATGAATGCATGATCGAAGATATTAATTGGTTAGGGTGTTGACACTTATGATTGTACTAATGCATTATGATGTTGTGTGAGGTTGATGTTGTCTGCTAACAAGATACAGGTACATCACAAAATACAAATCAGGATCCATGACCATGAAAACATGAAGACAAAGACTCATCCATAATATTTGTTCTACTTACGAGGTATGTATGACTTTGTTATATTATGCTTAACCTATGAGACATGCAGGTTCTAGCTCAGGATCTCTAAATCATTGAAGAGATTGTTTAGGTATGTTGTACATAACCAAGTAGGTATACTAATCCAGGTATGTTTCCCATGAATCTTACCTTGTGTTAGGATCCCTTATATAAGTATACTTGGAATGATTGGTTATGCTTATTCATAAAGTTAGTAATCAAGGGATTATGCATATTATATCTTTTATCTTGATTGATGATATGCATGAGTAAAAGAAGACTTCCCTGAAATCTTGAATACTAATGTTTATTAACTATAATCATGACTATACATTTTCAAGATTATTTAGTACTATAATGTTTTGATATCATTTAGAATATACTAATGAGTGTATGTTTGTGTATGAGATCATGAGGATGACTCTTGAGCATGCACAGTGGTACAGAATGAATAGAAGTTCAAAAGACATACAGAAGATCAAACGGGAGGCAACCACACAAACATAAAAGATAAGTATTTGAGTTGTTATTTGAAATAGTAAATGATATTGCCTGTAATAGGTTGTATGCATACTTGTATTCCTATAATATATCATGCTAAGTGTAAATATTCATAGAACATTGAACAGTATACTACTAATATGCATATGATTGGTAAGTTGGACAAACATTCCATTGTTGCTTGTCTAGAATGAAACCTCTTTGCTGACATGCTGAGAGTTGTGCACACTCTCAATAGTATGTTCTGGTAGAGATGGAAGGCATCTAGATAGCCACTATATGCATACAGGATATGGGAAAGTCTTGTGCCAAAGTATTGGTCAAGATAGTTGCATAACTATGTAAATGATATCTGTATGCATAATAGGTTATCATGTCAATATGATTTGATGATTATGAAGTATTGCTAATCATGTACCTAATTTTGATTTGTAGGAAAAATCATGATGAATGATGAACAAGCGACGGATGTTCAACAAAAGGATTTACAAATCAAACACACTATAGAAGGCTTGTGGCCAGAAGATTCTCTTAGAAAAGAGAAATAGAATCATGATGAAATGTTTGTTCCAAGTGGATAGATAAAACCATTCTCTTAATGGTGTAATTAAAGAAGAAGTGTGATAGGTTTTGTATGGGTACCCAGGATCGATAATCAATTGATGAGCTTAATGATCACCACGGGTGATGTGGATCTCAACCTTTGCTACAAGGTTGAATATGGTTTTTATACACAGATGACATGGATGCAAGAAGGAACTCACCACAGAGTTCGAATAATATTGAGGCTTATATCAGTAGACCCATATATCGAGAGATGGCACAGATAGATATGCAGAAAATCATTCAATGCAGAGTGTGAATGATGTTCAGTCACAAAGGGAGAATTGACAGTTTCTTGATAAGCTTGGGCTTTACCAAAAGTAAAGTTGTTCCTAACCTTTACCTTAAGGCTATGGATCATACTATTATTATGATATCCTTCTTATAGGGAATGAGAAACAAATCACGAAAAGAAAGAAGAAGATGGCTGCAGAAATGAAAAATGAAAGATCTCAGATTGATGCATTACTTCCTAAGTCTGGAAGTATGGCAAGGCTTAGAAGGAATCTTTCTCAACCAGGGAAAGTATGCCAAGAAATATTAAAAGGACTTGATATGTTGGAATGTCCACTCTCATGGATTCCAACTTGAAGCTGTTGGTGAATGAATCATCAGAGTTAGTGTATATAACTCTGTACAGACAAATTATTGGGTCATTGATGTATCTATTAAATACTAGGTCAGATATATGCTTTGCTGTGAATACCTTAAGTCAGTATCTAGTGGAAACTAGATGTGCTCACCTATTAGTTGCAAAGCATGTGACCAGGTACCTAAAGGATACGATAGAACTTGATCTATGCTATCTTGAAGATCATGACTTCATATGGCTACTCAGATGCTGACAGGAAGAACACATCGAGAGGATGTTATTGTCTGGGACTAGCCATGATCTCATGGTTTAGCTGGAAGCAGTCTAGTGTGGCTCTCAGCACAAGCGGAATATATGGCTGCTTGCTCTGCTAGCTGTGAAGAAGTTTGGCTTCAGGATTGTTTGACTTAGAGATAGAACCAACTGTGATCCTATGTGATAAATAGAGTTGTATCAAAATGGAAAAGAATCCAGTGTTCCATGATAAGTCAAAAGCACATAGAGATCTGGCATTTCTATATACGAGATATGGAGCAGATAGGAATTAAGGTTCGAATTTGTAACAAGTTACCAATGTACTAACCAAACCTCTACCGATCCGATGTACTAACCAAACCTCTACCTCAAGTAAAGTTTTTCGAGACAAACCTAATATAGAAGGACCCTCCTCGAAAGGGGGAGTGATGTGATCACTTATGATGAGATTGCATGCATTGACAGTGAGGGCGATGATGTGAATACCTATATTGGTGATGCCGACAGAGAGGTTGGTGGATGGTCCTTAGACAGGGTCTAGAGTGGACATGATAGGATTGCATCATCCTCAAGAGAGCCGTAGACGTATGTCTTCGAGAATGAAGTCCTTGGTGGACATGATAGGATTGCATCATCCTCAAGAGAGCCGTAGACGTATGTCTTCGAAAATGAAGTCCTTGGTGGACATGATAGGATTGCATCATCCTCAAGAGAGCCGTAGACATATGTCTTTGAGAATGAAGTCCTTGGTGGACATGATAGGATTGCATCATCCTCAAGAGAGCCGTAGACGTATGTCTTCGAGAATGAAGTCCTTGGTGGACATGATAGGATTGCATCATCCTCAAGAGAGCCGTAGACGTATGTCTTCGAAAATGAAGTTCTTGATGAACATGTGAAGGGATTGGATCATCCCTGGACTTTCAGTCCTAAAGAGAGCCGTAGACGTGAGGTCTCCGAGAATGAAGTCCTTAGTGGACAGTTGAGGGGATTGGATCATCCCTGGACTTTCAGTCCTAAAGAGAGCCGTAGACGTGAGGTCTCCGAGAATGAAGTCCTTAGTGGACAGTTGAGGGGATTGGATCATCCCTGGACTTTCAGTCCTAAAGAGAGCCGTAGACGTGAGGTCTCCGATAATGAAGTCCTGAATGAACAGGCAGGGGATTGCATCATCCCCGGACTGATGTCCCAGAATAGAGCCGTAGACATGATGTCTCCGATAAATGAAATCCTGAATTAACAGGTAGGGGATTGCATCATCCCCGGACTGATGTCCCAGAATAGAGCCGTAGACATGATGTCTCCGATAAATGAAATCCTGAATTAACAGGTAGGGGATTGCATCGTCCCCGGACTGAGGTCCCAGAATAGAGCCGTAGACTGGGTCTCCGATAATGAAGTCCTGAATGAACAGGCAGGGGATTGCATCGTCCTCGGACTGAGGTCCCAGAATAGAGCCGTAGACTGGGTCTCCGATAATGAAGTCCTGAATGAACAGGCAGGGGATTGCATCGTCCCCGGACTGAGGTCCCAGAATAGAGCCGTAGACTGGGTCTCCGATAATGAAGTCCTGAATGAACAGGCAGGGGATTGCATCGTCCCCGGACTGAGGTCCCAGAATAGAGCCATAGACTGGGTCTCCGATAATGAAGTCCTGAATGAACAGGCAGGGGATTGCATCGTCCCCGGACTGAGGTCCCAGAATTGATCTGTAGACTGATGTCTCCGAGAGTTGAAGATAGGACTGCATCGTCCCTGGACCTCGGTTCAAAATGTACGTGAGAGGACTGCATCGTCCATGAACTGGGTTCAAAATGTACATGATGGGATTGCATCGTCCCTAGACATGAGACTTGTCTTAAAGTGATAAGGATTGATCATCCTGGAACTTGATCTAGATTGTATCATCCATGGACCTATGTCATAAAGAGAGCGGGATTGATCATCCTGTAATATGATCATGTGTGTTGCAAGATATGCTGCTATGTATTAGTGAGAATACATGCTTTTAGATGTATTAGTGAGAATACATGATTTTTGATGATAGATGTATTAGTGAGAATACATGCTTTTAGATGTATTAGTGAGAATACATGTTTTTTGATGATAGATGTATTAGTGAGAATACATGCTTTTGATGATAGATGTATTAGTGAGAATACATGCTATTGATGATATACTTGTATTGTGTGAATACTTGTATGGATGATGTGTATACTTGTATTGGTGTGGATACTAATACTATTGATCCAGATAACAATTGTGCCGATCTAGATGACAATGATGCTGATCATGTAGATTGAGATGATACAGATGCTGATGATCGTGTGATGACGATATTGATGATCGTGTGATGATGATGTTGATGATCGTGTGATGACGATGCTGATGATCGTGTGTGACGATGCTGATGATCGTGTGATGACGATGCTGATGATCGTGTGTGACGATGCTGATGATCTGATGACGATGCTGATGATCGTGTGTGACGATGCTGATGATCGTGTGATGACGATGTTGATGATCGTGTGATGATGATGTGATGATCGTGTGATGACGATGCTGATGATCGTGTGTGACAATGTTGATGATCGTGTGATGACGATGTTGATGATCGTGTGATGATGATGCTGATGATCGTGTGATGACGATGCTGATGATCGTGTGTGACGATGCTGATGACCGTGTGATGACGATGCTGATGATCGTGTGATGACGATGCTGATGATCGTGTGTGACGATGCTGATGATCGTGTGATGACGATGATGACGATTGTGAGGATTCAGATATTGATGTTGCTGTAGCTGTTTGAGTGCTACAGAAGATAAAGACTCAATACTGAAGATGTTGATGTTCCAGTATTGAAGATGTTCCAGTAACTGCCTAAGTTACTGATGATGTTGAGAAAGCTTCCAATGATTTATAGATGTATCATGTATGATGTTGATGACTCCTTGCTCGTGCAGATACTGTTATAATATCCTTCTCGTTAAGGGGGAGTGTTGAAATATTGTAACTTCAAAGAATATTATATTTGTACACTATTTATTCCGGAGATGTTCCATACCTCCGATGTGATTATACTATAAATCCAGAGATGTTTATTCCTCCGAGTTGGGTGTGGTAACTAGGGTTATTAGACCCACCATGTGGGGGTCGGCCCAGTCAGTTATACTGGGGTATTTAACCTAATGGTTAAATACGAGCCTACATGTACTTGTGTAAAATACATATCAGAGTAGTGTATAAATAGAGGAGGTGTGTTCCTCATTTGATACACTCTCACACTTGAGGATAGCGCACTTGTGGAGGAGAGGTCTGCTATTGTGGAGGAGGAGATCATGTCTCAGGGTTTCATATTTGTATATTGCTGGTCATCTATATTGAGGAAGCTTTGCTGGGTTTTCTACCCCATGAGGGTTTCCCAGGATAAATCTCTGTCTCTTGTGTTTATGCTGTGCTTGTTGTTTCTTCAGTGATCCTGTATATGCTATTATTGTGAAATGGAATGTAATGCTGCTATTTTCTGTCTTAGCATATTGAATTTTAATAGGTTCCACACCAGAAAGGTTTTGTACAAATAAACAAAGTAATTTTGAAGAAGGTTCAGTATCAAGAAATCTGACTGAAGAAAGAGGCTGCATGAGAGACGAGGATTTGGATATTTCCTCAGAACTTGGTCAATGTAAAAGATCTCTTCAAACTTATAAAGAACAAACAATATACCTGTAGGACATTAATGAGAAATTAATGGTGGCAAACAAAAGATTACGAGAAGACATGGAAAACAGGGAAGTAGAGTACCAAAAATTACTGAAGATTTCTAAGACTATCCTCAAGGAGAAGCGAGGCATCCAAAGACAGCTGGAGGAGCTCAAAGCCCAGAACAAGGAAAGTGATAAGAATGTTGAATTGGCGAGGCTTCAAAAGCGTTCACAGGTGCTTAGTGACTTAGCTGCCTTAGCTGAGGCTTCTAGAAGCCTTTAGGTGTTTAAAAGTTAGTTGTTTTTGAACTTATGATTGTTATATTTGACATCTGTATGACACTTGTATCCTAAAATTTTGTAAAGGATTAACTTCCCACTTTTGAAGGAAGCTTGATCCAGAAATTTAGGATCTATGGTTAATTGCTAGATAGAGGATTTGTGTATAAAAAGAAAGGCTGGGTTAGAATATAGAGGTTGGCAGTTTTGGGAGGAATGCATGGTCAATTATGAACACATTTGTGTAACATGAACATTTTGCAGCTTCAGTAACAGGTTCTATTTTTGAATAAACATGATGATGATTTGCCCTTGTCCTATATGAATTGTCTTTCTGATAATTTTTTTTATGTATATGGTCATATATATTCCATTACAGTAATTCTTATCATGAGAAGACAATTATCTTTTATTTTTATGAACATTGACAGTTTCACTTCATGATTTAGGATCATAGTACCTATATATTGAACTTTGTATACTCCATGTTATGCAGTATTTATTTGGATGTCCTGTAACTCTGACTTCATACCAGCCTATCCTTTTAAGAGAATCATGTTTGATTGTAAAGATTGTAAATACCCTTATAATACAGTATGGATTGTGTGATATGTGCAAAACAGATTTAATTTAATATTCATTGATACATACCAGTTTGATTTCTTGTAAATCATATGATGCTTTTTCAACTTTCCTGGTTTGATACCAGCTTGTCTTTTTAATTTGATTTCATTTGATTTTTTCATTTTCAAACCAAGATTTCCTTAAGCTTGAATCCCGTAGTCTAGGTTCAACTTTAGGGATAACAGGATATTAGGCCAAGTTATCATTGATTAGAAAGCCATGAATAAGTACATAACAAAGTGCTATACCTGACTCTGCAGCTGCAATATCTTATCCAAGATCTCAATCATCGTCCCTTGAATACTCATAGATTATAATCTCCACCTCTCTAAGTGTTTCCGTCCCTAAGAATCATAAGATCAAAAGTTTGGTGCTACGAGCATACCCCCTAAAGCTCGTGGATGGCACTCCTTAAGTTGGGTTAGGGAGGCCAACCACTTGGAGAGATAATTGGATCAAGGGAGAATGAATTAGATAAAGGGATCTTGAGATTCCTTAGGTTAGAAATAGGATATGGTTCGAAGGATGAATCAATCCCTTGAAAATATCCCACAAATCGCATCCCAAAAATCTAGGAATTTGGTCAAAGGGAGGTATTTTCACTCCCCTAAAGTGGTGTACAAAGCAAAAAACGGAGATTTTCGCTCCCCCATAGGCATACAAGGAGTGAAATTTTGCTCTTTAGGACACTATCAGGGCATGAAAATATTAAGAGGAGGTAGTTTAGGGGGTTACTTTGGTAGGATTTTGACCCCTTACTTGTTGGATTTGCTTACAAGTGTGATTAGGGAAGAGACCAACATGTTATGAAGGGTCCTAACACCATTAGGAGGCCCTAACATCATGTTTCTCATGGTTATATGACATGAAGATCCTCGATGATACAAGTGTGACAATTTGAGGTGTAATAGTGTCCATCACTTGTTGCCATTAAAGGTCACCAAATCCACTAAATACGATGATATAATATATGTTATGCCATTAAAATTAATAAGATCCATAGGATTATATCGATACCTCCATTCCTCCTCGACTTTAGATTTAGTTAATCTGCCCAGTATCCATGCAACCAATATTATTACTTGTCATCATAGTGAATTCATTACCATGTCGATGTCATTACATACTATTACATATTAGTGACAATCATTCCTAGTATGTTTAACATCTTATTATTTCTTCCTTGAGAGTAGATTTTGTTAGTGGTCTCAACAAAATTAAATCTCAACCATTGCATGTAGTATTGAAACTGAAATGGTGAAAATATCAAAAGTATAAAGCATCGGAGCCCTCCAACAAATGCCATCAACATAAATAAATAGATTATAAAAAGACTCGGATTTATTAAGTGGTGATAAGAGCTGATAGGCTCGAGTGAGGACAAATACTTGTTTTTTATTTTTTATTTATTTTAAGTATCAACTCAGTATTGGAAAGTTTGTCCTATGTGGATTAGACATTCATCACAACTTATATATTGCACATATAAAGGACTTAAAGTTATCTTTGTCGTTGCAGTGCGTGAAAGTGAACTATATTTTTAATATTAAAACTTTCAAAAGCATATCGTATATATTATTCAAGCAAGGGTGCCACCATGGCCCTTGGGCCTTCCTCTTTTTTTTTTCAACTCTCCACGTGAATATCGTCTTTAAAAGAAAGTTATAGCATGATTTAACGAGTTACGTTCAAGTTCAACGAAGAAATTCATGTATGTAATTATAAATAAAGTGGAAGATAATTTTAACAAAAGGGAGCATAAGATTGTAGTTTAGTTTAAAATATACTCTAGAATATAGGTTAGCTTAGAGTTAGGTTACGATATTATTGTATTTCATTTATTTTTATTAGTTAATTAATTCTTGTTTTATTTTGTTATTTTTTTTTAATAAAAATTCAAAATTCAAACAACTAGGGTTGTTTTAATTTTATGTTTTATTTTATTTAACTTAATTTTAGTTATTTTATTGTATTTAGTTTTTTTTTAATTTTTTTTAATAAAATATTAATATAGTATTATTAAGGCTAAAATATTTTCTATTTTTATTCATAGTAAAGTCTAGGTCTAAAAGGAAGAACACATACTTTTTACAAATAAACACCATGGAGATAGGTTGAGACAATCGCGAATGAATGTGCAAGGAATTGGTTTGTCATAGATGATGACCAATTGCAGAATGAAAGGATGTTGATATATGAAGTAATGAACTAATGCTCTAATGACAAATAATGTGCAATGTCTCGATGTGCTACGACGACAGCACGACAAATTGTTGCTCCCATAGTTTACCCATAACTTTTGTCATGGTGGTCCATTTTGAGCATGCCTTATGTCGTTGGTGAGGTATCAACAAGATATATGCAGTTGTGGTCATGATTATTTCCTATTGGTCATTGATTATTGGAGGGGTCAATTTGATCGAAGACCTCAAATAGTACAAATTGTTACGATGATAAGTGTTATTCCCACTTATGTGGTCACATACATGCACATGCACCAATGATGACCGCCAAGTAAGCAAGACATGAAATGACCCCTCAAAAGGGCATGGAGACTAGCACAACCACAAAGCTCGTTGTGATGCTAGGTCGACCAATACAAGTTGTGAACAATGTCAATGTCATGAAGGAGGATGAAGCACTATTGGGAGAGAAGCACATATTATCCCGACCAATGGAGACACTTCACATTTGATGAAATCATGCTACTTCAAGGTCGATGCTGTTAGGATATTCCTATACTCCATCCTAGTCCCACCAGTATTTTGATCATTTACATTTTCAGTCATGCATGCACTTTTAGGGTTTGCATGCATTCTAGGGTTTGCATGCATCCCAGTCATCAGTCCAGCACCTAGCCCTCAGTTAGCCAGCCCCCAGGAGCTTCTCACTATTCAGTTTTAGCCCTCCAGTTGCTTAGTGCACCCTTCTTCCTTGATTTTAGGGAGCAACTCGCCCTTCCTCACCTACCAGTCCAATTGTCACTCAGTCACACTCAGTTATAGTCAGTTACACTCAGTTACAGTGAGTTACACTGAGTTACTCTTAGTTACATTGAGTTACACTCAGTTACACTCAGTTACACTTAGTTACATTGAGTTACACTCAGTTACAATTAGTTGCACTTAGTTACACTGAGTTACACCTACCAGAGTTAGTTTGACTGATGGTTGACAGTTACTTGAGCATTGATGACTCCACTGATGATGATGAAGACTTCCAGTTGCGCTCCGATGATCATGAGGACACCTAGTTGTGCTCCGATGACACTCCAGTGATCCTTTGATCACTCCATGAAGGCTAATTCGAATTGCCACCTTAGGCATTCGAATTCCTCATGCATTGTATTATTTATATGTCCATTTGTGATTAATAATTTAGTATGACCGAAGTATTATTGCTTCTATCTGAGTTCTACTGTACCATATTATTCTGTTGCTCATTATACTGCATGTATCACTCTTCTTCTATTTTCTTGCTTAATCATAATTATTCTCTTGTGAGATACATCATCTCTTAGATCTGCTGTGAGGATTTTCACATGGTATCAGAGCCTGTTGAGAGAATTGTTTATCTCCATTCTTGAGAGTTTTTTTTTGCAGGTTATTACCAAGATTTCGAGTGCAGCAGTTGCAGCAGAATCTGCATTTTTGCAGCAGTAGCAGTTGCAGTTATTCTATATTGTTTTTGCAGGTCCTCTACATATTCTATGTATTCATCAGGAATTACTCCTCTTGATCCACTCAACTATGATGAATGGAAACCAAGAATGATAGCAGACTTGAAGATCCATGATCTTTTTGATTGTTATTTTGAAAGAGAGTTCGAATCCCCTGAAGAGAAGATTGACTGGTTAAATAAAAGAGACATGCACTTTGCAGCAATAATGTTTTCTTTGTATGCATACCAGAGATTCCAATTCAAATACCGTGATGGTGTTGAAATTCCAAGAGAGTTATGGACTCCAAAAGAGATATGGGCTCACCTGGATGGAAAATTTGGCAGAGAGAATGAAGGACTTGGTCCCAACCCATTCGAAAGAAAACAAAGTGAAGCATTCGCTCCTCTTGATGGTCTCTCAGATCATGCACCAGTATCATCTCATATTGAAGTTGTTGACAAAGAACTTGCAGATTCTCCGCTCATGCTCAAACCTTCTTCTCTTTTTGTGCCAGCTCACACTCTAGATATTGCAGAAGGTCCTAAATCCTCTCTTGCACCAGAGTCTGTTGGTTTGCATCATGATCACATGATTATTTCAGAGGTCAAATCAGCTAATGGAGGTAATGCATTCGCTCCTCTTCAGCAAACATCTCTTTTATACTACTATATGATCATAAATTCATGCTTTCAGAAGGTCATTGAAGAATATGGCCATTGCCATTTGCTTGGGATAATTTCTCATGCATCTACTGGTTTTGATCTCACCTCTCATGGTTCAAATGAGATCTCAAGAAGCCATGATTCAAGTCTTGTATCTAATTTGGGTTCTAAGCAAATTCTGCTTGGGAAAATTTCTCATGCATATGATAGTTTTGATCTCACCCCTGCTGGTTCAAAGGAGATCTCAAGAAATTGTTTTGAAAGTCTTAAATCTGATTTTGATTTCAAGCAAACATGTAATAGTTCTTTTTGGCATAATCTCACCCATGGTGGTTCGAAGGAGAAGACAAAGGACTATATGCACATTCAAAAATTTGATCCTACCTCAGTTGATTCGAATCACAGGTTCAAGGATCATTCTAATACTGTTGGATTTGTTCTCATCACATTCGATCTGAAGAGCAAGTACAAGCACATGCTTTTTGAGCATGATCCACTTCTTCCCAAGAAGAAGATACCTCCAGACATATGACCAAGCATCACACATGCTTGAGTTTGGAGCTTTTATTTTTTATGTGTGCCTTACAGTCTATTTTTTGAGGAGGGGGTATGTTTCCCATGAAATTTTTCCACTTCCTTGGTTTATTGATTGTTATTATTCATTGTATTGGGTGACCTTTGGTCTTAGTTACCAGGGCCCAGGATGGATTAAGGGGGGGTGTTAGGATATTCCTATACTCCATCCTAGTCCCACCAGTATTTTGATCATTTACATTTTCAGTCATGCATGCACTTTTAGGTTTTGCATGCATTTTGCATGCATCCCAGTCATCAGTCCAGCACCTAGCCCTCAGTTAGCCAGCCCCCAGGAGCTTCTCACTATTCATTTTTAGCCCTCCAGTTGCTTAGTGCACCCTTCTTCCTTGATTTTAGGGAGAAACTCGCCCTTCCTCACCTACCAGTCCAGTTGTCACTCAGTCACACTCAGTTACAGTCAGTTACAGTCAGTTACACTCAGTTACAGTGAGTTACACTCAGTTACTCTTAGTTACATTGAGTTACACTCAGTTACACTTAGTTACATTGAATTACACTCAGTTACAATTAGTTACACTTAGTTACACTGAGTTACACCTACCAGAGTTAGTTTGACTGATGGTTGACAGTTACTTGAGCATTGATGACTCCACTGATGATGATGAAGACTTCCAGTTGCGCTCCGATGATCATGAGGACACCTAGTTGTGCTCCGATGACACTCCATTGATCCTTTGATCACTCCATGAAGGCTAATTCGAATTGCCACCTTAGGCATTCAAATTCCTCATGCATTGTATTATTTATATGTCCATTTGTGATTAATAATTTAGTATGACCGAAGTATTATTGCTTCTATCTTAGTTCTACTGTACCATATTATTCTGTTGCTCATTATACTGCATGTATCACTCTTCTTCTATTTTCTTGCTTAATCATAATTATTCTCTTGTGAGATACATCATCTCTTAGATCTGCTGTGAGGATTTTCACAGATGCATACGACATAACATATTGAAATTCAAAGTGTAATTGGGAGAAGCATTACGACATGAAGCATCACACAACATTCGAGAGGATCAAAGAATGACCGATGGGAAGGTAGATCAAGTAATGAATATGGTGGTCTCAAATGGTCGATTCTTGGTATCAAATCACATGTATTGAAATCTTATCATTCATATCAATGGATGAAATCTCTGTAATAAGGAATCAATAAATTCAACATTACCACATGAAGAAAAAATCATTAAAAGACAAATTAGTTGAATCCCAAAGATTACTTAAAGCTAAATTAAATCAATTGTTGTAAGATATTTATTAAATAATTCCAACTCAAAGGAATATCGAAGGCCAAGGGTCGACTAGACTTGGCCTATACATTGTAAATCTCATTTGAAAAGAGGGGGATTTTTGCTCTCTAATGTTTCAAATGTACTATTGCTAAAATATGAATGAGGAGAAGCCTGGATTGTCTTTGGAAAATGAATACTTATGTTATGTGGATCATTGTCTTGAATTTATTCATGCCCTTTCATGCGTGGATATGATGTAAGATTATTTTACATTTCATGGATGGATTATTCCTACAACTCTTTGTTGCTTATTTCATATGTTATTCCCATGGGTAGTGAAATCAAAATGGCATAACTTGTAATATTGCTCTTATGTTTATGCTCTCATTCTACTGATTGTTTAGCTACTTCTTAAAATAGTGAATTGAATTCTGAGTGTGGGTGTGCAATTATTATTTCACTGCTCACCCTTGTACTCTCACTCCGTGCTATGATAGGTTAGGTTAGTTGGGAATTTCATTTAGGTTATATTAGCTTAGTTTTCATCCCTTAGATATAATACCCTAAATGGTGTACCAGGCCGCAACTAGTGGAACCAAATAAAAAATTGTTGTCGGTC
This sequence comes from Larix kaempferi, assembly GCA_027924585.1. Taxonomy (NCBI): domain Eukaryota; kingdom Viridiplantae; phylum Streptophyta; class Pinopsida; order Pinales; family Pinaceae; genus Larix; species Larix kaempferi. The sequence continues at coordinate 5,528,101 of BSBM01000315.1, read as the reverse complement.
TAGAATATGGATGGGTTCCCTACTCCGAACACTTCAAGGTCAAATTGGGACCTCTTAGTAGGGATAAAACCCTACTGTTGACCTCAAGTCATTTCGACCCGTCAATAGATTTGACACTAGAAGGAGGGTTTTATGACAAGCTATCTTGCGTGAAGTCATTTTGCTTAGATCAAAATAATTATTAATGGCTTCTTTCCGTGTCCCTCTATTGGAACATGCTTTCAGTTCACTAAGACCATCCAAAAGCGTTTCTAAGAGGATAGTCGATCTCTTGTCACAAAATAAATTTGAAGGTGAAGAGAACACCTCTCCATTGAGGCATATTATTCATTTTATGTTACACATTGAAATATCAAAATTGTTTGAGATGTTGAAATATGCAAGTTGTTTACCCTCACTTTCAAAGGACGAATTAGGTCTTGGTTTAAGATGCTATTGGAAAATTTTGTTCATAGTTGGGAACACTTCATAGAATTTCTTATCATTGCACATGAGTACTATGACTATGAGAAGTTATGTGATGAGCTTGAATGGATCCAAAAGAAGAAATATGAGTCAGATGATGATTTTATCTCAAGAATTGCTAAAATTTAATACAATTTTTGTGATGAGGACAAAACCGACAACCAATTACTAATTGAATGGTGTTTGCAAATCCACTTTTTAATGATTATTTTAGTCTATGGTTGGAATCATAACTCTTTGAGAGATTTGCGCTATGTAGCATGTACTCAATGTTTCCTACTATGGACAAATTTGGGACCGGTATAATGTTCCTAACCGTGTATACACAATACATCAGTCTAACAAACCTACTGATGGATTTCATATCTATGTGAAATTGAGTGTCCTTCGATGGCTACACTGAATCTATGATTTTATGTGAGCTTGAACCTACAACTAGAATGTTGCTTCATATTTTGAAATTTTTTATTCTATGTACCCAGACTTGTTTGAAGGCGCTAACATTAAAAAAAAGTCCAAAATTTTCCTGTCATAAATAACATTGAGTCTGAATTTTATGTATCAGGGAATGATGACAAGAAAGAGATGTATAAATTTTGCGATTAGAATTAAGGACTGTAAAGAGGAACACAATATTTTCATGAATGTGTTTAATGAAACTCAGAATGATAATGATCTATTTTATGATGTGTAATGGAAATAGGTTGTTTATGATAGCCCATTGTGTCTTGATAATGACGACGTGTTTGACATTGAGAGGTTTCAAGTTCAGGAAGAACATGTTGATCACCATGATGAGGAACTTCATTATACGATGATGGTCATGTCAGGTCCTCATATAATTAATTCATGCTCTAAATATGATAACCAGACAATTGTTATGCAAACTAATTTTCAATTTTCATCTTGTGGTACTAAGGAGGAACATTATTCATCTTCAACTTTTTCGCATGAATCACACAACTTATCTTATGGTTTTAATGTTTTTTTTAGGATATCGTTGGGATCATAATTTTATGAGAAATTTGCACTATGTAGCATGCACTTAATGTTTCCTACTATGGATATATTTGGGACTGGTATAATATTCCTAACCGTTTATACGCAATACATCAATCTTACAAACCTACCGATGGATTCAATATCTACGTGAGATTGATTGTCCTTCGATGGCTAAACCTACTCTATGATTTTATGTGAGCTTCACCCTACAACTAGAATGTCGGATTTTCTAGATTTTCAAACAACACCTTTGTCTGAAATTATAAAAGAAGATAAATCAATGCCCGTTGGGAAGATGGATTCTATCACTATCGGAATTATGATTATTGGTGATGATTATTTTTCCATTAAAACACATCTTAAACATAATCATGTTGCTTCAAATAGTAATTTATTGGAACAATAATTGATTGATGATTCCTTCAAGTGTGCAGGTGTTAAAGGAAACTTATTCAGCTGAGAGGAAACACTTGTTGCTTCACATTTTGAAAATTTTTATTCTCTATACCTAGATGTGTTTGAAGATGCTAACATTAAAACAAAAGTCCAAAATTTTCCTGTCATAAATAACATTGAGTTTGAATTTTATGTATCAGGGAATGATGACAAAGAAAGAGATGTAGAAATTTATGATGTTTAAATTAACGACTATAATGAGGAAGACAATATTTTCATGAATGTGTTTAATGAAACTCATACTAGTAATGATCTATTTTATGATTTGGAATAGAAAGAGGTTGTTTATGATAGCCCAATGTGTCTTGATAATGATGACATGTTTGACATTGAGAGTTTTCAAGTTCAGGAAGAACGTGTTGATGAGCATGATGAGGCACTTCATTATCCGATGATAGTTATGTAAAGTCCTCATATATCATTAATACATGCTCTAAATCTGATAACCAAACGATCCTTATGACAACTGATTTTCAATTTTCATCTCGTGATCCTAAGGAGGTACAGTATTCATCTTTAACTATTTCGCATGAATCACAAAACTTATCTTGTGGTTTTAATGATTTTTTTAGGATATGGTTGGAATCATAATTCTATGAGAAATTTGCGCTATGCAACATGTACTCAATATTTCCTACTATGGATACATTTGGGACTGGTATAATGTTCCTAACCGTGTATACAGAGTATATCAGTCTTACAAACCTACCGATGGGTTTTATATCTATGTGATATTGATTGTCCTTCAATGGCTACACTGGCTCTATGATTTTATGTGAGGTTGTTAAACCAGTGTAGGTTAGGTTAGGTATATTATTTATGTTTTCTTTTTCTTTTAGGATTTTAGAATAATAGTTCATCTCATGTAGTTTTCCTTTTCACTAAGTTTCATGACAATTGTTTAAGATTTTGTTTGGATAGCTTAGATTCCTCCCCTATGACGTCATTTCTACCCTTTGGATGTTTGGCGATAGGAAAGTATATATTTATTTGATTTGTGTTTTGGACTGAACTGAATATCCATAATGCTTGTGCAGGAACTGTTATCAATTTAAGGCATATTGATAAGAAATTAGCTTGAACAAAGATGTGTTGGTGGAGGATAGAAGTAGATGCGCCACAACTGAGAATGTAAAATAACATATACCAAAGCGACATATAGATGCAAGATAAGACAAGTAATTTAAGGCTAAAGTGATGATGAGTGATCACTTAAGCACCTTATTAAGAGCCAAAACACTATCATAATGGATTTTTAAAGGTTAATGGCACTTGTATTGATTTCATTGGAGTTTTTTTTCATCACCACATGGTAACAAAAATTTGTCGATATAAATGGGTGAAACAATTAAAAGATTTGACACCCCATAGAAGACTAGATAAAAATCTTGATCGTGCAAAGGTCATGAAGGAAAGTCGAGTTGTGAGGAAGGAAGATAGTTTTCATTGGCAGAACAATAACCGAGAGAATTATATTTGGAAGAAATAAGTTCAACCCCTTCTTATAAAGCCTTAGATTCACTGAATTGGAGAAGACAAGAAATTAACGTTGATGTATTCATACAAGTAAATTTCTTGTCAACTGAAACAGTTAGTTGTGTGTAATTTCACATGCATGGTATGAAAAAAATATAACCTATTTGTTCATAGATTCGAAAGGGGGTTGTGCAATAGGGTCATATCTTCATAATTTTCCCCTTTTTGTCTTGATAATCCTAGTCCCTTGTCCTTGAGAAAATGATGAATGACATGTCCCATATTAAACATGTATAATTTGAAATGTATTTCCCCTGAGACTAAAATAAACAATATGGTTTGGAATTTGTTATTAACCGACATGGTAATTTTGCAACAAAACTTGATTATCAATGCTCATCAATGAAAGGTAAGAACAACATGAGTTTGATTGCAATTTAGGATTAGTCTCCCATTAATGAATTGTTCTTATTCATTTCCATTTTTTGGAAGGTATTTGTTGGAAGGATATGCACTGGCCGATCGAAAACTAAGGAGATATCTTGGTCATATACACAAGGAAGTATTTAATGTCTGAGCAACTAGTCCCTACTGATTTCTTTTCCATTGCATTTTTTTGAGTGAATTTGAAACTGTATGATTCTTGTTTGAATAAATTTAATAAATCTTATAATGGAACAAGTGGAAATATAATGGAAAAGATATTTCAAACACTCATGATCTCATGCGCATAGTCTTAGATCATGCTCGGAAATTGACAATGTTGAGACTCCTTCTAACCTCCTGAGAGTACCTTGGATTATCACATCATTCATTCACCCTAATTTCCAGTCCAACCTTGACCCCATTGTGTGAATTAATCTCCTTCCTATTAAGACACCCCTTGGTGCAATACTATCAAAATATTCATTTTGGAGGTGAGTGAGGCTTGTGTGAGAGACATGCAGAATCAACCGCATGTAGGGTGACTTTGCATAAATAAGGAGAGTATGAGTGACAAGTGATTTGCAAACAAGATTAAAATCATAGATCAACTAGGCAATGCCATGGGGGAGGGAGTGATGCTTTTAATACGACTTGGCATGTTTCTAATATGTTTGTCCCTGACACCATGCTTTTACAATATTCCAAGATGTTAAAGTTTCCTTCATAGATTTGATCTTTGTCTTTCTCTCAGTAATTTTCTTATGTCTCTAGTTTTTAAAGGAAATATAAATAGATTTATTTTCTACCAAGTTTTAAAACCAAGTTGTTAGTCTACTCCATATTCTTTTGATTATCTTTCTTGTGGCATGATTAGTTTTGATAGATTGTTTTAATTGCACATATCCATCTCACTGCCTAATGTTTTGTGAGGTTTTTATTGCTCAGATTCATAATTCAAAACCTTTGGCATCATTTAACATGAAGGGTCATTCAAAACTAATGATATAATATGTTGGGGTGTTAAGGGTTAGGGTCTATGTAATGGTTACACGAGAACAATATTTAGTATGAATTTAGGTGTCTTTCGATTATTAATTGGTGATCTACATCCACCACACACACTTAATTGGAAAAATCCTATGATGTTTTCAAGTGATCAACCCATGGGTTGAAACAGAGGAATGGCAATGCACAAAAAATCAAAATGATTGTAAATACCATCCCAAAACCTTAAGGGTATTAATTAACTTGTGCCCCCATATACTCACTGCAAAATTATAAAATCTCAAAGAGATAAAAAAGAACTATGTATTTACATATGCAAGTCAAAAGGGTAAAATGGGACAAAAGCATTCAATCATAAAAAGTGTTTAAGAGGAAAATCTATGGAGGCTATGGGAACTTGTGGGAAGTAAAGCCATGCCTTTGGTATAAGAGATGAGGAACAAACTTTAAGAATTCATCTACTTATGATTTATACTTGTGGTTTTATGCCTAGTGCAAAGAACATTTTGGACTTAATCTTGGTAAATAAAATCCATACTCTTGCTCCTAGAGAATAGCCATCAAATTATCTTAGGTCTGTTTTCATTGGTTCATATGTTATTGAATATTTTAATATCTTTTGCAAGTCTTTGAGTGATCTAAGGCATATATAACTAGTTCTTTTAGTGGTTCACCATTGGTTGTACCCACAATATACCCCCTACATTTTTTATTTTGGTATAGAAAAGCAGGGAACTCCCCATGCTAAATTTTGGTTTCTTGAGTGTGACCTGAATTGATATGTGATTAACAACTAACTGAAATGAAGTATGATTTCCTAAATTCTTGTTGATTCGTTCACGATGATCTTTGTCAATTGTCACCAACATCCTTGAATGAGTAATCTGAACTGTTGGTTCTAGTCATCTTACCCTCTACTAGTAGCTTATTTTGATGTGACTGATTGAGTGATATCAATGTTAGTTTGAAAACCCTGTACAAAACTCTTGGGATTCCTATACATAATCCCTAACCATTGTCTCCCAATATTCGCTTGTGACTGCACCTGCCAAAATCCATGGAAATAGTCGATTTAGGACAAGTCGTTCGACCCAAATCTATGTCATGACCTGATTATTTACCTCTTGTATCTATTATATCTCGTGGAATTTTGTGTCACCAGTCATTGAATCCTTGCATGACTAAATCAATACATGATGCAACAATTTCATCCCAGTTACGACTAGCAGGCCTTATGAACCATGATCTGTGTCCTTGTATCTATGGTCACAAGTGGTTTTTACTTGGATTAAGTCTCTCTTAGCTTGGACTATATTCATACAAAATTTATTATTTTTTGGTTGATTTAGAGTCGATTCCAAGAGTAACTCGATCCTTCGACCGCGTTGTTCAGCGTGAAGTGAACCCATTGATCAATTGGTCTAGTTTGGTGGCTAATATTTTGTAATCAATGTCATCTAGTGTCAATCCTTGTTAACAAATTGGAATCCTATATAACATAGACAGTGGGGAAGTTGGTGGAATTAATTTTGGTTGAGACATTTGTGAGAACGAGGCCTCAAATTTCATTAAAAAGTGTTTCTATGCTTATTTTTGGAGTTTGGTGAAAGTGATATTTTTGTCGATGAACCTGGCCATCTTTGGTGAGCTCATACCTACAAACCCAATGCAACTCATGGAATTCGATTTCAAGTCCCAGAAGTGCCAAAACACCTCTATGATTTTTCGACAAATCCAGTTGTAAGGCCATGTTGCTTAGGAAAAATTTCCCCTTCGAATAAAAGTCACCATGCAACTCATTTTGATATCTATGCCCAATTTGGTGCTCCGTTTCATTGATTAATTCATTGATTTGAAATTCAATAACCTGATCCTTTATAGTAGTCTTCGTCATAGCCAATGACCCATTGATTCTCCATTCCACCGATTAAAGTCATAAACGATGGTTCCCAATTTAAAATGTTTTCCTAACATCATGATGAGAGTATAAGGGAGTTTTAAAGTGTTTTAGTACAGTATAGTATATTGGGGGTGGAGTGCTATCGTATAAGTACACTTTCAGAGACATCCATGTAAATTCCTCTTAATATGAGATATAAAAGTCCCCTTTAATATTTTAATTAACCTCCTTAAATTGCACGAGCCTAAGATTTAGAAGCACATGGGTATAAAGAGGTTTAAATGTCAAAGAGGCATAAAATCTAATAAAAATAAAATGCTTAACAAATTTTTGTGATAAGGTCATTCCACACATGGAAGAAGAATCCAAGGCCCTCTTACCATTAACTTTTTAAAAAAACTTTAAAATATTGATAAGTGAGATAGCATATAAATAGTGTCTCGTGAAAAAACACACGCACTTACACAACGAGTACGTTGAACTAATTTTCAACATCATTTAATCATCGAGGGATCTTGTTTGCACCCACACACTCAAGCTTAAAATATTGCATTCCCATCTATACCGGATTGCTTATCATATTAATAGAATTAGCCCTGGAATAAATCATGCCCATACTAGACATCTATAAATGTGTGCCCAACTGGCAATAAACAATCATTAAATGAGAAAATTGAAGTGAAGGCAAGCCTTACAACACAAGTGATGAATCCAGGAGGAGGAGGAGGGGACTAAGTTTTGAAATTTAACTATTTGTATATAGGATTTGTATAACAAGGTCTAGCGATGGTAACCGCTTCATTCAGGTTCAAGGGTTATAACCATCACATTTTCCCAAGTGCATAGCCATTCACAACTTTTATTTTAATGTGATTTCCCTTCACTTGCACTGGTGCCAATGACCTCTCCTTCATTTTGAATTAATGATTCTAGTCCCTTCATTGCAAAGGAATGGGTGGAGTTAAACCTATGTAACATATCATAGTTAAAAGGAGTTGTTTAACTATTAGATGATTTTGACTTTTCGGCCAATGTTTTATAGAATCTGACACCCAAAATATACAATTTTAATATCTTATATTTGGAATTCAAAAATTTCCAACCAGATTTTGGGAAAAATTGATTGAAAAACAAGGATGAAATCGTCTAATATTTAGACTACTGCCTCTTAAAATATCACCACAAGGGGTGATGAATTTATGATCTCTCTGCAACGGGAGACTAAGTTATGAGAACCATGTTGAATTGATGGACAAGTTATAAAAATCACACTGCAACAATGGGGAAATCTGGTGTGTTCATGCCGGTATCCATCGGGGAAAACTGGTGAGTTTAGGCTGCAAAATCGGTCAAAAGTGAGTTTATGCTGCAACGGTTGGTCAGAGGAATTGATGGTTTAATGCTTCAATTGGTGTCGTAGATAACATAAGTTTCACTCTGCACAAGAGTGTCCCAAATCTAAATTTCTCACCACTAAGGTTTCTAAGAATGTGATGTTTACGCAGTATATTACCTCTTCCCTCAAGCTCCATTTTGGTGTTTTCATATCACTTAGTTCGTCACCACAACTTTAGTTCGAGTCATGGGCTATGAGGTATGATACCACTTGTTTCCAAGTTTACCTTGTTGAAGTTATAAACTCCATTGTTTCCCATATTCTTTAATAGAGTTGAATAACCTCCTTTCTTACATCTCTCAAAGCTACAAAAAGTTTCAGCTATAACAAGGGCATATCATGAAGTGCTTACCAGGTTTTTCTCTTCCATGGTTTCTACTCTGATACCATACTCCATCTCTGCATGTACTATCCATCACTCGTGGTCATTAAAGTTCATCTGATCCACTGAATACGATGATACAATGTAGGTTATGATTACATGTTGAGAGCATTGTGATCCTTGCCCTATGATTACATTGATACCTTTGTTCCTCCTTGAATTTACTTTTAGTTAGTCCCTTCAATATCCATGCAACCAATATTATAACTTGTCATAGTAGTGAGTTGGTTCTCATGCCGATATGTTATTACCTTCTAGTGACGATCATTCCTGGTATTTTTAAATTCTTATTGTTTCTTCCTTGAGAGTAGATTTAGTCCGTTAGCCTCAATGAAATTAAATCTAAACCACCGCATGTACTATTGATATTGAAATGGTGAGAATATCAAATGTATAAAATATCTGAGCCTTCTAACAGATGTTATCAATATCAATAGAAATAAATATAACTAGTTTATAAAAGGACGTGGAGCTACAAAACCTTAATTTTTTTTAAACTTTTAAGTATCCACTCAGTATTGGTCATTTTGTCTTGTTTGGACTGGACATTCATCACAACTTATTGATTGTGCATATAAAAGGCTCAAAGTTATCTTTTTGGTTGAAGGGCGTGAGAGTGTACAATGTTTTTAATATAAAAAATTTCCAAAGCATATCGTATATATTCTTCAAGTAAGGGTGCCACCATAGTGGTAAGGCAAACAATATTAATGTTCATCGTACAAGTTTATTATAAAATCATTGCAAAAGGAAAATGTCATCCGTAGTTTCCTTCTAATATTTCCCAATTATTGTCAATGGGGCCTAGGTTAACTAGTAAGGTTGATGAAGTATTAATTCATCTACCAAGGTTCCATTCTCGATGAATCTTTTTAAATAATCAAACTTTTACAATGTAGCCTCAATATATTCTCAATGCTTAACATAATTTCTAGGCAATACCCTTTTTCAAGTGGCAAATGCCCTTTTTCAAGTGGCAAATGTGATCTCACTCTTGTCTAGCTTCCTAACTCCTTGTTGTAGAAATTAAAACTATACAAGTGGTTTCCTCCTATATTAGTGGCTTTTTTTTCAACCTTGGTTAAAATGTCATTGATGACATTGTTGTGTGCATATTTGTAGTCTTTGAAGTTGAGGTTGAAACTAATGCAATGAATCCTCCAAATATTTTAGAGGAATGGAGCATATGCCGGACTTTCACTCTTTAAATATCACTCCCTAAAATTTCCTTAAAAAAATGTTCTAAGAAATGCTAGCCTTCATTCAGAATGAGAAACTCTAACTTCTAAGAAATCACCCTTCCACAATGATGATGTAACATACCCAAAATAAACAAATGAGTAATTTAGCAAAATTTTCAGAAATTCTTCATGATGCCTACTTAACTCATAAATTAACCTTCATAAAACACCATTACCTCATTCACTTAATTAGTAGGTTCCATGTCTTCTTTTGATTTTTATCCTAGCATTTAAAACACACATATCTCTTTATTGGTGTCCATCCACTAAAGGAAACCTATATAAAGGAAGTTGAACTAGATTCTATTCATCAATCCACAAGCATCATATGATTCCTAACTCCTGATGAGTATACAATTTTTTCCAACCCATGTATTAACATGAAACAGAAAGCACAAACCAAAGAGGTATGGCATTGCGCCTCTGGTTTATTTATGTTGCAAGAAGAAAGGCCACAAAGCTTATGATTGTTGGCACTCTAAAAAAGAACATGCCAAGCAACCTATGTAGCAGCAATAACTTTAACCTGCATACTACATTTAAAGGTCAAAAAACAAAACTTATAATGAATTCATTCGTATATAAAATCATAATACAGTCAATCTTCAATAAAGTAATAACAACAGAATATTCGAGTATGAATATAACCATCCATCTCGATTCTTATGCATCTAATTTACTGGATGGAAATCATTAATCTTTGCATATATGAATACAATTTGATCATAGATACATCTAGTTTAACAACATAACCACCAAAAATTACACATGCAAACGAGACCATATTTAAGTGGTTCGCCAAACTATGGATACGTCCACAAGGAAGGTATCACATCCTTATTCATCAAAATATGGCTACAATCTGCAACACCGTCGTTGCCATATTCACTTTTCACCTCCTCAAGCCTCTCTCGCAGAGAGTACTTCCCATACAATCAGAATTCAATTTTAATACTCATACATGCTTCACATTATTACAGAGATTTAATGTATATAAAACCTAGCTCAGTCCAGAGATTACCCGGTTTACATAGATCCCTCTTAGCTAAAAATATATATATAATTAACCGAAAACTCTTCATGGTAAAATTACACGCTACATTCTTCTGAGGTCTACACTATGGCACAAAAGTTATAATTTACAGACTCTCTACAGGGGCAAGCTTTACGCTTTTGTTTTCCCTGAAATATACAATAAGAAGCAAGGAAACAAAATGCAGAGATTTGGGCATAATCATTTACAGAGGAACATTACAACCTTGGGATCGGGCTGTCTCTAGCCGTCCCATCCCATGTTAACCGAAGACTCTTCATGGTCAAATTACACGCTACATTCTCCTGAGGTCTACACTATGGCACAAAAGTTATAATTTACAGACTCTCTACAGGGGCAATCTTCACGCCTTTGTTTTCCCTGAAATCTACAATAAGAATCAAGGAAACAAAATGCAGCGATCTGGGTGTAATCATTTACAAAGGAACACTACAAGCCTGGGATCGGGCTGTCTCTAGCAGTCCCATCCCATGTTAACCACAGCGATCACCAATCACGCAACAACAATAACTAACCAGATTTATTTTTACCAAGCATCATGCCCAGGATTATCGAAATTAAACCCTATTCACCAAACTACACAATAAACACTCCTCCATCAACCAGAGGGGTAACACGTTAAACCTTACACTTTTACATTCCAACAGAAGAACATAGGGAAACGCATGCAGAGACCTACTTTACAGTGAGGTAAAAAAATCGTACAGGGGTAAGTAAATGGCGACTATGTCCAGTGATCACCTTACAAACCACAGATCCATGTTTCAGAAGTTCAACGGTATAAAGATTATCCCTGTCAACAGGTGTAAGGACTAGGAGATCGTCGTAGTGATTCCAACCGTGCTGTTGTATGCAGATCTAGATCAATACAAACTATTTTATCATAAAAGGATTTGGGGTTCGCCATTGCAATTCCAACAGGACTGTTGTGCGCAGATCCATAACTATTTTATCATAAAAGGATTTGGGGTTGGCCATTGCGATTCCAACAGAACTGTTGTGCGTTATAGGGATAACGCAGGGTTCGAGGTTTCGGGATCAATCCTGCATTCGCAATGATACATACCTATAAATAATCCCGGATTGTTGTAACTTAACAATAATAAAATTCACTGTAATATAAATCGATTACTCTATGGGATCGGGCACCCAAGGCCGTCATATTCCCTTCATCGAACTCAGGAACAAACAAGGAATAAAACCACAGAGAATTTCCAATGCACTCCTGTGTGCCCCCTTGTTGAGAGCTCACGTTCTATTTTGAACCATCAAACAAGCATCGAATGAAGTATGGGCTGCGCTCTCCCCTTAACTATTGCACAGAATCCCCCCAGTAATTCGTATGCTGCCCCCTAAGTTCTAACGCTTCCCCTTAACCTCTTGGGGAGTCCTCCCTGAATCGAGATGCTCTTTCGCCAAGTGGAGTGCTATGCCATAAGCATGGGGAGCTTGCCATGTGGCGGAATGAGTCTATTTTGAATAGGTAGTGGTGCGCTCATTCCTTGATTTAAAGTTCGACTCAACTTTAAATAAATATATATATACTACTACCTAGTGTCTATAAGTGCTCGTGTATATATATATATATATACTCATATTTGTATACATGATAATTATATCTATATAAATGTGTCATACATATATAGATCTCTAGGCAATAATGGCCTAGTTATACTTCTCTTCACATATCCTTTATACATATATATGTATCCTTTATCCTTTATGGATTTGTTTATTTCTTAACATGAATTTTAACCAATATATCTCAAGTAATAAGTCAAGTTTACCCAACGCTAATACACCACTAGGGAGCTAAGCTTATTTTGGTTCTATTAGTGTTCTCTAGTATTCTCTCTTAGGAGTAGGACTAATATGTATATAAATATTATATACATATGAAGAAATCTTATTGTCTCATATAGCTCCTGAGGATACCATTACGAGGTAATCCTCCTTCTATCTTATTCTTAAGTTTGTTTTTATCTTGAGACTTTGTAGATAACTCTTTGTTATTTTATGCTAAGATAAAAATGACCTTTATCTTAAGGCTGAAGACGATACGTAAGACTACTGGTATCAAAATATATGGCTTCCCAACTAATTTTGCTTCTCCCTTTGATGGGTTTAGTTGCCCTTGTTAAGTTCCGTCATTGTCTTAAGTCTCCTAGGTTTAAGAATTTAAACCACACAACTTCACAAGGTTTACTCGTGGGTCCTTGGCCTTGAGATCCTCACCAGAAATTATAGGGTATTAAAAGTAGGATGTTACATATGAGAAGTCATTTATGAAGAAATCCATTACCCTTCACTCAAAATGAAAAACTTTAACCTCCAAGAAATCACCCCTCCACAACAATGAGAAATCACTTCATGATAATGAAAAAGAACGAGAAACTCTAACTTCTAAGAAATCACCCCTCCATAATGATGAAAAACCACTTCAAAACAATGGAAAACATAATTACAACAAATTTGAATTTCATATACAATTGGATGGAAAAATTTGAGAAAAAAATAAAAATATGAAACCATACATACCACTCATATGAAACAACATAAATATTCTGATGAGTTAAGAACCACATCCTACCTCTCTATCTAGTGCACCGAGAGGGATCCAATTTCTTGAGATGTATTTCTTTTTTTAAATTTAAACTCAAGAAATTTAATCTCTCTTGATTGATAGATCAGGGTTTAAGTTTTAAGTTTTTATTTTATAAAGGAACATCTATTTTTAATTACTTTTCATAATATTTTATTTTATGAGCCGACATGGATTTTTTTAAAATACTTTCCATAATTTTTTATTTTATGAGATTTATTACATTTTACTTTTTTTTACATTTTAATTAATGGCCGACAATAATAAAGACAAAACTTACATGTAAGGTTACAAGATCTCTCTCATAGTATTGCTTTTTACTTTTTAGTGGATAATAAAGACTTACATGTAAAGTTACTTTAATATTTATTACTTTTTACCTTAATGTTACAAATGTTACTAATTTGTTACATCACGTTACAAGATCTCTACCATAATATTCGCTATCACTATTATATTTACTACTTTTTACTTTAATGTTATAAATGTTATTAATGTTACATCACGTTACAAAATCCCTACCATAATATTCGCTATCACTATTATTTTTGGCCTCTATGTTATTAACGTAACTAACATAACATCACGTTACAAGATCTTCCATACTGGCCCTTTTTTTTCAATCATCCACGTTCAATGAGAAAGTCATGCATGTAATTATAAATAATAAAGTGGAAGGGTTTTTTTGGGTTTTTTTAACACGGAGCATAAGATTGTAATTCAGAATAGTATATAGTTTAGAATATATGATAGGTTAAAGTTAGATTACCATGTTATTGTATTTCATTTATTTTTATTTGTTAATTAATTCTGGACTCTTCAAATCCTATATACTCTTCAAATCCATCTCTGCGTATGGCACTTTATAAACTAATTTTGATTATTTTTGTTTTACTTTTTATTTTGTTTTAATAAACTCTTAATATAGTATTATTAAAATTAAAAAACTCACTATTTTTATTTGTAGAAAGGATTGAGATCCAAAAAGAAGAACACATATTTTATACAAATTTATACCTCATTAAAAATTTTAATTTGTTTGTTTAAATATAATATAGAACAATCTATTATATAGATTCAATGTCTTCACCTTTAAATAGGGTGCATATTATTAAATAAGTGATACACCTTAGTCTACATCAAAATTTCCCATTTTCTCATTAAAACCATGTTTATGGAAATTTTGTTTCAATTAACTACATAATTTTAAAACATTTAAATAATATATTTTTTTATTAGAGATGACAACATATGTTTTTAGATTGAATGATTAAGATAGACATTTATAATAAAAATAGTGCAATTTTAGTATTAGTAGAAATTCAAAATATCTCATTGAAACAATTTTGAAAAATAATAAATTGTCCTCAACATGTTGTTTGATATTTATTTTTTTAGTCAAATGCATAATATATATTAGATTATGTCTAATAGTTATTAATACTATTACACTAGTTACAATTGTATCTAATCCCTATTTGTTTTATTTCTAATATTTTAAATATCATATATTAAATAGTAAAAACATACAAATACTAATCAAATTTAAGATGATAAATAATAAATTAAAATTTTCAAATACATAATATATATTAGATATATTAGACCCATTTTTCTCTATCATTATGTCTAACATTTATTAATATTGCATGAGTTACAATTGTATCAAATCTATATTTTTTGTATTTCTAATATTTTAGATGTTATATATTAAATACTAAAAACATGCAAATACTAATCAAATTTAAGATGGTAAATAGTAAATTAAAAATTTAACTTTGATGGTCAAAACCAAAACCAAAAATACTAAAGTAAAAATTTAACTTTGAAAAAGTTAAAAAACAAGGCGAAAAAGCTTGAATTGAATTCAATATAAAACTAGCCTTGACTGTTGGAAGCGGTAGAAAAAGCTTCAATGAATCATTGACATCAATTTTGAACTAAACCGTTTTATGTGGGCCGCATCAACCAAACACACTAGTGACCGTTGAATGATAAAAATTCAAAATTTCATACTTACTGTTTTGTGTGGGGCCCATCAAACAAGCGCACTCGTGATCGTGACCGTTGAATGTTAAAAATTCAAAATTTCCCAATGAAAAAAGTTAAAAAATGGAATGTTAAAAGCTTTAGGTTAAGGCTGTAGAAAAACAAGTTTTAAGTGAAAGGCTGTAGAAAAACCTGAGTGGCCCGTTGCGTGACCCTTGAAGGGCTCCTTTCCTGTCATGCGTCTGCTCCTCACATATTAGAGTGCTGTATGGAGCCATAAACACTGAATTTTTGTCACTATTTCGGGAGAGTTCAGAGCCATACTTCCATCTGTTTTTTCAGGTGTATGGTCGCATCAAACTGGGCGTCTTATGAGCTTCCCGAGGTATTTACCGAGCCTCTAAATTCCTGGACGGCGGCCATCAAGTGCTGATTGCTCCATCTCGGTTGATTTTTTGCTTTCGTTTGACGATCTGGTGAGCATTCGAGATCATGGGTGTGCTCCTCATGCTCGACCTCATGCAATTCTGGTTCTGTTTCCTGTTCAAGGCCACATTAATCCCATGATGCATTTCTATTTTGTATCGTACAGCTGCTGACGGCAAAATGTTTGATGTTATCATTGGTTAACTATGTTACAGGTATTCCAAAGAAGCACAAGATGATCAGATAGCTTTCCTCCATGCCGGCCCTCTGCACATCTTCCATATTGGCTGATTGGGAGTGAAGAAGATCAACAATCCTGTTTTCAGCTCTGGCTTCGATTCGTGGGCAGATTTAAGCAGGTTCAACGGATTCTTTGCAATTCTTTCGATGAGCTCGAAGGACTGATAATGAGTACATTCCCCAGAAAAAGCAGGCATCTGTCCAGTGGGGCCTTTGATCTGTGCATCTTCGACTAATGGATCAGATATTCATTTACTGAAGCCCGTGAGAAGCAAAACACAAATGCTTGCAGTGGTTAGATGAGCAATCTCGGGAGTTTCTAATATATGTATCGTTCTGGAGCACCGTCAGTTTCCATGGCAGGAAGGTGGAGGAGCACCGTCCGTCAGCTATACAATTATAGATAGTGCGGAACCCTATTTGGAAATAATGCGAAGGAAGGGATTCCGTTTAGTATTAACCAGGTTTGTACTATTTCCGTTTCTTTAATTTAGTGGTTGATATGATAATTTTGTTTGTACAGTGAATACTGTATCTGAATATTAAAATTAGAAATTTACTTCATCTAATTTTACTTAGTTATTTTTTCTGTTTTGTGCTTTCAGCTCTACAATTATAGATAGTGCGCAATCCTATTTGGAAAGAATGCAAAAGAAGCGAATACGTTTAAAATCAACCAGGTTTGTACTATTTCTCTTTTTATGTTTCACTGGTTGATATGATTTTCAAATTTCAAATTTAATATTATTTCCCTTTATCTGTTTCAGTGGTTATATGATATTTAAATACGTAATTTAAAGAGAACATTATTTTATCTAGATTTCTTTTAAGAGTTTTTATTTGTCGGTTTCTGTGGTTAATATGGTTTTTAAATTTAAAATTTAATATTACTTTCCTTTATCTGTTTCAGTGATTATATGATTTTTTAAATATATAATTTAAAAATCTAGATTTTTGTAAGAATTTTTAATTTAAATAGAAACCAAAACTTTTCAAAATAACAGGGCTGGGTGACGAACTTAAGACGAGATTAGATTTGTCATATTGAGGAGTTTACTTACAAATACATTTAACTGTAAAAAATAACTGTCAGTCTATTTCATGTGCACTTGAAAACAAGTCTTCATGCTCGCGTTATTTCTCTTGTTCACATGTTTTGTGGAACTATTTAGTTTTTGGCCGAGGATAGAAAATCAATTGAATTCGATAGGTTGAACTTGTTGCTGCCCTAGAACTATATTTTTATTTTGTCAAACATATAGTATATATTTTACCTTTCCTTTACTATATCGTTGTCCTTATCTCTATTTGCTCACCGTGATATTTTTGTCTTCTTTGAAGTAGAAGTAGGAAACCTTTTCAGTAGATTTTTTATTTTTTATTTTTTTACAAAATATAAGTTTTTTTTTCTTTATGTTTCCGTTATTGGATTCCTATTTTTACAAGTTAAAAACGGCTTTAAGAAATTAGTTGGTTTATGGGTTGATTATTTTTGGAAAAACTATATAGTAATCAGTTGGTTTATTTGTTGATTATTTTTGGAAATATATATTCAAGTAATATAATTAAATAAAGGTATCTTTAACCAAATTTTAAATCAATAATAAGCTTAAAAAATAATTTATTAATTTGAAGGGTAAGAAAAATTTATCTTTCTTTATTTGAAAAAAAATATCAATGTATAATTAAAATATAGTTTTCACACCAGTCTGTCAAATTCAAATCTTATGAGCATTCAACCCACACTCTCTTAGTGAGAGTTCCTTTCGATCGTGCGGCAGTTTCTAATTTTTTTGATATTTCATTTTAACTATATTAAATTTTTGTATATATATTTTTAATGAAATATGCCAAAATTCTATTTAGTTCTAAATACAATATTTATAATGAGTTACTAATATTTTTTAATACAATATTTATAACGTATGCATCCCTTGTGGCTAAGTAGGTGATGAATAACCTTTAAATCATGTGAAAACGGTATGGTTTTATGGTAGGTTTAAGAAATTCTAATTACCCCATAATTCTGTCAAGAATCATCACGATCCCAATCTTAATAAACTAGTAAGCCATATTAATAATTAATATGGTTTATATGTCGATTAGCATATATCAACCACATTTAAATGTGTGGCCATGGTTGATATACGCCAGGTATATAAGCACCACATTTAAATGTGTGGCCATGGTTGATATACGACAGGTATATAAGCCATATTAATTATTAATATAGCGTGCTGGTTAGGTTTGGTGAATTATTATTATTATTAAAAATAATATTATGGCCACACAATTAATAATATTAATTAAATAATAATAAATATAATGATTAAATATAACGACTATGGTTGACCTCAATTTACCATGGTTGACTTTGGATGACAATTCTTAAATATGATAGACTTTGGTTGACCATGGTTGACTATTGTTGAACAATGTTGACTTTAATGTTCATGGTTGACTGTGGTTGAACATAGTTGACCATGGTTGACTGTAGCTAATCATGGTTGACTTTAGTTGACCTTAGCTGACTTTGTTAACTATGTTTGATTATAGTCAACCATGGTCGACTTTACTTGACTATGGTAGGTTTTGGTTGACCATGGTGGACATTGTTTGACTTTGGTTGACTATGGTTGACCATCGTACACAATGGTTGTCTACGGTTGACTTTGGGTAACCATGGTCGAGTTTGGTTGACTATAGTTGACCATGGTTAACTATGGGAGACCATGGTTGACCATTGTTGACCATGGTTGACCTTCATTGACTTTAGTTCCCATTATTGACTTTGGTGGACCATGGTTGACTTTGGTAAATTTTAATGGGCCATGGTTGAATTTCGTTGACTTTGCCTAACTGTAGTTGCACCAGTGAACCATGAAAAACCATAGTTGAACATGGTTGAATTTGGTTGACCACAACCAAAGTCATATTAGAATATTATTTGGTTTACCATGGTTGACTTATAATTATTTGGTTGACCACAACCAAAGTCATATAAGAATAATATTTGGTTGACCATGGTTGACTTATAATTATTTGGTTAACCACAACCAAAGTCATATAAGAATATTATTTGGTTGACCATGGTTGACCTTGGTTGACCATAAATGACCATGGTTGTATATGGTCGACTTTGGTTAATAATGGTTGACTTTGATTAACTATGGTTGACCTTGGTTAACTAAGGTAGACCATGGTTGACAATTCTTGACATTGGTTGACCATCGTTCGCCTTTGTTGACATTAGTTTACCATTGTTTACTTTGATGGACCATGGTTGACTTTCATTGAATTTTGGTTGGTCATGTTTAACTTTGGTCGACCATGGTTGAATATCTTTGCCTTTAGCTAACCATGGTTGACTTTGGTTGTGGTCAACCATAAAAATCAGCGTGAACAACGGTCAAACATAGTCAACCATATTCGATAAAAGTCAGCCACAGTTAACCAAAGGCAACAATAGTGAACCTAGTCAACCATAGTCAACCACAGTTAACCAAAATCAACCATGGTTAACTAAAGTCAACCATGGTCAACCAAAGACAACCATGGTTAAGTAAAGCCTACCAAAGTCAAGTAAAGTCAACTATAGTTATAGATGACCATGGGTGTCTTTAGTTGACAATGGTTCACTTTGGTTTACCATGGTTAACTTTAGTTGACAAAGCCAACCATGGCCAACCATGATCAACTTTGTTTTACAATGGTTAACATTGGTTGAATTTTGTTTGACCATGGTTTACTTTGGTTTACCATGGTTAAATTTGGTTGACCATGATTGACTTTCATTGACCATTGTTAACTTTGGTTGACCATGACTGACTATGGATTACTTTGGTTTACTTTGGCTAACTTTGGTTACCATGGTTGACTTTGGTTGTTCATGGTTGAATTTGGTTGAGAATTGTTGACTTTGGTTGACCATCGTTGAATATGGTTAACTTTGGTGTACTATGGTTGACATTGGTTGACCATTGTTGACTTTGGTTGACCATTGTTGATTTTGTTTGACCATTGTTGACTTTGGTTGACTACGATTAACCTTGGTTAACCATGGTTTTCCTTAATTGACCTTGGTTAACCATGGTTTTCATCAATTGACCATGATTGACTTTGGTTCACAATGGTTTATATTGGTTGACCATGGTTGACTTTGGTTCATAATGGTTGACGTTGGTTGAACATGGTTAATCATGGTTGACTTTGGTTAACCATGATTGACTTTGGTTGACCATGGTGAACTTTGTTCAGAATGGTTGACTATGGTTTACTTTAGTTGGACATGGTTGACCATCGTACACCATTGTTTGACTATGGTTGACCTTGGTGGACTATGGTTGACCATGGTTGACTAGGGTGGACTTTGGTCTACCATGGTTGAATATGGTTGACTATGGTTGACTTTGGTTCACAATGGTTGACTATGGTTGACTTTGGTCCACAATGGTTGACTATAGTTCACAATGGTTGACTTTGTTTAGAATGGTTGGCTATTGTTGACTTTGGTTCAAAATGATTGACTTTGGTTGACCATTGTTGACTTTGTTTGATTACGGTTGACCTTGATTAACCATGGTTGACTTTGGTTCACAATGGTTTGCATTGGTTGACCATGGTTGACTTTGGTTAAGCATTATTGACTTTGGTTGACCATGGTGGACTTTGTTCAGAATGGTTGACGATGATTAACCACGGTTGACTTTTGTTTAGAATGGTTAACGTTGGTTGAATATGGTTAATCGTGGTTGAATTTGGTTAACCATGATTGACTTTGGTTATCCATGGTGGACTTTGTTTGACTTTGGTTGACTATGGGTGACTTTGGTTTCCCATGGTTGACTATCGTACACCATGGTTGACTTTGGTTTCCCATGGTTGACCATCGTACACCATGGTTGACTTTGGTTAACCATGGTTGACTATGGTTCACCTTGGTTAACTATGGTAGACCATGGTTGTCGTTGTTGACCATGGGTGACTTTAGTTACCATTGTTGACTTTTGTTAAATTTTGATTAGCCATGGTTGACTTTCATTGACTTTGGCTAACCGTGGTTGACTTTGGTTGTGGTTAACCATGGAAAACCAGAGTTGACTAAGGTTGATGATGGTTGACTTTGGTTGACCACAACCAAAGTCATAGTAGAATATTATTTGGTTGACCACAAACAGAGTCATATAAGAATATTATTAACTATGGTTGACTTTGGTTAACTATGGTTGACCATGGTTAACTATGGTAAACCATGGTTGACAAATCTTGACTTTGGTTTACCATCGTTGTCCTTGTCCTTCATTGACATTAGTTTACCATTGTTGACTTTTGTTAACTATGGTTGACAATAGTTAACTATGGTTAACTATGCTTGACAATAGTTAACTATGGTAGACCATGGTTAACTATTGTTGACCATTAGTGAGTATGGTTGTTCATGGTTCAACATGGTCAATTATGATTTTTTTTGCTATTATTGACTATTGGTGATTATTATTGACTATTGATGATTATTTTTTACTATTTTTGGTGATTATGTTTTACTATTTTTTACTATTATTGGTGATTATTTTATATTATTATTGACTATTGTTGAACTTAAGATATACATGAATGTTATGTTTGAGGTTTTTATTATTATTTGCTATTATTATTATCATTATTAGTTGTGTTTGGTTGCATGTTACTATGGTTTTTGTATACTTAACTATGTTTGGATAATATTAACCATCGTGCATTTTCAAATTTTATTTTTGGTATTACGGTTAATCTTTTTATTTTGTTAATTTATATTTGTTTTATAACATTAACTTTGTGCACATATTAAATTGTTTTTCTATTATTAATGTTGACAATAATGTTTTACTGTTTAAAAAATATTTATATTAATATTAATAATGGTAATGGTAATGTTTACATTATTTTACATTAATGTTGATGTTAATGTCAATATCGATATTGAAAAAAATGTTTACATTAATAATAATTACATTAATGTTAATGTTTACATTATTGATAATAATATTAATGTCGAAATTGAAAAAAAATATCAAGAAATATTATATAAAAAAATGATGATTAAATAACTTATTTTTATTCATAATTATTTACAAATTGCAATGGCTTTATTAAAAAAATCGTTATTATACAATATAATTTATATAAGTATAAATTATATAAATATAAATAATATACACATAATTGTTAAAGCATGTATTGTTATTTATTAGTTTTATGTTTTGTGCACTAGGTTTTAAAGAAATATATAGTTAATACAA
The DNA here is from genome assembly GCA_027924585.1 of Larix kaempferi. NCBI lineage: Eukaryota > Viridiplantae > Streptophyta > Pinopsida > Pinales > Pinaceae > Larix > Larix kaempferi. The sequence continues at coordinate 5,505,763 of BSBM01000315.1, read as the reverse complement.
ATGGTTGACTGTGGTTGAACATAGTTAACAAAGTCGACTAAGGTCAAACATTTGTCTGAAATAGAGATGCAAGCACGCAGAGAAAAGGGGCTTTGGTATAATTGTGATGAGAAATTCACTCGGGGACATAGATGTGTTTAGCAAAAGCTCTATCTCTTGGATGTGGATTCTTCGCCTGCCTCTGAAATTGGTGACGAAGATCCAGAAACACTGGATGCTCTGATCGACATTTAGGAACCGCCTATTGACCCTCCGTCTCAGGATGACTAGCCAGAGATATCTCTCCATGCTTTAGCTGGAAGCACCACCCCCCAAACAATGCAGGTCAGGGGGTTACTTCAAGAAGCTTCCTCTTACAATACTCATTGATTCTAGTAGCACTCATAATTTCATTGACCCTCGGATCGCCAAACAAGCTGATTGTTTTATCCATCCTTGCTCTAACTTTGAAGTCATGGTTGCCAATGGGGGCACCTTACCTTGCAAAGGGAAGTGTCGAAATGTGCGTATCTCTATGGGAGATTATACCTTGCACTCTAACATGTTTGCCTTGACCTTAGGCGGATGTGATGTGGTTTTGGGCGTTCAATGGCTACGCACACTTGGCCCTATCTTATGGGATTTTGCTGAACATTGGATGCAGTTTTTCCTCAATGGCAAAAAACACACCTTGACAGGATTACAACCAGGTTCTCTCAGCATCATCAGTTCACATCGCATGGAAAAACTCCTCAAGAAGAATTCACATGGTGTCATCGCTCAGCTCCATTCCATTCAGATGCAACCTTCAGCGGTCTCCACTACTTTGGATCTACAACAAATTTTGGATCGATATACAGGTTTTTTTTGCTGAACCAGTGGGATTGCCACCTTCCAGGACAGAAGACCATCATATTCAGCTCCTTCCTGGCAGCGTTCCTCCCAACATCAGGCCCTATTGCTACCCATTTCACCAAAAAATGGAGATTGAAATGCTCGTTCGGGACTTATTAAAGCAAGGTATTATTCGCCCAAGCACTATTTCCTTTTCTTCTCGAGTTATTCTTGTCCGCAAAAAAATGGGTCATGGCGCCTCTACATTGACTTCCGAGCACTTAATCACCTCACCATCAAGGATAAGTTTCCAATTCCTATTGTTGATGAGCTTCTTAATGAGCTTCATGGGGCTCACTTTTTCTCCAAGTTGGATCTTCGTTCTGGGTATCATCAAATTCGGGTTCATGAGGATGATATCCCTGAAACAACTTTCCGCACACATGATGGCCATTATGAGTTTTTGGTCATGCCCTTTGGCCTCATTAATGCTTCTTCCACATTCCAGGCATTAATGAATAAAATATTTCGACCCTACTTGCAGAAATTCATTATGGTATTCTTTGATGATATCCTCATCTACAGTAAAACATGGGATGAACATCTCCAACATCTGGGTCTTGTCATGCAACTTTTCTCTGACCATCATCTCCATGCCAAGCAGTCTAAATGTGTTTTTGGATAGAAGGAATTTGAGTATCTCGGGCACATTATCTCAGCACAAGGGGTTTGCGTGGATCCTACCAAAATCGATGCCATGAACAATTGGCCGCATCCTCAGACACTCAAGAGCCTTCATGGTTTTTTGGGGTTGACTGGCTACTACCGCAAGTTTTTCAAGGATTATGGGAAGATTACAACTCCATTAACTTCTCTATTGAAAAAGGATGCTTTTACATGGACACATGCTGCTTAGTGTGCATTTGACAAACTAAAACAAGCTATGTGTACTACACCTGTTCTAGCTATGCCCGATTTTTCCAAGCCCTTCACTATTGAGAGTGATGCTTGCGGTAATGAACTTGGTGGTGTTCTCCTTCAAGATGAACACCCCATTTCATTCACCAGCAAAGCCCTTTCAGGTAAGAATTTAGCTGCCTCTACCTATGAGAAGTAAATGATGGCTATTTTGCATGCAGTACAGAAGTGGTGCCCATACCTATTAGGGAATCATTTCTACATCAAGACTGATCACCAGAGTCTGAAATATTTCTTGGAACAGCGTGTCTCCTCCCTGGCACAACATAAATGGGTTAGAAAACTCATGGGTTATGACTATGAGATCACTTACAAGAAGGGTAAAGACAATATTGTGGCAGATGCTCTTTCTCGCACATTTGATGCCCAAGGTTCTCTTTCAGCTATTTCTATGCTTGTTCCAAATTAGTTGCAATTTGTTCAACAGGGTTATGTCAATGACTCTTCCTTATCTCAAATCATCCAACGCTTGACCAACAACCCTTCTGCTGTACCACATTACTCTTGGGATGGTGCTTCTCTGAGATACAAGGGTCATCTGGTGCTTCCCCAGAGCACAGATCTTCAACAGGCTGTCTTCTATGAACTCCATGCTTCTCCATCAGCAGGGCACTCTGGGTTCCTCAAAACGTATGAATGGGCACAGCGTAACTTCTTTTGGCAGGGCATGAAAAGGAAAGTTCAACAGATGGTGGCCGAATGTGATACCTGCCAGCGCAATAAGGGTGAAACAACACTCCTTCCAGGATTGCTCGAACCCTTGCCCATACCTACACGGATTTGGACAGATATTTCTATGGATTTCATTGAAGGGATCCCTAAATCTGGCGAGAAGATAGTGATTCTCGTTGTGGTTGATTGCCTCTCCAAATATAGTCATTTTTGTGCTCTCAGCCATCCCTATACAGCCTCTTCAGTCGCTCAAATTTTCCTGGACTAGATCTTTCGTCTTCATGGCATCCATTCTTCCATTGTCTCGGATCGTGATGCGACTTTCACCAGTCATTTTTTGACTGAACTATTTCGCCACACTGGCACCAAACTGAAGACGAGTTCAGGGTATCACCCACAAACAGATGGTCAGACTGAAATTATCAATAAATGCTTGGAAACTTATCTTTGTTACTTCACCTCTGAACAACAACATCAGTGGGAAAAGTGGATCCCTCTCGCTGAATGGTGGTACAATACCTCTTACCACACTGCCTCTAAATTGACCCCATATGAATCAGTCTATGGTCAGGCACCTCTAGTTCTTCTTCCATACACCCCCACTAGTTCACTAGTTCAGGAAGTTGACACGGTCCTTCGAAATCGTGATCAGATTCTTCGCATTTTGTGGGACAATCTTCACATGGCAAGAAATCGCATGAAGCAACAAGCTGATCAGCACCGTTCTGAGCGCACTTTTCAAGTCGACGATATGGTTTTTCTTCGTCTCCAGCCGTACAAGCAGTCCTCCCTGAAACTCA